>OY776087.1:13203434-14403434 GCA_963675205.1 Catocala nupta
TGAACCTTTTTCAAAATTAACTGCCCGCTTCGCGCTAGACAGTCCAAGATAATTATTCCAGGCAGATTCCTAAATATTCTTTTACAAACATTGTTCGGTACGATTGACATTAATGTTGATATTAAAATATTGCTTTTTATTTTTATATTTCTTTTCCGAGATTAACACGCACATTTACAAAAAAATAAGTTACAGTTTATAATATGAGAATTATATATGGATTTGAGGATTAGAATGGCTACTCTTTATCCGAAACAAATTGCAGGGTTGCCGAAAATACCTATATTTCTAAGAAACTGGAACTGGCAGTGCGACTAAAAGCTTAATAGCTAATGGTTTAATTTCTAACTAAAATTAAATGGTACCAGCGTATAATGTAATCGGTTTGGAGAAAGAGATCATTAGCCGGCTATTATACAAAATGACTGTCATCCGAGCGGATTAACTTGAAGGTATAAGTTACATGGCTGTTTACTTCATTTTTAGTCAACCATGTGCCACCAGGAGAAATGGTTAAGGTCAATAAGTCGATTTTAACACGTTTAGTGCAGTTGTTCAGTTAATCTTTGCCGTTTCTAGAATTTTCTGGATCTACTGGTCTGTAGCATAATCGTATATTTGAAATCATAAATGCGCAACACACGTCAAAAGGATCGAAACATTTATGCATTGTTACTGATTACATACACACATCTCACGCCTATATTACTGAGACGGTAGCAGAGGTGTACTACACCGCATTTTCCAGATATATTTCTAGGTTTTGTTGGACCATAGTCGTTTACCGGGCACAATTCCACACAAAAACCCAATAAAAACAATTTGTCCAAGCCGGTAAACAAACCCGAGACCTCATGCACAGCAGTTGCAATCTACCGCTGTGTTACCAAGATAGATTTTCCATATTTCTATGCATAGAAATATGAAAAGTATTTCATTGGAAGCGGCTTAAGAATCGAAAACCTATTTGAATGTCACTCTCATGTCTCAATTTATACAAATAGTGTACAGTAATGTGTCCTGGGATGCTGTCAAACATTTGTCAGTACATCGCCGAGGGACAGCAATGACGAGGGTTACACACAAATAAATAAAAGTTTGCGACTTGAATAAATAAATAAACTTATTGTCAAGATTTTGCTGTTTGTTCGCAGACACACGAGTACTGTTATGTTTGATATAAGCTGCATGTTTTACGAAAGGACTTCTGGAAAATAATACTGGGAAAAAAATATATATATTTTCTGCGGCATTAATTTTGTTACTGGTTTTAATAAACACCTTCATCAGTCATACCCGAAATGTATTTACTTTGTATGAATTGACTCTGGTTCTTGAGATATTCTTCTTCTTTTCGTTTGGTTAGTGGCCAACCTGTTGTCAAGAGTTGTTCAAACCGCCTGTAGGCCTCTGACATGCTTTAACGACTGCTATCAATTTGGCAACAACCGGGACTGACATTTTACCTGCCCTCCGAAGCACGGAGACGCTCAGATGAAATACCACTAAGCGGTCACCCATCTGTAAACTGATCGCACCCAACGTTGCTTAACCTCGCTAATCGTTTACCGATCAGTGAGTGCAACTGGCTATTCAACATAAATAACGGTTACATCAGGATACTTAACTTAAGAAGCTTACAGATAAAGTTGTTTCTAATATTCTTTTTAAGATTTTTGGTTAATAGTATATTATGTATTAAGTTTTCTTGTTGTAACTATAAAGTCGCTTCTTAAATATATATCAATTATGTAATTATATTTTTATTACGACATTCTTTCAGTCATCTTTATATAAATAAATCTTCTGGGCGTGTGTTTGTAATTAAACTTCTCCTAAACGGCTGGACTGACTTTGATTAAAGTTTTTGTGTGTGTTCAAGTGGATTCGAGAATTATTTAGATTAGTTTTTTTCTTTTGTACAGGACAACTTCTGTCGGGACAGCTAGTATAGTTATAAAGTCTTATCTCATAAACTAGAGCCAATCAAAAAAATCGGATATTTTTCTCGTATTCAGCATGCTGAACTTACACAAGATTGACCTCAACTTACCATGCCGCAAAATGACTGTTCCCCAGTGCAATGTACAGAAATTTTAAGGTGTACACACAGCCATGAATCAACCTAGACTGTTTGGACTTTGAACTATTAGAAGTTGAACGCTGCGAATCGTACGAGAGAGTGCGTTATATTTTTGTTACGCTCTATCCTTACCGACGACGTACACATACATCGACGCCACTATGCACTGTCCCTTTCCGACAATTCTCTATTTTGTATGTAGCGTAGTTATGCGTAAACAGGGTGTCTAACTTGATGTGTAGCCGTGGGTACATAATACTACAGCATATAATATATATTATACATATACAGGTTGTCCGGTAATTAATGGATATCCTTGAAATGTCTTAGATTTTAGTCTTAAATTTTTATTTATTATTTTTTCTGAACGGCCGTCAGTTCCACTATAAGACATTTCCAGGTTATCCATTAATTACCGGATACCCTGTATAATGCTAGAGCAACGATAGCTTAAATCGTTAGACCGTTACGCAGGGGCATCGAGTTCGATCCTAAGGCACCCATTTCTGACTTTTCGAAGTTATATGCGTATTAAATAGTTAATCATCGCTTACTATAACGGTGAAGGAAAACATCGTGAGAAAACCTGCATGTCTGCGCGTTCTTTATAATGTTCTCGAAGATATATGAAATCTGCAAAACCGCACTAGGCCAGCGTGGTGGACTATTAGTGTAACACTTTTCATACTGAGAAGAGGCCGGTGCCTAGCACTGGGACAGTTTAGTACAGGGCAGATATTATTATTTACTATATATGCTTATTCAGTGTTTAATTATTGCTCGCATTAATGCTTAAATCGTAAAAAATCTACATGTGGTCAACATAACATTCTTGAAGATGTGTCAGTAATTCACAAAAGTAACTTTTCTAGTTAGTTTATTGCATTTGTACGATTAATATACTATATTAATTTAATAACAAAATATTCATTTCTAAAATAACTTTTTATTCATAGCAAATCTAATTACCTAGGTCTATATTTAAATTACATTAGAGTTCAAGTATATAATAAATAATATAATAATACGATGTTATGTTTACCATTTAAAGGAAATCTTTGACGATTAGATCATATATAAACAGAAGAAAATGCAGATACTGTGTTACCAAAAATACTCAACAGTGACTCAAATATCCAGTTTTCCAGGTTATGTGCTACTTAGAATTTTGTAGCATAATTGCAATATCTATAATGAATTAAAACAGTATTAGGATTCTAAAACCAAAGTATTTCAATTACTTAATGCATACTTAATGCATCTACAAAAAAACTATTATTGGAGCAAAAGCGGCTTGATCTCACTGCAGTATTAAGAACTTGCACACGGCGGGAAAAAGGTTGGAGAAAGAGCGGGCGATCTTTTAAAAATGAAAATGATTCTTATCTTAAATCAATTGGGTATTGTCCATAGACATATACTCATATGTAGATGTTAGGTCAAGAAAAAAGCGTGGTAATTGAACGGTTTTCTTGGACTGCCCCTTCACCAGTCACTTCTTTCACATCCTCAGGCACTTTTATTCAAAACCATAAAAAATATGGACCACGGTAATTATTGCCATGCAAGAACCATGCAACATACATATCACGAATTACAAGAAAATACACTTATAAAAAGCGACAACGTCGTAATGGAGAATTTTGAACAAGATGTAATAGTGTCATGGATGCGCAAACAAAATTTTCTTTTAAAGTCTCTTAAAGGCTACTATCTACAAAGCGTGAAACTTTTTAAAAGTTTTATCGTGAAAATATCGTATATTTTAACGATATTTTGCGTGTACCTACATAAACCTACTTTTACTTCTCGATCTCAATTTTTATTATCTCATATAGCCTAGTTAACACAACGCTAAGTTGTATGTTAAAATAAAAGACAAATATCACTAATTCGTTTAGGTCAAAAGTAACACTTATTAATGCCAACGTTAATGAGTTAGAGAGTTTACTGAAGTTACTGAGTTAACATTTATGTTAGTTGCTAGGTTCAGGCAAAGAGTCTATGAAAATATAGGGTTGACAGAATTCACACATGTTTGAAAACAATATGTAGGACTTTTAGGTATGCAGGTAACCTCACGATAGTTTCTTTAATTGTTTTGGCCAGCAATGGGGTCCATACCTCTTCTCAGTGTGAGAAGGGTTTGGCTATTATTCACTACCCTGGTCCAATGCAGTCATCACATATCTTTGAGAAAATTATACAGAACTCTCAGACATGCAGGTATCCTGAAGATATTTTCCTTTACCGCTAAAGCAAGCGAAAATTAACTAATTAATACGCACGTCATTTTGAAAAGTAAGAGGGAAGTGCTTTGAGATCAAACACGAGATTTCAGCGTGGCAGGCCAATGGTCTTCCACTAAGCCAACGCTGTTTTCAAAAAGGAATTAAATATAAATATTTTATAGTTCAGTAGCAGGTAGTAAAGCAGTGATAGCCTAATGGGAAACCGTTGGAGTGCTACGCAGAGGTCTCGGGTTCGATCTCAAGGCGCGGATCTCTGACTTTTCGAAGTTACATGCGTATTAAATAGTTAATTATCGCTTGCTTTAACGGTGACGGAAAACATCGTGAGGAAACCTGCATATCTAAGATTTCTCAATAATATAATAATAATAATAATAATAATAATAATAATAATATTCTACACATATACACAACACCATCTAGCCCAAACTAAGCAGAGCTTGTGTTATGGGTTCTAGACAATGGATAAACATACATATATAATATTTTTTTTTTTTTTTTGTAAATACATACATATTATACATAGAAACACCCAATACAATAGAAAATAATGTTCTCAAAGATATGTGAAGTCTACTAACCCGCACTGGGTCAGCGTGGTGGACTATGGCCTAAACCTTCTCACACGGAGAAGAGGCCCGTACCCAGCAGTGGGACAGTTTTAATATAGGGCTGATATTATTATTATTATTAAAGTACAGTTCAGATAAATGATCGCTGAAAGCGCACCCTATTGGACAAGAATGTCTCCATATAGAACGAATGAACTCAACTGTGATATCGCGTTATACACACGCGTCAATAGAACGCGCAGAGCGACTCAAATTGTCTTTGCTGCTTGAACGGCTTCAACCTAGCCCATCCAAATGGTTAGGCGAGATATTCGCGGGCTCAGAGGGATTGAGTGCATAGGTGAGGTCTAAATACAAAGCATAAATTGTTGAACAAATGTGAAGTAAAGCTTACTTTTATTGAGAATGCTCATCGTTTTGCTTGTATCGTTTTGTATCAAAAACAATAATATTACAAAATACAAATCAGCCTGAGGTAAACATACCAAAATTGTTAGTGGTATTCCAGATGGACATTATAGCAGAAAGTGTATCGTGTCCCTCTGCAATAATGTACCGGTTAAATAGTGAAAGAGTTTTCATATCAATATTTGAAAACTCTTTCATTTATCAAGAAAAGTTCACTATTTATGGTACCAGATAAAACCGTCAAAATACATGTAACTTTAGATCTGTCTATTTCAAAGTCATGGCTATTTCTCATTTATTTCCATTAAAATGTTTTAACCTCTAAAGCTCCGCTGACGCTGATCGGCGTCTTCAGATTTAATGCTTCTTCGAAACGTCAATTAACTTTTATATTAAAAGTAAATTATTATAATAACGCAAAAGATAAATAACATTTTTAAATTAAATAAAGCCAGGAGGAGAACTTTCGTAACAAGAACCTGACAAGAAACTAATGGCCTCTTTTTTCAATCATCAATTATTTACTCAGATACATAACCATATGATTAAATTTTATTTTATTTTTCTAAGCTCCTGATAAAATTTGTTACCTACTTACAATAAAATTATCTCTTGTTTATCATAAAAATACCTATAGATTACTCTAAATTAAAATCCCACATTACGCTACGCGTTAATAAATATGCGTCAAAAGTGTACATATATATTTTGAGGTTACATACATAATTAAGATAATAAATGGTAGACCCTCGCTTGAAAATGAATGTTAAGTGACTGCGATATACTGCTAATGAGGGCCTCTTGTCTGATTAGCGGAGTTCGTAAGAGCCAGATTACATTTATTCAGATTAAGCTAAAATGTCATAAATCATGAAAGAATTATCATATTGAAATTAAACTATTTTATACGAATTATGTCGTGTTGTTTATTTTAAAACACAAATTTTCACTTTAACACTGCTATTATTGAACTTTACTACAATTTAAGCTATTTAAATTAATTAAAACTATTTAATTTAAAAATAAAATTAAGATTACACTTTCCTAGACGTTTCGGTTGCTTTACTACAGCCATGTTCACGCGGACACTAAGCTGGATGATCATACTTACCACTTTACTTACCCGAAGTTTCAACCAACTTACATTGATCGAGTTTACATGTTGACTCCTGTTAGCTCGGTGGCGCCTTCGTAAGGTACGGATGTCGGCACAACCCTCACTCGGAGATATTTGTGAATATTTGCATTAAGAGTCGTTGTCTTGTATTGTATAATGTGTACAAATAATGAAAGACAAAAAAATATTATATTTTTACTGTAAACAACCTCTTAAACGTAATTATTTTAACCTCCTAACATTAAAATAATACTTTTTAAAGCAGTCCTCTTTCTTGTACCTAAAGCTTATCCAAAATCCAATGATTATATTCATTGTAATAAGGATTACAGCAATAGGCTTGCTTCTACTTAAACTATAGCTGATGAAATGTAGGTGTATAATTCTGCCTAGACCCTTAGGGCACATAAGCGTTACACTGTGTTTGTGATAAAAACTTTAATCGCAAATAGCGAAATCAATATTTGGAGCAAAAATGTACCTATTTTATCTCAGCCTATTCATAACAATGACAGATATATCTGATATCTAGTCTAGCCACATTCCTAGTGCTGAGACGGTTTTAGGTAAATTGAAACATCGTAAATATGGTAATGTGATAAAATAAAAGCTCTGCAATATAAAAGTGGCGCCCTTAGTTTTTATACTTTACTACATAGATTATTCTCGTGGCTTCGCTCGGGTTAATGTAGATTTTCAATAAATTTATATCCGACAGGAACATTATATTTTTAAAACAGTATGTTATAAATACAATTTTGAGTTTATTTGTTACGTTTCACAACTCAACCATTACCATTCGTCAGCCATGATTTAGGTCCCACGCAATAGTGGACATATACATTATAGTGTAATGTTAAATGCATTCTCTTGATATAGTATGTACGTGCACACGTGAAGAGAAATCTTCTAGGTGTTTCATGGGTTTATCTGTTATGATATTGCGCTCACTGAGTAGTGTAAGATTTGGTAAAATTGGAGTTTATCTAGAGACGGAGAACAGAAAGCCAAATAATATAAAAAATGAATTACGGTTGAATTTCGACTACTTGGTGACCGCTAGAAAAAGTATACTACTTATAAAAGAAGCTGTCTTTATAAACATAATTATAATAATATTAATGTGATCCAATCTTTATAAATATCTTATGGAACAGATGGATAAAACTTTATTAAGTTGAATTATGTGGATGGATCTACCATCTCAACTTATAAGTTTCCAAACTACATTTTTAGGAGTAAATGAACGAAGATATTGTTATAATTTAAAATAATGGTAAAGTTTTCTTATTTAAATAGATTGGTTTGCTTCTGTTTGAAACATTGCACGGGTGAGTAGCTCTGAAAGGAACATATTGACTTTGTTCAGAATTTTTCTACGTAAAAGAGATTGTAGATTTTAACATTTTTATCTATCAATATTTTTCTTCTGCACTATATAACGAAACTATATTATTTACACAATAAATACAAATAAATTATTTAAACAGAAAAAAGAACAACAAAATTAAACTACTTTCTACGGATTTTGTCGCGTTGTTAGGTTTAAAACAAATTTAAAATTAACAATGCGACGAATCCTAATAAAGTAGTTTAATTTCAAGGTATAATATTAGCCTAAACGATAGACAATATTATGTAGAATAACAAAACGACATTATATTCCTCTGTGTCGCCGTCTATTGGCAATGTGGCCAGAAGACTGGCAGCATTGCCACGTTAGTTGGGATAGCAATGTTTATTGTTTCCGCAAAAAAAATACCAGCCTCCCGGCCATTTTGTTTTTGGGTATGGCCGACTAGTTTTAAATCGGGATTCTAAATCATAAGCGTGAATGAGTACGACTCCTGACTCCGATGCGCCAGAATATTCATATAGAATTGGTAATTATAACCAGTTGTAATCCAAGCATTTTTCTGCGTAAGATACATGAGCTATTAATTCTGTCGTCATGGGTATAATCAGAATTAAAATTACTACGAGTAGACTGAGATAGTCTTACTTCAAACATGGTTCATCGAAACTTGTTTCATATTGGGGTCCGAAACAAAGCTGCACCCTCGTCATAATGTATCTGTTTGTTGTCAATTCCAATACACAAACAACTGAATAACTTACAATAGTCAGCATATAACGTGAGTTGTCTATATGACAACACAAAGACATATGTGGATGAGGCAACGGCAGTTTAAGTTACATAAAGTAACACATAAATATCCCAAAGGGGTAGGTAGAGAAGTATTTTCAAAGTCAAAGACAAAAATAATTTATTAATTTAGGTCACAAAGTAACACTTATGATTGTCAAAGGGTTGTTTAAAAAACTTTAAATTAATGTTAGTTTTATAATTTATTTTTTATTTTGCTCGTCAACATGACCACACTCCGCTTGATGGTAAGCAGTCGTATGATCTAAGAGCAGTGGCCTCCACATCCTCCTCATAGCAGCCGAGTCGATTTTGAGGTCTCTACTTTGACGGCCTGAGAAGGTGCTTTTTCACGCCCCGCTTAAAGGACCCAGGATTGAAGGAAGAAGGAAACACGTGCCTTGGCAGAGAATTCGATGCCTTGATCGTTCGGCAGAGGTATGAGGACCCAAACTTGTTGGTACGCACTCTTGTCGACTCCACCGTGTAAGGATCTGAGCCCAGCACGCGTTGTTCTGGATAGGAAAGGGGAGGGTGGGATAAGGTAGAATAACTCTTCAGAGCAGTCCCCGTGGTATATTCTGTAGAAACATGCCAATGAGGCAATGTCCCTACGGAGTTGCAGAGGTTCCAGTGAACTCGTGACCTCTGGATCTCCGATGATACGGACAGCCCGCCGCTGTAACTTGTCAAGAGCCTCTAGCAAGTACTGAGCGGAGCCATCCCAAAGATGAGAACAGTTCTCCACGCAAGGGCGCACTTGTGCCTTATACGATAGGCACAGCTGCCCAGGCGCGAAGAACCGCCTCACCCTGTTCAGAACTCCGAGTTTTCACGAAGCTTGCTTAGTGACGCTCTTGATGTAAGTTTTGGGATTAAGGGAGCGACAAAGATCCATACCTAAGATGGAGAGGCTGTCACGTATGACCAGTGGAGTGTTCTTCAGAGAAAGGAGGGGAAGGAACGGAGACTTTTTTGTTGAGAACCCGCATATCTGGGTTTTCTTGGTTAAACTGGACCAAGTTCTTGGCACCCCATTCAGAGATGCGGTCCAAGGTCTGGTCAAGTTCAACAACAAGATCCTGCCTTTTCCCCTCAACCTCAGCCTGTTTGGTCCTAGAACGTCCGAGATATCGCCCATGCACGGTACTGTCATCCGCATAACAATGTATGTTGCCGAGATTCAACATATTATTGATATGCAGAAGAAAGAGCGTAGGGGATAAGACGAACCCCTAGGTTCAGGCAAAAGGTTGAGCCTAAGAGAAGAAACCTGCAAGAAACTCACGGCTACTCTTTTGTTTAATCGAAATTTAAATAGCAATCTTAAATACCCACGTGATAGCGAATAGCTGTATTGATATCTTCTGGGCCCATTTTTGAAGTTTGATTAATTAAATTTGTTTCTGAGTAAATTGTGACAGATAAAGATTTTCGAGATTCCAACCCGGGATCTCACGCAAACATAAGTGCCAACTATATACCGTGGCATCGGCGATTCAGTGGCAGTTTGAGTGGGTTTAACTAACACAAAGTTATATTTAAGTATTTAGAGATAAACAAAAATAAATAAAAGTTCAATAACTTAATGATCACAGTGAAAATAATGTCTTAATAATAGGCGGCTAATTTTCTAGACATCACTTTATGCGACGCACGATATCGTACCTAAATACATATAAAGTCTATTTATAAATTATATGTATTATATTAGTTCTTAGATTAAGAGTACTCTAAACTGATGACCTGTGTATGTGTAATGCTATTGAGAGAAACAGGAAAGATATATATCTCAGTATTGTATCAAAGAGAAATCTGTAGTCTCTGTTTAATTCTCCGAGGAAACAAGTGTGTTTGTCTACCAGAGCTCTTGATACTTGGGCTTGGCTGACCAACAAATCATTTAGTGCTCATTCATTCCCTGCCAATATAGTTTAGTTCTGAACTGATATTTTTAAAGGTATAAAATTAATGTATGAGCTGATGTTGTAATTTCGTGCTTTAAACTCATATTACATATAAGAAAATGTAATATTCAATT
Organism: Catocala nupta; assembly: GCA_963675205.1. NCBI lineage: Eukaryota > Metazoa > Arthropoda > Insecta > Lepidoptera > Erebidae > Catocala > Catocala nupta. Next base: position 13,214,054 of record OY776087.1, read on the forward strand.
ATTTTACTTCAAAAGTTATTGACGTTACAATAAATTGCGGTCCTTTCGTCAAGCCCCTGCCTTGTTTAAATGCCAGAGCTTCGTTCTTTTTTTATAGCAAAAGTAAACTATGTGTACAAATATACGTATTTTAAATGTGTAATGATATCGATAATTTGTTTTTCACTAAATACCTTCTCCATATACCTGCAATATCTGCATAACTATTATCTTCACTAACATAGAGTTGTAGACCCAAGTCATCCTGAAAGGATATGCATAGGTGTACTATATTTACATAACTTTTGCCAACTATGTTTTAGGCCTCATCTAACTGCATTCTAGCTATTTATAGTCTATAGCTGGGCATATTTTCAGAGTGAGGATTAAAACAAGTAAACCGATGAGCAATCCAATGTTGTATATTTCTAGCCAAATTTCGTAATGTAAGCCTTAGCAAAGTGCCTTAGTGTTTTTTTAGTCTGAGTTAGGCATTTGCGTGTATAGTCGATTTCGAGAGATCTTCCAACTATACGCTAACGAAAATAATAGGTTTGTCGACTAATTATGCTTAGATCCTCTAATATAATTGACAAGACATAAACGAGATCTATCTACATGCTTAGCAGTACATATATCCGAAAGGCCATGCACAATACGTCTCAATCTAACGTAATTTTTAAGGTCCTAAAGCATACAAAATGCGTTAACCACATTAATCTAATCTGTGAGAGTTGGCTTTGTACTGGCAGGATTACAGCGGTTTACCTCAGCTTTGGTAACACTATAAATAAATTCACTATTCGCAGTTCATTGGCTCTACTTCCTAACATTGTCGAAAGGTTAAAAGGCAGAAGAAATATAAAACGGTTAACCATTTACAGAGGAACACGGAAAATTATTATTGGAAAATGAAGTTATAATAGCAGACATTTAAGGCTCTAAAGAGTCTTGTAACTTCTAGAATCAAATAACTACATTTCACCTGATGGTAAGCAGGCATATAGTCCATAAGTATATTAGGGGTTAAAGTATAAAATAACCGATTTGTACTGAAAAATTGAAACTCGTTTTTCTAAGAAGTACCATATTTATTTAATCGAAATATTTACCCTCATTATCTATACATTGCTGCCATCTAAACGGAATTTCACTAATGCCTTTACGATAGAACTCCGGGGATCTAAATTCGAAAAACTGTGTGAAAGCATTTTGTACTGCCTCCTGGGAAGAAATTTTTTTATCACGTAGAAAATTGTCCAAATCACAAAAAATATGGTATTCCGTTGGAACAAGATCTGGCGAGTACGGAGGATGACGTATGGTTTATAACTGCAGCTCTTATAGAGTTACAACGGTTTCTCGTGCAGTATGAGGTCTTCCATTGGCATGGAGCAATAATGGTGAAGATCGATTTACGAGTCGGCGCTCTTTCACTGCCAGTTTCGCCATCATTGTTCGAAGTTCGGCACAGTAAAAATTTGTTGTTATTGCTTGACCAAAACTGAGAAAGCTATAGTTAAAAACACCATGAAAAGGTCACCAAACAGTTACCATTACCTTTTTATTGGTAAGCTTTGCTTTAGGGCACTGTTGCGGCGTTTGACCTGGGGTCAGCCAATGCATTTTTCGCTTACGGTTGTCGTAAAGAATCCACTTTTCGTCACATGTCACAGTTCGATCTAATATTCCTTCATTACTGTTCCGATTCAACAAGGCAACACAAGTTTCAATACGCATTTCTTTCTGCAGATCAGTCAAATCATGAGGCACCCATTTTTCATATGTTTTTATCTTATTAATTTGATGTAAATGAGCCAATATTGTAGGTAGGGTAACGTTAAATCATGCCGCTAATTCCTGGGTAGTTTGACTCGGATCGGCTTCCACCATCTCCTTAAATTCAGTGTTATTCACCTGTGTGGGCAGTCTTCCACGTAGTTCGTTCTGTAAGGCGAAATTTCTATTACGAAAGCTTTTAAACCAAAAACGCACGGTGCGTTTATTAACAGTCTCCTCTCCAAACGCAGCGTTGATATTGCGAGCCGTTTCTGCCGCATAGGTTTCGCGTCGGAACTCATGTTCAAAATGACTCAGATTTTCAAAGTATACATCTTTCACATTTAAGCTGAATAAAAAAAACAATTTAAAGTCAAAAATCGAATGCTGCACATTTTTTAAAAGAAGAATCTTATAGGTATCACGTGAAAAAAGTTTCACTGAAAAATCTTATACCATGAAGGTTTTATGTCAATTCAAAGTACGAGTATTAGTAATTATATTACGTATACAACGGCAACTTCATACTTTAATCCCTATTATTACAATGTAATGTAAATAAATCTTGTCTTGGTGTTTTCCGGGGTACAATAAAAAATAAACTATCGTCCGTTAAAGTCAACATTTATCGAGATTGACTAAAAAAAATTATTACAAACATATTTTGCCTCAAACAATAAAAACAAACGATGACCTCCTTCAGATTGCGCCTTGAACACAAGTTAAGTTAGTAGAGCAAACAAGAAGATACAACAATTTATTTTCTACTAGTTTTTGACCACGGATTAGCTCGGAAAAGTTTTTTGGAGAAAGAAACTTTGTTTCTTTTCATGTGCTCGTGACAATTTGGATACGGAATTTTTTAACGATCGGTCGAGTAGTTAAGGCCTGAAAGTATTACAAGCAAACGAACTCACATTAGCATTTATAATATTGATTTAGGACACACAGTGTAATTTACAATACGTTGTAAAAAATCGATCTTTGTTCCGTCTTTTTCACTGCTTATTATATATTGAACTAAAAGAAAAATAGATGAATTAGAAGAATAGAATACATACAGGCGTGTGACTTTGTACGTATTAACTATATATTTTCATATATCGGCTTATACCGTAACATCCTGGTGAAATTTATAATATAGCAGTTAAACAGTAATTTTTCGTAAATGTAAGACGATAACATATTATATTGTGGATAAAGAATGATGTTTAAAGAGGATAGAGAAATAAGTTATAATTATAAGCACGAAAAATTCGTAGTAACTTTCTTTAACAATACCTATCAAAACAAGCGATTAAAGTACTTGAATTTCAAAATATAAAAACAGCAATTGCATTATAAGCCCAAGTTAAAACGTAAATAAAACCTCAATTTTATGTGTTTTAAGTTCGTGCTGGCACAAAACGAGAACATTTTCCAAATCAATAATTAAAAGTTTGGTCGTACAAAACTTGGTTGGACTTTATTGCACATTTTTCAATGGCCAGCACCTCGACGCGGATTTGTATAGAGTTTTAACAAGAGAAATAAAAAATTCATTGAAAAGCTGGAATTGAACTTGTGCAGTCGTTGCGCCGGTTGGTGAGAGTCACCTAATTGAGTGTACTGTACAAACAACGTCCAGGAACAATAGCTGTATTGTTTCACAGCTTCGTAATAACAAGGTACGGTGATTAAACTAAGTTTAAATGGAAAGAGATGTTGTTACATTAGTTTAAACTTTTTTAGCGCCCACTTAAGATATCTTATATGTTACGGTTAGTTATAAATATATCCCGAATAGACAATTTCTTCTTTATTTACAAAAGGTAACTCTTACACTAGTAATAAATCCTGTGTCGGGACTTTACGAACGTTCAAACAACGGATACGTTTTTCAGTAACTTGATGCTGTAGTATATTTCATTACTATATTTTACATTGATTCGATACAATATCGTAAACTAAGTTTTTGAATCAAACAGACCATTTCAATACATTTGAAATATTATGGCTTTTATTAATAAGTCGATTTTCGTATAGAACTACTATACATTTAATACATCTGATATTTCAACGAAATCCATTATCTCTACGAACTATTGGACACTTAGTTTCGGTTATCTTAATCTCTCAGGGTTTATTGTGCCTATTTAAGCTTGTTGAATAACTTAATTTTGTCTGTTTAGTGATTATGCCATTGGACATTCTTCATGTTTACCAATACGTGATAACTAACGTTTTATTAATCAATGAATTACTAACGTGTCGAGTAATATCACGATCACTTCGTCATATTATAAAACAACGTCCCTTGCCACGTCTGTCTGTTTACGATAAACTCAAAAACTACTGAATAGATTTTCATGTGGTTTTTACCAATAGACAGTGATTAATGAGGAAGATTTAGGTGTATAATTTGTTAAGGTTTTGTGCCATCCGAGCGAAGCTGGTTCGGATCGCTAGCACTTACTATATTAAATCGAATTAGGCATTAAGAAAGGACCACACCTACAGAAATTATTTCTGCATCACCTTAACAAATATCCAAATAATGGCTACAAAGAACAACAAGACTCGAACAACTATTTGTGCACCGCACAAACTTCTGTCTCGTGTGGGATTGGAATATCAAGGCGACTATCTAAACTAAATATGCTATACGAACTCATGTTTATGGATGTAACGTCATAATAATATGCTTTTCATTTTCTTGCTGGATTCTGGGTTTTATAATTGATAGAAACCAGTCCATATTCAAAACTGGTGACCTTTTAACATGTGCACTAGCAAAGACAAACACCAAGTTCCAACCACAATATTGCTGTTCTACTTCTAAACTTTCTTAAAATAGATTTGATCCCTTTTTCCATTGCTAAATAATCCATGAAACCTACAAATTAACTGTATAACCTAATGCATTCATATTTGAGAATAACTGTAAGTTTACATTGTCGTTTTGTAGTTTTAGACAACGGAGAATGTATTCGTTCGATGTTTTCGCTCAACTGAAATCAATTCTTTCGTTTTGGAGAACGGTGGAGCGGGTCTGATCGCGATTGATCCGTAAACATCGTCAAATTGAATGTTTGAAAGAAGGCTTATAGCTTGTTTGATTTACTGAAGAGCTATTCTTAAATAATTCAGTTTTTCTTACGGTAGAAAAATGCTATAAGTTGGCGTCAGCGGTTTTGTAAGACGTTTTGGCATCTGGAACGGACCTTCTCTAAGTCTGAGAAGAGTTAGATCATATGATAGTTCACTACGTAGTACAGTGCAGGTCTCCAAACTCTACACATCTTCGAGAACATTATGGAGAATTCACAGATATGCAGGCTTCCTCACGGTGTTGACTGAAAATTATAAGTTAATAAAAGAAGATACCGGTACAAAAGCAACTGCAGACTGAATAGCTAAACAAATGCTAAATTTTATCTCGTATCAATTTTATTTGTTGGTATTTTTAATGAACGGGTCGTCAAACATGGTGTTGCCTTAGGCTCGTTCTTGCGCTTCAGAGCCGTCGCACGCTTCGCTGCTTTAATAAATTAACGTATATTTTTACCTGTAAAAAGGTTTTCTTGATTCGTTTATTACTTTGAATCATTATAATTCTGTATTTTATTCTGATTAGTAGTTAATTATAAATTCATGGATTTTATTTCGGCTTATTATAATTTTCTTTTTTATTCTACTTACTACTTCATTATAACATACGCCTTTTTAAAATAGCTTTTTAATAACGAGTATTATTTCTAATAAAGAGAATTAGTAAGTACTACTAATATTATAACTTAACCCAAGTCATAGTAGTACGTCCGCATTTTATACATATATATTATACTAGCTGTCCCGGCAAACGTTGTTTTGCCATAAAAAAATGTTTTGACCAAAAGATTTAAAAAAATTTTTAGGGTTGGACATCCCTTATCACTAAGGTGTATGAAAAATAGATGTTGGCCGATTCTCAGACCTACTCAATATGCTCACAAAATTTCATGAGAATCGGTCAAGCCGTTTCGGAGGAGTACGGGAACGAACATTGTGACACGAGAACTTTATATATAAGATGAGTGACTATTTTCTGACTGATTATAAGCGTACAACACTGACATATACATGCACAGACAAAAATAGGAAATTAAATTAAACTAGCTCTCAAACTAGCGAACAGGCATTCATTGTTTACTTACATATTACACATTCATTGTAAGTCTCAGCTTTGGTAAAATAATATAAGTCTGGGGGCTCTGGATACGCAGTTTATCTCTAATATCAATTATAATATTAACTAGTACCGTTACATACTATACTAGAATAAATATTTCTCGCTTATATATTATAACACACATTTGAATATCCTTACACTTACTTGAGAAATAGCTCGGAAACGTCTGTCCGCACGTAGCATCGTAGTCTCGTAGCCAAGTCTACGCCGTAGCGTAGTACTAATATTAGTCTATAGTAGACAGATCGAGCGACATCCATAAACTATTGTTGGAATCGACATGTTGCCTACAATTAAATACCACTGGTTATCTCACAGTATATTATCAGTATTCTGATAAAATGTGCATGAAAGCGGAATACTAGAGGTTAATTTTATTGTTCACTTGCGTAGGCTTGTAATCAATATGTGCAATATTGCGCAATGATAATTGCTTTGCCTGTAATATGGTTCTATTACTATTGCGAAGGCTTTATTTTAGAGCTGTATAACTGTTAAGTACAAATTATTCAGATGTATACATTGTTTCTGTGCCGATGGTTATTGGACCGAGCTCTTGTGTGCAAAGTACTTAAAATAGACAACGCGATACAATCCGTATCAAGTAGTTTAATTTCAAGCATATACTGTCAAATTGAATAGATTAATGATAGCTTACTTTTAATTCTGCTCGCTATTTTAAGCTTTTGCTTGAATAATATCACTTGAGTAAACAAAAATACAGTGATATCATATAATAAAACACACATAACTCACGATTATAAAAATTCGCATGCCAGTACCATGGAGACACACAAAATACTCCGCGAAAAGGTGTTGGTACAGTCAGCAACATAAGTAAGTGAACATTTAACAAGTAACAATATTTTATGAATTACAATTTAGTTATTATTGTTTTATATGAGCAGTGATTGAAATAACTACTCTTTAACTGTTACTCCAGTAAAAGATAATGAACTACCATTACTATGTGTTTATCACACAATAATGTATATAAATGGTAAAACTTTTTTTTTTTAATTTCCTTTCCGCCCTTGTCCTAATTCTTTTATTGTGGCGGACTTTACAAATATTCAAACAACAGACACATGGAATACCCAGACTCGGAACAACTATTTGTAGATCACACAAATTTTTGTTTTGTGTGGGATTCGAACCCATAAATTTCGGCGCGGCGGCAGTGGTGGGGCGACCACTTCAACCATTACGCGAAGCGTACAGTTATAAATAACACACATGTTTATCAAATGGTTTATTAAATCGTTTCATGAATGTACAATCGTAATTAATATTCTGTGTTTGTGTACTATGATAAAATTAACTATCTTCTAACTATTACTGCTATAAAACTAACATTTATTTTGGCAGAAAGAGCTGGTTTGGGCTACATGTGCTGTGTACACGAAGGTCGTGTTGGTTGTGGGCGTGAGCTGGTTGGGACTCAAGTAACCCGTAATTTTATGTGCAGGTTACTTTCTTGTTTTAACTGCCTCCGTGGCGTAGCGGTATTGAATGCGACTGCTGTGCATAAGATCTCGGGATCGAACCTCGGGTTGGGACCAAAAAAAAGTTATTGGCTTTTGCTGTTAAGAAATCTCAATAGTAGCCCAGAGTTAGGAAGTAAGTGGAGTTGCACATCCTTGTGCCTCGGAAAGCACGTAAAGCCGTTCGTTAAATATTGTTCAATGACTATTGCTAATCAATATTTGTATACTATACGTCTATTCATTGACATAAATCGATATCAAAGGTTCTTGTTGGTATTCAATACGGCTTATTTGAATAAATTTAATCGGTTTACGAATGAGATTTATTATCATTTCATCAGTGTGAAAATCAATGTAAAATTTCAACGAGTTTCGAGTTTGGTTTTCATTAAACTGCTGCGGGCGGCCACAACACAGGCCGCAGCAGTTAATCAACACCGAGGAATGGAATAACATTTAGGTAAATCTGACTTTTTAAAACGGAAAGGTTGTAACGATTTGATGTAAAACATCTTATAACAATAAAATACATTGATATACATAATTATATTGTTTGATGGAAAAGCTAAAGATAAATAGCTACTATTAACCTGTCAATTTGAGAATGACATCATAATAATAATTAAAACGTAATGTGTGTGGCCGCCGATATGCCGTCGCGACTCAATAGGTTATATAACGGTTACATTAAAATTGGCAATGTCCCAAAAATTAAACTTGAGTTAATATCATCATATGCTTCCACATGAAATACTTGGCACCCACTGATACGGTTGCAATGATCTAGCACAGTGCGATAAGAAGAAACAAAATGTAAGCAGTAAGTGTAAACAATTACCAAAGCAAATTGTACTTCGTTTTAATACAAAATGAAGTCAACATTTCCAAAATAAATTTTAAAATAAACTACTTTATACGGATTTTATCGCGTTTTTTATTTAAAAAACACAAATTTTACTTTGTTTAAACCTTCTGAAACTACTACTTTGTCGTTAACGGTACCCCGGTTGTAGTTAAGTGTGTTATAGGTAGTACACACGATATATCAAACCACTAGATAAGTTTATGAGTTTATTAGATATAGTTCACAATAGTTGTTAATGTTAATGTTAAGTTATCTGAGTCGCACTTTACGTAATATTATTGATTCGACACATACACAATAGCGCGTGACCGAGTTTTAGTTACGACTAATTAATTAATTGCTTGGTTACCTATGCATAAATACGAATTGTGCTGTATGAGCGTTATTGGCTCGTACAATTTCTATTCAACTTTCTAGGTTAATACTTACTCTGACGTTTAAATAAATGCTTTATCAGAACGACACACGTTTTCGTAACAATTTATAAGTTGGTAATTATCGTTCGATACAATATACGTATCTAACGTATAAACGTCTCTAGCTTTGTACGCAAAGCAATTGGAGTGTTAACATGATTCTAGTGAAGATCCCCGCGAGAGCGTGCTGAAATTAATGGATTACTTGTCCCCCAAGATAATATCTTAATATGTCTAATATATCTCAAATACTATGCTGATATATATTAGACGTAACTATGCATTTAAAATATGGCTTGGCTCGCTCTGGAGCGGTACCTTTTCTGAATGAGAGGTATGTGTATGTCCTTTTTGTACCCCTGATAACGTGTATGCGAAATAAAATGATTGGTCGAGTCAAGATAAGTCACAAATGCGTAACAAACAAACACACAAATTCACATTCACATATATAATATTAGCTAGGTACATACATATGTATAGTTAACGACATAAGTATAAAAACATAGGCATAGTTACTGAAATAGACTTCATCCAACAAAGAAGGTACTGTTTTCGAGCAAGCGAAGCCGCGGGCAATATGTAGTAGTAGTAAATAGAACACGTAGATAATTGAAATCTTGTCATGTATTTGAAATTTATCATCACTAGATTAACGTAAAGGAAAACGTTGCACATGATGCTCCATAGAAACAAGTTACATTTTGACGATGGCTGCCATCACCTGCAGATAATACCTTATAGCCAGCATCCATATATTATTCTCAAAGAAATGTCTCGACTTAGTAGAAAAAACTTAGATACCTTTGGGGATATGTCAATTACTTTATACCTACATACTATTTCCCATCACATTAATGGACACTAGAGCCTGTGCTCTACTAAAGTGACAGTCAAAAGTTTTCTGTCTCTCTTAATCAAAAGTTTTGGCACAGCTAAATTAAATAATAAGACAGTTCTGAGTATAAACAATTTGTTTCAATGGAATGTTTAAACAGTATATCAATATTAATGTCAAAGTGCCAGTGTTTTTATAAGTAGCTCATATAATTAAAACGCTATCCTCGCGAGTAGTTTGCGTAACAAAACAATTATTTTAGAATTGTTGTCTGTCTGTATGTTTGTACGAGCATCACGCAAAAACTCCTTCATGAAATTGAATACAGTTTTTACAGATATATTGCTGGATGTCTATGTTAAATATTTGGCGTATAGCTATATATATATATATATATATATATATATATATAGGTATGATTTATGAGTGTAGATCAGCATTTCCTATAGATGTCTTCATCCAAATTCCACGCGTATGAAAAAGCATGCAAAAGTTTATTACGTACTAAATTACTACAGTAACACTAGGCGTTGCTAAACCCATCTTTAAAAAGAATATGCGTTTAAAACAAAACAAAAACAACTGAAGCCTTTAAGTCGAGAGAGCTTACTGACTTTAACGACAGAAATAGTTTACAAACTTGATAAGAATCTGATTTAATTCTAGGTACACGACAAGTAAAATTCAGCATTGAAGTTTACTGACCAGTAAGACCAGTTTTAGAATCGGCATTGAAGGTTAGAGATCGCAAGTTTCATATAACATATTTCATAAATTTTTCGTGCCCAGAAAAGTTATAAATGAGTTTTTTTATTTATTTATGACTCAACCAAAATATGATATTCGCAACGCAGGTTTCTATAGAGATCATCTATTAGGCACTGTTTTAAAAAATAGCATCCGTAAATATTTGCCATACCTATGGTTATTGAAAAACTATAAAACAAGTAATAAATTACTGGATCTTACCATTTAGTAGTATTTTTCTCGAATAAAAATATCACCTACAATTCTTTATTTTTAAAAAAATGTACAAAGTATATCACCGTATTTCATTCTTATAACGCATATGGTGAAAAGCACTTACAATGAAAAATCGAAATTTCCTGTACTTGGCCCTTATGGGCACTCTCATTTTCTTTGATTCCTTATGATAAAAGCGGCAGAAGTGGAAAACGCCTAATCTATTGAAGGATGGCTTTTATCTCTAAAGTGTCCATATATTATTACAAACAATAAACTGCAAACAACTAGGTCTCATAACAATATCACTACTATCCTTTCAAACGATAGCAACAACAGATCATCTTAACCTTATCCGTATGACCAGAAGGTTGGACTTGTCTTGGTTCAAAGAGTCAGCATTCAACGAGGCAGTGCTACCGGCCTTCTGGGCTCATTTCCAGTCGACAGCGATGCTGAAGGATTTTACGACGCTGTCTAAACCAGCCATGTGTTACTCATAATTATTTTTACACTTTCATAAGTATAGACTAACTGTTATTTTATTTGTAAATAAATGGTAATATTGTAAATTAAACTTTATATCCATATCATTGATAAATTTAATTATATATTATTTAGTCAGTATTTCACACCCAGGATTTATAAGAGGTATGTAGATGATACTTTCACAATATTACCAACAGATAGTGTAAAAGCATTCCTAAAACATCTTAATTCCATTAATAATAACATCCAATTTACTATGGAATTAGAGGCAAATAATTCATTAGCTTTCTTAGATGTACTTGTCATCAGGAATCCTGATCATACTTTGAGCCACACTGTGTATAGGAAAAAGACCCATACAACCAGGTACTTAAACGGTGAATCTCACCACCATCCTAAACAGTTAGCTACCGTGGGAATGTCTTTGTTTCAGAGAGCCCACGGGATCTGTGACAAGAAACACCTGGACGCCGAGCTTCAACATGTCAAGCAAGTACTGCAAGACAACAAGCTCCAACAGCCGCGCCGCCGTCACAGATCCCGAGAAAAGCCAGCCACAGTCGAGCGCCAGCCTGCCATACTACCATATGTAAGGGGTGTCACTGACAAGATTGGCTACATCTTGAAGCGAGCTTCAATCAACACATACTTCAAGCCGCCAATGAAGATAAGTCAATTTTTACCATCCGTCAAGTGCCAATTACCTTTACAAGATGCAGGGGTCTATAAAATAGATTGTGACTGCGGACTCTCATATATTGGGCAAACCAAGAGAAGCATAGGCACCCGCTTAAAAGAACATATAGCTGATGTTAAACACCAACGCTCGTTGAAGTCTGCTGTGTGTGAACATGTGCAACAGGGGACCAACCACTACCTACGATTTGACAAACCACATATACTCGCAAAAGAACACCGATTCCTACCAAGGATGCTTCGCGAGGCTATTGAAATTAAAAAACATCCTAATTTCAATAGAGAGGATGGTTGGAATGTACCACCAGCTTGGGATCCAGTCATTCAAATAGTCAAACCCAAGAAGAAGCAAAACACAGCTAGACTTCATGATACTTTGAGCTCATTCTGCGTAAATAGGAACACCAAATATTAAATTATGTTCGGGTACTTTAAAATAACTAGCTACACTTCAGAACGTTGGGACAACTACCATCTTAGTCTCCCCGTGAACATGGCTGCTGTAAAGCAACCGAAACGTCGGGGCAAAGTGTAAACTTAAATACAAATAGTTTTAATTAGAGAAAAAATATATAGCTTAAATAGTAGTAAAATTCAATAATAGTAGTGTTAGAGTTTTCAAAATTATGTAATAACAGTGTTTAAAGTAAAATAAACAACGCGATAAAATCCGTATAAAGTGTTTAATTTCAAAATTATAGACTTATTTTAAATTGCTTTATCATCTATACGTTTGGATTATATTGCTTTACGTTTGAAGGATTAAGTCCTTCCCCGAACTACAAATTATTCAGATTAGAAATATTCTACTAATATTACTGAAAGTGTGTTTGTTAAGCGTTGAACGCCTTTTGATGTATATAAAAGCAGAAAAATAGGTGTGTCCTAGGAATAACATCTAAAATCCCTACCCGAGATGCGTTCCGTGGAATTCATACGAACGAAGTCACAGTTACAGAAATGAGTTATCTGTGTACAGCGTAAACTGTTAAGCGAGGGACATATTAACGGTCATTACAAAACTTTATCTTATGTAATATATAAACAAGCGAGAAACGGCAATGAATTGCCGTAAATAGAATAGAGATCTAAAAAATGGTATCACGTGGCCTTGAGGTCAGAGGTCAAAGGTCATAGTCATTTCGAGGTACATCGGCTATGTTGAGTCGAATGGCGTTGACCGCGAGTCTCTAGCTCTTACTGTTCCTTAGTTGAAAGTTGTATAACAGACAGACGGACTGTTGCAAGAGTTTTTTCGATCTCTAAAATATCCGTATTAATCACTTAAAGATACTTAATTCATATATTTAAATAAAAGTTTTAAGTGTGGATTCCGTATCAGAAGCGTCCACTGCCTGAGACTCAATGCACATCATGCTTATTATAAGGCAGCGAGCTCAAAAAACGGTAGAATCCGGTTTTCTTTTCTCTTCAAACTCAAATAGATTAATGTAATTTAATAGATGAATAAGTCAAATATTAAACTAACACTTGCTTTATATATTTTAATCCTAACACATTTCGTCGAGAAAACAAGTAGGAACTGTTCCGGAACGGAACCGGGGACAAAGGCTAGTAATGCATAAAATGAACTAATAGACGTACAGTCACCTGTAATAATGCATGGATATCTTAAGGTCCAATTTCCTGTGAACATTCGAATTAGAATGAACATGAATGAACTAAATGGCGTTGTTTTAAAAATATTGCAACGCTTAATTAATTCACCTATTTGCTAAAATGAGTACGTCATTTTAGCAAATAGGTGAAATTTATATAATTTAATTATCTCAACCGAAGAGATAGTCGAACACAGGAACAGAATAATGTTTGCCTACGAACAGTATAGCGAGTCATCGAAAGTATCTATAAAATAAACTATCCACTATAAAATAAATTCATTTGTAATTCTTTGTCTGTTTTTTTATGTGTTCTTTTTTTAAATAAACTATTGTGAATAGAGATTAAAATTGTTTAAAGTAAATTTATGAAAATTGAGTTATTAAGAAATCTAATTATTTTTATTTTATAGTAGTGCATCGCCATCTATTATGATATAACTAATCTACTTAACAATTCTTGTATAGATTTCCGTTAGATGGCGTCAATTACCGGCTTATAGCATTTTAGTTTCGAAATGGGTATGCATTTTTGCAGCTCACTGTACATAAATTAAGCTACTAACATAATATGCCTATTACCAGTGAAAATAGTGAAATCGTTTGACAGATGGCAATGGCACACAACGCTGATGTAATAAGAAATAATGCAATTTCGCGTCACATGCATTACATGATGGCAAAACGAGATAATCTTCTGTAATTGCTCATAAAATTGACAAATTAAACTATTCAATGGTTAACTTAATTTGCCTTTTGTATATTGGACTCAGTTCTGCACATGTGTAAGCATTTCAAAAATAGAATAACTTGTTTTAAAACCAAACGAACTGTAAATAGAAACGCTTCGTTGGCCCCGTTGCGCAACTTTAGTGTGACCGACTTTTTTTTACTTGGTGGAATGTTTTGACGCATACCTGTCCGCGGGGCGGCAGGCCATTACATAAACATAGACAAAGACACGATACAGAGGCGCACGTGGGAACACGCACGCTGCCTCTCAGACCTGGTGCTGATCGGGTGGCAAGCAGGCCTATACAGCTCTCCACCAAAGGTGGCTGGTGGTCATCTTGCGCCCTCCGGCGCCCGGTTCTGCGGTTGAAGAGAGGTTTCAAGCGCAGGGAGCGCTTGAAACCTCTCCCACTCCGCCGGCTTCTTAATGGAAAACATAATTTAACCTACTATTACGCGAGTGAAACCGCGAGCAAAAGCTAGTACTTTATATAAAAACAGAAATACACAGTTGTTATGTAATATAATTAAATAATATAATATAATTAAATCGTCGACAATAAAGTGACTATAATGGGAATAATAACACAAGACAAAGCGTCCTATGCTATATTAAGTTAAATGCATTATCGATTTAGCACATGTCTTTACTTACCTATAATAATAATAATTCCCTATAATAACACAAAGAAAGGAAAGAAATACAACATACTACAACTACAAAATTATGTACAAGATGTTTGTTTATTGGATCATGTAAAGTGTTAGAATTTATTGTCAATAAATTCTCAATGTTCAGCAGCACAAAGTATGATGTCGATAAAGGCGACAGGTTTACGTAGAATTTTAAACATTCGCTGATTATATATATATATGCCTTTGTGTGTGTTGCGGTAAGTGTGATAAATTGAAAATTATCTGTCATTATTAATAATTACCTAATGATTTGGTAAATATGAATATAAAATTAAAATTCAACACTTTTACCAGTTGTTATTAATAATTCGCTCCTCTCGTCGGTAAAAGTAATAAAATAATACTCGAAATTAGTTGTCCAGTAAGTATTTATAATACCAAAGTTCTTACAAATACTAAAATAAACGTCCATGCTGATAGTTTTTTGGTTTTGCTTAAATCAAACAACAACAGATAAAATAAAAACTATACAATCAGTCTCCGTAAAATTGGTTTACTCCACTATGATCACCTGGGTCATCATAGACATAGGCGACTCTTTAGTGTTTTTTGATCACCCGCGAATATAATTACCCGAGTGTGCATAGATGACCTCGATAAAATTATTATTTTGGTATCCTAAAATCACCTTAATAAATATCACTAATGCAAACTTTTAAAATTTGAAAGTACCTAATATTACTACCATCATTATGGTTAATACTCCTAATCTAAGGCGACAGGTCCCTTAGTGTTCGTGGTTATTTTATTTATAACCTCTCAGTTACACGTAACTGAGAGGTTATAAAAAATATATTTTTAAATTTATAATCGTTGCATTAGTGATATTTATTTGAAGGTGATTTTAGGATTCTAAAATCATTATTTTTGATCGTCTGATGTTTGATCAAACAGAAAGACGCTTAGGCTACGTTATTTTTGAAAATTTATTTCATTTTTCGGTACTGAGGAAAAATAAAAAATATTAATAATCACTGATAAATGTGATTAATTTCTTACTTTTACCTCGCTTTTCGGTAATTATTAGTAATGATAAACAATTATTCATAATTTTCCATTAATCACACTTACCGTTACATATGTACGACATTGCTATAGAATATACTTACTTATATATCGTCATTAGTGAAGGTCTGCGTCTACATAGATGGACAATAGTATAGCAATTTAAATTCTGATTGGTTACAATTTTATGCCTAAAAGCAACAACAATCAACGCATCTTAATCACGTATGTTCGATGCATATTAAAGGGTGCCCTGTCTGATGTATCACATACCTATGTAATTATGATACATAACAAGATATTTTCTGTTGTGTAGTGACACAACAGAAAATATATAAAATAAAATAATATATAAAATTTCAGTGGACGGAACAGCAAAAGGGTTAAAGACGTACGATGGGCGTGTTTTAAAGACATACATACGACATTAACCTGGACGTAGGTTAATACAAAAAAAACACTACTACAACTACTTTCATCTGACAGTACTTACTAGTTGACCCGTAGTCGAAGCACTCGATGCAACATGCATTATTCACTCACAGTTCTATCTGTACCCGTCCCTTCTTTGCACCATCTGTACTCACTTAAGTCGTTTACGAATATTTTGCGTTATATTGACTGCATAGATGGCATAGTGGTTAAAGTGGTCGCATCACCACTACTGCTACACTGTGTGTTCTAGGTTCGGGCATCAAACCCCCAAACCAAACTCGCGACAAAAAATTGTGGGACGTATATATTTTTTGAGTTTTTATAGGCATTATTTGTGTCCGCTGTTTGAATGTTTGTAAAGTCACCCGTGACACAGAAACCGATCGAGGAACGGCAGAGGTAAATAAAATAAAATAATTAAAATGTATTTATTTCTGACTTTTTGCTTTGAAAAAGACTTAGTTTATTAAAAAATATGTTATTTCGATTGCAGATCGCAATCCAGTTTGTCCTTAATTACTATAATTAGTATGTGTTTAGATTTACATTCTAAAGTTCACATAATTTCTGTAATATTATGATACTTACTTACAAAATGTTGTACAAAGCTAAATTAACTCACTGAACCGGAAAGCAATATATAAAGTGGTTTTCAACATGAGCTCAGTCGAGTTGTCAGATATCTTTGACACATGACCTGGTTCAGCTCTGCTCTTTAATATCATGCATCCTTTGATCAGACGGATCAAGAGGCTTTATGAAACATTTTTAGTTCCAATATTAAAACAGTGTTCACTTTTTTAGGTTACTCGTATTTCTTCATAGCCTGTTATAATAAGCGTGGGATGCAGTAGTATATAATATTTACCCGACTCAATTTGATTGTATGGTTTGATTGGTATAAATATTTACTAAATAAAACTAATACTGACTGATAACTGAATGAATTATACTGCTTAATTCTTATTTTCTATACATATTTTTTTTTTTTTGTTAAATTGTAAACGTTTTGTTTTAGTTTAATATATTTGATATTGTTTAAATTGTAGGTCTTAACTTAGTTTGAAATTATATTTAATTGCATGCTGTGGTCTCCTATAATTGAAGGAGTACACATTTTTTGTACATTTTGAAAACAACAGTGTAAATTGCAGTGTATTTTCTTTGTTGGAGATCCTTAATAAATAAAATAAAATAAAAATAAAAATAACGCCTGAAGCAGAGGCTCTTGAAGCAAAAAATATTGCAAGAACGATATACATAATTAAAAAATGAAATTTAGAAAATTCGTCCCTGGATAAATATTATAGAAGACAAAAGTTTGATTGTTCATCATTTTTATGTAGGCTTTTTTATAAATAAAAGGTGATTATATCCGCGTATTCGTAAATACAACCTCTTAATTTAAAATAAAGCATAAAAGTTTGTCCATTAAAAGCAATCAATCAACTGAAAGACCTTATAACAAACTAAACCAGACTTATTAAATTATTTAACCATTTTTCAAACTTAACGGTTAAAATATATACAAGTAAAAGAAACTAAAAATAATATTCGGCTACATTAGTAAATACCAGTGCAAAGATAGTGAATCAAGACCCCGGGATCCGAGCATCGATTATCGAATTAAAGAAAATAATCGATGATGGAAAATATATGTTAATGAGATTATTTATTATTTTGTTATCAAATCATTATCCTAGTTTTAGCAGGTAACGAAATAATCTGATCTGAAACATTAAATAACATTCGACTGCGTGGATCCGGCTTACAAAATTGTACGTTCAGGCTACCAAAATTAATTTCCTTAACGCACATGTACATCACAAGTTTTTGCAATGAAGTTTTAAACCTTTATTTTATACTAGCTATTGGGCGCGGCCCCACCCGCGTGGTACCTAACAGTAGCTTTTGTCCTTCCCCAGGTTTTAATCTATCTATGTACCAAATTTTATCTAAATCGGTTGAGTAGTTTAGTTGTTCAAAGATAACAGACAGGCAGACAGACAGAGTTACTTTCAAATTTATAATATTAAGAAAGAATCTATCGTCAGCATTCGATAAGGGTGCGATCAGATCGCGAGCTATAAACTAGTGGATAGTATGTATGATAGATATGTGTTAGTAAAGTTATAGCGCATGGTGGTCATATCAGTAAGCTTTGAATATGAGGATAGTATGCAAGTAAAGATGACAGCTAGTATAGCCTTTTTCATTTCTTTTTTATAAAACAACACCCGCACTTGGAATGATTCATGTGTCGCGGGGGACTTTACAAATATTCAAACCCAGACTCAGCAACTATTTGTGGATCACGTAAATATTTGTCCCGTGTGGGGATCGGACCCACAACACTCGGCGCGGCTGTAGTGGCGAGGTGGCTATCCAGACCACTACGCTATCAGTGCAGATTATTGGGTAGAAGTTAGTAACACTGTGAAACGATTAATGGATTGAGGCTGAACTATAATGTATTTATGAAGTATGCGAACTAAGTACCTCTCTCAACTACACTAGTTTTAAAAGCTGAGCTGGCATCTCAATTGTTCGCAATGTGAACCAAAACCGATTGAACTATAATATAGCCATTGCGGTCTAACCTGGTAAATCAAATGCCAGTTGTATATAATAATAATAATATCACTCTGTATTAAACTGTCCCACTGCTGTGCACGAGCCTCTTCTCAGTGTGAGAAGGATTAGGCCATAGTCCACCACGCTGGCCCAGTGCGGGTTGGCAGACTTCACATATTATCTTCGAAAACATTATTGAGAACTCTTGGACATGCAGGTTTCCTCACGATGTTTTGTTTCACTGTTAAGGCAAGTGATAATTAATTATTTAATACGCACTTAAATTCGAAAAGCCAGAGATGCGCGCCTTGGGATCGAACTCAAGACCTCTGCGTAACAGTCCAACGGTTTCCCACTAGGCTATCGCTAATAAAGTGGTAGTTTTCTTAAACTATTAAATATCTGCTAGCTAATAGTTTATAGCTCGCAGTCTGATCGCGTCTTAAGTTAAACATTCCTAACTTGTATATCTTAACTAATATTGTAAACGTGAATGTAAGTTTATTTGTTTGTTTGTTACGCTTTGACGTTTTACATCTACTTGACCGATTATCATGAAAATCGCATACACGTTATCAGGGGCATAGAAAAGGACTTTTAGTACCTTTACCCTATCCGGAAAAGTATTGTTTCCAAGAGGGAGAGATAGAAATTGATTTTCAAAGTCTAGATCAATGCGGGAAAACAACGTGCAAAATCTAATCTATTGTATGGCATGCATTTAATACCACCGTTGCTGCAACGTTGTTGCAATGTTGTTGGCTAAATGCACAAAAATACTTGCAGCTTATTCCAAAAACTCATAGCAATATCATCGCAATCGCAATCAATATCAAAAATAGCGCATGCCTTTGTAACAAATATGTTTCTGAACCAATGTGATGTGTATGTATGAGCACATATCTGTTGAATGATAGCTTATCGCGTAACGAGAGTGCCGAGATGTACACGTGTAGTATACGAGAAGACTCATATATCATCTACTCCAATACTTTATAACATTGAAAATTACGTTACACGCTGTACGTTGTGACGTAATCGTTATTTAATTACGAGCGTGTGAGCTGGGTAATCATATACATATTTCAATTAATGCTTTTATATTCAATATCATTGCAGTATATATGTATGTAAAAAAAAATTTATGTTTGATGTTGCGTCTAAAACGTTACTTAATTAAATATTGGCACGTACTTTATTTTAGTAAAGTGCTATGAGATAATAACCGTTCTATAAGATTTTTACTTTAAAGTGTTTAATATCATCGCAATTAATCTGTGAGATTAGGATTCAAAAGCAAAAATACAGTATATTCTAGTTGTAGGTTTTCCTTGCTTCTGCTAAACAAGGCAAAAGTTTTACCATGGTATAAAGTATGTATCTGTAAATATTTATTGAGAATAATCCAAACGAATAAAAACTAAAGCAGATTCCATTACTTATAGTTCAGGAAGTAGTATGAATTCTCGTATTCTACTTTTTTGTTTAAAATTCAACGACTGCTCCCCTAGAGGGAAAGAAAAAGTTATACCCACATGAGCACAACTGTAGTAGCATAAGTTATAATTTTAAAACGGTATAGCTTGTTTATTTTCTTATGTAGTTAGCATTAATGTATGTTTTTGTAACATAACGTATACTGACTTTTAAAATACCACATCGACGCACTTGCAACACATTCGAAATGAAAACACAAAATTTATGATTAAACTAGCGGACCCGACAGACGTTGCCCTGTACTAAGAGAAAATAAAAAAACCAAATCGAAACCATTCTTGAATCCATTTGAATACAGGCCGTATGGCGCTTGCTAGTTGACTGGTTTTATTGAAGCTAAGTTCTGATGTTTCGTAACAATTATTTTGGTATTGTATAGACCATGGCGGTGACTATCCACATTAATCTGCGTGGGGCTAAAACACCTAAAAAGACCCATGGACATTATATATACATATTTTTAGTTTTTTCTTATACTGCCAAGATGGCTGACAGATAGTTTGTCCGCCTGGTAGTAAGAGGTTGCAATAGCCTATGAAAGCAACGGTACTTTGAGATACCACAAAGAGTACCATTCGATGCCAACCCTTAAAAAAGAAATAATTGTGCTTCCAGCACAAAAAGTACAAATCATACAATCATTATAAATTGACAACACATCGTCAGTATTTCATTGCTATTATATTATTATATTGTAATATACTTGTGAGAAAAGTGAATTTGACAACGATTTCCATTTACGTATTTGAGATACAAAAAAGGATAACATAAGAAATAACTATTTGTGCGTCACAAGATTTTTCAATCGAACCCTAATATGCGAGGCACTAGCAGCGGCAAGCGGACTTCTTTAAATAAAGTCTAAAATATTTGTTGAGAGGATGAGGAGGTCCATATTGCACCTACTATGTCAATGTGACGCGTTGGCTGGATTGAGGATGGGTCTGATGGGATTGGCATATCCAAACCCTGAGGACTTTAGGCTTCTCCCTCTGAAGTGTACGCTACGACTGATGCAGTACATTCATAGGGAGATAGCTAAGGGATAAATCTTAGGGCCGACACAAAAGATCCCAGTGGGTCGAAGCGTCGCCGGTGTGTACTGACTGGCCCCCACACATAAGATAAGATAAGATAAGATGAGGTCCTCTAAAATACAATTTTAACGTGTGCTAAAATTGTATTTGTGACTATGGCCCAGGATACAATTATGTCAGCTTCTTCAGCGTGCACTGTTCCGTCGGATTATGCTGACGTCAGTGCTGACATCTGACTAATTTACGATGTCATAACTCATTCGCCGACATTCATTGCGAAGCTGCGTTGTATTTTGTAGCTTTATACTCAAACTACATTTCTCCCGCGGCTACGCTTGTCTTCGTTAATCTAGATTTAATTATTACAAATTAGTTAAACTAAATACTTTATGCTGCTGCAGGCGGGGGACAAACAATACTTTGTTACCTACGGGCAAAGAAAGATCTACAAAAACTACGTTTGTCACCGCATACGGCACCATAAAGTATTTAGTTTAACCAATTTAAATATACATATATATGTAGTTATTTCATTATTTGATAAGAGCGAGTAAGCTTACAAAACAATGCATTAATCAGTCGAATTTTATAGAGATATTATGATACTTGTTTTTCTCCTTTCAGTTTGTTACTTTTAAGCAGTCGGGTTTTTTGTTTTTATAATAATATGTTGTGTCTTTGACAAAGTAAATAATTGTTCTATCTTTCTTTGTCTTCATAACGGCCAGTGGTTTAAGCGTAAGAGCAACGGTGCTTTGGAGCATGACCATATGGTTTTTATTCTAAGGACCTTAATAAAACATGGATGGAAATTAATGCCGGGCCATTTTGAATAATCCCATAAAATAATTATTTAAGCGCTACTTGGAAATAATAAATTGTAATAAAATCATTGCGAACAGAAGAACCCACTACACACTCACAGACTGTTTACCCCAACTATTGTCATGAATGCGTTCATTTATAGTCAAATTGTTAAATCCCTCGCGCAAATGCAACACACGTTTTTATTCAAACTATCGGTCGCCTAGTGCTCGAAATTCGACCAAAGTTTGCCTGTAAGATATTGCTGATATATGTCATTATAATTGATATATGTAACCATAGTTACGCGCTTCGACTGCGTGTGTCAAATGCATGGTTGTGTGCGTGTAGTGTTTTTTCATTAATTTAATGTATTTCTAATGCATATTTTATATAAATATTAGGATTCGTCACTCCTTCTCCATATAAACTTTAGCTGTGCCAAATTTCATACTCCTCCGTCCGCGCAATTTTCGTTTATAGGGGTACAAAGTTTTTGCTTCACGTATTAATATATAGATTTCGTGAGCTAAGTACTGCAAGTTGGAGTTTGTCTGGTTTCCATTTCATTATTGTTACCCTCAGAGAGGTTTTGTATTGTAAACCTTTTTCTATTTTAATAGTTGGAAGGGCAAATCTGATAGTGTATGGTGGGGTTCTATTTTCGCAATTAATTTATCAGTAGATTTTAATTAGTAGCTGTCATTAGAAGACAATAGTTTAACTCACTATTACATGCAGTCAATCCTAAGTAGTAAATGATGTGGGCTACATAATAATTATATCAAGACAAACAAAGATCGTCATTTATTAATTTATGTCTACTTTCATTTGTTTCTGTTTAAAAGACAACCCATGCACTAGAAACAATTCCTGCGTCGTCGTGGGCGACTTTACGAATATTCAAACAGCGGATTCAAAGAACACCCAAACTTGGAACAACTATTTGCAGAACATACCAATTTTCGTCCTGTGTGGGGATAAAGCCCACAACACTGGCCACAGTGGTAGTGGCGAGGCGACCACTAAGTTATCCGTGCAATATATCAATACAATCCCTTATCGCAATATAAATAAGGTTACAAAGTCATTGTATATAATATGTAGTTACATTCAAAACAATGTTCTGATAATAAAGGTCGGACAATATAGTATCAAAACATATTATTTAAGGCCTAAACCTGATTCGTTTCAGGTCACAAGAGTAATCACCTAACAAATAGCAGTAATAAATATGACTAACACGTTCGAGGATTTCACTTTAAGCGTAACTAATGGCTCCTGATTGATGTATGTGTGTACACTAAAGCAACGCTATCGTTATGATTTACACATCAGTTTAAACCTCAACGATTCGAATGTGCTATGTAGGGCTGGTCAAATAACGCATACTAATTGTGGTGAGGCTAATGAAGTAAGTGACGCGATTAGTGTATAGTACAAAGTTATAAGTTATTGCTGAAGCATCATATATGGACATTGCTATACCTAAGTACTGTATTTTTTTTAATATATATATTTCTTTTATACTTGAATGTCACTGGACATCCCAAAGTTTTGGTGTTAGGGTGAAATGACACAGTGTATACAGTTATTTCTCCGAAATCAATGCGTTCGAAATTTGGCAATAAAATAGATAACAAAAACCTATTGATATCGTTATACATTTAATGTAAATCGGGCCGTAGTAGTGTAACAGTTTCTAAATTATATAATAGAGTGTTAAATAAACAACGCCATAAGATCCGTATGTAGTAGTTTAATTTCAATTAACAAATATTTCAATTAATTCGATTTTACATAATGATGAATACACACATCAAAAAAAGTCTGCGTTCACTTGGAAAAGTTGAGATATGTTTTCTGGTGTCTAAATATAATTAATTATTGTATTATTTATTGCTTTAACATTTAAAAGCACACAATTTTATTATGAAAATATCAATATCATATTTGATTAAAATTAGTAATTTTATTCATTTTAATATGCTTTTATTCACAAATTTAATACAAAATGGCCCTGGCTGGAACGCATGCGGAAATCCTCCTGGGCATGCTGTAGATCAAGTTGTCCAATAGTTACTGTGGTAACCTGTCCCATTCTTGAATGGCGGCTGCCTTGATCTCTGACAGAGCTCCAAACAGGTCGCTTGAGAACATCCCATGCGTGCTCGATTGAGTTTAAGTCCGGAGAGCCATCAGGCTAGTCTTACCGCGTGATTTCGTACTCTCGGAGAGCAGCGCTCACTCGTTGAGCTCGATGTGCCGGCGCATTATCGTCGACTAATACGAAATGGTTACCATAATTTATCCTGAATGGTCTGGTGATGCCACCAATAACAGCTGTCTTGTACAAATAGCTGTCATAGAGCCTTGGTACGGGATCAAAGGCGTTCGAGCTCCAATCATTATTCCACCCCAAAAAGATACCGATTTGCCACCTTGCTGAACGGTTCCAATGGCAGTTCTTTGCCTTTCGGAATTCCCAGGTCAAATTCGGACACGTCGGTTATCAGGGTACTTACTAATCCGTGTTTCGTCAACGAAAAGACATTTACGCCAGACATCTTCCTCTTCGTCTTCATCGTTTTGACGCTGCCGCTCTGCAATTTGTGTCGCTGTCGTGCCCGTGTATTCAAAGGTGCTCGCCAGGATCTCCTTGATCATAATAAGAATGATAATAATAAAAAGTGGTGTAAACAATTACGAATGGTCTGAGTGCTAATATTCAGTCCAGTAGCAGCACACAGCTCTAATCTCAGTTTCGTAGCGTTAATTATTGGATCATGGGTGACAAGAAGTCTGATATCGCGCTTCTGAACATCACTAAGGACAGCCGGGCGACCACTACGAGGTCGATCAGCCAGATTGCCCATGCTCCAGTACTTCTGAAGGGTAACGACGCAGGTTTAAGAAACGGAGGCACTGGCTGCATTCGTCTTGATCCTTAATATCCTTTTTCACGCAATAACACTGTTCTTGCTCGCAAGACTTCCGACAGTCCACCTGGCATTTTTCAAATGAACAATTTAAGAGAAATTGATTAAAACAGCGTTCAGGCAGAAACAAAAATGAGGGTCATTATCATTCACCTCGTTTTTATATAATAAAACAAAAGAAGACTTTATGTTTTTTTACATTTAAATGATGTGTTTTTAAATGTTAAAGCAATAAATAATGCATAGATTAATTATATATGTACACGAGAAAAATTTCTCGTCTTTGCTAAGTGAACGCCGACTTTTTTTGATGTGTGTACATACAGTCATTTGATTTTACACGCGGTAATTGACCACGATCTGTCTAGCATCCATGTCTCGTATCTAGTCAAATGTCGAAGATTCGATTATGATTAGAATTATAATCAGTTACAACGAATCAATCCAAATTCGATTGCTGGATAAAACTATAATCGAATTTTTCTTTTCTTTCGTAGCGACTCCACATCGCTACTTCGTAGGCTCGTGACTGAAAGAACCTACTAATCAAGTACGTAACCGATATTATCTTCACTCGTCTTGCCCTAAATAGTTATTTAAGTGTGACCGTTAGCAGATTGTATGAACTATAGGTATAGTAGAAACAATAACATAACTCATCGAATATAGTGACGTTCTTATCTCTCAAATAAAATAAATATATATATTTCTTATTTACGTATCATTCATACCTACATAGTCTCACGCATGTAAGCCAAAAGTGTAGATAGAGGTCTATTACACCCACATTTGACTGGCTATAGTTTAGGTCCTACGTAATAGGGTATTTTGCTGTTCACCAGGAGAGTTTCATCATGCACAGCAGTCCCTACATTGTCGCTGCGCCGAGGCAGCCTTAGTAATAGTCAGTATTTACAGTTACATAATAAGATATTTAACAATTTAACTGTAACTTGCACTGCTACAATTGAGGACAGAAGTATTACAAATAAAATATTATAGTTGTAAGTGTTACACGGGTTTAAAACCCGTGTACAACACATGCTTATTTCAACGCTCGCTTTAAAAAGCAATAATTAGCATATATAAGAACTCTTTGTGTCAACATTACAGTAAGATATTCAAGTATGTTAATGTTTATGTTATGAATATTTAACGGATATTAAAATGTCAAGCGTTTGAAATTTTGATTTTCTCTATTATATTTCGAGGGAATTGAATGTTTGAGTTCCCTTATTACTTTTCATATAAGCGGTTTTGTTTTACTTGGCTTCAATATGTTTTACTTATTCACTCGTTCTGTTAAGAGAAGTGATGCCTTCAAAATAAACATACCATGATGAATATTCAGATTTAATTTTAGTTATTTCTAAGTACAAACAAATTAAAGCTTCTTCTACGTGGTTTTATTTTAATCTTAGTTTCAGTCGTGTTTAGCAACAGCTTTTGAGATATGGCGTAAACCCTGACGTTTTATTTTGCGCAATATATTTATCACGGTTTAGCAACACGTTTAATAAACACAATATGATGTAGTATAGTTCTAAATTTGAAGTTATTTGGGTTATGTTATTTATTTAACATTAAGCTAAGTTCATCGTGCAACTGGGCGAAAGACGCTGTAGATCTCTAAAATTTTAATAGTTTCATCGCCAACGGCTTCTTATTGCTATACAAGTAAAGGTACTCAATTTGAAAAAGGTAGAGACTTTGAAGAATTGTGCTTACAGCCTAATCTAGGAAAAGCAGTGGGAGCCAAATCGATATCGAGAGGTCGTAGTTGCGAATCGGTGAGATACAAACCAGCTTCTTACTAACCACGTGAACTTCTAACACAAGCATTATATGTAGCTAAAGAGGTTTACAATAATTCCAGTAATTTGTTTAATTAATTTAATCATAATTGCTAGAAAACTTTAGAGGAATACTTAATTATTCACTTTAATTTTTTGTATAAAAGCAAAATTTGTTTGCCCGTTATATTTAACACAATTGTTTGACAGGCAAACATCTATTACAATTAAGTAATTTTTAATTTTACCACAATATGAATATTTTAGGTGTCGCAGTTTCGTGTAATTATGACATTCGAATCTTATTTTTAAATTTTGGTTTTTACCATTTATTCTGGTCCAAGACCTTCCATCGAATTCAAAGTACAAATACCTACAAATAAAATAAAATAAGTACGATTAAAAAGGCAACAGGGTCAGTTTTAATAGATAACATTCGTAGAAATTCACTCTCAATTCAACACAATATTGACACATTTCTCGATATTTTCAATAGTTTTGAAATTAAACACTTTATACGGATTTTATCGCGTTGTTTATTTTACTTTAAACACTGTTATTACATAATTTTGAAAACTCTAACACTACTATTATTGAATTTTACTACTATTTAAGCTATATATTTTCTAATTAAAACTATTTATATTTAAGTTTACACTTTGCCCCGACGTTTCGGTTGCTTTACAGCAGCCATGTTCACGGGGAGACTAAGATGTTAGTCTCCCCGTGAACATGGCAATATAATAAAGTGTTTAATTTCAATGTATAACATTCGCGTAAACATAAGACAATATTATTTTCAATAGTTTTACACGCCCGGGGCTGCATCCGTATTGGTTATTATTGACGTCTGATTTATATGGCAAAGACTTGGGTCAAAACACGAATCACGTTCCATTGTTTCTTAACCTATTGAGTCAAAGCGACACACCGGTGGCCAGACACAATAGATTTTTAGCCCTGTATTAAACTGCCCCACTGCTGGTCACTGGCCTCTTGTCAGCGTGTTAAGGGTTAGGTCATAGTCTACCACGCTGGTCCAGTGCGGGTTGTCAGACTTTACATACCTTCGAGAACAATATGGAGAACTCTCAAACATGCAAGCGATAGTTAACTATTTGATACGTACATCACTTTGAAAACTCAGAGACACGCGCCTTGGTGGACTCGAGCTCGAGACCTCTGCGTGGCAATCCAACGGTTTCCCACTAGGCTATCGATGCTTGTGTGTCTAAATGAAGGAAAACATCGTGGGAAGACTTGCATGTCTGAAAGTTAAGCATAATGTTCTCAAAGATGGGACCAGAGTGGTGGGCTATGACCTAATTATTCTCATATTGGGCAGTGACAGTGGGTCGGTTAATAAACAGTACTGATATTATTATTATACATTTGATTTGAAATGATTTGATTAATAAGAACAGTTACGCAGCCTTTAAATAGTATTAAAATAATTAAGTGAGATTTCAGAGCTACCTAAGCACGTCATTTTATCGCAGGTGAGTTTTTTAAAGTGCGTTATATAATAATAATAATTTATTTATTGATTACAGTGGTAAAACATGAATACAGTCCATAAAGTACTTAATATAGGTAATATAATATAATAAGGCACGGCAGGCCTTTATTTGTATATAAAGGTGAATAACGATTAAGTATGCGCTAGTTTATAAGATAGGCAACTTTTGGTTTTTACTAATTCTTAAAGGCCTTTTGATCTGTTTGTTCGCTTACAAATAGGTTTACAATATGCACCATTTACTGTAAAAGAAATAGCTTTGCTAAAAAGACGCCTGTCTAACTTTGAGATCTAGTACAATAAAAGCCAAATATAACTCGTCTATCCCATCTCATCAATACAGTTCTATTTACCTGCAGCGTTGACAATCACGTAAATGAAACAGTAGATAGCTGAAGCGGTGATGAAACAGACGCGTGGAGTGTGACGCGACTCATCTGTACGTCACATCTCACAGCCATATCAATAAGAGCATTTGACGATGTTAATAGGCGATTTGAGCTGCAACCGACGAGCTTTTGAAAAAAACACGGAAGTTATGGTTGGTTATTGTGTGGTTAAATTATTGAGATCTTTTTGTTGAGTTTATTTGTACACAATACGCTAGGAATCACGATTTATTGTTGATTTTCTGTGGTATTACATCCTCTTGTAACTCAAGTAACTATTGCAAGCAAACACTTCCTCGATGGCGCAGCGGTAGTGTATGCGCCTGCTGTGAGAGGTCTAGCTTCGATACCCGGGTCGGGGAAAGTGTAGTTGCGTTTTTCTGTTAAGAATTCTCAGTACCAAGCAGCACGGAGTTTGAAACTGTAAGCGTTAAACAGCATCCCTTACTATATGTTACCTAATATCATACCTGGTGGAATGTGGATGTAATACACATATACCTACGCCTTTAGATATATAGGCATGAGACTATGTACATGTTAATCTAGTACTACTGCTTGCTTTTATTCTCATTACAAGGAAAATTAAAAAAATACAGGTAAAGAACGCTACAAAATTAAATATTAATTCCCTCTAATACTTCTCACACTGGAAAGAGGCACGTACCCAGTAGTGGGACAGCTTAATACAGGCATGATATTATATATAACGTTTTATAGTACTCGTGATATATTTCAGTCCCATATTTAGAATCGATTGAACAAGAAATGTAAATATCACCTAAAACACTTCTATTATACTAACCCAGGCTTAAACCAATTCCTTTAATAGCACGGTATTGTAAGTAATGATTATTTGGCACTTTTCCTACAATTCTATTACTTTTAATGGCAGTCAGACTCGCTTATTATTAACCTTGCCTTTGTAGATTTAAAATTGCTAGCTTAACTTCATGGGAGAAGGCTGTTACACGCAAACACAATAATTTTAATTGATTTTAGCATTTTCGCCACGATGTAGCGTTAAAGCGAGCGTAGATAATTATTACATGAAGAGTTAGAGGTGCATGCCATGGGATAGGATTTGAGACCTCTGCGTAGCAGTCCAGCGGTCTACCACTAGAATATTACTGTATCTCTAATAGATATAACAACAATACTAAATAAACAATAATAAATGTACTGTTACTAAATTTTCCAGCTCGTAATTTACCACAATTTACAAATTACGCTCTCATCCTTTATCTGTCAGATCTGTTTTCGGTTTCCTCGTGGTTTATTCAAAGTTTTTTCGATATCCACGCTCTTGGTTGTAGATAAATTACAAATAAGTTGAATATATTGTTTGGTATGTGAGTTTTCTTTCTGTGTACTCTGCTCAGATCGGGACATCCGATGGCAAACGCTGGGTTAAGAGTTCATTAACACCACCAGCGTATTTTAAAATTAGAGTGAATGAAGCAAAAGAGGTACGCCAGGATTATATCACAGTTGTTACGATGTTGGCATACCTGTCCCGGAACCAGGCGTGAAGGTGTGATATTTGATCTATGCTCTCTAACTAGATAGATCAGGGACGTTCTGAATAATCCCTAGGCTAAGAGTATCCTAAGCTAATGAGCGAGAATGTGTAATATATTTACGAGTCTACTTTTTGGGAAGATCTCAACGCTCGTGAACAGAATTTATTTTGGATTGTCTTAAAAATATATTTGCAAACCATATTTGCTTTAACCACTGAGAAAATACAGTTTATTATGTAGAATTCCACATACAATTTATGATGTTTACATATCAATATCAGTAATTTTGCTGTTTTCACTCGGTCATATCGAAATTAATTTTGATAACATCTAATCAGCTCATCTATCTAATAAGAAATTGACATTAACTTATTAATTATTTATTCTGAAGTTAATTATTATTATATCTTTAATGTGTTTCTTCAGTTACATAGTCCACTATACTATAGGTACCATCATATATCTTAAAATATGGTTAATAGTCCACTAGTCACTGTTTACATCGAGCTCCCGTATATCTGTGTTTTAAAAATAGTATAAGTGATTAAAATAACTAAATCTGTAACTCAAAGTGAATATACGTGAATCCTAAACATTGACAAAGTGAAGTTGAAATGATTCTGTGCGTAAAATAAACAATATTTTAAATAATAAAAAATAACGACAAACAGTTAAAAAACGCAATACAATCAAAATATTAAGTGTACATGCAGGAAAAACTTTTCGCTAATCAAAACTAAGATAAACAAACATATAAAAACTATTTTGTGACTATAAAACAGTGTTATAACATGTATTTGTATTTGTAAATAAAAGAAAATGTCATATCATTCTCTTCGATCCAAAACGCATAGTGACATCTATTAGAAGATCCGTAAACGACGATAAGCGTTAACTGTAAAAAATCAGTTGTCTATTATAAATTACATGTAATAAAGATTGAAGGACAAAGCTACTAACGCCATCTATTAGAATATTGAACTAACAGACAATTTCAAAAAGTAGTTAACAAATTTGCTACTTTCACTAAGTGTAGCCGTGGCGTGTCCGTACAGCACGCGACTGTGAACACTGGTAGTCCGAGTTCGTATCTCACGATCCTCGACACTTTTTGTGAATTATTAAATTTCGGTACTTACATAAGTCACCACTAAAACACAAATGGAGGACGAATATAACAAAAACATTACACAGCGAAAACATAATAAATGTTTGAATAGCAGTTTGAATGTGACCCTAAGTAGTGATTGTGAGTTTGATAATATGGACGTTTCTTACCAAAGCTTACCAAACTTCTCGGAAGATATCGCTACTTTGAAGGATGAAATACAAAAACTAAAATTGGAGTTGCAGTCGGCAAATGCAGAAATAGACTTATTAAATGCCGAAAACCACACACTAAAAAACAAGTTGGAAACATGCGAAAGCAAAGTAAAATTGCTGAGAGCAGTTGGAATTAAGGAGATACCAAGCAAATGTACTACGCCCAAAAAATTCTTCTCGCCTCGTCTTAAACACCGAATTTGTTCAATTGCTAATACGAGTAATATTACTTCATCAATAGTGAGTTCACCGGAAGTCTCATCAAAGGAAACAGTTAATAGTATCTGTATGAAGACACCAAAAAGTGTTCCGCTGAAAAGGGTTACTAGAAAGTACATTAAGGACTCTGTTGAAACAACTAAATGTCCAAAAATTCAACACACATCCATCTCACCACCGAGGCCAAAAAAACTTGTACAATTACCATCAACAACAGATAACACCGTGCATATTGTTGGAGGACAGCAATGTGTAGGCCTAGCATCAAAGTTGATATGGTCCAGAACTCGCACACAATATGGAAATTACAAGTTCAGCGCTAATACTAAACCCGGAGCGACAACGGAAGAAATTGTCAAATCATTATCGTCACTAGAGTTTAGCAAAAATGACACCATTATATTGTCTGTCGGTGAACATGACACCAATCCAATGCATGTTATAATTGAGTTAAGCGCCTGCCTAAAAAAACTAGCAAATTGTTGCGTGTTTGTATTAGGAGTATGTAGTAGTAAACATTTAAATGATACCAAACTTAATGATACACTAAGACAAATTTGCAGTAATTTTAGTTATGTAAAATTTATTTCACTTGAAGATGCGAGGGTTTCTAAGTCAATTGATATATATCATTGTATAAACAAGGCTCTAGATATAAGTTATTATGAGGAACGATTTTTAAAAATTTCGAACAGTACAAGAAATACAAAAAGTATTAATAATTCTATAATAGGGCATGGCTCTAAGAGTAATACACAATTATTGATACCTCGTAAGGGCACCATCCCATATTATTTCTTTTTGATGAATCGCAATAAAACGATTAATAGTAGAAATAAAATTGATACAGAGCATAATTCTATAATAGGGCATGGCTCTAAGAGTAGTACACAGTTATTGATACCTCGTAAGGGCACCATCCCATATTATTTCTTTCTGATGAATCGCAATAAAACAATTAGTAGTGGAAAAAAAAGTGATATAGAGCAAAATAATACAGAAATATGTTTTCGTTAATAAACAAAAACTTTGTTCTACACTAAATATTTATCATCAAAATGTATGTGGAATTATTAGTAAAAAAGATGAACTTGAGATATATTTAAGTGATCTGTCATATAAACTCAATTATATATGTATTACTGAGCACTTTCTCAACGAAACTTTAGTAAAACAATTTAATTTAAGTGATTATAAAATGGGAGCTTATAACACGAGACTTAAAAAAAATAGAGGGGGTTCTTTGATATTGACAACTCATGATAGAAAAACAGAAGAACTCCAAATATGTAAACAATTGTATAAAACCGATTGTTTTGAAGTCTGTGGAGTCAAAGATATTGAAACAAATTTGTGTATTATTTGTTGTTATAGAACACCCGCAAATAGTAATTTTGATAATTTCATGGATAGGCTTGAAAAGCTATTACAGCATTTCCTCAATAAAAAATGTATGATCTGTGGTGACTTTAATATTAATATATTAAAAGATGACATGCGGTGTAACACATTCATATCGTTACTTACGTGTTACAACTTTAGGTATTTAATAGACTCACCTACTTTTAGACGAAACAAATCGGAATCGTGCATAGATAATATCCTGACTAACTTATCTGACCAGAGTATTGAAAGTATAAATGTGGAACATAATGGGCTTTCTGACGGACACGCAGGGCTATTCTGTGAAACACGTTTGGAAATTGTTGAGCTTCAAAACCAACCTAATTATGTGCTTTTATGTAGAAGAAGTTATAATAACAAGAACAAGAAGATTTTTAGGAAAACACTATTAGAGACAAACTGGAGCACTGGCATAAACACGTTTCTTTGCAAATTTAAAGACATACATTCAAAAATATTTAAGAAACGTACAATAAAATTTAATATTAGAAGGAATGGGACATCTAAATGGATAACGAGCGGAGTAAAGGTAGCCAGCAAAGTGAAACGTTTTCTTAACACTATAGATAAGACACAATGTGATAAGTCGGTTCTGGAATATCGAAACAGGTATGTCAGACTATACAAAAAGGTTGTTAGCATTGCAAAACGTAATTATATTAGGAATCAAATAGAAAAAGCATCCGATTCTAGTAAGGAAATATGGAAGATAGTCAATTTGCGGCGTAAATGCACTAAGACATTTGATGATGAACAAATTTTACTTAAAGTCAATAACACAATCATTAACAATGCTTTAGATGTGGCTAACATCTTTTCAAAACACTTTGACAACTCTGTATGCTTAAATTCATGTAACAAAAAATTAGCTTTGTCATATTTAAATGAAAGTATTGACAGAGTTGATATAAATATGAGTTTCGATCGAGTAACGGCCTCCGAGATATATAAAATGGTGAACAGAATGGTCAGTAAATCATCCGTTGGCTTTGACGAGATACCTTTGACTGTCATTAAAAATAATATTGATTTGTTAGCAGCCCCGTTAGCATCACTCTTTAACGAGTGCATAGAAGTAGGTCTTTTTCCAGATCAGTTTAAAATTGCAAGAGTTCTCCCAATTCATAAAAAGGGTAAAAAGACAGACCCCTCGAATTATAGACCGATTTCCTTGTTACCAGTTTTGTCGAAGTTATTGGAAAAAATTATGAAGGATAGACTCATGAGGCACTTAAGATCTCAAAGTGTGTTATATACCGAGCAATACGGATATCAAAAATCGGTAGGTACTAACGATGCCATAGAAGCTTTAATTGATGAAGTCATCTGTAATTTAAATGATAAGCGTAAAGTAGCAGGTATTTTCCTGGATCTTAGCTCCGCGTTTGACACTGTTGATCACCACATACTTTTGGACAAATTAGAATACTATGGTGTTAGAAACAATGTCTTAGAGTTATTTAGGTCATATTTGCATAACAGGCGACAGTATATAGAAGTCAGATCAGTGGTAAACGGAGAAGAAAAGATTTGTAAATCCAACTTAACCACAGTATCCGGTGGTGTTCCTCAGGGATCTGTTTTAGGCCCAATTTTCTTCATCTTGTTTCTTAATGACTTGGTTGGGTATGTAAAAAGCCGTATATCAGACACTAAACTTATTATTTTCGCCGATGATACAAACGCAATAATATCTGCAGGTAATATGGTTGATTTAGAAGCCAAGGTTAATACAGCATTAAAAGTTTTCGAAGAATGGTTTGGTATAAACAATTTAAAACTAAACATAAATAAAACAAAATGTTTATTATTTAAGTCTACAATAAGAAATGATGCCAGTCTTGAAGTAGTATCTTCCGGTAAAAAAGTTGAGGTCGTAGATAATGTAAAATTTCTGGGTGTCAACATAGATGCTCTGTTAAACTGGAAGCAAGAGACACTGGCCATAACTAAGTCTATTAGTTCTGCGTGCTATGCAATCAGAAGTCTGAGGGAAGAACTTACGGTGGCTCAACTTAGGATGGTATACTTTGCTTTGGTTGAGTGTAAGCTTAGATATAGCATTATATTTTGGGGGAATAGTTATAAATATAATATAAGCACGACATTTATCATGCAAAAAAGGGCTGTTAGAACAATGCTACGTCTTAAGCAAACGGATTCATGCAGAGAACATTTCATACAATTGAAAATTTTAACAGTTCCGTGTCTTTATATTTTGGTTCTATTGTCTAACTTAGTTAAAAATCTCAATAAAATTGAAACTGACGAAGAAAGAAAGGTCAGAGATAACACTCGTAGAAAAGATCTACCCTCAACAATACAACCAAAACTTAATGTAGTGCAACATAGTTTAAGAGTACAGTCAATTTCTCTATATAATAAGCTGCCCACAGAGTTTAAAAGTATTTATAGTGCAAACTTATTTAAAAATAAACTGAAAACATATTTATTGGGGAAAGGCTTTTATAGTGTTGACGAGTTTATCAATGACAAACAGTAGTCTTATCGTATTATTAATAACCTGTTGACATCTTTTTTATTTATTATTGAAATTATGGTTATAATATTGTAGTATATCTTGAATTTTATGTAATTTGAATTTCGTGTAGTTTATAGTTATTATTAATTTTTAAAACATTTAATTGTAACAAATATTTTCAACGCAATCTGTATTGTTATGAAATAAATAACTTATGACTTACTTATGACTTATGACAGCTTACAATAAAAAGTAAAAAAACACGTAAAAGCCACTTAAAAATAAACAATCAACGCACCCATTCTACGGTCAACACTGTTACTACTATATTATGAAGATGTACATAATATAATAGTAACACAAACAGAAATTTCTTCACCAAACGATACACACGAAACCCGGGACGAATAAAAATGACCAGTTTACTAGGCTGGCAGAGGAAATGGAAACAAATGATACACGTTGTGAGAAAAGGTCGTTTGTAATGGCTCAGATGGACGGTGTACCATTTTAAATCAATCACTCTGTGTTAGACAAGTGGTTTGGGAAACCTCGAGAATAAGGGTTAGTGTTTCGAGTTTTTTATAACCTTTATTTTTTTACTCGTCTTATAGGACATGCATAAGGTGACGTCCTGTATAATCTTGAAGAAGGCAGTGACGCATTACACCCATATCTCTAAGTCACGATTATGATATCCTTAAGTATTTCTGCATAGACTTAATACTGTCTTTTACGTTAGTTTTAGTGGTGTTCTACAGAAAGACAGATTATCGATTTAAAAATAAGAAAGCTTATCATCACGTTTTGGCAAAAAATCCTACTACCCAAACTCGGTATTATAATTATTATCTACAAGCTAGCATTTTCTCAAGAGCAGTAGTTTAAAACAAAAAGAAAAATTTAATATTTTCTTTCCCTACCTCTGACAACGTGTATGCGAAATTTCACGATAATTGGTGGAGTAGTTAAGGTGTGAAAGCATAACAAACAAATTCACATTTGTATTTATAATATTAGTTAGGATTGCAAGTTACTTTACGTGCTTCAGGAGTAAGGTAATTGACAGACGGCAGTCAAATATAGCATCTGTCTGTCATAACCTTCACTGGATCAAGGAGATGTATTAACTTGAACCTACTCGACCTTTGCTCTTGCGGCTAAAGTCATTTTACCTTTGATGTTCAACTAGTTGGCGTATTGTTTACAATCGTAATTGCTCAGGTTTACAATAAAGGCGATTTCGTATTAACTATTAACTAATGTTAATGACGCGTAGGACCAAAGTGGGGAAGTAAGACGTGCGGGTGCCGTGATGCGCCGGCGATCGCGGGCTACATCACGACTAGAAAAATAAGATGGCGGATTCTAGGCTGAACAGGATGCACGTTATTGTTTAAATTCAATTTTGTACGTTGTAAACAGTTAATAATGGACTTTTAGTTTATACGGTGTTTTTGTGCCAGTCACCTAATATCGTAATAAACAACTAATGTTATAAATATGTATGTAAGTTTATTTGTTTGTTTGTTTGTTACGCTTTCACGCCTTAATTACTGGACCGATTATTATAAAATTTAGCTTCCACGTTGTGAAAAAGGAAATAGGCTATGTCTTTTCATCTAGAAAAAGTACGGAGGGATAGCATCATTGTGGATCTAATATGCAGAGGCCCTTCGAGAGTTTTAGTTTAGAGTGATATGTGATGCTTACCGAGATACTAGTCGCGGCAAGTGTAGGCACACTATTGCAACATTATAAAATCAATAAATCGTGTATAGCCCAGATGGGTATTCGATGAACTAGTATAATGAAAACTATGGATAAAAAACGGTGTCTGCCTGCTATACTGTATCAGTACAAAGTCGGTATGGCAGAAGGTGACTGTCGACTCACTAGATGGGCCCCCTGAATAGCCATCATAGGCATAATAGCCTTAAAGGCAACGGAAGGCAATAGCGGTGTAAGCGGCTAGGAATGTCGAGCGGTGCAGCGCCGATTGCACCATCACGAGCCTCGTTACAATGAAGACCCCGAGCGGATTTCCCCTTAGGTATGCCCTTGAAAATGACACTTCCATCCCCGAGCTTGTAGCTCTGGCGGCCGCCCTCTATGGTCAACCAAGGCAAGCCAGAGCTGAGAGTCCTATGGGCGCCCTTGAAGGTCCACCCCAGCCAGCCAGTAAAGGCAAGCCGGGGATAAGGCCCTAATCGACTCTCTCAGGCATTCAGGACCGCAGTGTCGCCACTCACATTCAGCTCGCCCAATATTACGAGAAACCTAAAACCACGGCTGGCTATTTATGGGTATGACACACCTCTGGGGGTCTTCGAATGCCTGTATGATATTGTCTTAAATGATTTGAGTCTTGAGCGATGTATGTACGATCGTCGAAGATTTGAAGTTGGCCACGGATAGCAATAGCATGCATAATGTAAGCGTTCCATGTGGAAGGTTTACGGCGTTATATTATGTCTTATTCAGTATGTACTTTAGTGCATTGACGTGAAGATTTATTATTTTCCTTAGTGCCGCATCGATGAAATTAAAAGATAATTAGCTTTGTTTGGATTTATAGTATTGTAGTCATACCATTCCAAATTATATGTACCTATGGTTTCAGGAATTATCATTTGCGATCTCTAACAATTTATTCGTTTATTAGTATAAACTATAGTATGTATTACACCAAAAATCTTTGTTACAATGATATGAATATGGCAAGTAACACTTTTTGATAGAACTTATTTTGTATCACCTTATATGATATTCAAAACGTGATATGATATACATTTTTAGTATCTGGATAATCTCGCACAGTTGTCTTGAAAATACATTCAGTAATGTGAATAGGGCGACGCAATAACTCCTTGTTTATTCAGTTTATTCAGTAGTATAGCAGTACATATTATGAATGTTCTGCTAACTAAACATATTATTATAACATCGTTCTTTCGAAGACTAGTTTGAATAATCTTTACTCCTGATTATTTATGTTAATCTTGTAGTGTGGAACTATAACGTATGTATAAATAGTAAATATTTCTTTGTATTCTCAAAGAACAAGCAGACTTGGAACAACAATTTTTGGTGCACACATATTTTTTGTCCCGTGTGGGGATCAAACGCACAACACTCGGCGCAGTAGCAATGGCCATGTGATTGCGTAAAGGTCATAGCACACATGAGGAGTATAGTTTCAAAACCCGCCAAAACGATATTAGAACAAAAATAATGTACCGATTGAATATGAAGCTCCTTCATTGCTTCTATCGCATTGCAATGATACTTTTCAACAAAACCCACTAAAATTCTATTAAATCGGCTCACAATACTAAAAATTTGTTGCACACAACACTAAAAGAGTCCATTTATATTATGTTTTCAAATGGTTTTTTGAGATTTACCATTATTTGGTGAAAAGTATTTTAGTGGATTTTGAAACTGAACTACTCACATATTAACTAGGAAAGGGATCGTCACCGTATCGCCTTTCGCCTCGCCGTCAAACAGGCTTCAACATAACGTAACCAAAGCGGATCAACAGTTTCGGTACGTCGACTCGGCTACGGCTAGGCGACGCCGCGCTTACGCCGTGCTCACTTAAATCATATTAATATGGATATTTTCACACTTCTTCAATGATCGCTTTTCATCATTATTTTTTGTTTGAAATCTAACCTACAAATTCAATAAAATAAGCGCGCAACACGAATGTTGGTTGTTTTGTGAATGACAGCACGTTCAGCAACAGTAGTGCACAGAGAGACGAAAGCGCGCAGACGACAAGCCTAAGCGAGGAGACGACGAGCCCTAAGCGCTTGCGCTTACGGCTGCGACTGCATGGTTGTCCCGACGCGAGGCGATTACGTTACGATTCCGATTAGTGTGCGTTGCAGTAGGGAGTTTCATACAAAGAATACTGCACGCTAACCGCTACGCCGTCCGTGAAGCAACCAACCCACACAACCAATGCACAGCGGTCGCATTCAGTACCGCTGCGTCATCAAAGCCTTTTTATTAAGAGATAGACGATTTAAATCGTTCTTTTATCTTAACTCAGTTCCTGTTTTCTTTTGTATAGACACTAATTAAACGTTGACTTGTCTTAACGGCTTAGCACTTAGAGCAGATACTAGAATATTTCATGGCAGAGCATATTTACTCCCTATTCGTATTAATCCTCTTAATAGCAGGTAAATATGCTTGCCTTTTAATTGTACATTAGCCACTTTATTTACTATTTATCATACTTGTCATGGTACTAAGAGCTTAAATATTTTGTTCCTATAAAGAAAATTAATAATTATATTATAATTCAAAGAAAATATATTTATTTCTTTGTTTTCGGTTCTATTACGCTCAAATGATATCTCTGGTGTTGCTCGCTCGTTTGTTTGTTTGTTACCTTTCTCAATTTTTTCTTTCTAACTTCTTTATGAACGCATCTGCTTCTATAACAGGACAAGGACAACGCTAAAAGGTAATGATTTCTAGTTCACGTGCTAACTGAACTGGTGATAACTGAACGTGAACTGTGGTACTGCCAGACTTACTGCTACGTAGGTATGTGATACTTCTTTACGTTATTGTTATTATTGTTTTCCTTTATTGTATAACAAATTATCTATGTTGCTTACTTTAAAGACATTAATAGAATAAACTATAAGTATACACTGATAAATAAAAACGGATATTCCCTAATCGCGGTGGCCAAACTAATTGAAGTGCATCAGCGTGTGCTAATATAAGTACATTCTTTATTTTCTTATTCTCATAGTACGTGATCAAATGCAAGACCAACGGCTTAACTTGTTTTTGAGGCACGGGGTGGATATAAAACTTAGCTACCTGTCAATGTATATATTCGAGCCCTTAATCAATGGGCAAACTTTGATATGCTGTTACTGAACTTAATTTAACTAACCCTTAGCGCTGTGTAATGTTTAAAGGACTTTTTTAAACTAGCAGCTAGACTATCCTCTTGGCCTTAAACGTAAATTTTGTTAAGATAGAGTATATTATTATTTGAAAATTTTGTAACATTACTTGTTTTTTGAGATTGTTATTGGTTGAGAAGAATACTAAGCTATATCTTAAATATTTGAAGAATGAATAATTTCTTACTGCCTACATTTCGAACTCGCGACTTTTTTATGTCATTGGTGTGCAAACAAGCAGACGAATCGCCTGATGGTAAGTGATTACCGCCGCCCATGGACACCCGCAACCCTAAAGAAATTACAAGTGAGTTGCCAGCCCTTTAAAAAGGAATGAAGGAGGGAAAGGACAAAGGAAAGGATAGGAAAATGATCGGGGTAACTGGGCCTCCGGCTCTCTCACTCACCGATACGAAACGTAAGAGTACGGGTACCGTTACTTCACGCCGGTATTCTGTGAGAGAGTAGTACTACCACGGTCGATCCGGCAACTTATTAAACCAACGAGATGCTCGATTATGTGAATGCACATTACAAACTGAGACCATATTTAGTTTTGTCTTCAGAAGGCAGCGCTTGAAGAGAACTCATACGATCTCCAATTATTTCTCGTATCACAATCGAGTGTGTGTGTTCGGTTTCACCCACACCATGTGTATGAAACCAAATACCCTCGATCTTAAACAATATTTTTGTTTGTTGTGTTCAGTGAATAAAGAGCGTTAAGGGGCCTCATGCCTAGTTTGTTCGCAAGAAATTCTTTTATTTATTTTCGTGTGTACGGAATTAAAATATTTAAAAACAGAGTCAATGAAAAACAGACTATTTTAGCTATTTACTGAAGCATTCCAATTTGCTCGTGCTATTGTTTAACACTTTCGAATCTATTTTATTTTAGAAAACATTACGCGACTTGAGTGTGTTTTAAAGAAGAATGCGCTTTATGATACAGCAGTGGAATTGAGATGGTGACTTGTGGCGAAATCTATGTTATCTTTGGCTCTATCCTATTTCGCGTTTATTGGTTACGAATAAGTAGCCAATAAGCGTTTATGTAAGTGTAAGCTACAAAGTACGGACCATGCTAGCCAGATGCTAAATTCCTACTTGAGTTTAACCAAGTATATGAGTATACACGGATGTGACATGGTTTCATCGTTACAATATTAAACAATGAACATTTTATATTTAATGCATCCAAACCGCACACAATGCAACCGCAACACAAATACTGATTATTAAAAAAGTAAATTTGAGAGAAGAGATTTTGAATAATTGATTTCAAAAGTAAATTTGACGTGTGATTGCAAATAAAGAGTCCGTTGATCTTCGTAGATGAGCTATGGTTTTGCTCGTAGGCATGCGTAGCACATCAGCACTATAAGTAGGTACGAGTATCTATAAGTTATGACAGAGTATCTATGGTATGTTTCAACTGTGGATCATAATTTGAAAGGTATAGCAAGTATGCCGCACAATTCACAATAATCACCGCTCGAATATTAACTAACCAGGACACGCCATGGCACAATGACAAGTGCCCGCAGTAAAAGAATATCGATTTAAAACGCCGAACCTATGAAAAATTACCCCAGTTGGGTTTAAAAGTAGTCCGACTGACCGGAACAACAATAATTAATCATTTATATGGATCTAACCAATTTATTTACCTATTGCATTGATTACAAATTGAATTGACATTTAGAGTTAATCAATGTATTGAGCCTATTCTAAGCTAACCGAACTATGGTATATGCTTAAATTAACTAAACATAGCATCAAAGCGCGCTTTGAAACGTTTGATGTCTAGATGAGAACAAACATTGTACATTGAAATTGGATTATACTAAAAACAACTGACGATCGGCTTTATGTTTCGAAACATAACTTTTGTACTAGTCATGGGTTGAGGCATTCATGTAGGTTGAACTCATGGTGTAGTAGGCTAGTAAGTCAGATGGCGACGCCTCACAATATGCCAGGACGTCATAGAGTCACCTGCAGGCGGTTGTACGCCCTACATTGGGCATAGCTGGTTCAATCGTTGATGTAATTTCAGTTTCAGCGATCCACCCACCAGCAAAGCAGCGACTTGGCACACCGTGGTGATTTTAGTCGGATCCTGAAAACCATGTCGTGCGTTACTCCACGTAACAAAACAAACATTGTATACAAACATCGTGCAAACAACGGATGCGACAGACTCCATATATAAGGTGTACAATTAGCCTGAGAATGCAGTAAGACGTTGCAATTATCGTATCATATTCTGTATAACGTGGGACATTCAGAAAGTTTTTAGAAAATTAAAAAGTTCTTTATATAAATATTATTTCTTTAAATCTTTTAAAAGTATTCTCCATCAGTCTCTGTACAAAGTTTCATGCGTCTATAAACCAGTTTTCAAACACTTTTCCCACTCCACCTCAGACATCTCGTTTACAGCCTGCTCGAACGCTGACAGCGCATCTTTTGGCGAAGAAAATTGTATCCCTTTGAGCTGATTTTTTATTTTCGGGAATTAAAAGAAGGTGCTAGGTTAGGGC
Source organism: Catocala nupta (assembly GCA_963675205.1). Lineage (NCBI taxonomy): Eukaryota > Metazoa > Arthropoda > Insecta > Lepidoptera > Erebidae > Catocala > Catocala nupta. The sequence continues at coordinate 13,257,252 of OY776087.1, forward strand.
TGTAAGGAGGGTCACCTATGAGTTAAACCGGCGTGTTGTCCAGGAAGCCCCTTGTTTTCAGCGCGGTGTGCGCGGGCGTATTATCGTGGTGGAGGAGTAGCCCACGGAGCCCTGTGCTTGGACGCTTGTTACTCACAACAGAGAAAACTTCTGCCAAGTATTTAGTAGTATATCATTCGGCGTTGATGCTTCTTTGGTTCCGTAGACGAATTGATACCAAGTAGTCAGTCTCGTTCTCCCTGCTTCTAGATCACTTCTCTTTGAGTAGGCGTTGATTCGTTTTGAAACACCCAAACGGTCGATTGACGCTTCGTTTCTGGATCGTTTTGATAAATCCAGGAGTCATCACCTGTAATGATGTAAACACGCCGAGATTTTTCACTGCTGGCACGTTTTCTTCCATAACAGCCGTCAAAGGTCCCCCAAAGTTAGCCGACCGCGCTTGAATTTGTTATACTAATGATACATGGTTGCCTTGGAAGGGCCTTCATCCATGAATGCCATTTGAAATCTATCGTACGATTCGTCTAGTTTCAGGTGACACCTGAAATCGTAAAAAATCATAGCGCGAAAATGTTCTCCGCGCAGATCCGTTTTTTAATGAGACACGATAGATCCGTTTTTTAATGAGACACGATAATTTTAATTATAATTCGCAAAAATTGTGGAGAATATTTTGAAATTGGAACGTAACTACTTTTATTTGTAATCATTTTTTGAAAATAGATTATAACTGGTCAGTCTCTCATACATAAAAACTATTTTCGCAATACTTTCTGAGTAGCCCGGTATATCGCATTGACTACACGGATGACGTAGTAGTAATTTAAGTGGCCTCGCTACTGACACTGAGCCACCCACAACACTCAGGTTGTGGATTGGAATCCCACATAGCACAAAAACACAAACGGATGTTCGAAGTCGGGATATTCTTTGTGTTCCTAGTTTGAATATTTATTAAGTCCCCGAGGTACAGGAATTGTTACTAGCGCGGGTGTCATTTTTTAAATAAGACTATTCTCTTAATCATACTATACTAGGCAAGATTTATGCTTGTCGTATCTCTTTGATAATGTCATATATTATATCAATGCTTTTACTGCATATCGCTGGTACATCCTCTGTTTTCGTGTGTCGATAAGCTATCTGGATTATCTCTTCATAAGTCTATGTTTCTACCCGATATAATATTGCGACACAATTTTACATACACACATCCAAATATCTATCCATCAATCGATACTAACACACACAGAAGCACAACAATAAACAATCATCTCGAACGGTAGTACGGTCAACACGATTTGCTCACAGTATGATTGCCGAAGGCGTACGAAGAAAATTAATATAGAAGAACGTCGACAAAACGTACGCAATAAAAAACTAATTACTATGATTAAAGTTTTCTTGGATACCTGTTGGTTATATTAAAATATATTGATTTGGGTTTTATCTACCAACGTATGACTGCCTTAGCGGAGTAGCGATAGTGAATGCGACTGCTGTGTTTGAGATTTCGGTTCAAGTGCCTAGTTCAAACAACCTGTGCTCAATAACAGGTATATTAAATAATCAATAATATTCTGTCTGCTTTTGTCATTAAATTGTCAGTGATAGAACAAAGAATATGCGAATATGCTCGCCCTATTTTGAGACTAAAAAACACAACTGGCTATATGTGGTCATAATACAACTCAACCAATGCCTATTTCTTGATGCAACTGAGTGACTCAGTTTCATAAAACTCTTTGCCTGAGCCTAGCAACTAACGTAGATGTAAAGTCAGCAACTTCAGTAAACTCACAAACTCACAATCTCTTACGTTCATGAGTGTTACTTTATAACTTAGAGTGGCAGTATAACCGGCTAATTGTTATTATTGAGTACTTTTGATAAACTATACGTCAAAAGGATTTGCGGCCGGCATCTAGCAAATGCGTAAATGTTTGCCAGCCACTGTTATAATAAAGTGTGCCCTACGTATTTAAAAAAAATATATATTTGATATTAGTTATATCATACATATATAATTAGTTTCAATTTCGACAAAACAAAAAAGTAAAAAAACAGGAGTTACGTCAACATAACGCCACAAGCCATCCGTTCACACACTGAACTCTTACACTTACACTTAAGTTAGCTATTAAGTTTAAATAGGGAATTTCTAAAATCACTAAGTCAAAAGCTTTTTATTTTAAAATCAGTCTTACACCACACTTACTGTGAGGATATATTTTGTAAAGTTGTTTTTCTATATTCCGGAGACACGTTAAGCTAGCACAGTTTTCTTGAAGCAGCATTATAAGCCTTATTGTTTTCTTAAATACGAAGTGTTGAACTAAGAAAGCTTCGAGGTAGACAATTAATAACAATTATGAAGTAAATCCTCCTTCGACAACCTCAAGTCTACCCGGTACTCATTAATATTAATTAACATTATAAGAATTCTGAAGTCTGGTGTCGCGATCTTTGTTCATATTTAATATCATTTTCTTAAAATCCGTATAACTAGGTATTATAAACATTGTTGAAAATATTTAATTTGATGAGGTTCTTTAGGTTGTTTAGCTGTTAAAAGATTTATTATTTTTAATGCAAGCATGCATATATGCAAGATTTTAACTAAATGTTCAGGGGAACATATTTTAGGGTCTTTTTTGACGGGGCCTTACATTGATAACAAATAAACGTTTGATCAACATTATTAACAGTTTCAGCTTTTTCTTACACGAAAATAAAAGAAGGATCCGATATAAAAGCAGGATGTTCTTTTGTGAATAGTAGCAACTTTTACTTTAGTATAAGTAAGTACCTACAAAAAAGTGATTCGCTTACAGTGAACTCCAATAAACTTTATGCTGTAATACTAAATTTGTTTTTATTGCAAGACTCAGTACTGTACTTTTAGCTTTTTATTTGCAACTATAGAGTCGTCTTGTTTCTGCCTGTGACTTCACCCGTCTTACTCTTTACTTGAACTTAAAAGTATTTTAATTAAGAACATGGTCTATCTATGTACTAAGTCTCATCCAAATCCCGTTAACGGTTTAAGCGGGATTGAGTTGCAGACATCCTAACATCTTTAAAACTTACTAGACTACAATAACATAAAAAATAACGATCCGATGAGCATTAAGATAACCATGCAAATTATAGTAAATTATGCAAAATATTAAATTTGTAATTACACTAGTTATGTCCTTCAATTTGTTTTCTACCGATCTAACCTTATAGATACAACAACTTAACTATGTATACAGAGAGAGTTTAGTAGTAATAGTTTAATTAATGCCTAAGTCATTATCACCAGCCAAACTTCATTTTTTTAAAGACACCTCCCTCCTTACGTATACAATAATTTGTGTATGGCGGGGGACGTTACAAATATTCTTCACACTCGGAACAACCATTTGTGGATCACACAAATTTATATCTCATGTGGTATTCGAACCCACAACACTCAGCGCAGTGGTAGTGGCGAGGTGACAATTAAACCACTACGCCATCTGCGCAGTCATTATATTAAAAATTATTATACTATAATATATAGTAATAATTTCATCATAATTTGAATTTTATAAATTGTTGTTTATAAGCAGAATATTGATACGATAATTACTTATAATAAATATCTTTCAAAGTTTAATGATAGTGTCAAGTTGTGAGACTAATGATAGTACTTGCAACTCATTTAATTCTTTAGTTACTTGTTTATTTTCCTAAACAAACAACACTTATCATTTTCCTCAATCATCCTTGGCGCGTCGAATGAGGCTTTAATCAGTTACTTGTTTTACTTTCTTTCACGAACATGCCGAAACTATGACGTAATTTACCTTGTTCCCTTAGCTTAAGCAATCTTATAATGCTAATTAAATATTTATGAATTCTAATAGCTATAATATTATGTTAGCTGTTTGTCGTTTTGAGAACCCCACTGTAGCGATGCGTATAATTGCACTCAAATGATATCGCAACAGCATACCAACATTATATTGACTATGTAAAGTAGTATCGCGTTGTGTGCTCCTGTATTCGAATGTCACGTGCTACCTCTCAAGTAACAAGAATTCGATTTTAATTTCAAACTGTATCACAGCGATTTATCTCTCTCGCTAGTTTATATAATTCATTATTGGTATGGTCTACCAGCCTAGTGACTTTTTTTTCGATATTCTATGCACATTGCAACCCTAAAGAATTTTCCTACTGTATATTTTCAACACAAATAGAGGATATTTTCTTACATCCCAAAGGATATTAGGAAGTGTACAACATTTTTATTCCAGAAAACGAAGAATAACAATGCACTCGCTTGAAGAATAGAATTGCGTTAACATAAACATCGCAAAATATGATATTGTATTACATAAATATACACAAGTATGGAGAAAGTAGAGCAGAAACACAATTGGTGAGGATTGCAGCTGTGCTTTATCCTGCTATAAACTTATAGTACATGATCCAGAGCCGCCATCTTACTTACATCATTTTAGCACAGCAGATTTGTTTAACAGTAGATATTATATAACAATTGACTGCACGGATAGCGCGGGCGTTGTGGTTTAGCTGGTCGCCCGCCATTGTTTCGAGTGTTATGGTTTCGATCTCAACACCGGACAAACATTTGTATGATGCAGTTGTTTGGAGTCTGGGTGTTCTTTGTGTCTGTTGTTTGAATGTTTGTAAAGTTCAGCAGTGACAAAAGAATTACGACAAGAGTACATCCTGCTTCTTTTTGAAAAATAAGTACCATAGCCAAACTTTTCTTCTATCCAGATTTAAAATATTAATTGCGTCCTTATTTTGTAACGAATTTTGATACTGTTTGCACATTACATTTCCTGTAATTGCTATTTGCCCTTGTGTGTAAAATATCACTAATCACACACTACCCTATTACCTGATTAATTTTCATTTTTTACAGAGCATACATGAGTCAAACGTGCTCTTTACTTCTATTTAAAGAAAACATATTCTAGTTTCAACACAAAAGAACGCAAATAAAGTTAAAAAAAATTCAAAATTCGTACCTCAGGCGCGCGCTGCGGAAATTAGAGCAACGACTGGAAATTGGAATATTACAACTAACCTCCAGTTATAATGCTCACTACATTTGGGTGATGGATTCATTTATATGATTTTTTTATACTAAATTAATTTGAAATCCCGTTCTTTTATTTTTTCTTTCGGTTAAAAGATACTGCCATTAAAAACGCCAGTTACATGAAAGCAAAAGTTTTATATTTTGGAAAATAAGATAGGAAAATAGAAAGATAGATTATAAGAAAGAAAATTATAATAAATACGTAAATAATGAAAACGTTTTTTGATAGACAATCAATATCACTGACTGACTTATTAATACCTAGCTCAATTCCTTACCCTATCTTCAGTGACGATAGACTACTCGTATTTACCAGGCATGCAATAAAATGATAGATAGCCTTACATCGCGTGATCGCCTCTACGTTCATGCGTCGTAAGGTTTCGGTTTGCAATCAAATGGACGACGCGCGTCCTTTACGTCCTCGTTAACCCAATACCCACTTCCTTCGATAATGGGTTACGACCCTGGAATAAATACATGTTACCGTTTAACGTGTTAAGTTAAAGAAGGGCCTTATTGTTTGTGTTCGCTCAAGATTATGCCATTTTCATATTGAAATTGGAGCAAAATAATTAGATTATGCAGTAACAAAATTAAGGTTTGTGTTTAGGTTATAATGTAAAAAATGTTAAATACAATACTTTGAGGATTTCGAAATGGTAATCGTTGTATATAAGAATTTTCCTTTCGTGTATGTGTCCGCAATACTAAATACTCAAAAAGCAGTTGATGGGTTCAATAGAAAAATTTTCACTACGTTGAATTTTTATAAAAGAGATATTTTATATACTTTTATTTCAAAGTGCCCACGGAAACAGGCGTTACCTTCCTAATAATTAATATTAGTTTGAGCAACAGCGAAGCTGGGTTATAAAATGTTTGGAGTGAGATGTGCTCTTCGATTTTGCTAGATTAGGTTTAATGTACTGAAAGGGTTTATGGTCATAAACATGGACTCGGTAAAGGTGTTAGTTGTATAGAAAACGTCATCAGCAGAATTCATATATCCATCAATACTTCATTACTCAGATGCAAATCAGCATCTTATATTGTATATGTATATATGTTTGTACATTGCAAAAAGTCGATCGAGGCAACCATTTTATTATGTGGTAAGAAATATGTTTGTAACAAAGCTAATACGCAGAGTGGTGCCCCATTTCTATAAAGAGCATGCTTCCTAAACAAAACACGTGCAAATGGCGGCATTCTTACCTTCTTTCTTTCTTGAGTCGCATTTTCATTGAAAGGAAATTCGATCCTCATACAAACTGTGGAAATGAAGTACCTATAAAATGTTTACTTTGCGGCTAAAGTGGCGTAGTGAGTTAAGTAGGCGCCACTGCCATTGTGCCTAGTGTTGTGGTTTCGAATCTCGCAGGTTTGTAAAATCCGTCGCGACATGGTATTATTCCCAGTACGGGAGATGAATTGAAGAAAAGCCTCTGTTTTGAGTATTTAACTTATTTTGAAATTATAAATACTTATACAGCGTAAAGTTATTTAATTTAATTATTTGTTTGTAGTTATTGGTTATAATGTACGACAATATTAGAAGAGGTAGTGTAATATGGTAATAAAACATTCGGTGCAGTAAGTTTTATTTTTCGTTAAAAGTTAATTTGGTCGTCCTCTTAAAATAAAAAGGGTTTCCGGGTAAATATGACGTTTGCTAAAATGAGTTATGAGTATACACAGCTCACTAAGTATTGATATTGCTTATAAAATAGCTGCCATCTGTAATTTTACCCAGGTGCTGCAAAATAAGGGATATTTTAAGGCACGTAAACCATATTTTAATACAACTTAATTATTATTTCCAACATGTAAATTTTTTGAAGATGTTTCTTTCCAAATGTTTAGTATTGGTAATAAATCCTTTCAGTTTCTCCCACAGGGACGTCTTCGCTTCGATGTTTTGCCTTGGGCGGTCTGATTAATGTTCGATCTTACTTTTGGCACGCATGTATCATATCATATCTACATCTTTAAATAAAATGTCATTGTGTATTGGCGTGTTAACATTGAGTTTCAGAAATCTTAGCTCAAGGTGTACCTTGACACTTTACATCTGACCGTCAAATTTTAATACCATGTCCTTCCATATGTGTGATTAGTTAAACAGTATTTTCGCTAGAGACGCTTTAAGACTGTCTCAGTGACGTATATAAACCAAGACTATATCATCACGATCTTCGTTAGATTGGTGGTACACTCAGCAACATAAGTCGATGCACACATGTGATATATTATTACCGTCTATCTTTCAAAATCATGTCATATGCTAGTTTTTGTAGTAATCATGGTCAAGATAAGAAAGAGGGTAGCCAATAGAAATATGAGGAGAATTAACAAAATTATATTTAAGACACTATAATTTTTTAAGTTGATTAGCAATTTATGTTAAAATTACTAATATTTCTGCTACGCCAACAGGGTAAGCTAGAATATCTGTATAAGTGGGCTCACGTCATCACACGTGGCGTACCAACATACGACATCCCTGCTTTAACTTTTGCTATCATATTTTCTCGCATATTACGTTACTAAACGCATACTTTATAAAAACATTAACTTAAAATATGGTAATATACATACTAAACGAGTCAACAAGATAAAATGTTCTTTAGAACCAAACGAAGCCTGAGTCTGTAAAATAATAAACTTCATTTTAAAAATATATATCATCTTGGAAATCTCTTAAAGAAGGGCGCAAAATGTCTAGCTAATTTACAAATCTAATTTAATATAACAAGGTTGCGGCCTTGGTATAACAGTTGCGCACTCGTGACGTCACGACCCAGGCAACCAGCCAGTGAGTACTGCCAAAGAAAGAGGGAAATATCGTGTTACTTTATTCAATTATTTTATTTATGCGTTTTCTTGTTTTCCTTGGTGTGTATTTGAATGATTACATTATTTGATATTTAAGTGTCTATTTAAATTATCTAAATTGATCTGGAACATGTAGCTGCAGATTCTATTTCGCAAGAACTTAAAATAAAGAGAGTGGAGAAAAAATCTTAAAAGAGGGGAGACCGTTGGACTATCACGCAGAGATATCACGTTCGATCCCACGGCACGTACCTCTGATTTTCCTAAGTTATATGCGTAATAATTACTTAATTATTGCTTACTTTAACGGTGAAAGAAAACATTGTGAGGAAACCGTCAGAGTGTTATCCATAATGTTTTCGAAGATATGTAAAGTCTGCCAACCCGCACTTAGCCAATCCCTTTTTATACTGATAAGCTGCCTGTGCCTAGCAATGTGTACGCTACAGGGCTGTTCCAAAACGTGGCAAGATGTTGCAAAACGTATCGATGCAATTCTTATAATAATAATTGAACTTGAATATATAATAAGATTTTTTTTCTGGTGGTTCGGAGGCTGTAGCTGTTCTAAATCCTAAATTATAAATATAAGTGCAAATGTGGGTTTGTCTATTTGTTTGTTACGCTTTCACGTCTTTACTACTTGACCAATCATTATGAAATTTCGCATTCACGTCATCAGGGGTATAAAAAAGGACATAGTGTACTTTCCATCCAGAAAAAGTTCTATTCGCTAGCAAAGCTTTGGAAAATATACATTCACGAATTTAAATGTATATGATATTTCTTGTGGGCTTTTAAATATGACATTTATGTAATTATATAATTTTAGAGTAAACAATATTGTCTCCGCCTACGACAGAAGCTGCATTGCTCAGTAAATAAATAATCTTGTCTCTACATGAAAACAATATGCTTACGTGTTAAGAGATTTTACAACAAGGTCAGTGAATCATTAATTTTCCACCGAATTGTTCACGTTATATAAAATTAAAATTAAAGTTGCAGATATTTTGTCGTCTATTTCCCGAAAGAGTAGACATATTTATAGGTCCCACGTAATAAGAAGCGAGCCCATAGTTGTCTACTGGGTACAGTTTTAGGCTCAGTGCTGCTACTGAGTTTTCTACTCAGAAAAAGTTAATAGCATTTTGCTCAGCCGGGAACCGAACTCGAGACTTCATGTACTAGCAGTCGTACCGCTACGCTATTGAGGCAATCTAAGTTTTAAGACAACGCTGTTTACTTATTAAGCTTTCTATAGTTTGAATAGCTTCTCGTTAATTTTGTTGCGTTACATCCGTACCGTCACAGTTTAAGAGATTGTGTTTTCTTCTTTTCTCAAATACTATTAAGCGACGTATGATAGACTATCTTTTAAAGTCGCCAAATAAGAACGACCATGATACTTTCGCAGGTCAATAATTGAAATTGTAATGGTGGACTCCACTAGATAACTTTCATCAGGCGGAGAGGAATACTGTTACAAGTAATTTATTTCATCCATTAAACGAAGCATGGAGCAATCATTGCGCGAAGACATATGATACACAACAATAGATTTTATAAAGTGCATATTACGAGACAGCGAAGGAGTTAAAATAATTTCTGCTTTTATAAGTAACAGTGGCCTCAAGTCACATTTCTTGCTATGAAATCTGGTAATGTCCTAGAAACCAAGGGCTGAATAGAAAATTTTTACCTAAAATGTTAAAAGGTCGCTTTGCTCCCTTTTTGGCAATTTACTTCGCTAGAAAATTGTTCGCTCCTGTTTTCGTTTCATTTGTTAGGTAAGAAGGCAATTTATTACGGCACGAATACTAGCAAGAAACAAAAATAGGATAACAAATATTTTGATTTATCTTGGTCTTTTAAAAAGGTTGGATAGATTTTTTTGGTTATTTATCGATTATGATCTTACACAGAGATAAATGTATATCTAAATACATTGGTATTTAGATATACATTTATCTTTATCAAAAATCAAGGCTAGTCTATTGAGACTAGCCTTGATTTTTATTAGACTTATCAGGCGGACTGGAAATATCTGAGTATTTTCTAAATTATATTACTCGTCTTTTTTATTATAAGAGCCAAGATTATCGCATTTTTTGATAAAGTTTAGTTAGAAGAGTGAGACATATATTTATATTTTTATAATTAATGCAATAGACATAAGTTTGACAAAATTAATAATAATGATAATATTCTATCACATACACACAACACCATCTAACCCAAACTAAGCAGATCTTGTATTATGGGCACTAGATAATGGATAAACATACAAACAAAAAGACGAACATCCATGTTCATGCTCAAAAATGTTTGACTTGTGCAAGAATCGAACCCGCGACCTCAAGTGTGGCAGTCGGTTACACTAACCACTAAGCCATCGAGACCGCCAAGTCAAATAACACATTACTTAAATTTCAAATCGAGAATTTAGTACACCGATGTACGATTGAATTAGCAATCATTAACAAAGGCCCAGTCATTTACAAATTACTAAGCTATTTACTTAATCAACGATCCGGAACATTGTGTGTGTTAGCTAACGTTTCATTTAGAAGATTTTCTCAGATGAATACCTACGAAAAGCGTTGCTAATCTCTAAACAAATATTTATGCATATTAATATCCCGTGTAGGGTTTAAACACTCGACGTATTGTTAAATGGGTTATATCGTTAAATGGGTCTCCACGTGACCATGGCTGCTGAAAAGCAACCGAAACGTCGGGGAAAGTATAAACCAAAAATAAATAGATTTAATAGTTTAAATAATTTTATTAGCTTATAAATTAGTAAAATAAAATCAATAGTAGTAGTAGTGTAATATTTTAAAAATTTTGTAATACAGTGCTAAATAAACAACGCGATAAAATCCGTATATAGTAGTTTAATTTCAATATTCTTATAACTAAAAAGAAATACGTTGCGTTAGAATACAAAATAAAAGAGTAAGTCACATACAGAGGGAAACATCAAAGAGCGCTGTTAGTTTACTTCAGTTGCACTGAACATGATTCACTTCGTGTTCTTATTTGCAGCTTTCCACTGCGAGACAGCCTTTAATAAGCCTTCATTTACACTTTACTCTAGCTAGTAACAAAGTCATTATTTTCTCTTCTGTATTCTGTTGATAATAGAGTTGATATGTAGGTGTTATCACTACATATGATAAAACAAAGTTCCCGCCGCGTCTGTCTGTCTGTCTGCTCACGATAAACTCAAAATCTACTTAAAAGATTTTCGTGCGGTTTTCACCGATAAACAGATTTTAGGTGTATAATTTGTTAAGGTTTTGTACCACTCAAAGCGGAGCGGATCGCTAAAATTCATTATAGAATTCAGATTAACTAAGAATGAACCTTTGAAAGCTGACTACTATTAAGCTTATATGTAGGTTAATAGGGATATATTTTGATATATATATTATTAAAATACTATATAAAATAAGTTGAGACTAGCGGAATTCCTATAGGAACCTGCTGCAGCAAGTGAACGTGAATAAAACATGGAAGCATTACTTTCATACTAACCAGAGTTTGTTCCACACTACAGCTACTCTACTAATAACTCTCAATGGGGCAAGATTGCCATAATAGGTATTCCGTTTAATATTTAGATATTTGCTGTCAATGTCAAGAACTTAAATCCATTGGATGGGCCCTCTGTTTTTGGAAACCCAAAACCATAGCAGACAAAATGTGGGTGTAATAAAACTTACTACCCTTCAGGGATATAGATATGAACCCGTTTACTTAATTTTTATCGCGTAACTGTCATTGTCACAAGAACTGTATTATTGTATAGATATGCATACATACATACATACATAAATTCACGCCTGTTTCCCAGAGGGGTAGGCAGAGACTACGGATTTCCATTTGCTACGATCCTGACACACTTCTCTGGCTTCATTCACTTTCATAACATTCCTCATACACGCTCGCCGGTTTAAGGTGCTCTTAACCTGGCCTTTATCCAGAACGTCTCCGATCTGATCAAGAAACAGATATATATATATATATATATATATATATATATATATATATATATATATATATATATATATATATATATATATAATATATATATATATATATATAACAGATTTGTATAGATATTTAAGATATTATACCCAAATTCGCGATGTATAAATAACTGTGCACAAAATAGTCAACTAGCGACAAACGCTCGTGACCCTATAGCTTATTCATGAGTCGGTAGAAAGGAACTGACCAAGGGAATTTCCCTTGCTGATACAAAAATAAGGTCGGACTACCAATTACACGCTAGTTTTTATTTATTCAAAAATATATTGTTTCATTAGTTGGCTTTTTTTGGACATTTGTCTGATTTTTCTTATGTTAGCTTTACCTTGAAATGCCTTTTTTAAATTCAGTCAATGTTTATCTCATTTGCTCTTTAATGATTTCGACGTTTTTGGAAATTGTTTGATTCTTTTATGGAAATAGATGACTTAAAACTTATAGTCTCCGTATCATCCTACTTATATGTATGGAAATTAACATAAATACTGCTGTTTGCTTCATGTCATGACCGTTGCAAGTCCTCGGCGCAAGTATCCCGTAAGATTAACGCGCACATATAGCTCGCGCTTGCGTTATATACAAGCATCTTTCCTATATTTTGGTTTACAAGATTGTTACTGCATTTTGGCGCGACAAGATGATCGCATTATTTAGATTTTACTAATAACGTGACAATTTGTCTGCTTCCAATTTTAATAATACATTAGTATTAGTCTACACTTGTGAAATAGCGCACCTATGTATCTGTTAGGTAATAATCATAATTTTATTTATTTACATATTTTATAAAACATATTTTTCTGGGATAAATATAAACTATCTACCGTATGTTGCCTAATATAAGTTAAAGTTCTTCAGATACTTCCTTACTAGCAAACAAAATTTGCGTCAAATCATGAATAAAAAGTTATATCCAAAACGGTTACCTATAGATACTTACACCAACTTTTTAGCTAAAAGCTTATTCCTTTATTACAATAAATGATAATTTGGAACCTTCCTGTATTTTTCTATTACTCCTAATGGTCGCTGGATTTACTTAAGATTACAGTTAGCTTCGTGGAAAGATTCCAAATTATTTGCTTAACTCTGTCGGTTAACGGTTATTCCGGTAAAGGCGAAGAAACAAATTAATTGTAAATGTTATTTAAAAGGTTGGCGAATATTTCGGTGAGGTTATAGAATATGTTTTAATGTATTGTCAATTACAATTAAAAACTTATTACCTACGAAAAGTACCTAAACTAAAATCCTAACTATATAATATTACAAATGCGATTGTGAGTTTGTTTGTTAGTTACGTTTTCACGCCTTAACTACTTAGCCAATAACTATGAAATTTCGCGTACACTTTATCAGGGATACTTTAAAAGGCATAGGATACCTTCCATTCAGGAAAACGGTATTATTCCCAATCAACAGATTTTTTTGACAGAATGTACTAAAATGCAAGCGAAGCCGCAGACAAAATGTAGAAAGTTTGTTTGTTTGTTACGCTTTTGAACTCTTAACTACTCATCCGATCGTCATGAAATATCGCATGCACGTTATCATGGGTAGAGTAAACGACATTTTTGATCCAAAAAGTACTGTTCTCGAGCGAGCAAAGCTGCGGGCAATATCTGGTCAAACATTTGTTTTCATTGTTGACTGCATGGATGACGTGCTGGTTTAATAGTTGCCTCGCCATTGCCACTACGCTGAGTGAAGTTCGATTCCAAACGAGACAAAACTTTGATTCTTCTTCATCACTAATCTGTTGTCACATTTACATAACTACAGTTCACAGGGCATCTTGAAATCATAAGAAAATAACCCACAGTAGTTGTACGACAAATAAAAGGTAGGTACTTGTTACCAAACAACGTTGAATACGCAGGCTCAGGAAATGTTTTACGAATCACTGTCGCGCCCGTCCCAGTTCGGGATAGATGGGAATGGTCGATATACATACATACTCAGGTGGCAGATGGAATGGAAACAAATGACACACGAAGTGCACTATTTTAAATCAGTCCATCCCTATTGGATATTCCGGGGGTAAATCTTATGAGTTTCTATCTGCATTTTGAAGGATTATGCTTTCTGTTGACAAAAGCTGTATGTAAACATTTAACAAAATTGTTATATTTTTTACACGTTCTTAAAAAGTTTGATTTACATTCTCTAAACCAACTTTTTATTTTAATGGGTTTTATTTCGATTTTATAATGACTTCACGATTGACGCCATGGGGTAAGCGGCAATCTCACTTTTGCTGATTGTGTAGGAGTTCGAATATCGAGCGCTGTGATTAAATTTTAACATGAGACAACTTTTTATGCATTCCAAATGAAGTTTTCCAGTAAAAAGGTGTTCTTTGTTTCTTTTGTTTGATAATGTGTACTGTCACCCATAAGTTAATACTAGCTTATCCGTGACATAGAAATTAAAGAAAAGTATTGCAATATGTTCCTGACTTAGCAAAACACATAACTTAATAATATGCTTAGAGATAATATTATTTTAAAATTGTTGAGAGACCTGAGATTGTGTAGACCTGAATTTGAGATCAGTAGTTATTTATTATTTTATATTATTAAAGTTTTTGAGAAAAGCTATATTACCGATGATAAATTACTAGAGTAACAGTCTGTTGTTTTGCGGCAAAATCAACTACACCTAAACTAAATAGATGTACTTCTCTTACACAAAAATACTTATCCTACATGGTGATACACTGTGGTAATGCAATACATAAACATGCACATACTTCACTTGTCACGAAGTCGTATAATTACATAAACGCTTTTAATCATACGCTTATCGAATCCAATATCCGGCCGCAACACTGATGGACACATTGACATTTAGAAAGATGCACATTGTTTTATTGGAAAAATAGCTGTCCGTTTTGGTTTCACTAATGTGTATGATTACTGGCTCGCTCTCGTGGCTCCTAGCGTGATATTATATCGCCTATAACCTGCCTTAAGAATTGGGTTACCAATCCGGTAAGAATTGGGCTATCAATCCAATTGGTAGCTTTTTTGTATAAGTACTAGATTTTGCCCGCGGCTTCGCTTGCGTAAATGTAGGTTAATTTAGGTTAGATTACAGTCGGGCACGCCACGATCGTGGCGGTAAGTCCCGTTTTTGAGGAGTGGCTGGAGAGGCGGCATGGCGCCCTCACCTTCCGGCTGACACAGGTTCTAACTGGCCACGGTTGTTTTGGCCAGTTCCTGTGTCGTATACGCCGGCAAGAGACGCCCGGTTGTCACCACTGCGGCGACTGCCGCGACGTTGTTGAGGACACGGCGCTGCACACTTTGGTGGTTTGCCCCGCCTGGGCATCGCAGCGCCGTGATTTGATCGCGGCAGTCGGATCGGTTGCCCTCTCGCTCCCGGCCGTAGTTCAGTCTATGGTCCGGAGTGAGAGGTCGTGGAGCGCCGTCGCCTCCTTCTGTGAGGAAGTAATTTCCATCAAGGAGGCGGCGGAGCGGGAGAGGGAGCGTTTAAACCCTCTCCCCAACCGCAGAGCCGGGCGCCGGAGGGCGCGAGACGACCTCCAGCCACCCTAAGGTTTGACCTGGGGGTGGCGGGCTTTGTGGGCCTGCCCGCCATCCGTTCAGCACCAGGTCCGAGAGGCGGCGTGCGTGTTCCCACGCGCGCCTCTGTGTCGAGTCCGTCTCCCCTCTATGGGAGACAGTAGGGTTTTATGCGACGTAGTGCCTATTTTGGGTAGGTCTTTCGTGTAGTGGCCTGCCGTTTCATACGGCGGGCCGTAACCGCGGCGGGGTCGCGACCGCATGCGAAAGCGATTCGCGCGGCCCCGTCGATAGTGGTTTTGTCGAGGAACACCGTGGTAGGTTTAGTCGGTATTCCGGGAGGTACTTTACTATTATTTCCATCTTTCTTTTACCCCGGCGAGTCCGACATAATCCCTCCGCCCGCCCCCGCGGAGGGATATGCGTCATAGCATTCCCCCACGTAAAAAAAAAGAAAAAAAAAAGGTTAGATTACAGTAATTTTTTTTCTGGATCAAAAGGTACCCGACGTCCTTTTTTGTTCCCCCGACATCGTGTATGTGAAATTTCACGATGATCGGTCGACAAACTCACACTCGCATTAATAATATTAGTTAGGATTTATAGTTTATTTTGAAATATGAAACATAAAGGAGTTGTCACTTTTTTGGATATTATAAAATTACATAACTATCTTTCGGAACAAAAAACTTTCGAATTTCTGACATGTACTAAGTAATGTACCTAAAGTACTTATTTAGGAATGGAATTTGTATTACGCTAATTAAAATAATATACAGCTGCGTGAGATTTACATAAATATTATCTTACATTTACGCGAATGTGAAACATTGAAATTAAACTACTTTATACAGCTATTATCGCTTTTTATTTTTCAGCACTATTATTACATAATTTTGAAACTTTAAACTTTTATTATTATTGTTAATTAAGATTTTCTTAATAGACAAATAATATTTTTTGTTGGCTCTACCCCAGATTTCAAACACGTTAGGTATTATGTGTTTATCAATTCGCGTCCACTATATTCTATCAAAAGTTTCTTAAGTAAACATAAGCTAGCACCCGTAATGGTTCGACCGAGGAATTACATTTTTTATTGTGTCACCAGATGCTTTTTTAAGCAAAATTATTATATAATTTTTACAGAAATATTGCTTTATTGGTTAGTAAATTGTTATATTGCAATTACTTTTTCAAAGGTTTTATTTAGTACGAGTTGCGTAGTAATAATATATGGGAATTCTTGTTGGATTCCTGGGTCAGTAAAAATCTTATTCGACTTTCTGCCTGCAAATTCTCAGTAACAGTACGGTGTAAACGGAAATATGGACGCCCTTTATTACGTCTGATCAAAAAACATAGCGAAATGTGGCTGTAACTAACCTCTGCCTACACATTTTGGGAAATAAGAGTGCGAAGCGTTATGTATGCATTTAGAATTAATGATCTAATGAATATTATAGGTGGAGTTTGTAAGCATCAAATATTTAGTTTACTTGTCTTGTATAAACTCAAATAGTATAATTGAGTCGTACTTGTAACAAAAATACATTATACCTCAAAAGCCAGCCTCTCTTCGTATTTTGGACACAAATAAAATGTGCATATAAACACGCAGCTAAATATATTAGTAGATAATAACTACTTTATGATTACTATGCTGCGATAGCTAATTATTTATTTATTTCTGCTTAAGGCTAAACCTAATACAACAATGTATTAATCTAAAAGCAGAGTAGAGTATCACCGGTCATATAAAATTATAACGTTATGGACATTTAAAAAGACATAGTCATTTGAAAACATAAAAATTATACAAGTCTTTTTACAGTCCAGTTGTTAAACCCAAGCTAAGATTGAACTTGTGTTATGAGTCACAGAGCTCTTGTACTTAATACATTTTATTTATCAATACATTGTATATTTTTTGGCAACATGGATAAATAACTGATGTTTATATAAATAACTATAGAATCCACCAATATTACCCTATCTATTTCCAATGCCGCGAATGTGCACGTACTAAGATCAATTTCTCAAACACTATTAACCATATTTACAGCATATAGGAATATCATGATTAGGTGTGATGTGGAATGTGATGACAGTCAATGAAGGAAGTGAATGAAGCTACAGAAGTGTGTCAGGATCGTAGCAAATGGAAATTCGTAGTCTCTGCCTACCCCTCTGGGAAACAGGCGTCTATGTATGTATTATTAGGTACATTATACATATTAGGTTGTTTACTTTTTAGTAAGCAGAAATACAATAACTTGACTAAATAAGATCTGTTAAGGAAATGCGGGTAGCATTAAGTTCATACAAACGTATTCCATTGTTTGTACCCTGAATAATGACACTAGAGCCAAAAAATAATTAAGATTTAATGTAGAAAATACACCTATGTTTTGCTTTTCTTCATAATTTCATTCTTATAAGAATAACGAACCGTAAAAGATTACAAAGTCGGTCAGTTATACTATTGTTTTTAGTTATTCAGCGAACTAATTTAGTTTATTTACTGATACAATAACAAGTGCACACTGACAGACAAAATGCTTCTTATATCGCTTATATTTCAATTTAATTAAAATCGGTTTAATTTTGCACGAGGAACCGGCAATACGAGATGATAACTGCAGAGGTATAATCAGTCTAAATCTACTCTTTTGCACTTTGATATTTCGTTCCGTCTCAGCGCGAGAGCAATAGATTTGTTAAAAACCTTTTTTTTTAATATTTTGATGACCTTATTTCCTTTTAAACAAGTCGGCATAATACTCAATAATGTATTTCAGAACATTATCATTTATATTATATTGAGTCATGTTTGCCACTACCATTTATCGCTTCGTACTAAATTTATTACAATTGTCTGTTCATTGTATTAATTCGCACGTATTATTAATTATAAAAAACTTATTCATTTATATTTTAATGCTGTAACGTATATTATTTCAAACCAGTAGTATATTCATTGATTAAAACACTGATGAGGTCTCGGTTTTGATGCCTGAGTCAGGTAAATTTATTGAGTTTATATGTTAAAAATTCTCAGTCGCACGACGTCAGAGTCCAATGAATGTGGATGTAATATATGTACATCTGCAATCTTTTAAGAATATAGACGTGAGATTATATATGTATAACATCAACTGCTGAACATAAAACACTATTATGTACACAATTACTCTCTAACGATTCTTATTTTATTTTCTTAAAAGACACTACAATTTAAATTTTATTTGTGACGTTAATTTTATTTGCAATCCTGTTGGCAATAAACTACCCGTTAACTCGCCACGAACGGCACATTTATTTCTCTTACGACTGTAGTGATAAACATAAAAGTCACAGCTGACGTCACATTATCACCGTGTTGCTCTACATCATAATGTTGTTCCCTTCAGGTACATAAATTGTTTTAAAGATGTCATAAAATACTGGCTAGCAGTCAAGTTCGCGCGAGTTGAAATTTCTCGCGTTAGAAGTAACTTAGTTTAAGAGTTTATCGAATATCCCAGTACATTTAGGAGATGTGAAGTAAAATCAAAATGAACGTCTATTATTTTCTTTAAAATACATACATTCACAAAGAACTATTATATTAAAAACAATTTAAGTTAATAAAAGTTTGTTTAACATTACAGAGGCAAGTAATTATAGCAAAGATAATAATGAATATTTGTTTAATATTTGCCTTGGTAGCAATTGGTGCAAATGCGACTGCTATGATTGAGGTTTCGGGTTCGATTATCAGATCGAGCAGTGTTATTGGGTTTCTTTGTAAATTGAAATTATGAATAGCAACATAGACCTTGAGACTGTGCCCAATAAACAACTGTATTCTTGTCCCATATTAAGAGGCACCTAGAAACATATCTGGCAAATATACATAGGTATGGTATATAATATCCCCTTCCTACCTTCTTTGGAAAAAAGGCGTTAGGCTATATTATATGTACGCTCCTACAAATATATATCACTTATTCGATTCAACTACAGGCTCTTGAATCGATAAAGGAACATGCCAAGAGGCTTATTGGCCACGATGCATTTTTAGACGCAAATTTGTAGAGCCTTGAATATCGCCACAATGTCTCTAGCTAATTTATGTACTATAAATCGTCATCGGATGACCAGACTCATAAGAAAAAACATGTATGATATCAATCATATTTATCCGCACATAGAGTATTGGTAATACTTAATTAGCAATATTATACAACTAAGGGCTCCCAGGCTTGTTGAGCTCACGCGTTTCATAATTGACCGTAATATTGTTTAACATCGGGTAATATGACAGTATGTTAGAAGACCGCTTTATAAATAAATTTAATGATAAATTACAATCCCACTCATGTAATAAATAGTAAACATCACTATAGGGTGCTTATACACGATCACGCGTAAACTGTTAAATAAATTTGGATGTGAATTGGCACCCATACAGATCATATTTTAAGTAAAGCCGGAGGCACAAACTGGCTTCAAAATAAAACGATTATATTTTAACGAATCATTAAAAACCTTTAATTCTAATCCTGTCGTTTTTATGAAAAGTTACTAAACGTCATGCTATATTCTCCAGTAACTATATCACAAAACAAAAGCGTAAAAAGTAAAATGTTGTTAATTTTATGAATGTCATTAAAAAAAAAGTATATAAATAAAAGTATTTTGTACATTTGCATTTTTACGTTAAGCTCAGCAACTTTGTTTAGTATGACATACGTTGAAAATACAGTATGTTGGATCTAAAGCCACGAAGGGATACATATATGTGTACCCCTTACATGTCTGTGATATATTATGTCTATTACAACCACGATTCGGTAGCTTTGGTTTTTGGTCCCACGTATTGTAATGAATGAGGAATGGGCCTTTCATCACATTTATAAAGATTTCGAATGCAAGTGTGACGTCACCGTGAGTCATGCTAGGATGTGGCCGCTGGAACCTGCTGCATTCTATAGTTGGAGCTCGCACCGAATGGACATTTCTATTCAATTACACCGTTTACCAAATATTCTTGTCGCGAACATAAAGGTCGATTTAAAATATTCGTTCGTTCGTTAGTTTTTTTTTTTTTTATACTACTAAAGTGGCAAACAAGCTTACGGCCCACCTGATGGTAAATGGTTACCGTAGCCTATCGACGCCTGCAATACCAGAGGCATCATTTGCGCGTTGCCGACCTTGTAAAAACCTTTTAACGCCCTTTTTGAAGAACCCCATACTGTAGTCTTGTGGGAAAACCTGGGCAGGGAGTTCATTCCACAACCTGAGCGTCCGCGGGAGAAAATTCCTTTGGAACCGTTTAGTGCGGCACCAATTAGGTTGTAAGGTGTGAGAATGACATCCCTGCCGATGGTGAGCGGTGCGATGATAAAAAGTAGCTGAAGGCATCATCTCAAACAACACGTCACTCGACACAGTTTATCCACTATGTCAGAATCCGATGAAGAGATATGGCCATAGGGTCCCGTGGACTATCCTGCGACATGTAATATCATTCTCATTGACAGAGATAAATATATAAAGCAGGACAAAAACATAATTATCTTGGTAAGTGCAATTGCCCACGCTCCTCTGTCACTCTTATCCTATTCTGGTTTTTAATTATGCATAATTTCAAGTTATAGCGTAATGGTATACAGTGATCTAAGATAATAAGGTCAAACACTGCTTCGGTATCGCAACAGTAGTGAATTCTACGACTGTGTATGAAGTATCAGTTTTGGTTGCCAGGTCGGGCTCAAAATGTTAATACTTTTTATAGTCAACAGAGCTAGTGTCCGCTAAGATGGGTCGCAATGACTCCAATTCGGCCTGAAAGAGATTTAATATATTTCTTAAACATTTAATGTTTAAGAAATAACTGCATTTAAACTAAAATTCGGGTAAAACAGTATTCAATTATATTCATGACTCAAAATCAAAGATCAAAAATTAATTAAACGAATAAATTCGTGTAACTGAAGTCTTCGTAAAATGTAATACTATTCAACATTGTATGCAAATGTTACAAATTAATCGCCAAATATCAGCACAATCTACGCCATTATCGTAAGTTACCCTAAAATACGGAGTTCATTACAAAATATTAATAAGAATTGGGAATAAATCCACCGGAGCATTTTGCAAACAAAAGGGACCTATTCATTTTGATAACTCAGACCTAATAATTCTTCCTTTGGGCATACAATCGATCCACTTGCAAATGGTTGGCTCTATGCCGTGATTTGCCGATGCCACACTAATGGCATCAAAGGTGGTCCGACCGAAAGCTCCCTCAATATCCAGCAATGCATACTGCCCGGTTATCTAAAGCATGTTCTGCCTTATTTACCACAAAATGTAGTGCCGTCTCAGTGGATTTTTCCGACTGGTAGGCACATTGTAGCCCGTGGAGGGGGAATTTCCTCAATGCTCCCTCCCTGACATGTCTATACACTAACTTCTCCAGGGCTTTCAAGAAGAACGACTCAAGACTGATGGGTCGGTATTCCTGGGCTTCTTCGTAGTCCTCTTTGCCTGGCTTCGGTATGTAGATGACTTTAACTCGCCTCCATATATTTGGAATGTATCCAAAAGCTATGCAAGCTCTGTATAGTCTGCACAAATGCGGTGACTTGAACGGTTGAAAACAATTTAGAGCCCAGCCGACCTTCCCTTCACCCACTACCTTCCTTGCAGTGTCCCAATCTGCTTTGGTTGTACGGTAGCTCAGTTCAACCAGGCTGATCGGGTCCTCCTGCTCCTTTTCTATTATTTTACAGTCCGGAAAGTGTGTGTTTAGCATAATTTTGCTAGTGTCTCCTTACCAGACCCTGTTCGCTGCCCATTGCCATTTCTAATAGTTGTCAATGGCTGTGACTCTGACAGTCGAGATAGATTTGGAGAGTCTCATTTCTTCAGGAATAGTACTGATGTTTTCGCAGTGGGCTCTCCAAGCCTTCCGTTTGGCTTTCCGCACAGCTTTGTTGTAGTTGGTCAAACAGTTAGCGTAACCGCTATAATCCCTGCTGGTCCTAAGGGAGCCCTTAATAGTCCTTAACTGTTACTCATCACAAATTCAACGTAAAGTAATGTTTATAAATAATTTGTTTCTAATTAGCTGTTTATTAATACTTAGTCACTTTTTGAATATTTGGAAGTAATTTATAAGCAAAGCTGTATGTTTAGGTTATTCTTACCTGCGCTATGCTTACGGTTAGGTTAGGTTAAGCAGATTGCAAAGAGAATGTTTAATCATCACTTCGTAATATTAAACAGATATCGAGCGTAGCATAACTGACGTCAAATGAGCGCATATCGTCCGTAAGATGACGTCATTATGAGCTGTTACACGCTCGGATAGGTGATTAAACGAGATAGGCTTTGTGAGAGAATTAGCTGTGAAGCTTTTGTGTCAATGACCTCGGTGTCCAACTATTTATGTAAGTTTAAAGTAATCTATACAAATAAATAAAATTAAAGTAAGTGTCTGTTTGTAATGTTAAAATAACATTTGATATTTTCTTCCGCCTAGTCTCTAAAATGGCAGGCCGATTTTGACGGTACTTTCACTGGAAGATAGTTGATGTTATAAGAAGTAACTTAGGCTACTTTTATTTTAGAAAAACAAAAACTTTTCTTAAATTCCACATGGACGTCAAGGGTAACAGCTAGTTAATAATAATGCAATATATGATGTCTTGGCTAATCTAACCATATTATAAGGATATTTTAATCACATGTGCTGTCATGACCAATATGCACGACTAAGTTTCGGATTTGTTTGTCTGGTCAGTAAAAATTTGTTGGCTTTTTTCTATTAAGTAATCCTCAGTAGCAGCATGCAATTTAAACTGTAATAGGCTCACCCTCTATTACGTGATACCTGCAACCACAAATGGCGAAATGTGGATGACATACGCTTCTACTCTCTCGGGGATATCCGTAATAGACACATGTTTATACAGGATGTCCGGTAATTAATGGATAACCTGCAAAAGTCTTATAGTGGAACTGATGGCAGTTCAGAAAAAAATATGAACAAAAATCTATCCTAACTACTATCTGAGATATGTGTTTTTTTTTAATTACCATGTATAACTTTCTTGTTTACTACGACCATAAATGAATGAAATCCATCGGTTTTTTGTTGTTTTATTATTAAACACTAATTATGCTAATAGATAGACAGTCAAAAGTATGCTATACTAATATAGCTTGCACTTTTTAATATATATTTTTTCAATCTTTTTTTTTTTCAATTTTTCTGAGCGGCCTTCAATTCTACTATAAGACATTTCAAGGTTATCCATTAATTACCGGACACCCTGTATAGTCTCTATTATGATAAACGGTTGCCCATGGACGGTTGCGGGTTACGGGTTACTCATCCTTGATACAGTCTTAGATAACGGGTCTTACTACTACGATAACGTATTAAATAGGTAACAAATACCTATCGATTGCCCGACGATTCGACCGAAATGCATCGATCGTAGTCACGGGATAACTCACTTATTACCTTTTAAATACTTTAATGCAAATAAGACCCGTTACCTTGTATTGTATTAAGTATGTGTACAAATCGCGGAAGTCTAAAAAAGGTTTACTCTTCCTTAGCCATATTTTCAATAAAGAGTCATTGTTGATGTTGACTGTGCCAGAAACAAAGATCATATATGGTAACAAAATCCAAGGTGTTGTGGTTACTAACCCAGTTGATTTACCACGTTTTAGTAGCAATCCCATATTGTGTTAGGATTCACCTTCTTTAAATAATCACTGTTCTAGTAGCACAGTGTCCAGTGTAATATTCCGTTAATACACGAACATAGAGCCGTCCTGTGAGTAAGCTGAAAGATTGTATCTCAGGGTTTTTCTCAATATGATGAAAGATAGCTTATGTCCTTACATTGGCTACCTTTTATCCTAATATGTGGTGCCGTGGGATACACGCGAGCGAAGCTGCAGGCAAAAACTAGTATGGTATATTTAAAGCTTAGTGTTTATAGCATATACATATACGTTAGTAGTTTAAACAACTATGACGACACATTTTTAAATAACTGTTTTATTTTTCTTGAGTATCTGTCCCTCCGTCTATCCTTTATTTTTAAGCACCAATTTTGACACTATAACATGGGTTCGACCAATAGGAAAAACAATAGCCAAACATATTTATTACACAAATGGTATAAGCTCATTTTATGGGACGCAAGTATATCGCAGGCTCTAGTATTGTTTGTTTTACTACGTGAGCCTCATCTAGATAATGCGCCACAATCAGAGATAGTGTGTCAACTTAAGATGTTTGACTGGTATCTCTTTAGGTAATTAACGTATGAGTAGTTTTATGAAACTATCTATTATCTGCTGAAAACGACAAAAATTCTTGAAAATTTGTTCCTTTAGAATACACTAGAATAGTAATTATATTGCACTGGTTATTGTATTAAGAATTATGTCTAAATGTATCCTTAAAATAGATTAACATCTAATGACAAATACGTTCTAGTGACGTTATAATTATCATTAAACGTCACATAATTATAACAATAATCTTTAAGTTAATAAAGAAATAAAAAATTACTAACACGGCAGTGCAGCGATGCAACATGGTGGGATGGTGCGATTGCTGTGCATGAGGTATTGGGTTCGATGCCTGGTAGGCTAAGATGCACCACACCTACAATTCGCCAACTATATTATTAGGTGCCACGTAATAGAGGACCAAGCCTGTTGCCACCTTACGGGCACAGTTCCATACTCTGAATTGATGCTGAAAATTTCTTGAGAGAAAATCCAATCACACCATGACCTCACGTACAGTAGTCGCATACACTATTGTATCAGTTAATATATTCGTGAAATAATAATATTTATTAGTATGTGTTAAATGTTTGCAAGCAACGCCATCTCCAACATAAATTAGATTTTACGAAATAAAGAATAACGTTTATTCATTATAACATTTTCATATGAAGTACAGAACTCACTTCATGCGTACCGTTTCACAGCAATATTTTATTTTACCTGAGGATACAAGAGCATAAACATGTCAGGGTTATACACCTACATTACAGATTTAATTAAAACGAAAAGTACACATAAAGCCGTTGTTAAGGAGACATGGTGTTGTGTGTATGTGGTAGAATATTTATTTATTTATTATTTATTTATTTATGGGTTAGCGTGTACTTCATAACCTTAACGATAATTTATAATTTTGTTACGAAACGAGGTGGTTAAAGTAAACTAATTTTTCATAATATTAATTTCAAAGTAATACAGATATTAGTTTTGTTTGTTGATGGTTTATTGATGGCAGTTTATAATTTAGTGCGATTTTAGTTTAAAGTTTAGGTTTGACCTGGGGGTGGTGTGCTGCGTGGGCCTTCTCGTCATCCAATCAGCACCAGGTCCGAGAGGCAGCGTGCGTATTCCCATGTGCGCCTCTGTGTCATGTCTTTGTTCCCCCCCCTAGGGGGACGGTGGAGAAAGTATTTTTGTGTAATGGCTTGCCGTTTCACACGGCGGCGGGCCAAAACCACGGCGGGGTCGCGATTGCATGTGAAAGCGACTCGCGTGGCTTCGCTACTTCATAATCTTAACGAGAATTTATAATTTGGTTACAAAATAAGGCGGTGAGAGCAAGCTCGTTTTTCATAATATTAATTTCAAAGTAATTAAGATATTAACAGTTTCGTTTATGGTAGCTTATAACTTAGTGTGTTTTTGTCGATAAATGCGCGTATTTAAAGCTGTAGATATATAACTATGTAAGTAGTAGTAGATAACTATGTAAACTAGTGTAACGTCTATGTCCGCCACGTTTTTAGAACGTGGTCGTCCAGGAAAGTTAAGGTAGCGCAGATAAAGTAAACACTATAATTCGCAATTACACGATCTTTAATATGAAATTTACACAACTGGCAAAAGTACGCGAATTCAATTTCTACACAATATAAGTAACAGGGTGTGGTTCTAATTACAAAGGCTGCGGTGTGTGGTCCGTCTGAAGCACAGTTAAGACACTTAACTTAAGAACATTGGCTGGCGAAAGAAGGACAATCCAGGCGTCGCTGAGTTTTTATTTGCGGTCGCTGGGGGCAGAAA
This sequence comes from Catocala nupta, assembly GCA_963675205.1. Taxonomy (NCBI): domain Eukaryota; kingdom Metazoa; phylum Arthropoda; class Insecta; order Lepidoptera; family Erebidae; genus Catocala; species Catocala nupta. Next base: position 13,283,901 of record OY776087.1, read on the forward strand.
GAGGTGCTCCCACTCCGCCGCGAGCGCAGCCGCTGAGGCACGACCGGTCTGCGTGACACTAGGTACGGGCTTTTTCTAAGTATGAAAAGCATTATGTCTATTAAGATGGCCCAGTGCGGGTTAGCTGGCTCCATGCATCTTAGAAACATTTTTTAATACTATCAGACATGCAGCTTTTCTGAAAGTCGAAAGTGCACGTATGTTTTACTATGCGCATTATTACTAGTATGAATTTTGCACTGCAAGCTCAAAATTCTTGCTATTAATAATACGCATTACATTTGAGTATTTTTCGAATACAATGATTTATAACGTGATACATATATATGGGCAATACACGGGACTTACGTAATATTCTAACGTGTAGTATTGAGACCATATTGATCTAGATTTTGTCCACGGCCTCGTTTATCTGAATTTAGGTTAGTTTAGGTTAGTAACAGTATCAGCGACCCACCCACTATACAAAGCAGCGAGCTGGCACACCATGGTGGTTTTAGTCGATAAGCCTGAAGTCTCGGGAGAAATCGATATAACCCTCTCGCCTTGTGGCAAGGGGGTATGCATATTTCCCCAAGTAAAAAAAAGGGTTAGTGATAGTACTTTTTCCTGGATAAAAGATACCTTATGTCCTTTTCTATATCCCTGATAACGGGTATGCGAAATATCATTATGATCGGTTGAGTCGTTAAGGCGTGACAGCGTAACAAACAAACAAGCTCACATTCGCATTTATAATATTAGTTACGATTACGTATGTCTGCTCCATCTGCTGCAAATTCAAATTAGATACATACCTATATTTGAATGTTTTGACATTCAAATATAATTCGAATGCAACAAGCCCTACTTCCCAATACGCTATCACTTCTCAACGCCTCTTAGAAGCGCCCCACAAAGCAAAGCTTACAGTGTCACAACGTCGCGTCGTACAACATCGCTGTTGCCCGCACTCTTTCGCTTCATCGCCTCTAGTACTGGACAATGTGGCCTTTGTCGTGCTAATGTTCTTTGATATACCATTTTAAAAGGTTTATTGCACATGCAGATTTGAATTGTTTACCGTTAGTGTTTTATTTAACTGTGTTAGATCTAGTTAAAACTGTGAGATAGCAAACGTCAGAATCCCTGGACCAAATACAAAGTTTGACGTTTGTTTGAAAAATACCAAAATTGTATGCTTTTTTACTACTAAATATATGTACCTATAAATACAATACTAATATAATAAATGTGAAAATTTATTACAATTTTTGAAGGTTTTAATGATTAAACAAGTATGGAAGAAAAAGACTCTATCCCGGTATGCGTTTTCTTAGAATACACGCAGAAACGCACGAAACAATTCACAATTCCTATTCGAGTTTCAAACTTAAAATATTGAAATCCTTCGCATAATGGAGTGCCCACTATTAACTATTAATTTAACGATTTTTATGTTCGAATTCTTTGACAATTTTAATTCTGTTATGTACTGTTTTAAATTCTTTTTTTTTATTCTTAATAATGTTTTAATGTTTCAATTTTATGTTTTAATTTATTAATTGTATGTCTCATTTTAATTTTATATTTAATTTTTATTTTTATGTTTTAATTTTTAATTTTGTTTTAATTTTATATTTTAATTTCGATTTAATGTTGTAATATCTGTTCTATTCTATTTTATGAGTTTTTATGAGTTTCTATTGTAACTTCTGTAAATATTTGTACTAATATTATTGTATGCTGTGCATGCCTGTCACAGGTGTACATATAAGAACCACATTTAATATGTAAAATATTTTGTCTATATTGAATATGTATACTGTTGGCGTGTCTAAACAAAATAAATAAATAAATAAACTTATATAATGGATAATCGAAAAAAAATCGAAAACAAAAAAATGATAATGATTATCGATTACATAAGCTTTTGAACTAGGTAAATAGTTAAAGAAGAAATATTGAGTTTATCAGATAAACTCAACATTTCTCCTTTAATTATTTACCTAGTTCAAAAACTTCAACTACAAGAATAAAAAAATATTTACCGTCCATTCTTTATACGCACAGCGTATACTTATCTGAGTATTTACTTTGCATAAGGAGCGATCAAATTATAAATGTGATTATCAGTGGCGAAGTGGAATAAATTTCATATGCTATGATAAATTGAATTGTTCTCTCTCCTTGAATATACAGCACGTATGTTAACGTGGTTTGCATTTCATATTCGAGCGGTGTTTAACTATCATATATTTGATTTAGCTCATAATCTTTTATGAAAAATGGGTTTGGATAAATTTAAATAATTTCATCTTAATTTTTGTAGCCTCTTTATATGGGGCGTGGGGTTAATATCGGCTATTATTATTATTATTTACTATTTGTGGTTAATTAAATATAATTTGCTCTATCTACACATATACAATTTCAAAATAGTTTCATTGTTAGTAACAATTTCTTACTCTTAAAACTAATTAGTGCATAACATTAGGAATTGAATCTGTAGATTAGATAGCTATCGCGATGTCTCGCTAGTACTTATTTAATATGTATTTGTTATACCTTTTTTACAAGTCGATATTGATTTTTAAATGATTAACACGATGTGCTCTACATCGAAACATTCTGTGTGTAATTTTATACAAGTTCTTGTGTTAAGGGACCTTAACATAAGAGTAGTTTTAAAAAGGCAAGGTAAATATAATATACCTTATTAAAGGAGTACTGGCCATTAATAGATATGAGAGTAGATAACCGAGCTATCAAGCAGTGACAGCCTAGTAGGAATCCGTTGGACTGACATGCAGAGGTATTGAGTTCAATTCCAAGGCACCTCTAAATTTTCAAAGTAATGTGTGTATTAAATATTTAATTATCGCTCGCTTTAACGGTGACAGAAAATGGTGATTGAAACAATGTCAAAGAAATATAACCTAGCCACTGCCATGTGAAAATCACATCAATGGCAAATAAACTCAAAGTCTGCCCGGTCAAAAGTAACCGCTACGCAAATAATTCGTGGCAGAAATATATAATAATATAATATTCTACCACATACACACAACACCATCTAGCCCAAACTAAGCAGAGCTTGTACTATGGGGACTAGACAATGGATAAACATAAATATATACTTTTTTTTCTAAATACATACATATTATACATACATAGAAAAACCCAGACCAAGACAAACATCCATGTTCATGCACACAAATGTATGACTTGTGCGGGAATCGAACCCGTGACCTCGGGCGTGGCAGTCGGTCACACTAACCACTACGCCATCGAGGCCGCCAAATGTCCAGACATATAGAGTCATGCTTGTCTAGGAAGGATAGGCAAAAGCTGCGGTTACCCGACTGCTTGGCATACCGCATTTACTACATTTACTCAAAACATTATTTATAAATATTAAATGTGGGTCAGACGGATCTCGAAACTATAAAGTTTACGAGTATTGGAGAGGGTCCAAGCACATATCGCTTGCTAGAGGCCTATTATATATGCTTCGCACTTCATGAAATTTTAGCACGGTGAAAAATATTTGGAACTGTTTACCATTTAGCATTAAACTCGACGCCGGCATTAAATAACATTGTCGAGGTAAGTGGCTTTTATAGAAATAATTGCAGCAACATGTTGTTTAGTTACTTTGCGCGCGTGTTTGTTGCTTTTAGTTTATTCGAATCGCAGATACTTTGTACATTAAGACACTCCTGTACACGACACAGATGAAGTCGGGGCACTTTGACAGCCGTTTACAACATGTACAACCGGCGTAAGTGCCTCAGCTTAGGCATGTTATCTTTGCTGTGTACAAGAACCTATAATCTAGTACTGTTATACAAAAAACTTAACTATATGTTGCGAAAACGCAGCAACAATTAATACCACATTCGTTTATCATCGAAAAATAGGTATATCATACAAACGAAATACCAGACTAAAATTTTAAATCGGTGTATTATAAATTATAACAGGTCAATGTTTTTAATAATCAAAAAAAATTATTTAAGACGTATTTTTAGGAGCTATAGATGTAAAAACAATTGCTATAGAATTTTTGTATGTGCCCCGTAGGTGTCTAAAGACTCAACTTGTGTCACCTGGAACCTACACCACATATTTATTTATTCATTCAGATTATAAAGTAATACTTATTAAAGGCTATGTTTCGTGGTTAGTTAACTTCCAATAGTTTCTGACATTCGCTATATTATTGCTAGATTCAGTGCAACGAGTTTTGATACTATGAGAAGATATCAAGGTAAATCATAAGATAATAAAGTAACGATCTTTCTCTTAAGCGAGCAGAGGTGTATTACACTCACTTTTCACCAACTATAATTATTATTCTATAATTATATTCCATTGGGGGCCTGTTTTATCTACCAGGCTCAATTTCAGACACTGAGATTTCAGAGCATTCAGTACAACTGCGCCTCTGAAGCATAAAAAATTAATGATCAGAGATTTTTTATTCATAAATAAGGAAAAATATAATTTGGGAGAAACTGTATAAAAAGCAAACTGTCTTATCATCATCTCGCTCATTTTTATCATTTTCCTTAATTAGTATCCTTTGTGAACCGCTCGCCAAGTAACCGTGCTAATCAAGTTGTTACGGCGGTACAATGTGATCAGTGGGGCGTTGAAGATAACTTGGAGTGCATCGCAAACATTACGCGGTATTAAATGCGGTCATTACGCCGTCATGACGAACACACGCAACGTATATTACTTACTTAATTAGTTACGTACGCTCGTGGTTATTCGTCTTGATTTTCGCGATACGAAAGTATTTAATGTGTTTTTTATAGAATGCTTTTTGTAACTATCAGATGTAAATTAACTCGGCTCCTAAACGATTTCCTTCTTAAATTTCCTTGATACATAAAATTTTGCAATACAGTTCTAAGATTAATTGCATGTAAGGTTACTAATAATAAATTACAATTATATTTAATAAATAACAATGCTAACTATTACCAACATAACGTCTCATTTAGCTCCTTTATTTTAGGTAAAACATTCATATAAATCAGTCTGTAATACACCTCACCTCAAACAACTTTTCTCTGATTCGATATTCAATTATTTTAGTTTGACATTTAAAGTGAGCAGTTGTGATTGAAGTGAAAATTTTGGTTTGTATTTAAAAGAAGAAGGCGTAAAACATTAATTGAAGGAAATTATTGACGAGTAGTTCGGAGTGGAAAGTTTATAATGTTCTTAATATATGTATATAGTTTGACAAAGTCAAAGTCAAAGTCAAAAATCATTTATTCATTTAGGTCACAAAGTAACACTTATAAACGTCAAAATATATGGGTTAGTGAGTTTACTAAGTTACTGAAGCTACATTTAGGTTAGTTGCTAGGTTCAGGCAAAGGGTTGAGCCTATGAGAAGAAACCTGCAAGAACCTCACGGCCACTCTTTTAAATCGCCAATTAAATATAATTTCAGTATTTTACAACTCAGATTAACAGGTGTTGCAGCCATTATGCCATATACTACAGACTATAAAAAAAACTAAAGATAAAAACAGTAATAACTTAATAATATTATAGAGATTAAATAATTTGGGCTAAGGTATATATTTTAATATAAATCTAAAATAGGCAGTAAGATGGCATGATGGCGCATACACTTACACTTTGTGACAATGCAAAGGCAGTCCGTGACTATATGCGGTTGTGCATTTATATTCTTCAGTAATAATCAAATTAAGAAACAAGTTAGTTGTTAACATCACAAATAATCACGAGGTTCCTCTACATTACTGAATTGACTTAAAAGTAATACAGATCTTTAAATCCTGTATGCAACAAGCAACTAGTTCCATGAGTTTTTGTCATTTAAGTAGTCTTTGACTGAATAATAACCCTTCCGAATAAGTTGTATTTTAACGGCGCTTTTAAATTTAAGTAATGCTAAATTTATTATATTAATAGGTAGTTTATTAAAAAAACGTATACCAAGTCCCGAAAATGTATTGTGAACTTTATGTAAACGATGATATGAGCCTACTAACTTATGCTTATTTCTAGTGTTTACGTTATGGATATCACTATTCTTATTATATAAATGAATATTATGTTTAATAAACATAATGTTAGCAAATATATATTGCGACGCAACAGTAAGTATGCCTATTTCTTTAAATCGATCTTTCAGAGAAACTCGTGGTCCTAAATTATAAATGCTACGTACTGCACGCTTTTGAAGAATAAAAATTGTCTCGATATAAGCTGCCTTGCCCCACAATAATATACCATAGGACATGAAACTGTGAAAGTAACTGAAGTATACTAGTCTCGCGGTATCTACATCAGTAAGCTGTCTTACTTTCCGAACTGCATATGCGGCTGAGCTAAGTTTCCCTGCAAGACACGATATATGAGCGCCCCACTGAACTTTATGATCTAAAGTCAAACCTAGAATGACAGAATAGACATGCGTGGGGTGCTAATTTGAACTAGGATTTAGGCAATATAGTTTAATATTATTTAGTGCAACGGTATTGTGCTACTTCACATTCTTAAAGAGAACAATATAAAAAGTAAAAGGACATATTAGAAATATTACAATGATATATTATATTATTGTAATTTCTTTTTGTTAACATTATCTCATACTGCTTGAAATTGTGTTTACAAGACAGCAATAAGGACTCTTTCTTTTATTCTTGTCTGAAAACAAAACTACCAAAATGATTGTGTACTAATCTATCCTTTCGGGAAACATCTGCATGAGACTATGCACGTATTAAGTATCTGACTATAGTAGACTGTTTTATAAATTATAAATACATAGAAAAAATGTGCCTCGTGGGGCAACTGTTATATCAGAGAGATATCCATAAAGTATCTGTACCCCTTCATGAATAATCTGCGTATTTCTTTACAGTATTAAAATAAAAATTATACAGGCGTCTCTAAATCTTCAGCTGTTTTGCAAAGGAAAGCAAATCTTTATTGGTAAGGCGATGATCGTTAGCGGGGTCACAAACTGAGACACTCAATGAATAAACAATGCATCACTATTCACTTCCCTTCATTGAGCAAAAAATATGACGGAATTTGTCACTTAAATTGTTCCGTATTTTTATGATGCAGAAAGGCGTATCACACCCAAATAAACCTTAATAATAATTAGGCCTACTTTTGCTTTTAAATATTTAAGACGAGTAACTAAGTGATCACGTAAGGATTTTGCTACGCAATCATTATAGTTATTAGCGATTATATCGGTGAATTTACTTTTATAGATATAGATTAAAATATACCTATTGTAAAACAAATTTTAAGTACAATTACACACTGTACCATGATATTTATTCATATTTTTGTCAAATTTTGTAAACATCATTCGGTAATAATACAAATTATTCTTAACGCCTTTTATCATTGTTATAATCCAATAACATTGTTAGAATACGTTTTCACTCGTCTTACGAAATGTGATATAAAATGATAAATCTTATTGCAGATAAGCTAACAAATACTAAAAATGCGAATGTGAGTTTGTTTGCTTGGTACACTTTCACGCCTTAGCTACTCGACCGATCATCATAAAATTTATCTTACATAGATGTTATCAGAGGTACAGAAAAGAACATTTGGTATCTTGCACCGAGAACAAAGTACTGTTCCCCAGGGATAGCTGGCAAATAATAAAATTGCCTACGAAGAATTTGAAAAATAAAGTTATTTTATATTACGTTTTTAATATACATTTACTCAATAGTAGTTACTCAAATTTTGGCTAAACTTTACCACTAAAATATATTCCAAGAATTTCGGATTCACTCAAGCAGAAAACGTTCCGAAAATCAATAAAGAAAGATAAGGAAAATTAGCATGACAGACGCATTGACTAGTGCGCTTAGCAAAATTATATAAAGTGTGTATAACATCAAGGTTTCTTAATAGTACATGGCAGTAAACGTAATATCACAGACACCAAAGTTTTGCAACTATGCCTTTGAAGAGAACTTTGGTGTAAAATGAGACAAATAAGTCTTTGTGAATAAAATCAGCCACATAATTATAGTATTTCATCAGAACTTATTATATTCAAATCATATATTGTTGTTTAGAATATGTAAAATGATTTTACATTAGATTTTGCCCGCGGCTTCGCTCCTGAATCCTACCTGAATGTAGGTTAGGTTAGGTTGTTAATAACATAACAGTAGGTTACTTTTCTCTGAACGAATGTACCCTATATCCTTTTCTGTTCCCCTGCCACGTTGTTAGGGGTATAGAACAGGATTTAGGGTACCTGTATGCGAAATTTCATGATGATCGGTCGAGTAGCTAAGGTTTAAAAGCGTAACAAACAAACATACTCACATTCGCGTTATAATATTAGTTAGGATGTGTAAAATGCTTTAACATTCAAAACTAAAGTATAATTTACTGCCTTCTAATACATTTTAATAAACTATTGCTAAATACTTATTATAGTAAGCGCCATTTCATATCTCCTTAATTGTACATATGTATGTATGTCGGGTATATACGGGTGTCATGTTTAATCCGTAAGTGCTTTGAATTTTAATTAAATACGACATTTGCAATAATTCTGCCTGACCCCGCCATGGTTAGTGTTACAAGTACAAGTCAAATATTGCGATGCTCAATGAATGGACGCGAATAGTAGGTACAGTCAGCGACATAAGTCACTAAACTATTGCGAGATTTTAAATGATTCTCTCAGTCGTAGCCCAGCAGTGGGACAGTTTAATACAGGGCTGATATTATTTATCTTTCGTAGTAAAAAGTATGCCCAAGTCCTACAGCAACAATAGTTAGATAATGTTTAATTTATGACAACAATTTATGAATGAGAAATAGAATTTAGAGTATTTTTATTCATAAAATGGCATTGATTCACGAACCATGAATGATTCATAGTACTACTACTTATGTCACAGATTACACCTATGCTTATAAATTATTCACGAACATGTTTACCAGCTTAAGTCGCTAAGTAACTACCTACAAAGTAGATTTTACTCCTATTTTGTAATTAACATCTTGTTTATTTAAATTATAACACAGACTGCGCCGAATTAGAGATTTAACACTCATAAATTTTGTATTAGTTACGCCATTATACAGATGTAATTAAAGTGTAATAGTTAACTTGCCACTAATAATACATTAAAAATATATCGTAGTATCAACGTTATACAATACAGAAATCGATTGCATCACAAAACTTTTAGTGTTACTCGACACTACATCAAGTAATATTGTTAGGGTGTTATTATATTTTAGTTTATAATGGTGGCAATCTTTGTATGTCTAATATCTCACGTGTAATTAATTGTTTAAATCACTATTATTTTGATAAAATCATAATTCTAATTGCAGGTTAAATACGTATTTTAAGATGTAAAGTCAAGACAGTGATTTCGCATCAGATAAATGAATTAATTTAAATTAACTGTTTATTGCCTAATTAACTGGGTAAACTCACAAGGCTGCTGATAACATAAACATGTTCCGGTTTGCCAGAGTAATAAAAATATTATAAATGATGTGATTGATATTTTTGTTTGCAATGTTTACATTCAAAACCAACTGGACCAGTTTTAAAATTCTTTCACTGGCTTTTTTATTTAGAAATAACATAGGCTATATAATATGCTACGATTCATCGGAGCGGAGTAGTATTCATAAGCCCGCGTGAAACCGCAGTGGATAGTTAGACTTGTATAAAAATTCATAAAGTCATGATTTTGGCACATAATTATATTATAATGACTTTTGTGCGCCCCGCGGACAACTTACGCAGTTGAAGCTGGAGATGCATCGGGTAAACGATCGACTCGAGCAAATCGCAAAATACGTCCATAATTATGGTTAACTAGCGTATATAGCCGGTGCGAGACATGGTTCAAGGCCTGTCTGTCTTACCTATTATCGTCTACCGGGCATAGTTTCTGATGCTTTACTACTCCTGAAAATTTCTAGGCAAAAAATCCCAATAACACTTTGCTTGATCAGGATATTAAACACAACAATTCACCTCTACCTCTGCATTACGGTTAAAGATAAAGTAAATAAATAAATATCATTGGTTTCGTTTTAAATTTAGTAGTTATACGAATCATAAATAATTATAAATTACATTCATACCTTAGATATATCGCCTTATCACGAAAATATTTGGCCAATGCGTATCACACCCATATTTCGCCAGCTATTATAATATAGTTAGATGTAATAATTTATTTATTATAGTAACAAAATAAAATACCGGTGAACCAAATGTTAGTGTTTGTCTTAGACGTGAAGTAACCTCACATTCTAACGTTGTCAAACAGGGCGTGATTTTTTCTGCTCCATAGAGAATTCCATAAAATTTGCATAAATATAATACAATTATACAGGTGCTGTCCAATTTTTATAGCAGCCCTAAGAGTAAAATAAAATTAAAATAATAACAACAATCGGCGCTATTTGACGCATTTCGAACGCAACACTTCGCTACTGGCTGAGAGGTGCTCAGTGAGGAGGTGGCAGAGGCTTTAAGCCTTGACGGGACGCGACGCCGGCACCTTGGCGACGCCCCGTCACCATGCAGATGGCAGCCATAGACGTTACAAACAAGACAACAGTCATAGTGACAAACGTCACACAAATTTTTTATTAGTTTGTTTTCTTATTTCATCTTTAATCATTGTAAATATTTTGCGTAAGTTAAAATTTTGTTTCAGTATGTTGCAAAACTTAGGCAACAAAAGTGATGTGGAAGTGAGTGTCGGTCAATCTGCCACATCCCTAACGAATCTGGTACGTTGCCCTAATTGTTCGCAGGCTTGTTTTTTTAAAGGTGAGCGGGGCTTGAGAGTGCATTTTGGTAAAGTTCATAAAAACCAAAATGTACTCTCTAGTCCCAGCACAATTTTACTAAGTAATCCCTTATCTTTAACACCCCAAATTCCCTTTTGGCAATATTTAGGACGCATGAAAACCATTCCAATTTTAAAAAGAGTTCCTGGAGGCGCGAGACCTTCAGTGGCTCAAAACATGGCTCACTGCATAGGTCTTGTCGTTCGAGAGAACTCTAAAACAGCTTGGGAACCATTACTTACCTTTTCTTATAGGATTCTACATGTTAAAAAAGTTCAGAATACACAAAAATCATTAACAGCACAAATTAAAGATAATTGCTGTTTTAGTTATTACCATTTAGATCCAAAAGACATCACCTCCTACAGTAGCAAATCTTTGTACCAATATGTAGAATCCAAATTAAGGGAAGGTGACATTGGAGGTGCATCTAGGTTATTGTTCAGTAGCGACCTTACTCTGCAGAAACACTTGCGGGTCTGCAGAGCAAGCATCCAGCGCCCACTGATGGTCTCTTCTTCCCAGACGCACCTGATGCTGACATGGATTGTCTCAAGGCGACAGCCAAGGACGTATTTACAGCCATTTGCTCCTTTCGAAGTGGATCTGCTGGTGGCCTCGACGGCTTGGCACCGCAACATTTAAAAGATCTTTTGTGTTCCAGCGCCGGGGAAGCTGGTGATGCACTTTTGAAGGAGCTGACGGCTTTAACCAACTTAATGCTCTCCGGCGGTGTGATGAATGACATCATCGATATTTTGTACGGGGCAAATTTATGCGCTCTACGTAAGAAAGATGGTGGCATTCGTCCCATTGCCGCGGGGTGTACCTATCGTCGTTTGGCAGCCAAGCTATGTTGCAAATACTACAGTGCCCCCCTCGCAGAGAAATTTCAACCAGTCCAGCTTGGTTTTGGTTCGAAGGGGGGCTGTGAGGCTGCCATCCACGCTCTCTTCACGTACCTTGGCTGTGGCGAAGGTGAGGTCATCTTAAAGGTTGACTTGAAGAACGCCTTCAATTCTGTAAACAGGGACACCTAGCTGACTCAAGCTAAATTGGAAACCCCCAAAATTTTCAATTTTTTGTGGCAGTGTTATAGACACTCATCAAAATTAATTTATAAAGACAATCATTTAGAATCTGCAGTTGGGTGTCAACAAGGTGACCCTCTTGGACCAGTCATTTTCAGTCTAGCCATTCACCCAATTATTGAAAAATTATATTCATAATTTAACATCTGGTTTTAGAAGATCTGAAACTATTAAAAAATAAATTAAATTCAATTGTTTTAGAACTAAATTCAAACAAATGTGAAATTTTTATTAACGGTAAAATAGATAAATCTTTGGCTTTATCAAAATTCAATTCTTTGGCTCCAAGCATCAAAATTATTGAAAAAGTTTATTTTGGTCTTCTCGGGTCGCCCGTATTGGAGGAGGCATTCGAGTCGTTCATAGATGAGAAGATCCAAAATTTTTGTGAAATTTCGGACCGACTACTCAAAATTAATATTCATTTGGCTTATCCAATCATTCGTTATTGCCTCTTCATTCCTAAATTTACACATGCCCTCCGATCCTCTCAATTTTGGAAGCATTTAATACTTTTGGATAAAATTGACAATACTATTCGGCATACAATTAGCAAAATTTTAAATTTGGCCATGATCGACCGCTTGTGGCTCCAGGCAACCCTACCAGTTCGCTTGGGTGGCCTCGGCGTTCGCAAAATTAGTGATGTCAGTTTACCGGCGTTCCTATCTTCGGTCCACTGCACTGAAGAATTGACCAGGAAAATGTTAGCTCCCACACTGGTTAATTCTGAAGTGTCGTGCAACTCCGACGCAGTGAACGCTTGGAAAATGATCTGTCCAAGCTCTGATTTGCCATCCGACCTATTCTCTCAGAGTTAGTGGGACGGGCCGCTCTGCAACATGGTTATTTAATCTCTGAATTAAAAATATGTATTCAAATACATTAAGTTTATATCTTAGTACTCTAATCCAACTTCCGAGTATATTTTTCTCCAAAATTCAAAGGCTTCTCCCAGAGGGTTAGTTTTGACTGTGAGGGTGTCTCCTATATCCGCATAAGATTTAGTGGTGCTGTCGTATTCTGGCCACGTCACACCAAGTGATGAATCAGGAGTCGGGTTTCTGCAAACAACTTTGGTGATTACAATCCTAACTAATATTATAAATACGAATGTGACTTTCTATGTTACGATTTCACTTGACCGAGTATCATGAAATTTCGCATATATGTTGACAGGAGTACAGAAAAGGACATAAAGTACCCTTCATCAAGAAAGGTACTGTTCTCGAAAGCGCGAAGCCGCAAGCAGCTTATGATTTATTTATTTATTTATTTATTTTATAAACACTAGAGGCTTACAGCATCTGTACCAACACGCCTTTAGTGCTATACTACTAACATACACTTTAAACATACAAAAACATACAAAACAAATAAATTAAAATAAAATATAAAAGAAACATTCACAATCATATTAACTACTAAAATAAAACAATTTTGAGCATTCGTATAGAAACAATAGATAAAATAATTTATGCCATCATGTTAAGGAACTCTGTTACTTTTTTAAACATTTGACTAGTGTTACAATAAAATAAATCTGTATCCGGACTTGCAAGTAGTAATTTGTTCATATTGTCAATCGCTCTTGCCGTTGGACAATAAGTAACCTGCGGCAGACGCCATGATGTAGGATACGTGAATAATCTATGTCGCCTACGTCCAACAGCACGCATGTACTGATTTGGCACATAGAAGTAAATGCACTCACGCACAGAAGGGTTATCCACCCTATGTACCAGTAATAAATAATAGTGCATTATGTGTGCAAGATTGCGCCTAAATTCTAAGGTATTGAGACTAATCATTCCCGAGACAAACATAGAGGGGTATAGAAAGGGATAGTAGCCATATATGCGTTTGTACAAGTAACGAGCAAATTTGCGTTGAACTCTCTCTATCATAAGTGTATATAACTGCTCATGTGGATGCCAAACAATCGCATTGTACTCCAGTTTGCTACGTACATAGGCGTTATATAACAGTTTTATTGCTAGAACATTATCAAACTGAGAGGACATTCTAATTATAAATCCTAATGATTTATTAGCAGCCTTACATATGGTTGTGATGTGATCGCGAAAATTTAATTGATTGTCTAGGGTAAGTCCAAGATCTCGTATAGAAGTAACTCGCTCAAACGGCTGCCCTGCCAGCTCGTAGGCCATTGTAATAGGTGAACGGGAACGAGTGAAGGTGATAATTTTACATTTAGGGATATTTAAGGACAGTTTATTCGCTGTGCACCATTCAACAACGGCATCTATGTCGTGTTGTATATCTTCGCAGTCTGTAATGCTCCGAACAGGGGCAAATAACTTAAGGTCGTCAGCGAACATTAGGCATTCTGTCTTAGATAAAACTCTAGGTAAATCATTTATCATGATAATAAACAAGGTAGGCCCAAGGGTACTGCCTTGACTTACTCCTGAGCGTGTATAGTAATCGTTTGATACATACTGTCCTATTTTTACAAATTGTTTTCGATCTCTGAGGTAACTGGCTATAAATTGGAGTAGATTAGTGTCGAATCCTATTGCCGAAAGCTTTGTTAATAGTACATCGTTATCGACAAGATCAAAAGCTTTAGTAAAATCTAAATAGGCTGCGTCAATTTGACAGCCAGATGTCATCCTAGTTTTCACGTAGTCAGTAAAATAAACGTGATTTGTTAATGTAGAACGCGCTGGTCGAAAACCATGTTGAGAATTATCTAATTGACTGTTGATTTGCAGAAATATACGATTTTTTATAATTATCTCAAATAATTTACCAAACACTGATAATACGGCAATAGGTCTGAAATTGTTAATGTCAGTAGACAAGCCAGTTTTAGGGACGGGCGTCACTCTAGAAGTTTTCCATCGATTAGGATAGGAACAGCATTTAAGGGACAGATTATATATATATAAGAGAGGCTCCTCCAGAGCAGATACACAATCTTTGACTAGAAAAGCTGGTATGTTATCTGGTCCATACGCAGATGAAGAATTGAGTTGTCGTACAGCACTTCTCAGTTGTGCCGAATCTATCTGCGAAACACTTATTTGAGTGCAACTTTGCTGCATGTTACCAACACGCTCAGCCTCAACAGGGTCTAACTTTGGCATTCCTGTATGAAATACCGAACTAAAATAATGCGCGAACGCATCGACAGCTTCCTGATCCGCCACTATCTTACCCTCATGAATAAAATGTCTACTTTGTTGTCTATTTTTGCGTTTCTCTCTAATATATTGCCAGAACGCAGAGGGGTCATTAGTTATTTTATTTCCTAAACTGTTTATATAGTTTCTATAAGCGCTATAAGTGAGTTCTTTGACTTTAGTCCTATAGTATCTAAAAAGCTCTTTGTTAAACTGAAGGCCCCGTATTTTGAACATTTTATGATTATAATATTTCAGTTTTATATAATGTATTATTTCACCTGTGTACCATGATGGATATAAATATTTATGTGTTACAGGTTCTCTTTGTGGTGGAACATTTTTACTTATTGCCACATTTAATTTATTATAAAGAATGTCTACTACCACACTAACATCTTGTTGTTCCAGAAGGTCTCCCCACTCCAAGTTGGCTATATCGGAATATAAGTCAAGGAAATTGGCTTTCCGGAAGTTCCACCCCAAGTTCACTCCTTCGGGAATTTTACTTCCTTTTGGAGGTTGTAGTGTTTTTATCTGTGTACCCCTACGAAATGTGAGAACTATTTTTAATGGAGGGTGATAGGCATCAGGCGGGACTAGAACATCAGTGTGTGAAATTACACTAATTTCACCTGGGTCAGTTGTTGTTAGTACCAAGTCAAGGATACATCCATATTCATTACATACATTGTTACATTGTTGTAATTTACAAAAATTTAGAAACATGGTAAACTGCAACTGGACAGCTTTACTACATGACTTCAGATTGAAATCTCCTAATATAACAAACTGGTATTTGGAATAAGAAACAATGGCATTCTCTAAGCAAGTTAAAACATCTAAATATTGTTTATCATTATAGTTTGGTGGTAAGTATACCACTGCTACAAATAGTTTGACATTTTTCCATGTAATGATAGTAAACAATAGTTCCTTTTCATGTGTAAGGCCATCTACATCAGTAATAACTTTGACCGTATAACAGTCCTTTATTGCCAATAATACACCTCCCCAACCGACATCACCGGTTCTATCTTTTCTCACAACAATATAGTTTTGGGGAAACAATTCTGCATCATTCACAGAGCTATTAAGAAAGGTTTCGGTGAGAGCAAAGAAATCACAAGACATTGAAATGACATTATTATAACATTGGGCAGTTTTAGAACGAAGCCCTCTTACATTCTGATAGTATATTTTAATTTTTTTAACACTAATTTTATTGCACAATTTTTTTTTAGGAACATATACACATTTATCAGTCTTATTTTTATAATTACAATTAAATTTATTCAAGAAAAAACTGTGAACTTACTTTACTTACATAATTTGTATTTGGTATGAGATTGGTGGGAGAATAAATATGTAAATCTATTTTTAAATTATCCATAAGTTTACTATACATAGTTTTAATCCCATTATTATTTATTATGCCTGAGCTATAAGAAAACATGTCAAAAGACAGGAAACAATTTGTGTCAAAATAGTAAGCATAATTAAAATTTTGAAGATCCTGGTATAAAAGAGTATTGAATATCTCAATTTTATAATTATAAATGGGAGCACCACACACATATGTTGGTGTACTTATTACAATGTTTGTATAATTTACATGTTGCAAGGATTCTCTAAAAGTCCTTACTAATTTTACGCAGTCTCGTGTATTTTTAAACTCAGTTCCTCCCAATATAATAATACAATAGTCGTTTATACTGAAATTCTGTAATTTGCTATCTATCGCATGTAGTAGACGTTTTGTGTTACAGTTTTTTGAGACATATCTACAATACTCAAAATAATCACCAAACGTGTTATCAATTATTTTGTGAGAACCACATGGATTAGCATTTGTTATGATACATAGTTTATTCTTTGTATGGTCTTTATGAGACACAATGTTGGTGTTTAAAGCAATTGGACTGATTGAGACATCTTTGTTTATAGTTTGTAATGCTTTTTGTAGGGTGTTGATTTGCTCATTCAGCCGTCCTATTTCTTGATTGGCTTCTTTCAATTGTAGCTCTAGGTTCATTATTTTATCCTGCATCATAATCATTGCCTCATTGGAGTACGTCACATCTGTCAAGTGTGAAGAGAATCGTCTAGATGGCGTAGCGATAGCATTCAGTTCTGGTTGTATTTCAGAATATCTAGTTTTCGGCTTAATATTATTTGGTGATTGGGTTAATAAACTTTTCAATGTAATGTTATCTTTTTTTAATTTAGATATTTGTTCCCGAAGGTCATTGTTTTCCAATATTGAAGCTTCAAACTCATTTTGTAAGCTACCATATTCAGTTTGAAGTTTTCCTATTTGTTCCTGCATTTCTTGGAATGAGGTTAAATCAATTCTACCGTAGTCCACGCTTCTTGACAAAGGCAGATCAGTAGTACTAATCGAACAGTCTAGTATATTACTACTGCTCAAATAGACCTGGTTATCCTCGAGGCTATTAAGTAATTGAGCAGCGTTTTCTTCAGCTTTATTAGAGCTTTTTTTCTTCCTCATCGTAATGAAAGACTGTTCTATAATAGATGTGTTATGTGTGGGTGTAGTGGGTGTAGCTTGACTTTTTAATTTCTGCTCACATGCATTACAGTTCCACTTATCCGTTGAAAGGTCGTTTTTATTGGTCTTGCTGTTAGTAATACATTTCAGTTCATAATTATATTTACATGTGATGCATTTTACTGTGTTTTTGCGATCAACCTGTTTTTTGCATTTATGGCAAGTAACAAGTGGCGCCATCTTACGGGTACTACTAGAGTTGTTTGCTTTAGTTGACATGATTGTTCGATTACCAGTTGATAGTTCTGCCACTCTACACAAGATGTCACTATTTAATATTTTTTCTTGTTAGAATAATTTTCAAATTAGAGAAAATTAACGGCAACTGATTTGGTAAAATTTTAGATATTAGTTCTGCGTTTGTATTGCCACAGTTATTATATAGTTTTAATGTTTTGTCACTTAATATTAACTCAAAAATTAATCCGGAATCAGTTTTAGTGTCCGATATTACGTAAATAAGCACTTCACTTTAAATGTATATACTGTCTATATTCACACAGTTTTTGCCGAGATAACATTAATTGGCCACTATTGTCACTTAATCTTCACTACTATAGAGGAATCACGGTTAATAACTCGCTTAAACTATATAATTACACAAAATATACGGAGCTGATGTTTACCGTGCCAGTAGCGACACCTATGATGAACATCTCATGAACACAGCTCCTAATGTTGCTGAGCGTGCCCGTTTATTGGCTGTGGGGGAGTGGGAATCGGGTCTTTGGCTCCAAGCACTTCCATCGTCCAACATAGGCACTATGTTGGACGACACAACGTTCCGCATCGCTTCTTGCCTTCGTTTAGGTGCTCCATGTGTTTCTCCGCATCGATGTCACTGTGGTGAAGCCGTCGATGGCCTTGGCCACCATGGCCTATCATGTAGCAGGAGTGCCGGTCGTTTTTCGCGGCACGCCAACCTTAATGACATTATCCGTCGTGCTCTTGTCACCGCCGGTGTGCCTGCTCATCTTGAACCTAATGGTTTGGCACGTGACGATGGGAAGAGACCGGACGGTATGTCATTGATGCCTTGGAAGACGGGTAGGCCCTTGGTGTGGGACGCAACGTGTGTAGACACCCTTGCGCCATCACATCTTTCCAGCACGGCGGGTTGTGCTGGTACTGCTGCTGCATCCGCGGAGACTCTCCAACGGCGCAAATACAAAAACCTGGCAGGGGATTATGTTTTTGAGCCGTTTGGGGTCGAAACACTAGGGTCATGGGGTCCCAGTGCTCGTGCTCTTTATAGAGAGATAGCGAAAAGGTTAATCGTAGCTTCCCGTGACCAGAGCGCTGGCCTTTATTTCGCGGGAAGGATAAGCATTGCCATTCAACGTGGCAATGCTGCCAGTCTTCTGGGCACACTACCAGTCGAATGTGATGCGGAGGAAGTCTATGACGCCTATTAGAGGGTTTTAGTTTTCTTTTTCTTTTTTAGTTCTGTTTCATAATATTGTAGGTATAAGTTAGTTTTAAATAATTGTGTTTATATTATGTATATAATTAAGGTGTGCAAATATTCAATATACCTCACATTTTATTTTGTTAAATAAAAACATAAAACATTTTACGAGAGTTATTGAAAAGTTGAATCTATAAAAATAAATGAGGCAAACATTTAAGGAAACCACACAATAGAGAAATAACGAGCAGAGACAAAAAGAACACAGTGGAATGCGCGCTTAAAATCACGGATTTCTCCCAAACTTAAGAAACTTGGCAGAAGAACATCTACTTCTATCCTAAAGTAGAATGCAGTACAACCTTATATTATTAGATTTTCCAGACTGCTCAAGAGTCTCCTCGAGAGTCTCAAGGAGACTCTTGTGCAAATTACTAGATTTACTGTACTATCACATTGACCAGCGGTCTGCTATCTATTTAGTATTATTTTTAAGTTCTGAGCTATTATTATTATTGGATTGGTAAAGCGTTGCTCGTTTTAGCATGGCTTGACCGTGGAAGTACTACTGACAGAATATCGACGTAAAGTAGAAGCATACGTAGTTGTGCTTCGTTGGGTGAGGGATAACGGCGAAGTTCTAGTCACCTCTTCGATCTATTCTCAACTGCGCTCTACCACCCGTTGCCTTCACATAAGCTACGGTAGTTGCTTACTAGGTAGATCGTTTGCCACTTATGTATGTCGTTAACGGTAGGCAGCGGCTTAGTTGATTTTCCCTTAGAGTTGGTTCTGTGGTGTCATTAAAACACAGTCAAGTCCAAGATTGTACCGATTATCTTCAAGCATATTTATATACATTTGCTAATCGTATTGTTCCATAACTGTATAATAGATAACGCATAGCATCGGCTTAAATGCAAAAAACAGAATTTTAATTCCTGAAGTTGGGACCATAAATATTTTTGTTGGTAAAGAGACAATACGGTTTTTCGCGGTGGCTGGTACAAGTCTTTCTTTATGGATTGTCTTTTTTTTTTGTAAGGAGATATATAAATTAGATATACATATTAAAATGGAAAATGTTCGCTAATATAACAGACTAAAAGGTTTTTTAGCTTTCGTTTAGACTTTAACTGAACCATAATATCCCTCAAATGATTATTTACTAAAATAAAACAAACATTTCAGAGTTGAAATAGAGGTTGCCCATATTTAAACATAAAGCGAAAATAAAAAGGGAACTGTGAAAATCACCACATATACCCAAACAAACAAAGCTTTACGAAACGCAAAACAGTATTCATTTTATACCTGTGTCATTTTTATTGTTCAAAGTTTCATAATATTATGTCAGTTAGTTGTTTAAAATTCAACGCTTGCTCTCCAGAGAGAGAACATGACCAGAGAGGATATAAAAAGTAACACCGATATAAGCCAAACCTTTGAAGCTCGGTACAGTCAGCAACATAAATCGATACACAATATAGGGTAGGTAACTCACATTTATTTTTTATTTAAGTAAAATAATTACATTACCTAACCTCTAAAATACAAAAAACATTTGAAATCTAGTTAGGAATAAGTAAGATACAACCGTAGTAGGGTTTAATTGTCAAATGATAGAAAAAAGATGTACTGTACAAACTGTGACGATTTACGATATTACTTACTATTTTATTTTGTAACCAGTTCTGATAATGCTTTTCACAAAAATATTTCTTATGATTGATGTTTGCTCTTGTATGTAAAGCAAAGTACAAAATTAAACATAGGCAACTACCCTATTGCACGATTTCGATTACCTCATCTTTCAAAATTATAACAAAACTAGTTTTAGACCGCGGCTTCGTTCGAGAAGAGTATTTTTTTAGATGATAAGTACCCTATGTCATTTTCTGTAACGCTGACAATGTTTATGCGAAATTACACAATGATCGGTGAAACAGTTAAGGTGTGAAAGCGTAACAAACAAATTTAAATTTTTCTCGCATTTATAATATTTGTTAGAATTTTGGTATTTTATAGGAGCAATAGTTAAAAGATAGTTATTTTAATCATAGTTAAGAAATATATAATGAAGTTCGATATTTTTTAATCCATAAAATACTTTTACAAAATTAATTGTTCAGCTTCTTATGTTGCTGACTTTACGTAGTTTGTTTTCAAACCAGAAAGTTTACAGCTCATGTGACTCAAATAAAGTATATATTAACACATTTCCCAAAATCATAAGACTTATTATTTTGGTAGCTAGATCATCTTTTATTAAAAGCTGCAGCTATAGCCTAGTAGGAGACCGATAGATTGCAGTTTTCGAGTTCAATCCCTGGCGCAAATTATAAGCATCTTCGTAAAGGATCGTGAGAAAACCTGCGTGCTTAGGAGATTTCCTTTTTTTTTCTAACTTAAGTTGACTCTGCAAACCCGCCGTAGAGCTAGGATGGTGACTACAGTCTACCTTTTTTCATACTACTAAGAGGCTTATGGCCAGCAACAGTTCACATATTATACTATAGGGCATATAATTATTATTTTTACTAGTAGATTATTACTTATATTACTCACTCTTTTAGTGAATCTTTATCGAAAACTGCAATAATCCTATCACAGTAGGGCAACGAACTAAATGTTAATTACGCTAACTAATTTTATTGATTTAATGCAATAGCAAACTTCCTAATAGAGACGCTTAGCATGTCATAGTTTTTAGACACCAAGCACGTCAGTGAAAACTATACAGTCGATTAACTTATTATGACACTTATAGTGTAAAACTGATGGTCCAGCTTTTTTACTTCTCCGGTCTTTAGTTTAACTTAAACGTTTTAATTCAAATCGATATATCTGAGCAACAAGATGTTTGTTTCTGTTTTATGTTCAATAGTATTATGTTCACATGCTTAGCTTCTATGGTTCTGTGTAAGTGGTGAATATAAAATACACATCAAAATAACTTATCGATTCAATATATTTGGGAGTAGACTATAAGCCTAAGCCAAAATAGCTGTTATTTCACTAAGTCTCAATATTTAAGAGGTAGTTAAATATAGATTAGCTTCTTATCAGAAAAAATCTTCTATAAACATTACTAAATGTTGAGTGTTGGTTGGCTTATTTATTGAGTTATTGTAACAGGCCGTTGATTAATAGTTAATCATTGAATAAGGACAATTGAAAATTAGGTGCCACTCAACTGTCCTTTTTCAACGATTAACTATGGATATATTTTTATAAATAAGTCTGCTACTATCAAGTGAGATGGATGGTATAATGTCATTACAGAATTATTAAATGATTGATAAAACTGAATACTTAAACGAGAATGATTCTCATTCGTGCGTCGCAGCGGTCCCAAAGGTCAAGAAAACCGCTATTTCCATGAGTGGTGGTTAACAACTACGATCAGATGCGCCGCTGGCTCATCTATCATTAACAGCGATAAATAATAGCAATATCGTAGAGCTTACTGGCATGCATTTTGAGATCGCAGTCTTCGTAAAATTATTATATGTCAGGGCTTGCGGAACAATATTTGTTCCTTATTTTTTGTAAGACCAATATATTGTAAGAATAGTTTAATAGATATTTCAGTGACACGGGGTGAAATAGGTGAATGTCACTAGATTTATGATAATGGAATAAGTTTGGCTATATATTAAGGTTAAATTTATTGCGGAATGCTCTGGGCCTAATTTTCAAGTATCAAAGTTTCCTCGTTTAGTGTTCTATTGTTTTAATAATACAAGTCGTTCTGTAAAGCTGGAATTGCGTAAATAAGAGATAAATAACAGTTTTGAATCATGACTTGAACTAATCTCGGTATATTAAATACTATGTAAATATAAAATAATATTCAGATAAGTAAATCATTTACTGGGATCAGTGGATGCATACATATTTAGGTTCACAGCTATATCCATCCCAAAGAGATGGGCATAGCTTTATTGCATCCATATTTCGCTAGCTATAGTATCAGGCCCCACATAATAGGGCATATGCTGCTACTGAGAATTTCTGAACAGAAAATCACCATTACACTTTGCCGACTCGCGAATTTACCTAACACGAGACATCAACCAGCGGCATTGATTCATATAATACTTTAGTAATAAGGCTTTTATTACTATAGATACTATTACTCTTATATAGCTGTAATGAAACTATAAGAAAACCTGAACGAAACATATACATAAGTTTACGGAACATATGATCATGTCCAGCATGACATTTTATTAAAAAAGCTATATGCATACGGAGTAAGAGGTAATGTTTATAGCCTAGTCGAATCATACCTTAGTAACAGAAAACAGCTTACCGAAGTAAAAAGGCTAAATATATCTAAAAAAACAGAAGAAACATTTAAATCTGCTTTTAAAAATGTCTCAATAGGAATTCCCCAGGGAAGCATACTGGGCCCGCTTTTATTCCTTATTTATATAAATGACATGCCCACAATAACAACACACAAAATAACATTGTTTGCCGACGATAGCACAGTACTGTATACCAATAATACTAAAATGAAACTAGAATATGACATAAATAAATCTTTGACATTAATCATAGAATGGCTTTATAGGAATAACCTAAAAATTAATTTGGATAAAACGAAAATAATGTTCTTTAAACAACGTAATAATATAGAAAATAATTTGAATATTACTTACTTAAATACAAATATAGAAGAAATTAACAACACAAAATTTTTAGGTATGTACATTGATAATAAAATAAATTGGAAATATCATACTGAATATATTTGCAAAAAGATAAGTCAATTTTCATATGCCCTCCATAAATTAAGTAAAGTAGTAAATCGACCTGCGTTACTTACAGCTTACCATGGCTACGTCGCATCTACGCTACGTTACGGGATAATCTTCTGGGGTAACTCAACAGAAAGAGAACGGGTATTTATTGCACAAAAGCGTTGTATCAGAAGTATGTGTAATTTACAACAAACAGATTCCTGCAAGCCGTATTTTAATGAATTAAATATTTTACCCTTACCCAGTTTGTTTATTTATGAGACTTCAATATTTATAAAAACAAATAAGGGCCTATTTGAGCATCGTCATAGAGAGCGTCATAAGGACAAGCTGGCCATAGTTGCCAGTAACACACAGTTAATGCATGAAAGTGTGTTTTGTTTAGGTCCACGTATATATAATAATATACCATTACAGATAAGAAATATAAATGAAATACCTATCTTTAAAAAGAAACTCCATAAATGGTTAGTAACCAAATGCCACTATTCACTAGAAGAATATTTAGAAGATAAGGGATAGCAAAAAAATGCAGACAAACTATTCAAACAATTTGTTAATAATTAAAAATTGTCTATAAAAATGTATAATTTGGATATGAATTCTTTTAAAATGGTATATAATTTTAATAAATTTAATTTAATAATTTTATTTGTTATTAATATGTAATATTGTTTTAATTTGAATTTTATAAATGGTAATGCAATTTAATGTAATGAATAATTATCTGTATTAGGGTAAAACATGTCTCTATCTTATTTTTTACTTTGTATATTATGATTAATTTGTATGCCTAAGTGGCGGAACACAGCTGATTTATAACATATTTGTGTAACATCCTCTGTACCTGTGATTCACAATAAAATACTTTGAATTTGAATTTGAATTTGAATTTGAACAATAAATTTTAGACGATACATCTCATCATGTCACACCATTAATCGGTTGCGTATGTCTGTCATCGATTTATACCTAACAATAAATTTGATGACTATCTTAATAGTATGTGCGGATGAATTCACAATAGAAACTCAAATATACATATATGTAATCGTATAGATGAGAATGTGGCGAAAAATGGACTGAGATATTATTGATATTCTGGATCGTATGAAGATAATGCTATCTTTAATTTATTTTCTATATTATATAGTCGACGACGTGACGCTTATTACAAGCGATTGTAGTTATTTGCTTACTGGGCAAAAAGTTTGAGACTAAGTTGCAAATAAGTTACAAAAAATTTAATAAGCAAAATTATTTTTAGGTATTTAGTGAATTAAATATTTAACGCAGCGAATATTTAGTATGGTGAAGTAATCTTTACGAATACAATATTTTTTATTCTGTTTACGAAGTACCAAGTTTGTTACAAAAGCAAAAGCCTAACAGACATTTCTGTCTATAAGTAAAGCTGATTGCAAATACATGCAATAGACGTTATTGTTCACAAAATGCCTCACGTGCCAATAAATTATGTTCATATGCATCTCTGTTTACGTAATGGAACTCTCGCCACCGATACTGCCAGCCGTCATTGTGGCTCGTCACTAAAATATAACACATATTGTTCGCCCTATCATTTACATCGACATGTTAATTTCGCCCATGTAATGGAAGTCATTGTTAGCCTGCGACATGAAATGAATTAATAATATGTCGAATGGATCTTGTTAGCTGAATAAGGTTTTAAGCAAATTTTAAGAGACATGTTTTAGTGCTTGGTATAAATGGCTTGGAGGTATAAACGGTGCCTCAGATTTTGCGAATTCACGCCTAAAATATTCCTTTATCAGTACATAGAATAATAAAAAATATAAGCTAATTTTCGAGAAGACGTGGATTTGAGATCGGTAAGAGCAAAATAGCATCGTACATTTAAAATTGAAATCATTTTTGAACCTGGTTTTTAACACGTTGGTTACGTCGAATGCTATACGGCGCCTGAATGTTTGTGAGAAATGCATTTTATAATAAGGAGCTAGTATCAAATGTTTATTCGTATAATAATGTACTATTCATAAACTTTAAAAATAATGTGCTACAAACTGAATTTCGATCAAGCGGCCAATTTAAATGATGTTTATCAATCTGCGCAGGAGAGATTGTATGTTAAGGCGCTGGACCAGTGGATTTTTCAATAGGCACAGGAATTCAAACTGCTACGCGCCAACTTCTTAACTCTGGGGTAACAGTTAGATGACTAAACTCAGAAAAGCTCAATAAGCTTTTTTGCCGGAATCGAACCAACATTCTAACGATCCGTAGCCGAATACTTACGTACCGTGACTAGTAATTAAAACTATATGTACATTTGGTTTTCTTGCTAGCCTCTGCAGCTTAGCTGAAAATCCTTGTATTTAAAGGGTATTCACATAGGTATAGGTGTTGTTTAAAAATTGGTAGTGCATTCAATCTTTCGTTATTATATATTAACCGACTCTTAGGTTGTCTGTAGATTAAGCCAAAATAATTATTGACAGTGCAAAGATTGTCTATTGTGCTAAATATTTATTATTTCATTTTATGTTGAATTTTCATTAGGGCTGCTAAAAATATCAAATATTTTGCTTACGTGGCAGGCTGTGTCGTGATTTTGCGGGAGTATAATTTGCATAACGTTACGTACGTGCGTTTGAATTTTATTTATACAGTTTACTGGTGGCTTTCATCAAATATAATATGTAGCTGTATCTAAACATTAAGTATTTTTTGCTATTGTATAAATGGTTATGCCAAAGTACAAGCAACGCGTAAATACGAAAGTACTTGTAGATACCAGCTGAGGGTCAACTCTCGTAATAAAAAAATGTTCATAATAGAGTTTTGATCTAGTCTCAATGCCATAAATATCACAAATTATATTTTCCTAAATTAGAATAAGCGTCAAATGTGAACTTAAATTGTTGAATTTCCATTTTAAGTTTATTTGACTACATCGACACTTCATTTTAACTTTGTCTCTGGTTGCTGACGTTCTATTAGAAAATGATGTAAGAGAACGAATACCTTGAAGAATAATAGAAGGCTACTGTCGGGCAAATTCAGGTTTAAGTGACAATTAGTGGACTTGCGATCGAAAGGTCGAGGGTTCGAATCTTATCTATTGCACTATCATTATAGTTCAGCTAAAATATTAGCTTAACAAGAATATTATTAATTTTAACCCAAAGATATGTTATATTTTGTGACTTATGTCAACAATCAACAATACAATTAAACCTATTGTAAATCTCGCGTAAGGTAAACAAAAAATAAGTAGAATGTTTGGATTATAAGCAGCGCTTATACAGCCCCTGCATGGGTCGGTGAACGTCGCCTAATTGGGTGTGCAACACAAACAAGTTTTAGCAACAACGTTTACCTACCGTTATTGTTTCTCAACACTTTCATAACGAAGGACGGTGCTTTGGTCAAATTCAAATTAACGCGGTTAATACTGGTTCAACTTTAACGCTAATTAAGATTTTGTTCGGCAATATTAAGCGGTAGGGTTACATAAATTAATGGTACAGTTACTAATATTTTTAAAACGAAGAGGGTAAAAATTTAAGCTCGTGTTGATTTTAATAATCTATTACACCAATTTCTTTAAATTACTAATTATGATGTACTATGCCCAGTACAGCAAAAAGTGCCATATATGTTTATCAAAATAAATTATATATTAATCTGCTAATACAGAGACAATCTCGATCGCATGATCGAGATTGACTCTGTATTAGCAGATTATTAGAACAGAGAACAGCCCCCCGCAACACAGAATTCAGAGCTAGTGGAAAGTTGTCTTAAAAAACTTTGTACAATTATGTAGGCATCTTATCTGTGTCCAAATTGGTTGATTATGTACTTATTACAATACTATCTCGTGTTTACGAGCGAAACAATTATGGAAATAAATGTATGTATTACTCAAAATCGTCCTCCATCGTACTGAAATATTATAGTTGATTAAATCGGCATCCTGTAAATTGAGTATTTGTTATTAAATTAATGTCTGACAACATAACATCGTTAGCAAAAGCTTTGTACCCCTTTTACGAAAATTGCGCGGACAGAAAAGTATGAAATTTGGCACAGTTAAAGTTTATATGGAGAAGGAGGGACGAATTCTAATATTTTTATATAATATCCATCAGAAATATATTAAATTAGTGTAAAACACTACACGCAAACAACCATGCATTTGACACTCACAGTGGAATCGCGTTCGTAGTATTTTGACATTGTTCATCTGACGTCGTACAATTCTTCGTAACTATTACATATAACTTATTCATATGTAATAAAAAAAAGAAAACAAAGTAGCCAGCTTAGGAATATCGTCAATGAAAAAGTATAGTTAAGTAAGTAATAATTTGTTTGAAAAAAGATAGGTAAAATAACCTATATAGCCTTGGCGACATCTAAATGAAATAAAACTTTAATAACGAACAAACTTAAAATTTAAATCAATTATGCTCGAATTTTGACCACTAGGCGACCGCTAGTACACACAACTGTACAAAAAAAAAAGGCGAAACAAAAATGCATTTGGTTGAGTTTAGCGATTTTATTATTCAGACAGAAAAAAAAATATAGTACTTTAGTCACCACAGACAGTTATAGAATTAAAGTATTCAGTTTTATTTGGTTTATGTGTTCATCTACTTTTTGCCGACTGAAATAATTGTAGCGCATATTGTTACGTGAGATCTACTTAACCAATTTAAAATATCAGCACTGTTACTGTCCCTCTGGTTGGCACGGGCGTCTTTCAGCGTAAAAAGCGTTAGGCCATAGTCCTCCACGTCCAGTGCGTGTTGGCAGACTTTGCATATCTTCAAGAACATTATGCAGAACTCTCCGCCAACGAAGATAAGTCAATTTTTACCATCCGTCAAGTGCCAATTACCTTTACAAGATGCAGGGGTCTATAAAATAGATTGTGACTGCGGACTCTCATATATTGGGCAAACCAAGAGAAGCATAGGCACTCGCTTAAAAGAACATATAGCTGATGTTAAACAACAACGCTCGTTGAAATCTGCTGTGTGTGAACATGTGCAACAGGGGATCAACCACTACCTAAGATTTGACAAACCACATATACTCGCAAAAGAACACCGATTCCTACCAAGGATGCTTCGCGAGGCTATTGAAATTAAAAAACATCCTAATTTCAATAGAGAGGATGGTTGGAATGTACCACCAGCTTGGGATCCAGTCATTCAAATAGTCAAACCCAAGAAGAAGCAAAACACAGCTAGACTTCATGATACTTTGAGCTCATTCTGAGTAAATAGGAACACCAAAGATTAAATTATGTTCGGGTACTTTAAAATAACTAGGTACACTTGAGAACGTTGGGACAACTACCATCTTAGTCTCCCCGTGAACATGGCTGCTGTAAAGCAACCGAAACGTCGGGGCAAAGTGTAAACTCAAAACTCAAATATAAATAGTTTTAATTAAAAATATATAGCTTAAATAGTAGTAAAGTTCAATAATAGTAGTGTTAGAGTGTTTAAAATTATGTAATAACAGTGTTATAAAGTAAAATAAACAACGCGACAAAATCCGTATAAAGTGTTTAATTTCAATGTATAACATTCGCGTAAACATAAGACAATATTATGAAAAACTGTATATATACCTTCTTCGTTACTAAAGTTGAAAGACTGCGTTATGACAATATTAATTCAGTAAAACAAGTTGTTCAGTAATATCACAGAATTTTATTCTTTTCCTTAAGACAAACGTCCTTATGGCATTAAACTCGTCGTAAAAACATTCTAAGACAATAGATACAATCTCTATTACTAGTTATGTACATTAATTACCTAAGTTTGGCATATTGCACCCCTGTTTCCTTGTTATTTGTTTACTTACAACTGTGTAAAATTAAAGAGAAGTGGTCGCTTTATCTGTTTATTCTATGTGATGAGGTGAGTTATTACTTTGCATCCTATTTAACAAAAAGTCTAGGTCATGAGATATCTTGTTTAAAACTTTTTCTGTTTGTGGATTGTCGTAAACTTTACTCCATTCTCTGTTGACGTGTTCTATACGAGACTTATCACAGTCGTCTTTAATGGTGTCAATGGACGGTAACGAGGTGCTTAATGTAATCCCACGGGAATTATTCTTCAGACAACTCTTTACGGGAAAAGAGTCCAATTTGGACACATCGGGGTTTGATTTTGCGCAGATTGTACACGTTTCCTGTGAAAACAATCAGAAGCACATTCTTAATCATATCGAGACATTACGATAGTAGCATTGGCTCGGATGCGTTTGTTCACCGATAGATGAAATTCGTACAAATAGATGAGCTTGTAAACTTCGTACACTCAGTGACATAAGTAGCTGAACATTTAATTTGTTAATAATAGTATTTTATGAATTAAAAAGCAAAATTATTATTCTGTATTTTTTAACAATGAAAAACAAATATTTGTTATAATTATGAAAGATATAGGCAATCAATATTTTAGAAGTGTGTATCGACTTATGTCGCTGACTGTATCACCTAAAATTGTTTTGATTGTAACTCAAAATGTAATAAATAAGAATAAGAATAAAATAAGAATAATTTATTTCTGTATAAAAATTTTACAATTAATCTGGTTATCAACGGTATCGACACTAAGCTCAAGGCTTGTGTCGCCGAGATCTAAAAGTTTAACTTAAGGCTTAAGCTATGAGTAATTTCACATTTATTATACCTATCGTACACCGGCTCGATAAGCAAAATTAACAAAAAAGAAACAATAATTCTAAATATAACAATATAATAAGTAACAGATATGTAACCATCAATTGTAAGTAAGCCCAAGTGGCAAATCCCATACAAAATTACAAGATTCAATTTCAGATTATCTAGCTGATCCTTAAGGCTTTTCCTCTTTTTTCGTAAGCCAATCCAATATATAGTTAATGCATTGCATATTCAATTTAATTCAATTCTTAAATCGGTTAAGCCATTTCCGAGATTTTCCGAGACTAACCCACGGCAACTGATATTCATATATATAAATTAAAAGAAACAGGCGGGGAAGTCTTTGGGGACTGCCAATAGAATTGAAAACTAAATAACTAGCGTGCGGTGACGATGACACGAGTTTCACGCTTTTTGTTCATTTTTCATCCAAAAAGTACACATATATACACAGTATACATATAGCTCATGGAAAGCGTTCGGTGATGATGACGCGAGTTTCATGGTTTTTGATCACCCAAAAAGTACTCAACGCGCCTAAAGAAGTTTTCACTTCAATAACTTAGCAAGAGTTTGTAAATTAAAAAGATAGTTAAGTTAGTTAATTACCAACCTTTGCTGTGTCAGCTCTCTTGTCAACATAAAGCTGCAAGTTCCCCTTCCCCATTTTTCGAAGAGGCGTATTTGGAGACGAAGATGGAGGCGTTTTGCAAGAGCGCTGCATTTCTACGCAAACGGAAACATTGGCTCGGTAGTCTTGCGCAACGCGCAAAGGGATTAGGTCGCAAACCGGCGCTTGCACACATCCGCGTCCAAATAGCATGGAGTCTTTGTATTCCACACTTCGGACTAAATCAGCGCGACTATCTGGGCTAGATTGTCGTCTGAAAAATTATTGACATTTTAATTCATAATCTTTCATGAAAGAACTAGAAGTACATAACATCGCAGTAGTAATATTCCACCTGTCTATCCTAGAGGGTCTGTCAATTGTGTGCGCACGCCAGTACTGAACTGCAGGTGACACGGGCGATGAGCATGACTCAACTGTATCTACTGCACCGCCGCGACTTTCCACCTCACCAGCTTGCTTTATGTATACTGCGTAAGTGTTAAACCATTAAATCACTGTCAGAGTTAACAATGTACAGCCAGCAACACAAGTAGCTGAGCTTTTAACAAATTCGTACAAAGTAAGTAAGAATTATAAATCCTAATTATTAACCTATGTTTTGGGACTATTATATAAACTTTCTTTTATATGTTACTGCTATAAAAGTGAATTTTACTTTTCTTATATTTTCTAAAGATAATATCCGCATTAGGAATAATAATTGCGTCGCGGGATACTTTACGAACTTGGAAAGAATGGACACAAAGAACGTCCAGACTTTGAAAAACTATTTGTAGATCACACAAATCTGTTTATGGTGCAAGCCGTATATTATACTCACAACTAAGAGAAGTGTCTCCAACGCGGGAGTCCTCCCAGTCTCTGTTATCAGACGGCGATAAAAGGCGGCGTGCCGCTCGTAAACACTCCTCGTCGCGTATCACGTAACAGACTAACATCCCCAAACCCTGTACAATACAAAATCCAACTTTAAAATCTTTAGTAAGATTAATTAGTAATTAATTAAAGCCATTAGACAAGTCTGCAAATAATGCGATTTTATTAATATGCTCATAATAATATATTGTATGATATAATATGTCGAATGTACACGACGCTATGCGCAAGCTATCTATCTGTACAAGCTACATGCATAAGTAACTTTCGAAAATCTCTTGCGTGAGTTGCTTCCATAATGCATATTATCCATCTATATATGAAAATCTTTGTACATAATTTTTTACGAACATTGGCGAGCGCTGTGATGGCAAGAGCAGAGACGTGCGCGTGTTGTTGTCCGCCCGGCTGCACGTACGCGACTGCCGCTATCTGCACTGCTGATGTCGACAGCAGTAGCACCAGTGTATTATACACTACGTTATTTCTGTCAAAACAGTCAAATATCACAGTTTCATTTTTATCGATTAAATAGCTTAGCTGACTCCATTTATTTGATTATATTATTTAAATACATAGCTACATATTATTCAAATAAATAATAAGTTAAGCAAAAAAAGAGTCCTAACATAAATATAAATTTAAATAATGAAATTATTTCTTTCGTGCAATCAACAGTTTTTCTAGGTTTGACTTTAGATCATAAAGTTCAGTGGGGCGCTCATATATCGTGTCTTGCAGGGAAACTTAGCTCAGCCGCATATGCAGTTCGGAAAGTAAGACAGCTTACTGATGTAGATACCGCGAGACTAGTATACTTCAGTTACTTTCACAGTGTCATGTCCTATGGTATATTATTGTGGGGCAAGGCAGCTGATATCGAGACAATTTTTATTCTTCAAAAGCGTGCAGTACGTAGCATTTATAATTTAGGACCACGAGTTTCCCTGAAAGATCGATTTAAAGAAATAGGCATACTTACTGTTGCGTCGCAATATATATTTGCTAACATTATGTTTATTAAACATAATATTCACTTATATAATAAGAATAGTGATATCCATAACGTAAACACTAGAAATAAGCATAAGTTAGTAGGCCCATATCATCGTTTACATAAAGTTCACAATACATTTGCGGGACTCGGTATACGTTTTTTTAATAAACTACCTATCAATATAATAAATTTACCATTACTTAAATTTAAAAGCGCCGTTAAAATACAACTTATTCGGAAGGGTTATTATTCAGTCAAAGACTACTTAAATGACAAAAACTCATGGAACTAGTTGTTTGTTGCATACAGGATTTAAATAATAATAATTATAATAATAATCTTTATTTCAGACTTCCGTCCATAAAAAGTGTACAAAGAAAGTTAGTAGTAGGCATTGTTAGTAACACACATAAAAATAATAACAAAAAAGAAACAAAAAGAACAGGGTGTTAGTAATTTTTATTAATTAATTTAAAGATCTGTATTACTTTTAAGTCAATTTAGTAATGTAGAGGTACCTCGTGATTATTTGTGATGTTAACAAGTAACTTGTTTCTTGATTTGATTATTATTGAAGAATATAAATGCACAACCGCATTTAGTCACGGACTGCCTTTGCATTGTCACAAAGTGTAAGTGTATGCGCCATCATGCCATCTTACTGCCTATTTTAGATTTATATTAAAACATATACCTTAGCCCAAATTATTTAATCTCTATAATATTATTAAGTTATTACTGTTTTTATCTTTAGTTTTTTTATAGTCTGTAGTATATGGCATAATGGCTGCAACACCTTGTTAATCTGAGTTGTAAAATACTGAAATTATATTTAATTGGCGATTTAAAAGAGTGGCCGTGAGTTTCTTGCAGGTTTCTTCTCATAGGCTCAACCCTTTGCCTGAACCTAGCAACTAACCTAAATGTAGCTTCAGTAACTTAGTAAACTCACTAACCCATATATTTTGACGTTCATAAGTGTTACTTTGTGACCTAAATGAATAAATGATTTTTGACTTTTGACTTTTGACTAATAACGCATTGATTTCCTTGTACCCGATTAGAAGTATTAATTGCTCTCATTTTGTAAACAATTTAAATACTACTTTCCCAAAACGATATTTTTTCGATTGCTTCAAGTGTAAATTAAAATGCTTAAAAGTAAAATAAAATAATTAAACATAATAATGGTAAACAAGGTCATGGCAACAAAAAGAGTCAATAAAAATATTTTCTTTTAAGGTATTAGGGAGTTTTACCTGTCTTTTATATAAGACCTTCTATCAGGCGGTAGTTTATGAGTGACGTGACGTATAGTCTTATGCGCACACATCGCAAGAGCAAGCGTGAGCAATGTGAGTAATGCCGTGCCACCGAAGTATACCATACTCGCTGCAGAGAAAGCTTGTAACGGCGCGCCTCCCCACAAGCGAGCACAAAGGCATATTATTATACATACGCCTGTAAAGTGCACAGTTCTTTAATATGTTAGAAGAAAACTATACCCAATAATTTAAAAAAGGTACTCACCAGCCAATAGTCCAACAGAATGTGTGCGCTGTCCTCTCCCAGCCAGTTCAGCATGCAGCAGTAGTGGCTGCGCACACAGTGCCGCACACGAAGCACACCAAAACGCTGCTAAGACCCAACCTAGCATTCCCGAACACGCTGCCTCCTGCGTGTTACAGTGCAATAACGCGAACATGGTTGTGGCATGACCAGCTGCAGTGGCAGCTCTGAGCAACTTGGCCAATGTATCCGGATTGCGTGTGGCAGCAGGCCCTAGACTCAGCAGTTGAAGCGCGCACGTACACATGCACATCGCTCCTCCCACGCTCACACTGATTCCGACAATACCTCGTAGCTCCCTCTCTGTATCTGTCTGGATAATTGTGTCACATCATTATTTCTTCTTTACTGTTGACTAAGAACTATGTAAGTTTCTTGGAAAGATACAATAGGGTAGATCCCTATTTTTTATTTTTTACATTATCTCCGCACAATCACGCACAACAGCAAATAGCAATCAAGAAATCTTTTTGTGAACAAAGTATCAATATTGTTTGCAAAATAAGGGAGTTATTAATATTTTTAATTTGGCTCTAACACAAAGTGGGAGTGCAGTGGAGATATCTCGCTATTTCCGTTGCACAGCTGCATTTAAATAGCAGTTGCTATTATCTATGTATATCCTTTTTCGGTATTTGACAATTACCCCTACTTGTTTCGATAAATGCATGAATCTTACTTATTTTTGAGTATAGCTAAAATTGTTTTCGAGTTGTTTTTTGTTTGGGTCATGTAACTATTTTACGTCACGTAAATAATAATAAAAAGGTTTCATGAATCAACTACCCTATTGCTGTTACTTTAGAAGTAACTATGAATGTACTCACGCTGATCTGAGCGGCCCGTGTAAATAGGACTATGGTACCGATCCCGTGACAGCGACATATTACTCTCGACATACCAGTCATTTGCACGTCACACGCGGAAACACTCCACGCGTTTGGCGCTTCTACTGAGCGGAACCCACACGCTAGCATTGAGGCTGAAATTAGTACGTATTATATATTGGGTTCGTCATAGCTCTAGTTTACTGATCTTCACTACAATAATAACAGGACAGTACTTTCGTATAAACATACCATCAGCGCTATAATTTCTTGAATGCTCAAACACTAGGATAAAATCATATTGTAGTACGTCATCAAGATCGGTACTGCCAATTGAAACTTGCACTTGCTTCGAGCACACAGCATACCGCATCTCACGACCTGCCCTGTGATCCATTCCATAGAAGCATCAATACACATACGAAACGAGTTCACACATTATATATTGTTTAATTAAAAACAAGATTAGAAGATCACTCTTAAAAGCAACATAGACTAACTTTAATGGTTCTTGTACTCAAGGATAGCTAACAGTGATACAGTTTTAACAGAATAACTAACTTACTTGAATTCCACTACTCCATTCAGCGATGGCAGCCTAGCTCCCAGATTGTGATATAGAATAGTAACGACGGTGGTATTCAGTCGGTCATTCGCACCATCAAGCATTTCCACTCCTGCTGACATTAGTAGCCACTCGTTATTACCGGCAGCGGCATGGTGCAGCTCAAAATGTACTGTATTATCACGCACTACTGTCTCAGTTTTTAGTGTAAATGAGTGCCACCGAGCCTGAAGTGCTTTCCTCATTCCCGCTGTGAGAACAACGCTGTTCTGAAGCTCGTAGATTTTCTAAAGCATAACAGTTTATATACTTAACTTTTAGAATCGCATTCACAGAATCAACCATTGAATCCAAGTAGATACCTGTTCATCTAGAAAGGCATCGGGTTGTGCAAGTAGATGATCGTATATGTTAAGTAGATGTGTAGCGCTGTGTAATATGTCGGCACGTCGTGCTGCTTTAGACAGTAAATACTGCAGCATGTGTGTGGCGTGGCGTAGTGGTGCAACTCCTGCACCCGGGTACACGGGGAGAGAGCGCAGTACTGACAAGTACTGACGGGCAACATCTGACACACTGTCCCACGAATACCCGTACGTGATAAGAATAAACTGAAATTGGAAGAACAATATTATTGTCCAATGCGATATTTAATCTATTATAATCATAATTGACACTCATACCTGTTCGTAGATATTTTTCAGAGCATCTGCTTCACAGCCAGAAAAATCTGGTAACATCCATTTAACACCATGTTGTCCAGTCTTAGGCTCACAAAACCTAAAATTTTTGTTCAGTCATTAAGATTTTCTTATGTGATCAATTTGAAACAATTGTGGCGTATACCTACATATTGTTTTTTATTAATGTATAATGTATGTCTTATTTATAATAGTCATGTAGTATGTTGTCTTAATGTGTAATAAAAATGTTTATAAATCATTGTATTAACGGACAGTGTCTTCCTATTTATTAGTAGTGAATCGACTGGCCGGCGCCCATATTTCTAACTCGCTCGCACCTGCATTCTGAGCTCGTGCCGTCTCACACGCGCCCCCCGGCGCGGGAGGCGGAGCTTAAATGCGGCTGCAGCTCAGTGCGCGAGCGGCGACCGACCAGTCGATCCAAAGCTATCGGACGCGGAGCCCGCGCCAAACTCTGTCGCTAAATCTAGACTTCCTGTATAACCTGTGCTTATTCTAAAACTGTTTCTTACCTGTATTTCAACTATTCTTGTTCTATTCTGTGCTTCACTATCTTACTGTCATCTTTCGTACTGCTGTTCTTGTACCCGTGCCTTGGAAGATTAAACGAACTTTCAACAGTGAATAGTATTCTTTGCTTAATCGCCCGACGTAATACCCGGCCTAGCCACACACACTAACACGCCACAGTGGTGACCCCGAGAAGCCGACGCCGCCGACGCGCGCAGAAAAATGAGCGTGGAGAAACGCGTGGCCGCCGGAAGCGCCGAGAACATTCCAGAAACATACCGCGTGGGCGTACGCATACCGCCGTTCTACCCCGAGAAGCCAACCTTATGGTTCGCACAGCTGGAGGCGCAATTTGTGTTGGCAAATATAACTGCGGACGCGACGAAATACTTCTACGCCGTGGGAAACCTGGACCCACAATACGCAAGTGAGATAGAGGATGTGATCGAAGCACCCCCAAGCACAGACCGGTATGAGAAGCTGAAGACGGAGCTCATCAAACGGCTCTCAGCCTCACGAGAGCGAAAGGTGAAGCAGCTCCTCATCCATGAAGAGCTAGGTGACCGGAAGCCTTCACAGTTTTACCGCCATTTGCACAAATTGGCCGGACCCGGAGTTCCTGACGAGTTCCTGCGCACAATTTGGACAAGCCGCCTGCCCGCCGGGACCCAGAGCATCATCGCGTCGCAGCCCAAAGCGCCCATGGAGGAATTGGCAGATCTGGCTGACCGGATACACGACGTGGTGTGCCCCCACGTGGCATCCGCATCCGCGTCAACCGCGTGCATCGCGCATGGCTCCAGTGGTCAAGCAACGAATGAAGCGTCTGTGATCGCCGCGCTGACGAAACAGGTGGAGGCACTGGCTACCAAAGTGGAACGACTGTCACGTGCGCCAGATAGAAAGGGTTACCGTAAGTACAATTATAATCGTACCCGATCACGCGAGCGGTCGTTATCTAATTACCGAAAGTGGCCTTTATGCTTCTACCACAGTAAATTCGGTGATCAAGCACGGAAATGCATAAGGCCATGTGACTACAGGCAAGCGGGAAAAGCAGCGGGCAGTCAGTAATGGCGACCAATGATTGCCCTGCTGCTGGTCGCCTATTTGTCACGGACAGGAGGACCAAAGTGCAATTTTTGGTCGACACCGGAAGTGACCTTTGTGTGTACCCGCGGACCGCGCTAACAGAACGTCGGCAACGAACAAATTACCAGTTATGTGCGGCCAATGGTACAGCAATTAATACATATGGGTACGCCAATTTAACACTAAATATAGGATTGCGCCGCGACTTTACCTGGCAGTTTGTTGTAGCAGACGTCACCAAGGCAATAATAGGGGTTGATTTTTTGTCTCATTACGGTTTAATTGTTGATTGCAGGAATCAGCGCCTAGTAGACAACCATACAACGCTAGTGACCCCTGCCTCGCCTGTCCGTTCGTGTGATGTCATCTCTTCGGTAAAGGTAATCATTGGTGGTTCTACATATCACAACATTCTTCGTGAATATCCAGACATTACACGCCCATCAGGCATACACCGAACACCGAAACACAATACGGTACACCACATAAACACAACTCCTGGGCCACCCGTTTCGTGTACACCACGAAGGTTAGCCCCGGACAAGTTGAAGATTGCCAAACAGGAATTTGAAGCTATGTTGAAGGATGGTACAGCGAGGCCGTCTGCTTCGCCCTGGTCGTCTCCTTTACACCTTGCCCCTAAGAAGGACAATGGATGGCGACCCTGCGGCGATTACCGGATGCTGAATGCCAGGACAGTGCCTGACAAGTATCCGATACGGCATATACACGATTTTTCGCACAACCTCGCAGGTTGTAAGGTTTTCTCGACAATAGACCTGGTGAAAGCCTACCATCAAATACCTATTTACCATGAAGACATACAAAAGACTGCGATTACAACGCCTTTTGGCTTGTAAAGAAAGAAGAAAGAAAAATGTTTTATTTGAACCTCCATACACACATAATTTAAAAGAAAACAATATTACATACAATTTAACGACGGTACATGGAGATCAAATTAGGCACTGCGTCAGCTATTGTTGCAGTATAGACTACAACGCTGGTATTCTCGCAGGCCTACTAAATAATAATTTATTATAAACCAATACATAATAAAATAAACATACAAAAAATTTAATAAAAATAATAAATATAACCTCATAACAATATATTTATATTATCTTCATATATTATGTAATATATATAGATATATGTATATATATAAACGTAAATAGTCTATATTCATTAGCGTAATATATAAAATTATGTTATACTACAAAAATACAGCATGTGATACACAAAAAAAATAAAAAAGTAAAAATAAACAAAAGCAATAACGAGAAAAACAAAGGAACAATATAATATTAATGAGTTTTCGAACGCCAATTAAACTAGTCACATCTGTCACGAATGTACATGTCTTTCGGGTTGAGGAGTGCAAGTCAGACATTCCAGCGTTTCGTGGACGAAATGCTACGAGGACTCGACTTCTGCTACCCTTTTGTCGACGATTTCTTAATTTTTTCAAAAGACCACAAGTCTCACGAGCAGCATCTACGTATGGTCTTCGAAAGACTGCAAGAGTATGGCATGGTGATCAACACATCAAAGTGTATTTTCGGAGCAAATGAGGTAACATTCTTAGGCTATAAAGTATCAGCTGAGGGTACCCAACCATTGCCCGAGAAGGTTGAAGCCATCAAAAACTACCCTGCGCCGAAAACAGTAAGAGAACTTCGCAGATTTTTGGGTATGATAAACTTCTACAGGCGGTTCATACCTAAAGCGGCAGAACACCAAGCAGCATTGAACGCCTTGTTGACTGGACCGGTAAAAGGTTCACGACCCGTCCATTTCACTAACGAGGAGTGGAAAGCCTTCGACGTATGTAAGGATAGCCTATGCAAGGCTGCTATGTTGGCACATCCGGACTGTGAGGCCAAGCTGGCCTTAGTAACGGATGCATCAGACACAGCCATAGGAGCAGTATTGCAACAATCAAAAGCGGGTGAGCCATGGCAACCATTAGCTTTTTTCTCTCGAAGGTTGAGCCCATCACAGCGGAAGTACTCGCCGTACGACAGGGAGCTACTCGCTATATATGAAGCGATCAAACATTTCAGGCATATGGTCGAAGCTCGGAGTTTCGTGATTTATACAGATCACAAACCCATTTGTTTCGCATTCCACTCGAGAAAGGAAAATTGTTCGCCAAGACAGTTTCGGCACTTAGATTACATCTCGCAGTTTACGACTGACATAAGGCACATATCAGGCAAAGACAATGTCGTCGCTGACAGCTTATCTCGTATACAAGAGATAGTGCAGCCAATAGACTTAGATAAATTAGCCGACTCACAAAGAACCGATCCAGAACTTGGGAAACTCCTCGATAACAACACGTCGCTGCGAATTACAAAAGTCAAGCTGCCGGGATCACACGTCGAACTGTACTGCGATGAGAGTACCAAGAACGCTAGGCCATTTGTCACAAGACCATTCCGTCGCCAAGTCTTTGAAAGTTTGCATTCTTTCAGCCACCCAGGAGCTGCTGCAACCATTAGACTGGTGACAGACAGATACGTTTGACCGGGGGTAAGGAAGGATTGCAGGGAATGGTGTCGCTCATGTCTAGCGTGCCAGCGGACAAAAGTTACACGTCACGTATCGGCACCGCTTAGCTCGTTTAATCTACCAAAGGCTCGATTCGTGCACCTCCACATCGATCTGATAGGCCCTCTTCCGCTATCGCACGGGTATCGATATTGCCTCACCGCCATCGACCGATTCACGCGTTGGCCTGAGGTAATTCCTATATCAGATATTACTGCCGAGACGGTTGCCAAAGCCTTGGTAGGAGGGTGGATCGCACGATTCGGATGTCCTATAGACATAGTGACTGACCGTGGTCGCCAGTTTGAATCATCCCTTTTCAAACATCTATCGCACATCATAGGTTTTCATCACAAGCGCACAACAGCTTATCATCCTGCCTGCAACGGCCTCATAGAAAGGTTCCACAGGCAGCTGAAAGCTGCTATCATCTGTCATACAAGGGACAACTGGGTTGAAGCCTTACCGTTGGTTTTACTAGGCATAAGGAGCGCGTTCAAAGAAGACTTACGGGCTACACCTGCCGAACTGCTGTATGGAGAAACGTTGAGGTTGCCGGGCGAGATATTTCACCCAAAGGCTGATGATACAACGGACATCACGGACTATGTGGAACGTCTGAAAACATATGTCAAGCGACTACAACCTCAGCCCGCATCACGCCACGGTAGCAAGCCTGTTTTTGTCTTCAAGGATCTAAACTCAACCTCTCATGTCTTCCTGAGAGATGAGACAACGGGTTCACTGAAACCAGCGTATACTGGACCATACGAAGTGATAGAACGAGGTGAGAAGATCTTCAAACTCCGCATCAATGGCAAGGAGCTTTCTGTATCAATAGACAGACTCAAACCCGCTTACTTACTGCTCGACTCAAACACCGACACACAGATATCCCCATTAAACACCAACATGCATACATCACAAACAAACATTAAAACACCTACACTTACCACCAAGTCACCTGAAACCGACAGAGGTGACATCAAAACGACCAGTTCAGGTCGTAGAGTACGATTTCCCCAATATTATCGCCCGTAGTGACGGTCTCGGGGGGGAGTGGTGTGGCGTATACCTACATATTGTTTTTTATTAATGTATAATGTATGTCTTATTTATAATAGTCATGTAGTATGTTGTCTTAATGTGTAATAAAAATGTTTATAAATCATTGTATTAACGGACAGTGTCTTCCTATTTATTAGTAGTGAATCGACTGGCCGGCGCCCATATTTCTAACTCGCTCGCACCTGCATTCTGAGCTCGTGCCGTCTCACACGCGCCCCCCGGCGCGGGAGGCGGAGCTTAAATGCGGCTGCAGCTCAGTGCGCGAGCGGCGACCGACCAGTCGATCCAAAGCTATCGGACGCGGAGCCCGCGCCAAACTCTGTCGCTAAATCTAGACTTCCTGTATAACCTGTGCTTATTCTAAAACTGTTTCTTACCTGTATTTCAACTATTCTTGTTCTATTCTGTGCTTCACTATCTTACTGTCATCTTTCGTACTGCTGTTCTTGTACCCGTGCCTTGGAAGATTAAACGAACTTTCAACAGTGAATAGTATTCTTTGCTTAATCGCCCGACGTAATACCCGGCCTAGCCACACACACTAACACGCCACACAATCATAATTACAGCCTCATTAATATTGCACAAAATTTCACTAATTTCTTAACAACTATTATCGATTACCTGGTAGTTTCACCACTGTACCCTGACGGGCAGGCGGCTGACGCATGCGCTCCAGGAGCAGTCCTGGGCCAGTGTCTACCTCGCGTCACTTCTCTCTGACATGCTTCATCGTCAGGGCCGAGTGCCCACACTCTCACACCTGCAGAATTAGTGCCCGCCACTGACGATACTTGGCATCGGTATTCACTTGATTTCTACCAACGTTCCCGAAAATTATTATTAAGTAACTGGCCAGTAAAATGTGTTCCAAATAGAAATGTATACCGACCTGTACATTATAAAGTTTGAGCACGCTACCACCTGGGTACAGATCTTCCCACACATGTCTGTCTAGTTGCATCGGTAGCAAGCTCCTTTCTCGTGCCCAACTGAAACCCAATAATCCGTGTGCGCGTCCTGCGCCCGCCAGACATGTCATGCTTACATTATCCCCCTGAACAAGAAGATTTATGTTTATCGACTGCCTCGTCAGACTAAACAAAATAATAAAAAAATGTTGGCTAGAGTTAGGAAATTGGCAAAGATTCTCCCTCTAAAAGAACGTAAAGCCTTTGGTCGTCGTCAGAACTTTTGAACTTTTCACCGGTCGTATGGGATTGTTGTCCCACCGAATTGTGAGTGAATACAGATAGCACTTGTGTAAACGCACTATAATAACTCCTGCACTGATAAACCTTTACTAAAAACGGTTGATGTGACCATAATCCAGTAATCATCCAAAGTCTTATGATTAAGGCACAACAATAAACGTGTTTTACAATAATTACCTTACTAAGAGTCAAAGCCGAAGGCACAAGTCGCACTGTGGGAGCAATAAGGACGGTGAGAGTAAGCGCACGACATCGTCTCCTCCCAGCGTCATCAGCTGCGCACGACCATGCGCCGCCATCTATCTGTTGTGCCGCTGACACCCCAAGTAGTGACATGCGACGACCTAATGCGTCTTCAGGCGCTAAACGCGACCACATGTCTCTAGATTGCCATAAACATATATATTTAGCGCTTTGATAAGCAATTCAGGCAGATACCTGAATCGTTAAACATTCACTCTAACTGCAACTGTCGACGAAGAAGAATATTCAAAAAATACATTTCCTTTGTATTGTATGTATGTATGAGTTAGGTTGTAGTCGTCACGCTTTTAATATCGCGATATCATTATTATATTATTATTATTATGAAATAATATCCATTAGTATTGCTAAAACTTCTTAAATAGTGTGCTTAAAGTCGTCTACTGAGCCGAACAACAACTCGTGTAAGAAAAAGACATTTGCTCATGTTTTTGTCTGGAATCTAATTATAGTTAATTTTAAACAACTCGACTAATGAGTAAGGAAGCTAGATGGCTAATATCTTTTTTTGTTTACCTGGTAGTGCCATTAAAGTTAATCTTAACGCCGTCCTTGTACCAAGTGAAGGTGACGTCTGGCGATCCATATGCCATGCACGTTAGTATGAACTCTGAACCTTCCCATATTTCTGGACGCTGGTTCACTGTCAGAGCCTGTCGGAGGATGATATTCCTTAAGCGCATGTCTATAGGCGTGTGACGTTAAAACTGAGAAGGATCAAAGTATAAAAGGCACCAAAATACCGCGGATGCTTGCATGTCATTCATCATTACATAAAGTATTACTTACAATGAATAAATTATTTTCACCATCTCGAAACACTATAATATTATACATATATTATTGTTTGATAGTTATTTTAATCAAATTGTAACTTACGATATGCCCACATAGGTTTAAATAATATGAACCTATCACCTACTACAGTTGTTGTAGAGTATAAAACTACACATTTTAGAAAGTCTAAGCCCTTCTAAGGCTTCCAGGGCTTTACTT
Source organism: Catocala nupta (assembly GCA_963675205.1). Taxonomy (NCBI): domain Eukaryota; kingdom Metazoa; phylum Arthropoda; class Insecta; order Lepidoptera; family Erebidae; genus Catocala; species Catocala nupta. The sequence goes on from OY776087.1 coordinate 13,328,319, forward strand.
CAATTTTGCTAGGAAGAGGCACTTTTCTACTAAGTGTACTTGCCTAATAAAATCTTAAGAGAGCTTGTGCAGAAATTTATTCTACTTTAAAAGTGAAACATCCTTAAGTCAGCAACACAAGGATTAACAAGTAAGTGAAGTTGTTGATCATAACTTACATCCGATACTTAAGAGATAATATGCCTCCTAAATTACAGCATACTGTAGGATCTTGACCTCAATTACCAACAATATAAGCTTGGTATGCTCTTAGTTCGCATGTGAAATATTAATCAAGTCCAGACGTACTTTATACTTTAAATTATACAGCATGTAACAGAAAGGCGTGGTCATATTTTAGGACCGTGGTATGTACCTGAACTCCTATAATATCTATATGGCCGCACATATACAAGTTCAAAATAAATTATTTTAATTTTTAAGCCACCATTAAACTTTTTATTTATTTATTACTTAAACATCAAAACAAACATATTAAATCACTATACTAACGCATTTGAATTGCTTTTAGTCATTTTTGGGTTCACGAAGGTCACCGAATCAGCTATTAATATTATTTAGGTAAGTATCGATTTGAATTTGCTGATATTGATACGTTGATAAAAAGAATAAGCTGAATCCTGAAAATAATGTATACGGTTTTATTAGTCGCGGTTTTCCATTGTACAGGGGATATATTTATAATGTGTATCTAAATATGACCACATTTTTCTGTTACACGCATTAGGTAAAAACAAATTTCAAAATTGGACTTGCGTTCTATCCTATCATGTCTTGAAATGCCAGATAATTAAAAACCTATTGCGTCTGGCCGTTGGAATGCCACTGCGACTCATTAGGTTAATGTGCGCAATTTAAATTCTATTAAGTGGTCTTACATGTAAGTTAAGTGCAGGCTGCATTTCAAAGTGCAAGGCATCAGGCAGTAATCGTAGATTAGACCAAGTGATGCGCGTAGCAACAAGTCGCGCAAGCGCAGCTCGCAGTGCACCCGCCAACCGACGCGCACTCCAAACGCGCACACGCACCGATCGAGCGCCACTAACTTCTATAGTACTGCAAGGGTAATCAAGAGAAATAGAGTTATGTATTCTTATCCTAATTAATATTATAAATGCGAATGTGATTTATTTATTTGTTTGTTACGCTTTCATGCCTTTACTACTCGACTGACCATTACGAAATATATTAAAATATTCAGAAAAAAAAGTGTTGCTAATCTAACCTAACCTACTTTTAAATATAGTGGATAGCCAATAGCACCATGACACTTACCTTATATTCAAAATTTCCACCTCATCTTTTAATGTTATATTTGCAGATAATAAATAACTTGTTAACTGAAAACGTAATAAAGTGTTTCTTAGCAAGATTACTCGAAATAATTTAGAATTTCATTTTATCTGCGTTTTAAGATTAAATACTTGCTTGCTTTATTATTTCATGTGATATGTTGACGTTTGGTTGGTCCATTACTTGCAGTTTTGTGTCAAACCGCGCTGATGCTGCATACACATTGAAGTTTTAGTTAGTATCACTGCTGTTATAAATACTATGTGATTAAAATGTACGTCGTGCGTACAATTACACAATATACTTACTAAAGTCATCATCCTTGGGACTGCAGTCACAAGGTTTTCCTTTCTTACAGCCCTCAGAACATTCTTCTATGCCACACTCTGAAACAATACTGCGCTTAATAATACCAACAAAATCGAACCCAATACAAAAGTCTTCTAACAAGCTTAGGTTTTCCTTGCCTTTAATTTTCAATAATATTGTCTTACGCGAATGTTATATATTGAAATTTAACTGCTCTTTACTAATTTTATCGCGTTGTTTATTAACACTTTCATTACATAATTTTCAAAATAATACGTGACTACTGATAATATGACAATTTAAGCTATTTAAATTATGCTAACTATTTAGATTTAATTTTACACTTTCCTTGACGTTTCGGTTGTTTTTCAGTAGCCATGATCACATCTAAAATCTGGTTAAATCTAAATAGTTGTATAATTTAAATACTTAGCTTAAATTGAAGTAAACAGTAACTAGTAAAAGTGTTTAACAATAGTAGTTTCGAGTTTTAAAATTATGTAATGATAGTGTTTTACAAATAAACAACGTGATAAAACCGTATAAAGTTGTTTATTTTCAATATTAAGATTTAAATTTACACTTTCTTCGACATTCAGTTGCTTTTCAGCAGCCATGTTCATGGTAAGTTCTCTTTCAATTTTAGAATTAACTGGGTCTAATTTATCTTTCCTCTTGATTTTACTTTTTTCTGTGTGCTTTAAGTTATTGTTGAAATTATTACACACTTACCGGGTTGTTCAAGTTGCGCCTCGCACAGGTCGCCGGTATAGCCAGGTGCGCAGATGCAGCTGACGGCGGCAGAACCCATCTGTCTGTCCATACAACAGTCACATGAAACTGTCGATATTGATTAATTTCTCTTTATTAACTCGTCCTACTAAAATGTGTCACAACTAAAAATACAAAGTAAAAGAATGAGTAGATATACCAAGAAAATCATTATTGAACTTCTTCTAAATACCTACTTTTTTGCAATTCCTTTTAATGTGTTTTTTTTTAACAAAATCAATTTTATGGCAGTTATTCCATTGGGAACATGTATATTGTATTATATTGCATGTTCACAATGTCGTGAACATTTTACTAAAGCGTGGTCTTCTCATTAGTCACCATCTTCGAATAAAGACAATATGTGAATATGTGCAATACGATGGAAATAACGCTGTATCATAAGCTTGTATACCTGCAGGTGCCGCCGTTTTTACACGTGTTGGAAGTCTTCGGACACAGCGGACCCACACCGCAGTCTATTCCAGAATAACCCTCGAAGCACGAACAGTAAAACTGTCTGTCATTAGAAAAAGAGGTGTTAGCTAAATATCAATTGGCGGTCATCTTAATTACACTACTACATATAATTATTATAATGGAATGGATCTTTTATTGTATCCGTCACACAAGGCTTGATATGGATGAAAAATGCATTTATATTGATTTGTCATTTATTAATTTAGCCTCTTGTTGAATGCTTTAATAATGTTTCTGAAGACATAAAATTAATATATATTTATAATAGTCATAAGCGCCGCCAAAGAACGATTGTGGCATATACATTTTTAAATTTAATACAATACTGAACATAATTGGTATTATAGTTTAATCGTCGTATTATTTAAACATTTGTAAATGGGCAGTAATCTAGTAAACATATATTTATAAATATTTGATAGTCCTGATAAATAATTGTAATAATATATCTTTGAATAATGGCTTACTGATAATCCTGTTTAGCATAACAGTGTCCTAGCAATCTGCATTCGATGGCGCTACACGAGGACGGTCCCGGTGGGTCAGTGGGACCTCTCACTGCATACGTCATGTTAAACCCAAACATTGAGAGCAGACCCAGGGCCCTCAGCTGGGTTCCTTCTAATCTGTTCAGGTTTAGCTCCACAACTAACACAGGACTCTGGACCTAGGAAAATAAAAATAAAACAAATCTTCCTTCACTAAACGTAGGTAATTCGGTAATTTGTTTGGGACCTAGTTCTGAAACAGGGATGTACACTGGACCGCAAAGAAAAAGGGTCGGTTAGAAAATCTTCAATATCTTCAAAAGTATCTGACCTAGCTTTATGAAATAAAGACTAAAGTAAAGAATATTTTAATGTGCTTATATGTAAATAAAAAAATGGATTCAAGCTTTTTATTTTTAATAAATGTAAAATAAATAAAATTGCGTATCTTTTCCAGTATTTTCGTAAATGTAGATTGATTACAGATGTGTCGTTTTAACGCATTTTAGTACTTTATGTGGCCTCCACGAGCTCGCAATACTGCTGTTATGTGATTTGGCATACATTCTACTTTGTTTTTGAGGCGATGCTGCGGAATATTCTGCCATTCCTCAATTAGAGCTTCTTTCATTTCACGTAGCGTGATTGGCGGCGGATTCCACTGACGTACACGTCGTCCCAGTTAGTCCCATGCATGCTCAATGGGGTTTAAGTCGGAGCTGCGTGCTGGCCACTCCATGTGTGTGATACCGACTTCTTGAAAATAGGCAACCACTATCTTCAGCTTCAACTCTTTTCCTGCCGTCGTGCTTGTATAAACAGAATCTAGACTCGTTTGAAAACATAACTCTTGACCAGTCATTCAGAGTCCAATTCTCGTGTTCTACTAACAATAACTCAACCTTGAGTTTCTGTGATGTTTTTCTAGTTTTGGGCCAATTGCAGGTCTTAAAGGCTTTAAATTTGCTTCAGCCAGACACCGCCTTACTGTATTAGTACTCAAATTGTTTCCGCCAGCTCATAAATGATGATTCTTTACTTCAGCCGTAAGAAAGCGATTTCTCAAAATTGTTGACACCATATAGCCCTCCCACGCCGTCGTGCAGCTTGTTTGGCCTGTTCCTGGTCTTCGAAGATTGGATCCAGTTTCATGGAAGCGCTGGAGTACTCGCTGAACTGTAGAAAGAGTCACACCAACAGTTCTCGCTGTATTTCGCTGACTGTGCCCATCTTCAAGCATTGTCAGGATCCTGGTACATTCTTCAGGGGTTAACGACATGATGACTTCATAATAATAAAATTTATAAAGCAGAGACACCATATTTATAACTTTTCTATTGCAAAACTAAAACAAACGCGAAACAATTGATTTGAATTTGTTGGTATTAAATTCAAAAACAACCATTATCTTACATTTTCAGTTTTTAATACAATTATCAAAAATAAATAAAAAGGTTTCATATATTATTTTATATGACATTAAATATTCTTTAATTTAGTCTTTATATCATAAAGCTAGTTCAGGTACTATTGAAGATTTTCTAACCGACCCTTTTTCTTTGCGGTCCAGTTGCCTAATTTACACGCACGATGACTACGATGCATAATAATCAATCATAAAAAGAATAATCTCACAAAAATTTAAGAAAACATATGAATCTACATATGTCCAATATGCTACTTCTCTTTTACACTATTGCATCGTATATCTGAGAATATACGCTTTCTATTTCATTGTATTTTTATTTTAAAAAAATTTTCGTCGATAGAATGTCATAAATAATGTCTAAAAAATAATGTTTAATTGGCATTCTAGACTTTAGTTCTTTTGTGTTTCTTTGATAGGACCACATCGGTTTTACGAGTATAAGTAGACTTTTTATTAACAAAAAGCTTCAAGATTTGTGTCTTTACTGAAATCGTGTGGCATCAACATTGATCGCGTCACAAATAACATAAACCTAAACCATAATAATTAAATTGAAAAAGCAGCTTATAGACTATACAAACGTTTTACCTAAACTGGAATCCACGTGCCTCGATATATTAACAAAATATTATTTTACACACCACCATTTTTAAAAGTCAGAACTTCAGCCTTTAATTCCTTTAACCGTAACCAAAACAAAGAAAACGCGCCATTTAAGTGCCCACAATTTCCGTCTGCGCCTGTAATTTCCTATTAAGCTAAAAAATAAAAGATCGCTATTCGAAGAAGCACCAAGGAATTACGTTCCGTTTCACCAAAGTTTATGCATTTAATTTAGATTTTTAAACACAGAACACACAGAGTGAATTAATTAGCTTTGGTCTACTGCATTTTGTTTGCGGTAGCATCCGGTAGAGTACATGGAGCTGAGATAGAACAAGCGAGTTAGTGGTATAAGATTCTTTTTTTAATATTATTAGTGTTTTCAATTAGAGATGCTTCTTTCTTATTTATTTTTGAATTCTTATTTATTTATCTGGTTTGCGTTATAATTTACCTAGTATTTAGATGTTAAGTCCGAATAAAGCGCTTATTCTGGTGCTTGATATATTTAAACAAATCTTATACATAAGTTACTAGGCATTTATGGAAACTTTTTATAGTGCTAAATGATAGGCTACATAAAGATTAACAATGATTGAATGATTAACAATACTGTATCATATCAATGATACAGTATTGTTAATCATCATCATCAGCTTAGTATGTTTACGTTCTATATTGACATTAACAATGCTGTATGTGTGTTTAGTCGTGTCAATGTTGGCCCTTAGTAGTTTCGTTAATAATAATAATAAGTTGGAAGGGTATACCCTTCCAACTTATTATTATATAAGGGGATAATAAGGTTGTAGTGCGCACCATCATCTTATACTTATATCATATCATATCATACTTAACAAATATCTATTACTAGACTTTGCCCGAATATTTGAATACTTTAAAAAAATGTGGTATACAAATAAATAGGGCACGCAAATAGCTTTTGTAAAACTGGAATAAGAAATGTAACGCTTTTGTACGCTGTAAACGAAGATAAAACGGATTTTGCTGAAGTGGAGAGATTCCTTGAAATTAAACTACTATATACGGATTTTATCGCGTTGTTTATTTATCACTGTATTACAAAATTTTGAAAATATCACTCTACTACTACTATTGATTTTATTTGACTAATTTATAAGCTAATAAAATTATTTAAACTATTAAATCTATTTATTTTTGGTTTACACTTTCCCCGACGTTTCGGGTGCTTTTCAGCAGCCATGGTCACGGGGAGTCTCCCCGTTAATAATAAAGTAAATAAAATAGTAGTAGTAGAGTGATATTTTCAAAATTTTGTAATACAGTGATAAATAAACAACGCGATAAAATCCGTATATAGTAGTTTAATTTCAATGAATAACATTCGCGTAAACAGAAGACAATATTATGGAGAGATTCCTACAAATGAATACAGTGAGTGAATAATGCATAGTGCATTGTGTGCTCCAACTGCGGATAAACTTGAGAATGCCGCCTCGCAAATAGACTGTGTTGACTCTTTTGAGGTTTATGTAGATCTTTGCGAAGTCTTATGACTTCTAACCCTAATTAAGTCTTCAGTACACAGACTTTAGACGTGATTTTGTAACAGATCTTTTAGAACAATAATTCTGACCTTAACAACACATCAATCGTATTTTTAGCTCAGCAATTTTTCTTTGTGTCAAATATTTTTTATTTTTTTTATTTACAGAAATGAGTTTGTAGATTAACATTGATTTAGGCTATTATGTGTTACAGCTATTTATTTATACTCGTAATTGACAGTATGTGTAATCTAAAATAAGTGATGGGTAGAGTACTAATCTCCTGGATAGGCTACTGAGTAGCCTGTGTTTTGGAGTACAATGTCGGTCCCCTAAAGGCAAATTTTTCTTTTTGATGCACGTGTCATGTTTAATTAATAAAATTAAGAACAGCAGTAGTTTATCAGTAAGTAAAACAAATATATACATTTCTTATTAAGTGGGGTGTGTGTGTGTGTATGTGAGAGAGTATAATGATTATTAATATTCTGCCAAATGCGTGTTTATAAATACATACTAATTTCCTGGAGTCATTTTGGCGCATTTCTGGTCAGCTTTTGTACATGATGTGGGATAGTTGTTTATATTTGATTTTATACATTACTTGATTTTGCCGGCCACTGCGCTTACTTTAAACTAGATTTTATCAATAAATTTCTATCCCTCGGGAACAGTACTTTTTTGTGCATGAAAAGTACATGATATTCTTTTCTGTGCTCCTGAAAAAGTGTGCGAAATTTTATAATGATCGGTCGAGTAGTTAAGGCGTGAAAGCGTAACAAACGAACAACGTTACGACACAGTTTGTATTGTGCATTCTTATACCACTACTACCAGATTTGAGACCCTTGTATTGTATCCTATACATTTTATAAATGATAGTAAATTATTGGAAATTAAAAAGGAAACTATGTACTTTAGAATTTAGATAATGTAATCATTTGACCTAAATAATTAAAAAAATGTGAGTCGAATATCCTATTGAGCGCAACGCGACGGTTACTTTCAATGTATACATAGCTTTATTTTTGTCGATACATTTGAATTTTATTCGAATACAATTGTGCGCATCGCTAGATGAGGTACTTGGGTGGATTTTATGTACTACAACTGTCACTGCCACATGAGCTAGTAACTCGTAATATATACTCCCGCAAGTATGAGTAGCTTGCCAGCTATTGGCTTGGTGTACTACCAATACTAATATTAACATTTATCTGGCTATTAGACAAGCATATGTGTACTGAATAACGAACTAAACAGCTTTAAAACATTTATTACAAATTTCTACTTTATATTGAGTTGTGTACCTAGTTGACTGCAAAATGTTTCGATTATGAGCCGGGAATTATGCGAAAGGATTGGTGCTTGCAACGTTTTAAAATTAACGTTAATCGCTGATCTGTGATAGAATGATATTAAAACAACTACCTAAATCCATGATTAATGGCATAAATAAAATTCTTGTCTAGTATGTCATACAGAGAAGTATGACTGCAATAAAATAGTTAAACTATTTATAAATTACTAGATTATGCCCGTGGCTTTGCTCGCGTAAATGTAGGTTTGGTTAGTTACAGTACTTTTTTCTGCATAAAAAGTCTTGTCCTATTTTGTTTCCCTGTCAACGTGTATGCGTTATTATATAATGATCGGTTGAGCAGTTGAGGCGTGAAAGCGTAACAAATAATCAAGCTCAGATTCGCATTTATAATATTAATTAGGATATTTGCCTTGTTCAGCACATCGATACTGCTATGTATATTACCGTGACACATATATATATATATATATATATATATATATATATATATATATATATATATATATATATATATATATATATATATATATATATATATATATATATATATATACAATCCTTTGCACGACTACGTGCGTACGTAATCATCGTGAAGCCTAATCGCGACAAGGGAAGACATAACTAGCGTTAACTTTCCTAAGATAAGATACCACAGTTCTCTACACTAAACAGTAGTCAGCGTTCCTAAGCGTTAAAAGGAAAACATTACACTATTGAATTTCTCAAGATTAGATACAGTGGCTTAAGCTAAACACTAGTACCGCCTAATATTTCGCCTAACATCCAGATAACATATGCCTATGTTTATATACCTTATATGTTTATATATTACCGATTTAGCAGTCATTCATCCTCAACAACCATTTTGGCTTTACGTATAAATCTGTTAATTGCTTGAATTCTCTGGCATTGTTGCTCTGCCGTAATTGAATAACAATTGTGTTGAACCACCCCGGCTAGCTTGAATGTCTTAGTGGCGTAGCAGTAGTTAGGACGCCTGTGTGCGTGAGGTCTTCGGTTCTTATTAGGTTTTCTTATAAAGAATTGTTCATTCCTAGCGTAGTTCGTTCATTCCGATAGACGGCAGTTTATCCGTTCACCCTCTATTACGTGGGACCTGAAACCATAGGTACTGAAATATAGGTTTGATCGACCTCTGCCTTTTCTGCAGCAATTGTGGCCTAGTAGACAGCCATATAGAAGTCTGGATTTCGATTCCAAGGCAACAACAACTGTGACTTTTCGAAGTTATATAAGTATTAAATAGTTAAGTATCGCTAGCGTTAACGGTAAAGAAACATTGTGAGGAAACCCACAAATCTGAGATTTCTCCACAATGTTTTATAAAATGTGTAGTTTGCTAACCAGCACTGGGCTAGCGTGATTAACTATAGAATTATAACCTATCCTTCTCAAACAGAGAAGCGGCAACAGCAGTGGGACAGTTTATACAGAGAGCTGATATATTATTATTATACGTTTTCAGGGCGCTGAAGTAGCAGCAAGAAACTAATATGCTATAATACCATTTACCCATTGTTTACTGTTACTCGTAGCTTTGAATTAAGTAAGGTTTTCTGAAGGCATTATGTTACGTAATCTAGTAGTTGGAAAGCTCTTCGTTAAGGTGGTTAAGGAATAAATGGTCTATCTAAGTACACAGCTTTACATTTGATGGATGTATCTTTTGTCTAATTACTACGATGTGCTTATTATCTTACTAGCGACCCGCCCCAGCTTTGCACGGGTATTACAAAACCTTAACAAATCATACACCTAAACCATCCTCATGAATCACACTGTTTGTTGGTGGAAACCGCATGAAAAACCGATAAGTAGTTTTTGAGCTTATCGCGAATAGATAGACATACAGGTAGACGCGGTGAAGGACTTTATTTTATAATATGTAGTGATGACTTAACTAGACGCAAAAGATTTATAAAACTAAATAAAGTTGCCTCAATGACTTCGTATGGTTAAATTTAAAAATAAGATGTTTTTATTGGCTAACTTGTTCCTTGCTTGCCGCGGCTTCACTCGCTCGGAAACAGTATTTCCTTCGGGACAAAAGGTACCCTATGTCTCGTTTGTAACCCTGACAATACATATGCATTTCATGATGATTGATCGAGTAATTAAGGCATGAAAGCGTAACAAACAAACTCACATTCGCATATATAATATTAGTTAGGATATGTAAAGAATTAAGAGAGCCTTTAATTTGTAGTATTTAATTATTTTTTATATCGCAGGTATATATTGTGTAAGCAACCAACAAACTTACACAATGTCTGTTAGATGTTCGCGCGAGAAAATAATCATTTTCATTGAGGATTACGTCTTCCACCCATGATGGCCTACTCAATTGTTGAACATCTCCACTTGTAAGCAAGTGAAACCTGCATGCAATTTGCACACTCCCAAAAACATGTTTCCAATGCAAACAACTTGTACGCAAATGTGACGTCATACTTGCGTGCAAGAGTTTCTGGTATTCTATGACTTGATGGATTAAAAAACAATTCTACGTTATGCCACAATATGTACGGTGAAAATCTTTTGAAATTGTTTGTGGATGAACAGCGGTACAGAGATTCTCGCGGGTTTAATTAAACAATAAAAGCTATACTTAGCAATTTATAATGAAGAAATGACCTTTGAAAAGCTTTTGAAAAGTATGTAAATACCTTCGGTTGTAATTAAGTAATTCCACAAGTTTGTTTTAACAAAATATGTGCGTAAATCAATATTATATAAGTGATATGTATTTGCATTTTGAAGTTCTTTTATTAAAAATATGTTACTAGAAAAATTCGGTTCCTATTTATTTTTAACAGGACGTGTCTCGCCTAAGTTATAATTTCTGTGTCGCTAGGAACTTTACAAACATTCAAGTAACTGACACAAATAACACCCAACAATATTATATGCGATATCGAAACATTTACTCAATAAAACCTTTTTGTTACTAATTATTACGAGTAATTAAGGAATATATGTTATTGACTAAACACTAATAAAAGGAAGATCTTTAACCATAGAAAACTTGATCTTACTTGCGATATCGTTTGCGCTCATTAAGACATGTCTAATGTCCCAATTCTTAAACATTGCTGAGACTTCTTTCTAAACCGTTTATGTATATGTTAAGTCAAAGTTAAGCTGAATCGATCGAGTGGTATTCGAGTCTATAAGTTACACACTATCATTGATTATTATATAAATAAAAAAGATGGCCTTTTAGCATTGATTACTAATGATTACGAAATGGATATTATATTAAACTATTGTCATAATGCTGTTTAACTGCATGGTTCGTGCTTTGCCGTAAATGTTTACCTCTTTTTTGCTGGCACGCTACGGCATTTACCAGTTAGTTGGTTAGGTTTGATCCCCACATAAAAAAATGTGTGAGCCATAAGCGGCGGCTGGCGCAGATGGCTTTGCGGCCATCATGCGTAAACGGTGCGCATCTATCATGCGCCGCACGCGCGACAGTCCCAACACCATCCTCCGCGCGCTGGCGGACCGGTGGGACTCTCCGATGCTGGCTCGTTGGATACGGCTGCACGCAGTCGTATAGTGATTTGCCACCATCATCGGGGAGTCCACCCGGACGGCAATCAATCAATTAATTAATTATTACTAACACTAGTTTGTAAGCTTGCAATTCTACTAACAAATATGGATGTATTCAAAATGTTAATCCGAAATAAATGATTATTATTATTATTATTATTATAAACAGTTGTCCAAAGTCTAGTTGTTGTTTGTGTATGTATACTGTATTTTTTTTTTATAGTACTCCTTACTGCACCGATATTATTATATCATGCGGTATAACTAGTGGTCTATTAATAAAAAATAAAAACTATATGTTGTTTAATTTAATTTGGTGCGGTTAAGATATTATCAAGACTGCTCCAATGGCGCAGGGAAAGCGAATAAGGCTTCTTTGCACGTGATCTCAGGATTCATATCCAGGTCGAGCAAAATGTTACTGAGTATGTATAGAAAAAATTGTCGGCTCAATATGGGTGTGTTATACCTCTGCTTACTACTTCGAGAATATAGAGATAAGGCTATAATTCATATATGTTATTTCTATCAAATGTATCATTTAGTCATCTAAAGCATTTAGCGATTAGGTAAGTGGAAACTAAGAAACTGCGATATTTAAACCGAACCAACATTTAACCGAAAATTTATCCAACAAGTCTCCTGAAATACTTATCGCACAGAACCTCATTTAATTCTCATTTAAAAGAGTACAATACATAACTTGACAGTTAATTCAGTGAGCTAACTGTTCAATTACGTAATGCACTTGCCTTTGAATTTCTATTTGAGCGTTTACAAATGAATTGAATCCAGAATCTATGTCATTTTCAAGAGACCGCTGCCGGCTGCTGTCTGCGGGTTGATCGTTGTCAAGTGCACTTGTTTGCACAAATTTTGAAATGAATTGTTACGACGCAATCCATGCCATGTCTGTTAATTCGAAATTTGATCCAGCTATTGCTTAGTTTATGTCATTAAAATGGGGGTTTAAAATTGAGGTATTGTTGTAGTTAGATATAGATAATTAATGTAGTTAAATATAAATTTTAATTTGATTTGAAGTTATAAAGACCATCAGTATTAATTAACATTTATTGTGTAGAGCGTAACCAAATAAGATTTTGCCCCACCCAAGATAGTAGCCTCATTTACTAAAGTTGCGCTACTGGGTTAGCTTTTTTCACATTGTGATGTAATATTTATATTTTTTATCATGATAATTATAGTTAAAAAAATAGAATAATAATACTTAATGTTATACAAATACAACGCCCTAGTTTAATATTGTCATTTAATTAACTAGGATTCAACTATTGAATATGAATGCATAGATGTTTGTAGCTAAAGCGGAGCTTTGTAGCACTTCGTAGCACATCACCTCGTAGCAAACTGTAATTGTGATTTTGTTATTATAAAATATTGAGCACACAAAATTATAATAAATTAGTCACTTCATGATAAAATTGGAAACACCGTATCAGTTAAAACATTATTCAATTTACATCATAGTTTCACGTCAGATTAGATTGTTAACTTAGAAGCAACTTATATAATATATTTGAACTGATGCCAAACTTAGTTCTGCATAAGTAGATTAAGTAATACCTACTAGGCGACGTCCGTATTGCACTGCACTTCAAATGCTAAACTTAACATCATAGTGACAGGCTAAGCTATGGTCAATAAATAGAATAATAATATTAGCCCCGTATTAAACTATGCCACTGCTCTTGTAGACTTCACATATCTTCGTGAACGTTATGGAGAACTTTTCACCATGTAGGTATCCTTACGAAGTTGTATTTAATTTTTTCTAAAGTTTAAAGCTTGCAAAAATTAACTATTGAATACCCACAAAACTTTGAAATGTCAGAAATCGATATGAATCAAATGTCAGCTTAATGCTTTTCTGATTACTGATGAACAAGTATTTTAGGAATTGACCGCACAGATAGCGTTCTGGTTTAAGTGGTACTGTCCTGTTCTCGGTACTGTCGCAACCTCAAGTGTTAGGAAACCCGAATTTCATAAGGGACAATAGTTTGTGTGATCGAAAAACGCTTTGCCGATTCAAGACGTTCTTCGAGTTTGTTTTTTGAATGTTTATAACGTTCCTTGCGATACAAACAAGGATGTTAAAAGTTTTATGTCGTACTTTTTTTGATGATATATATATAAAAGTCAAATGTGTGGTATGTTTATCGATCTATAGATAAAGTTTGCAAACTCACATTGAGATAGCGTGGTGTGCTATCGCATAACCCTTCTCATACCGAGAAGAGGTTCGTGCACAGCACGGGAGATGGTTTATAAAAAGGGCTGATATATTAGATACATAATTAGCTTATTATAAAATCTTATTCTGGCTATAAACTACAGCTTATCGCTAACATGACACAACACATTGCACTTTGTACTAACTATACTACCAACAGTAAGTTTCTTTACTTTTTCAAGTCACAAAAATTTATTTATTTGTTTCTTACCCTCGTCACGGCTGTCCCTCGGCGATGACCTGACTAATGTGCGAGAGCGTTTTGGAACACGTTATTGTACACTATTTGTATAAATAAAGACATAAAAAGGAGAATAGAAACAGACTTCTAATTGTGAGACCACTTACAATGAATACCTAAAACATATTGTTGCATAAATGATTATAACGTAATAATCCTACCAATATTTTACGTGTGAAAGTTTGTGACGATGGTTGAATGTTTATTATTAGGTAAGTTGCATGTAGATTGTTGTATAATAATAATATAATATTATCAGCCTTGTATTAAACTACTTCACTGCTGACCATGGGCCTCTACTCAGTGTGAGTAGGGTTAAGCCATAGTCTTCCAAGAGCTGGCCCAGTGCGGGCGACTACACATAACTTCGAGACCATTATTAAGAACATGCAGGTTTATTAGGAATTGAATAAAACTGGCATACAGATAGATGATCTCCTAATTGGATACATAGGAAACTTGACCCAAATGGAATATGAATAAGACACTAGGTCCTAATAACCTATAAATATTTTGGACATTAATGTTTGTGAATATAACCTCTCACATCCACAAATTGCACGGAGCGCCATTGTGCATATAACAAGTCACCTTGCCACTATGAGACAGTTACCGTGGTATTCAATCTACAAAACAAAACTTTGTGCGTTACTATATTTATTGATCCAGACCTGCTATTTGTACGCATTGCTACATTAATTATAAGGTCCGCCGTGATACAGAATTTATTCCAATTGCGAGAGTTGCATTTTCATATACAAATATGATAGTAGCCAGCAATGAAGTTTTGAAACTCTTTGCTTCGAAACCATGAAAAGTGTACGTCAGAACAAGGTTAGAGCGTAGCATGACTAACTTACATGGATAGCGTAGTGATTTAAGTGGTAGTCCCGCCACTTTTATTACACCGAGTATTGTGAGATCAAATCTAACACGGGACAACAACTTTGCGTGATCCAGAAATGGTTGTCCCGAATCTATGTAGATGTTATTTGTGTCCGTTATTTGAATGTTAGCAAAGTCTCCTGCGACGCAGGAATAGTACCTGATGCGGAGGCTATCCTTTGAAAAAGAAAAAAACATGCGGAGCAATCTTTGGAGACTGCCGATAGAAGTGAAAACTAAATAACAAGCGTGCGGTGACGATCACGCGAGTTTCACGCTTTTTGTTCACCCAAAAAGTACACATATATACACAGTATACATATAGCTCATGGAAAGCCATCGGTGACGACGACGGCAGTTTCATGATTTTTGTTCACCCAAAAAGTGCTCAAGGCGCCTAAAGAACTTTTCACTTCAAAAAAAGTTTTGAGACGCTTCACTACGAAATAAAGAGAATGCGTACATCAGGATAAGGTACGAGCAAAGCACGTCAGTCACAAATGTATGACGCAATGCAACGCTTTGAACGTTTTTACTTGGAGTGTATATTTTGTGGCTCACGTGTTACTAGCCGTGCTATTGTATAATAAACCATCCTTTGGCTACAGCATCCCAAAAGCCTATTCACGATGGACACATGACTGCAGAGTATTACTTGTGCTTATCTTTGCTTACCTGCTGTATTATGGACCGCTCTGGGTAAGTGATGAGGATGTTTAAATGTTTTGCAATGACATAAATAATAACTGACCCTTTTCTGGGAAAATATGGTGCTCTGGTCAGTATATCATTCGAAACATTTTTCACACGCAGGTTGTTGGAGTATGAGATGATATATTGTAAATGTGTGTATGGTTAACAGCTTGTATTCATTAGACTATCGCGTTGGTTCTGTCGCATTAGTTGACGGTTATGTTTAAGGTCAGGTTCGATTACCAGATTGCGTAAAATGTTAAGTGTATGTTTTTGCACGGAGTCTTAAAATGTGTTTTAGCCCTTAGTTTTTATATAATAAATGCGAATGTGAGTTTGTTTGTTCGTTTCTTTATAACTCTTTTACGCCTTAACTGCACGTCCAACTATCAAGTTTCGCATATACGTTGTGAGGCGAACAGAAAAGGACATAACGGGATCCCATGTCATTTTCTGTTCGTAGTTTTCTTCAACCAGAAAAAGTACTGTTACTAACCTAACCTACCTAACCTACATTTACACGAACGAAGCCAGGGGCAATATCTAGTTATTCTATTCATTGAAATTAAACTACTATAATATACGGATTTTATCGCGTTGCTTATTTATCACTGTATTACATAATTTTAAAACTATTACACTACTACTACTTCGGCTGCTGAAAAGCAAATATAAAAATTAAATATAAATAGTTACAATCGTTTTAATAATTTAATTAGCTTAAAAATTAGTAAAGTTTAATAATAGTAGTAGTGTTATAGTTTTCAAGATTATGTAATAAAGTGTTAAATTAACAACGCGACAAAATCCGTATAATTTATATAAATGACATTCGCGTTAACTAAAGACAGTATAATATAATAGTTCTTGAATATCCTCGAAAGGGTAAGCAGCGTTGCAATGAACCTCCAGAGAGATAGTACATATATTATGCAACAAACACACGATATTTATAGACCATAGCTTGAATGAAAATATCGACGAAAGCGGTTAGTTTTGTGAAAAATTTTTCGAATTTGCCACAGTATGTGGAAGGGGCAGAATAAAATTATTAAATCGTATTTCTTTTTGATTTCGTCCGATATTTTTCCTTTTGTTCCTCGTTTATTGCAAATGTTGAGAGCTATGTACAACCCTTAATAATTACACAATGCAATAACCAAGCTTTCCTTCAACTATGGTATACTTGTGATGTGTCACACGCAAAGTTTTACGAAACTAGTTTTTGTTTATAAATAATAGATCTACTTACTTTAATTTTAACTTGTTATTAAACTCTAAAGCACCCAAACAGATCTTACTACTGATATTTTTAACCTTTTATCCGATTACGTTAAATCCCGACTAATATTATAAATCCGAAGGTGAGTTTGTTTGTTTATTACTTTGTTTGCTTGCTCCGTTTTCACGACTTAACTACTCGACCGATCATTATACAATTTTGCATACATGTTGTCAGAGGATCCGAAAAGGACAGAGGGTACAACCGAACCTACATTTACGCAAGCGAAGCCACGAGCAAAATCATATAAAAATAAAAGGATTAGGAAGGAAAGTGCTTAGATTTCAATAATTTAAACACTTTATACGGTGTCCATATGAAGTACTCAGATTTATATATCCTATAAGAAGGGCAAAAACAAATCATACTTGTAACCATTTCATCCTGGTGATATTTTCCTCAGTCACAGTGAGAGCTCTTCTCTCCTCCAGCTTGTATGTCTCGTCGTAGTACGTGTACTCGGTAAACGTCAATCCACTGGTGGTATACTGCTGCGTAAAGTATACCGATATAGTTCCATTCACTATGTCGTGTTCTATTATCCATTTGCACTTGATGGGAACTGGGAAAGGGTTAGGGAAGTCTGGAGTCTGTATGATCCCAACAAGGCCTTTGACGCGACCTCCGCAGGCTTGTGATCGCTGGTACTCTCTGTCGTCATCCTGCGCAATCACTTCTGCTGCGATACTTATTAGTGTAATGCTGAGCAGACGGTGCATTATCCTGTAATAAGAAAATTTCATATTTAAACATTAGTAATTATTTTTAAATTATTGTTTAGGTACTACAAACGTCATTAATGTAAACATTTTTGAAGACGTTTGGAAGATTATAATTTGACTTGAAGAATTTTAATGAAACTTTGCACACAGAAAAATATGCGTTCTTGTGGGATTTACACAGGCAGCGCGGCGGGCAAAAAACTAATACTTTATAATTTGCATTGAACACTTTTTAAAACATTATAGCGCCTCGAGTAGTTTTAATTTGCTTCTAGGAGAGATAGACTGGATAATATTCTTTCACAAGGATAGTACCTAATATTAATTCATTATTCAAAGCATTAAAAGCCTGTTAGTTATATACAAAGTACTTTTTCAGGTTGAATTAAAATATGACGGTTGAATAAGGAGTGAATAGCTTTTACAAAGTCATAATGTAGACACTCAGTAAATGTTGTTGAATAGAGTGCCAAGAATTCTCAGCCGCTGCATGGAATCTGAAAAGTATAGTATATGGTAGACAGTAATAGGCTCACTCCATAATACGTAGAACCTTAAAATATAGCTATCAAAATGTGGGAACCTCTTCCTTGGTGATGAGACAATAAGTTTAGATCTTTTTATTATGGAAGATAAAGCCCATTATATGTATAAAGCAGTCACCATTTTGTAGGTAAGTACACACATTGTAAAGTATTAATTACTTATACAGATTACACCTTGAGTAGAATGGGTCGCATCAACACGACGGTCCATCTGTCTGCAGGTAAGCCGGCCTCAAGGGAATACTAATAGCGGCTAATGCTAATAGCGATGAAGTCCATTGACTGTGTGCGATTTACGATAGAGGACTCTCTAGGGTACATATTACTAGGTTGTGAACGACCATTCAGGTCAATGACCGAACTTGACCTTCAACTAAATAAATTATATCTTCAGGAGAAGAGGTAGGCAGACATTACAGGTTTCCACGATCCTACGATCCGTATATGCTTTATTCCTTTTCTTCTTTCATTAATTTTTATTATATTCATTCAACAGCATGTCTTCCAAATGTATTATTGTCGTAAAACTCCAACTTAAGGCTAAAATCTATAGTAACGTTTAAAAGTACCTCAACTATTTCTTTAAGTTCAAATATTTTCATAAATGTAAATAAATAATAGTTAAACAAACATAAATTTATCTTTATTTTCTAACAGCGTCTTAAAAGATGATATTTTGAAATTGAAGCGGCATTTACTTCACTGACTGACTATAAACCATATCAGACAAAAAGTAAACAATGAATCGTTCTCGCAAATCGTGAATTACAGTAAAGTATAAATTCTTGTCATGAAAATTATTTCGTATTTTCAAGATGTGAGGATTTGAGCAAAATCATCTTAATAAATATATATTGGCGAATTTTTTTTGCTGATATTTTATATTGGTTAAAATGTTCGCTGATGATTGGATGATACCAATATCCAACACTGACGATAGGAACGCCAGGCACCACGGACTTACCTAGTGTGGGGTCGCCAGATATCTACTAAATGTAATTATATTTCTTGTTAATAAAAAATATTCTATTCTATATTCTATTTTACCCGGTGGGAATATAGGACATGGTCTGTCTATGAGCTGAATGTCATCCAAATCCGGTTAATGGTATTTCGTTTACATTCACGCACAGAGAGCACAAACCAAATTGTCTCCATTAAGTGGTTTCTATTAATACTGCGGAATTTCTCAAAGACCCCACAATACAAGCACACTGAGCGTCGTAACGTCATAGTAAGTTATAACCGCTTACCCGCGCCCTTACGCTTTGTCGTCTCACGTACTGGACATTGTGGCTTTTGTCAACTAATCTTTATTGAAATGCCTTTATGAAAGATTTCTACTAAAAGGATTCTTAATTTTTCACAGTTGGTGACCGTTTATAAAATACGCAGGTGAAATGCGCCTTTACCATGTCTTTAGATTGCAACTTAGTGGTCCTAATTATAAAAATAACAAATTTATGAATATTGATAGACAGTTCTACAATTATTTGATAGACCGTATATTTAAAGTAATCCAAGACCAATAAGACATTTTTTTACGAAAGCAGACAAATAACAAAAATAATCTGTATATATAAATACGCATAAACATAACAGTTCGGTGCCATTTACGCATCTTCATGTCAACAGATTTTTTATTTTGTTACTATTGACGAGTTTTAGTGTTAAAAAAAAGGATATAGTTTGTTGTTTCATGTTGGAGTACTGTAAATTCAAATGTTTTCTTAAAATGTTCAATAATTGCATCAGCCTCCAATCCGGCCCAACAGCCGATTCAAAATGGTTAAAATTTCAAAAAATAAATAATAATAATAACGTTTATTGGCATTAAAAGATACAGTCATTTGAACACATAAAAAGTATACAAATAATTTTTACAGTCCACTTGTTAAACACTGGTACCCAAGCTAATGTGGTATGGGTACCAGGGCTCTCGTACTTAATACATTTTATTTATCAATATAGTGTATCTTATATTGGCAACATGGATAGATGACAGCTGTGGGTCATTATGTGCATGTGACTGTGACTGTGACGGTTTATATGTGTAAGTGTGTGTGTGTGTGTGTGTGTGTGTGTGTGTGTGTGTGTATGTGTGTGTAGAAATACATGCGTTTAAATAATAATAGATTATACAACATATAGAAAGAATTGGGTCACAGTATACTTAATTTTAATAAGCTTTCAGTATCATCATAGGATTTAGTCATAAGCCAGTTACTAACTTTCCTTTTACATTGGTATCTAGGCACTGGATAAATGTTACAGAGTTCATTTATTTTATTATAGAGGTGACATGCAAGTACCCTAAAGTGCTGGGTTGCAAGAGTACTCCTAAACACCTGTGTTTGACATACCTTATACGTGCGACGTTTTCTATGTCTATTGTTGTCATATTTTAAACTATTGTGTTTTTTACATATTATTTCGAGCACAAAGAGCTGTCTCACAGAAAGCAGCTGGCAGTCACTAAAAAGTTGACTTTTGGGGTATCTATAGGTTTTACACATCATAACCTTAAGTACAGCTCTTTGTGCACGTTCTAAGGGCAATAAGTGTGACTTAGGAGCTCCGCCCCATACAGAGATGCAATATGACAGAATAGACTGACATAAAGCAAGGTAAATTAGTTTTAAAGTATTGAACACAGCTGAATGACGCAACTTTTTGAAAATAAAAATCATTTTACATGTACGAGCGGTAAGTGTGGTCAAATGATATTTCCAACTGAGAAGATGATCAATACACACACCAAGGTAATTTATTTGAGTAGATCTATTTAAGGAAAAACAATCACACGATGTAACTGCTGCATTTTCTGTACACGTATGAGCTTTAAGAGTAAAGATAGGTGATGGTTGGGTAGCTGATGTCAATGAGAAGGTCAGGTAGGTAGTTTTTATAAGGTTGAGGGTTAGAATGTTAGCCGATAACCACTTCATTACTCGCCTAAGGGCTTGTTCTGCACAATTAAATACTTCAGGCCAGTTTTCACCTCGTATGAGCAATGCAGTGTCATCGGCATAGGTAAATATGGAACAATTTGGGAGGGAAAGGGTACATAGAGAGTTTACGTAGATGAGAAAGAGAGTTGGACCTAATACGGAACCCTGGGGAACACCAAAAACAAGAGGGAGGGAATCACTGACAAAATTATCAATTTTTACGCACTAAATAGGAATATAAATCGCACATATTAAAAACATATATGTACAAGACAGCTACTAAATACGCAGTACACTAGTACAGTACAGCAGCTAATAAATAAAAATAAAATAATATAAATAAATACACTGTTCGATCCATTTGTGAGTATAAATAGTTAAAAAAAGATGTTTGCGTATAACAATAACGTGTATAATCTAAAGGTTACTGTTAAGGTAATACCGCTGACAAATGTCATAATGATCTCAGGTTCTATTAAAAAAATTGTTGAGACGTATATTAATTACATTTTAAATTGAATCTTACACTACCGGTCGGTAAAAACTGGGTCAATACCCTTTCAGAGATTTAACTTTACACAAATCTCTGAAGGATTTTGATTGAAGCAAATAGCAAAATCTCTGTCTTGGTTACTTGATCTGAATAAGGTTAAAGGTACCTTTACTGCACAGACTCAATTACTCTAGCAATTTAATTATTTTGAACGTCGTAGAAAAATGAACAAGTAAAAATAAAAGTGTTCTAGCAATTATAAATATCCCAATATGTATTTGCTTACTTATATAAAGTACTAAATATTTCATATAGATATAAAAATATATATTTATCTAATGCTCTTTTGTTTAATCAACAGAAATTGGGTAGTTTTTAAATGCCTGTACTGTTAAGAGTCAATAGCGATTTTTCTGCAAAGTACTACGTCAACTTTTGCTGGTTCTTCTCTATAATCTTGCTAACGTAGGTTTATAGTACAGTTTTTTTTGTAATACTTACAAGAATCAGTAGCAGTTTCTCATATTATCTTTATACCGTAATGATGGCTATACCGTACATTTCATGTTTATTTTTACTTACAAAGTACTATAGTATTTAACACTAAGACTTGTTTGAAACTGTATTTTGATCAGATTTTATTCAAGAATTGTCTTTATTTTCGAGTAGCTGGCCTGCCCAATTTATAGCACAACGTTTGGGCAAGAAAACACAATAAAATCATCGCTGTAGTTCTTCGTTTTACCAACGAATAGGAGATTGCCTCTGTGAATTTTACATCAGAAAAATAATGCGATATACTGAATTATTTATCAAAATGTCTATCGATAACAAAAGTTTTCGTTAGAACTAGATTTTTTATAGATCTCCCATAAATATTATCGCCAACGATTATTCGAATAAAAATATTGTCAACGTAAATAATAAAATTTTCGGTTTTTTTTCGTTGATTGATTAGATTAAAAAGTAATTATATTGATCAAACAAACAAAGTAAATAAATGCAGTTGTCTGTAATGTGACCAAAACATAATATAATTAACAAATAAAATAAAACGCAGCATGGACAACCTGTATGACCTGAACTTAAATCAAAATTAAATAACATTTCGACTTCTGCCAAAACAATTTTTCTTACTTTGTAAGAATTTTACGAAGTAGTTTGAACTAGGAGTAAACGTATGTCGACGTGAATCGGACCATTTAAAACTGAGAGCTGAATAAGAAAGTTATACACTTACAGTCAAAAGACATTCTTTTACTTTTTCCATTATAGTACCGACTTACACTTTATTAAAGGGAAAAACAAATAAAAGCCATTTATGGCTTTTATTCAGCCAGACAGGCTTAATTTGGTACTTAACAAAACTCGACCGTCTGAAACATTTTGGAAGTTTTTTCATTTGCTTTTGTGTGCATTGCTAGTGTGGGTTCATATCAGTAGTGTAAATGTTATTAATAACAGCTGTAGTCTTATATCGAGATAAAAATGAATTTATGAAAAATATTTTTATTTTGTTTAATTAGGACTCTCGAATTTAGATGCAGAAAAATACATTACAAGAATAATTATATAGATAATTACCAAATTTTTATTCATAATCATATATACATAGCTGCTCCACAAAACTATACCGGTTTTATCGAGAAGTTTACAAAAACGTATTTATATTGAATACTTACATTTTAATGTCCATTGTATCCTTTCATCTTAATACGACATTTGATCACATATTACATACACCTCACTTCATTCGTATCACGCAAAGCACTCGAGCTCGGTTCGTACACTGGCGTTTACGGGAGCGACTGACACAGTACAGAGGTCTGCTTGCTACGACAGATGCCGCGCTACTGAACGAACTTCGTTCATAAGTGTTGGCGCTAAAGCTACAACCAGGGTTGCCCTCCCCTTTGCGTAACGTCACTCAGTGCACGCAATACCACGGTCTCATCATCGTGGTGTTCACCTACGCAATGTTTCCAATATAATTACAAAAATTTTAGTATAAAGACTTTGGGTTCCATATATCTACAAAACATTACATGAATGAAAAAATACCATTGTTGTATAACTATTTATAATCCTTAGAGCATATACCGGTTGTACATTAAACTAGTCATAGTACTCTATCTACAAGAGTGAAAATCTTTATAATGAAGATGTTATTACATTTTCTCGATGATATCGCTGCAATATGGTCCAATCTCTATAAACATCTTGTTGGAAAGGATGAATCAAAACTTAATTAAGTTTAATTTTGTGAACGGATCTTCGTTCTCAAGTTATGGGATCTTCCGCTACATTTTCGAGAAGTAAATGAACGAGATGATTGATATAATTTGAAACCACTTTAAAGTTTTTTTATTTAAACATATTGGTTTGAGGCAGTTTCAAATATTGCATCGGGAAACAGTTCTAAAAGGAACGGTCCGTTCAGAGCTGTTATCTTCTTAGAAATATTAGGAGGTTGGTCAGGTTGAATAATCAAATATCGCTTTCGTTTTGGCGTAGAAATTAGTTCTTCTTCACATAATCTAATAAACAATCAATATCAAAAATTATTTTTTTATTATTTACATGAACAAAAGCTATCTATACTATAAATATAAAAAAAAACATTCAAATATTCATCAGAGTGCCGAATAATTTAATTTCCTTTAAAAATTCAAATGATTGGATTTTTATCTATCTTTAATATCCCGTCGCTTTTGAAATATCTTGATTAAGATTTTTGCTCTATGAGCAAAATTTTATTTAATCAATGTATACTCACGTGGGCCATAGGGCCCGAATACCGATGTAGCCGTTAAAGAGAATAATACATACATTTCAATTCTATTGACTTCTAGTTGGTATTCTAATGAATAATGTGAATACAACTGAAGGCGGAGATGCATGCATGCAGCAGGATCAATTTCTCTATTTACAGCTCTGGCAGAACGAGCGTTTAAGAAAAGTCTCTTATTGCAATGTTTTTATTTCACCATTGCAGTCTATGCTACTATAAAGCAAATAATACCAAAAAACTGAAAAATAATAAATTAAATATTAGCTGTCGTTTATTAAAATAAAGTATTAATATTATTTACTAAATAAATAAAGTGAAAATATTATATCATTACAAACACAGAAACATCAACAGAGATATAATAAATTTCGCTTTTGACGAATCATAGTAAAATTGCATCCTACAAAGTTTGTATAAAATGCAGCATACGTCTTCAATTTTCCTTCTTGATTAATCGTGGTTAAATTACCGCTCAAAGCAGCCACTAGCATTTCCTAGCTCTAGTGTTCTTTTTATATTAGTAGTGTAATAAGCGACTTTTAATTTTCTCGAGATATTAAGAAGCGCAATATGCTGAATGTACAAATAAAATATTTGATTTATTCATGGAACCTACTGTTTTCCTTCGCGTATTTTTCACCATTTGCATAAAGTGTTCTGAAAATCTTAATACCGATGCTATATATTTTTTAAACTTTTGCAATAATGGCAGATTTAGATTTTGCCTGTATATTTTTACGTTTATTTGTAACCATAAATATGGCGATTGATGTTAAATGCTGGTAAATTTATTTGAAATAATATGACATAATATTGCTTTTTGATGTAAATATTTGGGTCATGTAATTTTTAATACCTACTTGTGTAATAACGTTTCAATTGAATACGAAAATTAAGATAAGGTAAAAATACTATAATTGTGTAAAGATGTTAGGATATTAGGATGTTTGTTACTCAATCACGCGTACACCGTTGAACGAGTTTGGATAATACTTAACACACAGAGCATGTCCATATTATCGCGTAGGATACTTTTTATTCTAGTATAGTTTCGGTGGATATCACGCGGGCAATAAAGCGGGTAAAAGCAAGGCATTTAAAATACATGCAGAAACACTAAATTAGGAGGCGTTCGGCAAGATTATTAGCACAGAAATTTAACAACGACAATTCTCTTCTGAACGGTTTTGAAGTAAACTATTAAGTAAAATGTTTTAAGCTAGTTCTCTTAAGTTAAATATCTCATATACTTATACTTACCCTTCAAAGTCAAGAGATAGACGTCCAAAGGCTCGTGACTATCGCTCGAGGCGTCGTCGCTTCGTCGAGTCGACGTCGTAGGACAGATCAAAGTGACTGCACCCTGCAATTAATAGCTTTTATAAATGAGAAGCTTATACTTTGATTTTTTTTAAATATATGTGTGTAGTTTTTTGGTATGCTTAATGTATTGTTGCGTGTATGTGTTTAGTGCCTAGAGTTTGAATAAATTTGAGTTCGAGTAGTAGTTCGTAGTGGTTATTGTAACCGACTGCTACGCCTGAGATGGCGGGTTCGATTCCCGCACAAGTCAAACATTTGTGTGAATGAACATGGATGTTTGTCTTGGTCTGGGTGTTTCTATGTATAATATGTACGTATTTACAAAAAAAATGTATACACGTATGTCTATCCATTGTCTAGTACTCATAATACAAGCTCTGCTTAGTTTGGGCTAGATGGTGTTGTGTGTTTGTGGTAGAATATTTATTTATTTTATTAAATCCATACCAAAATTACAAATACATATATAACGTTTTCATGACTGAAAAAGCTAAAAGCTAAATAAGATCATAAGTTGCTTACTATTTTACACATTATTTTACACCGACACTTTACAAAAATTATCATGAAATACTATATTTAGGATGCCGAGGCCAACCAAGACCAATCAAATTTAAATCACGTAATTTGATTGGCTGATGTTAATTCAGTCTGCCAAATATCCGTTTGAACATTTGTTTTTAAATTTTTGTGTTGATCTGTTAGCTAAGTTTTTGTAGTCCTTTCAGTAACTGGGTATAAGTCTCGTTACAGCTTTATAAATTTACACGAAGATAGTTAAAACTGAAGTTGTGTTATTTTTTACATGAATACTACTTATTGTCATGACTATAATATATTGTTAATAAATGCTTAGCAACAGCTTAAAATCAAATCAGAGAGTACGCATTCACAAAAATAAAGAACATTAAGCAACACACAGGTGATCTTGATTTGTCCCTAAAATACGTGAACTATTTTTGATGATAATTGTTGTATCGAATGACAGTCGGTGCTTAGCATAGACACAGTATACATTTCACAGACTAGTAAACTTGACAATACATGTGACACCATTATATCACCTGTTTACTTGTGTAGTGTATAAGCGTGTTAGTAACAACTAACACGCTTAGATCATAGACAGACAAGCGGGGCCCTAGTAGAAAGCTAGTGTTCTGTGTGTTAAAATCATATTTGATAACTTTTTTTAACTTATTTGTGTTTTCGTTAGGTAATAATAATAATGCTTTATTGTTCCAATAAAGCAATAGAATTCTAGTTCTTATTAGAATTAAACTTAATTCTGACTACTTAGCACTATAACTAGATATCCTTTACAAAATATACTTCAGAACTAACCTAACGGTAATCTCATCTGTGAGTAGGTCAACTGGTCACAACGACAAAGTCGATAGCTTACTCTCGGGACGCTGCCTGTTTTTTAATCCGGATAACACTGAAAGCGTCTCAAAGCATGTATTATGCAATAGAATCTGTTTTATTTCAAAAACAATTCTGTATTATAAAGCAGTGACGAGTCTTGGAGAATAGCGTTTAAGATATTGTATCGTAGCTAACAACAACTAAAGTAATAAAATAACTGAGCAGACAGCTGTTGAGCGCATTCGTTACCGAACTGTCCTTAGAATGCCTCGTACTGAGGGTAAACACATATCGACGCATATTTTGTGGTAGCAGCGGAATATTGCAAGTTGGAGTTCGCCTGGATGCCACGACGCGACGTGGTTGTCCCTTACCAGAGGAGGAGTTCAGTATTGTTAACCTTTTTCTATAGCAATAGTTGGGGTGAGCAATTCAAAGGTGCGTGGCGGGTTACTCTTTTCTTAACGACTTTATTACAATCGATTGCCGCCAAGTAACGCCTAATTCGATTCAATATAGCTCCTAAAGAACTTCAAGTATTTTTCTTTTCTAAAGTAAGAACTATGATCTTTATTTCGTTGATTTTGCAACCGTCAAAAGGCTTAGAAAACATTCTGAAACATTTTAAAGGCCATGTGTATGGCGTGCTTTTCTTAGTATAATAAAACAATTATTTCTATTACTCTTTATCATTTTATAAACTGTTAATGAGCTTGAATTTAAATGTAAAATGACAATTCAGTGGGAATATAACTATTTGTTTATATAGCTATGTAACCAACAAATTATTTTTATATTTACACATTAGATATGAGAATTGATAGTATTTTGATTTCTGATGTTGGTTGATTTAATGTTACTATTGTGCTCCTTGACAGCACGAGACATTATAAGCATAACATTACAAGTATTGGTGACTTATTTTAGAAAAGGTTGTACTTTTTGTGGTACAAATTACTAGTATCATTGTTAACTTGTCCAGCCAAACAAGTCTGCTTATTCTAGTGCTTACGTTAAATGAGATCACGTTGCTAGTAGAACAAGAAATAAAAATAATCTGCACAATGTGGCATGTGTTAGGCAGATGGTTAAGTTCTTTAAATTGTGATTAATCAAATGCTGCGGTATACTGATGAGGGTCATGTAACTATCAGCAATACTTTACGTCCTTGAAATATGACTGCACTTTTATGTAATAGGTACGCTGTATAAGTGAGAATTGGCAGGAAAATAGCGGTGGTGCGCCAGCCGAATTTTATGTATCCTTTCATCACTAATTCAATCGTTATTATTTGTCTGCCTGTTTAAATATTAATCCCATAGTGGCCAAAGAGACGATTGGATGGTGGCTCTAGGTAATTGTAATTGTATACAATCAGTCAACATTGTTGCAAGTAAATCTTGGACTGTGTAACAATAGCAGTTGCACAGCGTTATCATCTTAATGTTTATACATATATTACTTATCCCAGATATGATGTTTCGGTTCCAGGTCCATAGTGACATTTTTGTTTAGTGAGCTCTGATGGATGGATCGCCAAACTAGTTTTGGTTCAGTAGATTCACCCATATCCAATCAAAGAGGAGGTGGTGAACGAACTAAAACTCCACCAACAGAATACTTTCTGTTGCTGGAGTTTTAGTTGTTAGGCTTGGTTGAAAGTTACGTATAATCAGATATAAATCAATATGTTTACTCAGGACGAACCAAAAGCAAAATTTACAGGATGACTGTATTTACACTCTCTCTTTTAATTCCTTAATGCCTAGGTATATTAATTTAAACTATTATAACATCACGTTGCAATTTTAGACCGACTTACACAATTACATTACTAATGTCTATGTTAGTTACTTGGTACGGACCCTCGTCATTGAACCGCTGCACTTTACTTGTGGCGGTATAATTGGCCCGTATGCTTGCCAAATGCATATCAGTACACACGCCTGATTTAATAGTAGAAATAAAATACATATTGTCTTTAGCTAAATGGAATTAGATTTGAAGTAAGTTAAAAAGTAAATACAAGTATTCAATAGTAGTACTGTTTATTTACACGACGCTCATAATTATATTCTTAAGAAACCATTCAAATGCCAGTCGGACAGACAGACGACAGGCGGACAGCGAAGGCTTAGTAATAAGTTTTCTTTAGCATCTTTAGATACGGAACACATTCCATATAGAAATAAAATTTTCCTGTTATTCCTATTTGCAGTATGTTACGAATTTATATGCGGCTATGCAAACGGCTTTAACCTTTAACTATAAAGCGTACATTCAGAACAACCAACAGTTTGCACCGTGATTCTTTAAATAGCTTGTCTCGGTTTTGGTAGCTTGTAATTTCAATAAAGAACATCGAAATGAACTATTTTATACGAATTTTACCGCGTTGTGTATTTTAAAACACTTTCATTCCAAAATTTTAAAACTATTATGGCATGTCGCACATTTAACAAGTAAAAATTATCCGAAAGATAAATCGCATGCTGTCTCTCTTTTATTAGGTTCAAGAGAGATGGCGAGACTTTTATCTTATAGATAAATACTATTTGGAGGTGGTGCAACAAGCCCTTAAACTTCTAATTTAGATAAACAGTTTAATATGTAACAAATTAGAATTCATGACTGAAATTATTTAATTATATAAATTATAATATAAATTATAATCATAATGGTCGTTTATTTCACTTATATGTAGAGAAGTGATTTATTTAATTCAGCGGACACCTACACTAAATTACGTTGGTTCACCATCACTAACGGGACGTGATACGAAACTGAATCATTTGCCTTTAGCCATTCTGTGGTAAAACAGAATGGTCAAAGGCAAATGATTCAGTTTCAGTTCAGACCAAATTGAGGAATAGTGGTAACACTATTCCTCAATTTGGTCCCTATTTTATAGATTGCAAGCAAATTGTTTAAGATTTCCAAGATAGCTTTAAATAATTCTAGTTGTATACATGAGTGCAATTGTAACGCAGTCCTTTGGAACTGTAAAATGCTGTGCAAGCTCAGTAATATTTAGATATAATTGATATTGTCCTAAGGCCTTAGGACCATAATATCAATTATATCTAAATATATAGTTTAAGCCTCTGAGGGTGACAAAAATATAGGTTAATTCCGTAGCAATAACACATCGCTATTTAATAGAGGACGGCGACGTTTAGTGTTAAGCGGACTAGAGTTCAATAAATTTACTATTTTTTTAAGACAAATCATGCATGTTATTTATTAAGTCTTC
Source organism: Catocala nupta (assembly GCA_963675205.1). Classification (NCBI taxonomy): domain Eukaryota; kingdom Metazoa; phylum Arthropoda; class Insecta; order Lepidoptera; family Erebidae; genus Catocala; species Catocala nupta. The sequence continues at coordinate 13,358,926 of OY776087.1, forward strand.
CTCACCCTGCCAATATTCGAAAGTTGTTTGTCATACGTCATCATCATCATCATCTTATTCTATAATAATATATCTCATATTGAATTAAATTCAAGTGAGATTATAATACGGACCTCGGATCTCGTAAATAAAAATAATTTTTATTGCTAGTGTAAGTTCTGCTCATTATGCCAAATATATGTAAATTATTGAATTGAGGAAGACCTTTCCGTTACCTATTATTTTGTGAATGTATAAATGAGCCAGCTCGCCCGACGATAGCACCAGCCACTTGTAGAAAATTAGCGTAAGTTAGCAAGATTGTTTTGTGGTGTGGCTTGCGTATAAGAGTACAGGTGGTTACACATACCTACAGCTTCTTTCCTTTTTTTCATCATTTACCTAAGGTTGATAACACGCGAGCAACTACCTTGGTTTTGCAAGCAATTATAGGTCGCCATAATCGCTTACCTTACCAAAAGTTAGTACATTTACTACATTTGAAATCTTGCCATCTTGGTAGTATAAAAAAGCACTATTATGTTTACGTTAGAACTAGTGGAAGATTTGTTGTAGAACTGCTAAATAGGCTTTCTAATGATTATAGACCAGTCTCCTCTATAAAACTAAATAAGTAAATAATTAGTTATTAGAAACTAATTAGAACCCTATTGTTTAGTACTCGGCATTCGATGTTTGTTTTAGGCAAAGATTTATCATCGCAGCTCAAACGATTACAATCTCAAAGCCTTGTATACAAAGCCCAGACGAACTTTTTGGCGTTTGTACCGGACGAGTTTCTAAATTAAATCATATTGTGCCCTAGTTTCTATGTCGGAACATAGAATGTTATCTAGTCTCTGATTAGTTAATGAGTTTTGTAATGATTCTGAATAGAATGCAATATGGAACGATCACCTAATAGAATGTCTTCGCTGTCAAAGCCATCCAACGGCCGACCGATTGCGGCACGCGGACGTCGGCAAATTAACCAGTGTAAGCGAGCCATACATACATACATACATAAATTCACGCCTGTTTCCCAGAGGGGAAGGCAGAGACTACGGATTTCCATTTGCTACGATCCTGACACACTTCTCTGGCTTCATTCACTTTCATAACATTCCTCATACACGCTTGCGGGTTTAGGATTCTCTTAACCTGGCCTTTATCCAAAACGTCTCCAATCTGATCAAGAAACGTTCGCCTAGGTCTTCCCCTTGCGGCTGTTCCATTCACACTAGCCTCATAAACTTTCTTAGTCAGTCTGTTCTCATCCATTCTTTCTACATGCTCAAACCAACTTAACATACCCTTTTCTATTCTTGTCACTATATCCACTTTTATGCCGCATCTCTCTCTAATCACACTATTCCTTATTCTATCTTTCAGAGTCATACCACATATATTTCTCAGCGCTCTCATTTCTACAGCATTCATTCTGCTCTCATGCTTCTTTTGCCATACCCAACTTTCACTTCCATGCATAAGTGTAGGCACTAATAGTCCTCTATGAACAGCCAAACGTGCCTTTTCGGATACATTTCGACTGTTCATAAAAGCGCGTAGAGCGCCATTCACTTTATTGCCAGCAATCGTTCTTCTTTCAATATCTCCCTCATGTGTACCATCCCTTGTAAACAAAGTACCCAAATATACAAACTCTTTCACTTGCTCCACTTGTTCTCCATCAATCATAATATTGCACATCGTCATGCATTCCTCCCTTTCAAATACCATTTCTTTCGTCTTGCTTACATTCATTTTTATTCTTTTACTCTCAAAAGCACCATGCATAAATGTTATCGTCGCCTGCAACTCTTCCGCCGATGACGCAAGTATTACTTGGTCGTCGGCATAAAATAGACATTTGACAAGTAACTCATTCATTCTTAATCCCCATTCACAATCTTTTAAATCTTTTAAACAATTGTCCATGTATAGGTTAAACAGCCAGGGTGACGCTACACATCCTTGTCTAACACCTTTTTTGATATTAAACCATTCTGTGTAAGTCCCATTTATCCTAACACAAGCTCTGGAATCGTCATAAAGAGATTTCAGAGCTCGTGTGAGGTTGCTATTCACTCCATACATGGACAAAACCGACCAAAGGTTCATTCCTCACCACTTTATCATAAGCCTTTTCCAGATCCACGAATGCGCAATAGACCTTTTGACCTTTGGCCAAAACTTTCTCGGCTATGCTCCGTAAGGAAAAGATCTGATCCGTATATCCCATACCCTTTCAAAATCCCGTTTGTGCATCCCATATTTTCTCGTCGGTTACTTTCACAATCCTTTCAATTAACAATTTCGAATACAATTTACCGACGACGCTGAGCAAGCTAATGCCTCTATAGCTTTTGCAATCTCGCTGTGAGCCTTTTCCCTTGTTGACGGCCTTGCACCAATCACTAGGTACACGGCCGGTATTCCAGCACAAGTTAAAAAGGTGGCACAACTGAAGCGACCCATGTTTAGGTGAATAGCCGAATTCATTCAACAATCCAGTATAATCGCCTAGGCGACTGACGATTCAGTTCGCAACCGAAGTCTGCCAAGTTCAGAGCAAGCCTAAAACGGCAGTCGCCTGTGTAATCCAGTGTAATCGAGCCATTATTAGGCAGCTAAAATCGTTCAAAATCCAGTGACGCTTAATCGTCTAATGAATCGGCTCGTAGGCAATGCCCACCATGTTCAGGTCAAGCCGAAGGCAGCAGTTGCCTCTGTGTAAGCGACACTTTTATCGAGGCACCTCCAGCACGTCAAAGTCGGCAGGCGACGTGGTGTAAACGCCTAATCACCTGACGACTCAGTTCGCAGCCAAAGTCGGCCAAATTCAAGGCAACCTAAATTGATGTCATTTACCACTTTGTAAACAATGCTTCGACCAACCCGCTTTTAGTACGCCGAAGTTCAAGTGTAAATGAGCCTTAAAGCACTCGGGTAGGTTAATAGCAGCACCCAGAATTTTTAACGTGTGAATTAATAAGAACAAAGGTTTTGTCTACCTTATTCTAGTCATTACCATCATGATAATGTAGTTAACTTACATCACGTACCTCCATACATAAAATAAATAACAACATTTACAACTTCGGAGCATTGTCCTCTTCTAAAACATTTAGGAGGTTTGTGTTAATTCACGTTGTCTAGTAAAGGTACTTCCTTAACGACGGATGGATATTGTTATCGCCTGACGTTTGCCAATAACTTCTTTGTTGGATGGAAGCGGGGTGGCTTAGTGGCTACACGGAAGTTATATAGATCCTTTCCCAACCATTGTGAAGCAAATATACCTTTTGTTTTAGAGATGGCAATAAGTATGAATGTAGATGATTCTATACGCTCTGGTAGATAAAATACGCTGCTTTAAAATTGTTAAAATTATTTGTCTCTTTGGTTCAGAAGAATTGAAATCGGCTTTCATTTCTTCTGATCCAAAGAGACAGTTAATTTACACAAATCTCACATGTTCGCTCTTTTATGTCCTCGAAATCAATTTCTTGTTGAAGTGAGTAGTTCTTTCTTTCCCTTCAAGTTCTTAAGTTTTTCTGCTAAGAAATTTTCAGTAGCAGCAAGGAGTCTAAAACTGTATTCAAAAGAGGGTAGTAAGCTCGCCCACTGTTACGTGGAAACTAGTTCCCGAAGTGTGTAGTAGTAGGAGTAATGACCTGGTGAAACGTGGGTTTAATGCACCACTGTCTTTGAAATATTTTAAAGAGGAATCATGGATAGATATTTAGGTCAAAAGCAGGCCCTTGAAATTAGAATATATATTACTTGTTATATATTTATTGTTAAAGATATATTTTTATTACCATGGGCGGCAGATGAGCGAGCGGCCTACCTCATGGGAAGATGTAACCGCTGCTTATGGATTTTAGCAATGTCAGGACATAGCAAAGCCGCTGCCTATCGTGAAAAAGAACTCTCTTTGGACCTCGTTTGAAGAAGGACAAATAAATAAACTTGAACATAATTTTTTGTATACATGTAGGTATATGATGACACATAAAAGTCTTTATTATTCGAGGAAATGCATAAAAGCATAATGTCGTAATTCAACTTTACGACATATTTGGTGAAAGGCACTTACAATAAAAAAGCAAAACTGCTTCAAATTGGCCATTATGGGCCGAACTCGCTATATCTTAGAATAGAATACTTATGATAAAAGACAGCGGCAGTGAAAACGCCAAATCTATTACAATTTAACATGACTCGAAAGCCCAATGTTATCCTCTTGAATGTTACCACAAATCGATATCATGAAAAACAATTGCCTTTCGAATGATATCAACTTGCTTGAAATATATTCATTATGTTTATCTACAATGACGGTACTTTCACAGTGATTAATTATATACATAAACAAAAGCAACAATTATAATTTACAACGTAACCAATATTAACAAACTTAACTACTTATAAATAAAACAAAATGAAAAGTAACTAAATATACGACTGTAAAATTTAATAAAAGGAAATGGCTGGTTTAGGCGGCGTCGTGAAGTTCCTCAACATCGTTGTCGACTGGAAAGTGCCCAGAAGACTGGCAGCATTGCCACGTTGAATGGCAATGCTGTCTCTTTGAGCCAAGAAAAGTCCAGCCTACTGGTTACAGTGATTATATTATACGTAATACAAATAGTAATACTTTATATAATTGTGCACCCACAGGACAGGCTTACTTAGTGTGGGGCCACGGGATACGAACAAAAGATGTTGTTTTCTTTGGTAATAAATAAATTTTCATTCATTCATTTCATTTCATTTACATATATTTCACAATAATTACGTGCTTAGGAAGAAATAGCGATTAAATTTATGAAATTTAATCGGTATTAGATTTCCTAATCTTAGCAGCAAAATTTTGCAAGGAATAAGAAATTATAAAATTTATTACGGATTTTATGTATCGCAATCTATTTAAATTACGAAAATATTACAGTGCTAATCAATACTATCTCAGGATTCAATATAAGTTAATTTAATGATCATTTATATGACTAGAACTTGCTAACGTATATAATGAAACATGTATGGAAACTATTACTATTAAGAAGAAGCATGATACGACATACCACAAACATCATCAAATTTCCAAATATCTCCAACATGCATGATTTTTGGCGTATATTGCGACAATAACAGATGCTGACGGAGAGGAAAATGGAACCAAATCGTATGATGTATCGTCGGGCGAGATTGTGACACTGAATAATGCATCTGTAACAGTACAATCACAAAAAGTACAAAATCTATGCTAGTTCCGAAGCTGATAAATTATTTATCTTTTTACTGTACCTTTTCTGTAATAGATTTACAAGAATCGAAATGTTTGATGGAACAAGAGATTAATAGGAACTATTATTATTATTTAATTCCTATATTAACTATTAGATTTAAATGATAAATAGGATTTATATAATATTTTAACTTTGCAATATTATAATAATCATATTTCACCGCGGCTTTTCGATCTCTCGGGAACAGTCCTTTTTTTCCGAATAAAAGGTACTCTATGTGCTTTTCTGTATCCGCCCACAACGTGTATGTTAAATTTTAATTTCATAATGATCGGTCGAGTAGTTAAGACGTGAAAGCGTAACAAACATTTGCATTTATAATATTAGTTAGGATTAAGTTGCAATATCCTATGAACAGGGATTAATTTTAATATAACAAAAGGTTTTTCAAAAGCTATATTCCGTAGATATCAATTTTTGTGCTGCAAGGGACTTTACAAAAATATAATGAGTAAGTGCCAAATCTAATTTATATTGAGCTAAGCTAACCATTTTGTATGATGTGTGGCAACGAGACGTCACGACAAACAAACAACGACAACAGCCAAATATTTGATGAAAGTGAGTCGTTAAAACCACAACAATTATCACAGAGGCCTTACTCGAGAAAGCTTCATATCCGAAGTGACCATGTATGTAGATTAATACTCGTGATGTCTAGTCTAAAATGTAATACATACAGTCTTACGTCTATTATACATATATTACAACTTCATGGCCTCTATAATTTTATAACTATGATTATATATTCACTATCGTTATCAACGTCTTTAAGAGTTAAAACATAAAAGAATCTAAAGTTTTGTTACAAAATGTAACCTGTCTAAGGATTTTATCGAATTAAAGTCGATATTACTGCTTCGCGAGCCACAATTCCTTAAAACAAGTTAAAGCATTTGCACATAAATTTGCAACACTTTCCAATTAACATTTCTGTGTTGATCTTCCAAGATATTTAATTATACAATGGGACCTTGGCATATTTACATTTTAATTTTATAAGTATTTACAGCAATAAGAAATACCGTAGGATTCTGAGGCAACGCGATATTATACTTTAATGATTAGAAAGCAGCTTGAATAATTATGAAAAATATATTTGTTGTTTGGTCTGAGGTCTGAACCTCATTTTAAGTCAGATTAGTGTGAATATTCAAACGATTTTTTGCGTACTGTTTCTTAATGTTTTGATGTTTTCTTTGGTTTATAATTTAATATCTACCACTATAAAATATCTATCTAAATTCGAAAAATCATAAACAAATTCATACACACACATATACAGTTTTCAAAACACATACACACACGCAGTTCAATACGTGCCCATAACATAATATTATATAAACCTAATACTAACTATGGAAAAAGTGTATCTTGTATCAAGGAGCACAGATTTACAACTCATTGCCTAAAATATACAAGATAGTCCATCTTAAAATAAATATTTTTTACCTACAAAAATATTAACTTGAAACATGTAATTAGCAAACAACTCGTTATTAGCGAAGATCACAAAAGTGTTTATATTTACCTACATACCTGTCTGGCAATATTTTAAAATACCGTCAAAAGTGCGCGCTTTTATGAACTTCAAATAATTTTGTGGTCTGACTTATAATTTATTTCTCCTTGTAAGTGACTTGTAATCTTAGAGAAAAAATAATTTTTAAACCGTATATTTGATAATTTTTATACTAATTAGAATTATATAACATTCGATTTTGTGTTAAGCAAGTCTAGTTAGTAAAGAATTTGCCCGGGGGCTGTACTCCGAAACAGTACTTTTGCTAGATGAAGAGTACCTTATATCCTTGACAATAACGTGACCCAGACAATGTGATGTTTCATGATGATCGGTCGAGCAATTAAGGCGTGAAAGCGTACAAACAAACAAAGAAGCCACATTTGCATTTATTCAATTACTAGTGAGGATATAAAAAAACCACAATTACTATATATAAGAGAGATAATCTGAAACACGTTGGTAGCCGTATACTTGTTTTTGAACTCACCATTTGCCCCGACACAAATATTGCTAGTTTTAACGGCCTCTTGTTTTGTGTTATTTCGCCGTAAGTGGAGTTTGTAGTGTCATCATGTACACAAGAACTTATACTACACCGCTATGTAAATAATTATGATAAAACTATGTTTATACTATAATAGGTAAAGAGTGTATCAGATACATATCAATTAAAAAGCGACTTTCTGTTAGTTTTATTTTACTTAGCAACGTATACGCAGTTGAGCTTTCATGATCATGTGTCGTCGTCTACAAGAGTTTATTTAACTTTACATATTAGTTTAATAATATGCTTGTGCCTACATTTCGACCGAATTTATAACTAGCTCCAATCATCACGGTCAAATTTTTGTCCTATCTTGTGCAACGTGTTGCTAGCCAAATATTTTTATATAATTATAAATTATTATAGGAAGAGCTAAGAATGATCTTACTATGTGTTTTTGTTTAACTCTCTTGCATAAGGAATCAAGACCTGTGTCGCATAGGGACATAACATACAATTACTTGATTACACATATTACACCCAGACCCATGACAATTATCGGATCCACAGCACGGTTACACGGTTGGTCGGCTAGGTGACTGTTTGTTTACCCATTACGCTATAACCTACTCTGACGATGGCTTCCGTGCTAGTATAACCTACTCTGACGAAAGTTTCAGATGGTAGTTAATCGATTTATAAAAAAATAAATGGAATAAAATGGTAATACCTTAATGCTACTATTCCTAGATGAATTTTTCAGCAGAAATCAGTGTACCTAAATAAACTAAATACAAAAGAAACAGGCCATAAGCTAACGGGACCTTTTCGTGTAAATGCAATAGATATTTCTACGAAAAGTTTTGTTTACTCGTAAGATCATAAGACTGACCTTATAGCCTGTGTTATATATACTCGTATATATTTTTAATCTCGGACAAGCTTTGTTATTCTTTACGATCAATCTTAGTCGATCGGTAAGTCAGTGTGCCAATGACTGACGAAAATAAATAGGTGCCAGACACATAAAATATGGCAATCTCATCCTAATCTAAATACAAAAGTATACAAAGGATTCATGAATCTTTGAAAGATTTGCTTCTTTATCTTAGATGGATTTTTTAAGGTTATCAAACCCGACTCCACATTAAGCTGTCTTCGTTTTGTACTGTGTTTTAAGCTGATTAAAATTTGTGAGATTTTGAAATGTATCTAATGCTTCTTTATGCCGATGGTATCGTGCAGCTGGTGACATGGCAAAAATATGTGCTTATGTTTTAGTGCGGTCGTGAGGTTTTGTTTTAGATGCTTGGACCAGGCAACGTGTTATTGCATTTTTACTACTAGAAATTCTGGGTTGCGACACGGAATTTGGAAATGTTTCTAATAGACGGCAGTTGGCTCTCCCTTTATAAGGTAGCACCTTAAAATATCACTTTACTTATGCTTCTGCTTGTGAAGATGGCAATGTATGTATATATTATATATATACAAAATAACGATCACTATCCATTTTTGGAGAAGCAGTAGTTAAAAGACAGTTCATTTAATGATAATAAATAAAAACATAAATAATTCATAAATAAAAATATAAATTTTTGTAAGTTATTTTTTTTAAGATCATCTTTATTTGTAAATATAGGTTACAGTCGTGTAGGATGTTACGTTTGATTTTGTTTCACTATATTTCACCAAATACGGCATAAAAATATAATTATTGCATACTTATGTCTAAATAACATATCATTACAATTTTGAGATGCATTCATTGAAATTAAACTACTATATACGGATTTTATCGCGTTGTTTATTTATCACTGTATTACAAAATTTTGAAAATATTACTCTACTACTACTATTGATTTTATTTGACTAATTTATAAGCTAATAAAATTATTTAAACTATTAAATCTATTTATTTTTGGTTTACACTTTCCCCGACGTTTCGGGTGCTTTTCAGCAGCCATGGTCACGGGAAAGCACCCGAAACGTCGGGGAAAGTGTAAACCAAAAATAAATAGATTTAATAGTTTAAATAATTTTATTAGCTTATAAATTAGTCAAATAAAATCAATAGTAGTAGTAGAGTAATATTTTCAAAATTTTGTAATACAATGATAAATAAACAACGCGATAAAATCCGTATATAGTAGTTTAATTTCAATGAATAACATTCGCGTAAACAGAAGACAATATTATGCATTCATTACTAAACTTAAAAATACTTTTTTTATTATTTTACATAGCAGATGATATACTAGTGTGGAGCTGCAATGAGAATATTCTAATTAAATATTATTCTATTCATTAAAACAATGTATCGAAATAAAATTATAAGTTAGCAAAAATAGGCAATATAGTTATGAATGAAAACAAAAAAATAAAATAAATAATCAATTAATCAAATAAAAGAAAATACAAAATGTCAAATTGTTTATCTTTACAATAGATGATGTCAATTGAATAAATTATATATGTCTTCATTCATAACAATTTATGGAATTATGATTCAGATAGTCGCTTACAGAGTAATAACATTTTTGTAACAATATTGTATGCAGTCTGTTTTTAAAACTTATAATATCTAGGTTTTTTTTATGGCATCAGGCAGTTTATTATATATGATTTGACCCATATAGAAAAAACTATTCTTTTTAGCGCTGTTCTTACTAAGGGCAATTCAAGTTCCAGCTTATTTTTGTCACGTAATTGCCGGTAGTGACTTTTAAAAGCAACTTTATATTATGTTGTTTGTTTTTATAAATATATTTACTTCAAATATTACCTCTTCCATGTATGTATATATATATATACATGGAGGAGATAATATTTTAGATTAGACTTTTTTGGGTTCTAAATACAAATTCTTTATTAACTGAATTACCACAATAAATTAAACCGAATCTTAGTATAGATGCTACATAGCTATCATATGGTAAGCCTTTAATACCGAATCGATGTTAACAATTTTGGATAATTTATTTAAGACATATACAAATTTATTCTCGTTTTTACAAATTTTGTCAGTTTGTGCTTTCCATGTCAAATTACTATCTATTATTATTCCTAAAAATTTTGTCATTGTAGTTGATTCTATCTTTGTTCCCTGATAATTGATATTGATAAATGTAAAAGTTTTTAGACTTTCGCGATTTGTACACATACTTAATATAATGTTACTCGCGATAAAGTATTTAAAAGGTAATAAATACCTATTGATTGCCCGACGTTTCGACCGACTTGCATCGATCGTGGTCACTGGTTGACTGATGTGAGCTCAGCGGCGCCTTCGTGAAGTGCGGGTCTCGGCAACTACCCTCACTTGGTCACTATTATTTATATTCGCACTGTCGGTATTTCAACACACAACACTAACGACGTCTACACACTGGCTACCTAAGTCACTACGGCGATGTTTACATTTGCTGATGACTGGATTCCAAGATGTAGACGTTTGTCTGTATTAGGAATCCTTTGATAAAAATGCATAATTCTAGTTTTATCTAAATTTATACGTAAATTGTTACAATTTAACCACGCAACAATAGTATTTAATGTCATATTTATTTTATATTCATATGTTATCGGATCTTCAAATTTTATAATTACTGTGTTGTCATCAGCAAAAAGTACCATAGGATAATTTATTTGTTTAGGCAAATCGTTGATATACAGAAGGTACAATAGAGGTCCCAATACGCTTCTCTGTGGAACTCCGTATTTTATTAATCTACTGTTAGATCGGTACTTCCTTTCGATACCAGTGTGTAGACATATCTGTGTTGTTTCTGAGTGCTGTTTTCTATTACATATGTAGATAAGATTTTATGAGATTTAGGCTATTGCCTCTAATTCCTTAACTCTCCAGTTTATTTAATAGTATTCGATCATCCACAAAATCAAATGCTTTTGAAAGATCCATATAGATAGCACATATTGGTTTTCTATTGTCGACATTTTCTAGAACAGGGTATATAAGTTCGTAAATGGCCATATTAATTGTGTTATTTTTTCGAATACCTTTTTGATTGGATACTAATATGCTATATTTTTCTAAATAATTGTATAAAGCTTTATAGATAACCTTTTCAAAAACTTTAGAAAAATTGGAATGAGTGAAATAGGTCTATAGTTTTCAATAAGTTGTTTATCTAGCTTTTTATACAAGGGTGTAACTTTTGACGTCTTTTATCGCTCAGGGAAAATCCCATTAGAAATACATTTATTTATAATATGATTTAGGTGTGGAGTGATATACTGTGATACTTCTTTCATAACTTTATATACATAAGTTCAATATGGTGTATTATGTCTTCAGGTATCGTTGTTTCCATAAACAAGGAGTTAGATATACGAACGTTATGGCTATATTTTTGTAAATTGTCGCTACTAGTTGTATTTAATTTTGTAGTTGTAGGATAATCAATGTAATAGTTGTTAAAAGAGTTGGCTATTTTAAATTGATCGGTTATTTTCTCTCCATTGAGGTTGATTGCCGTTATTGGTTCTTTAGGAAAAATAGCTTTATATTTATTTATTATGGACCACGCTGATTTTGACTTATTCTTGGATGTATTAATATAGTCATTGTTTTGAGCCTTTTGGGTTAATAATATTATTCTTTTAAAACTCTTAGTATAAGATTTGTATATTTCTTTATTAATTGGAGTAGGTTTACACCTTTATGTTGTTATAGAACATTATTGAACTATAATTAGCTGCACTTTGAATATTGCTGACCGTAGGTATTCGAATAGCTTTCATGAGACATATGTATATAATATAATGCGTAACGGGTATTAACGCGATCATGCATAATGTTGACATTTTTTATTATTTTAAATAAGAATAATATGAGCAGTCGGATAATTAACAGAATACGGACACGTCGGCTAGCATATGTAATAGGGATACCGTGATTGTAGTGTGGGACGGTACATGGACAAACAAAAATATGCGAAAAATGGAGGTGAATCAAGATTCTTCTGCCTCACAAACAGCGACATAACATCGTAGCACCAGTCAGCTTGTGACCACGGCCGGTGTAACCTGGTCGAAACGTCAAGTATAAAAAAGGTATGCATTATGCATGATCGCGTTAATACCCGTTACGTATTATATACATATATGTATATCATGCAAAGCGAAAGTTTAAAAGTTATAATTGCATGAGACATGTTAAATAAAAGTTCCTCTATGTTATTCGACGCGGAATCGGCTTAACATGGCTAACAGAAAAGCTACGCATAAAGTAGTAAACGTCGTTTCTCGTCTTGACGTTTTTGTTCTATCTCGCTACATATATGTATAGTATGTTCTTGCTGCTTCTAATCGCTTCGACATTTTGGCTGAACCTAGCAATCTATGTGCTTATAGTAATCTCACTAACCACTATAATTTGACGTCTAGAATGTAACTAAGATGTTGTTATTATTTTACTTACGAGTAAATATCGAATGAAATACATTAATTCATTGAAGTAGGTGCTGCTGCATACGGATATAAATATGTGAGCTCCTAAACACATATTTATTATGACATAAACATTTCCTTTTATGTGACACAGGGTCAAGTTGTTATTGGCAGTGACACATAAAGCTGACAAAGTAGAAAATAATTTCGCGTCGCGTCTCCTCGTGATTATAAGCCGAGATAATCCTGTATTTATTAATTACATATTTACCTTTAAATATAAATATATTTACTGTAAGTAAGTCATTTGCAACGATATCCTAGTGGGAAATCGTTGAACTGGCACGCAAAGGTCTCGAGCTCGATCCTATTATCACCTCTGACTTTTTGAAGTTATGTTCGTATTAAATAATTACCTACCGCTAGTCGCTTTAACGGCAACGAAAAACATCGTGAGGTAACCTATATGTCTGAAAGTTCTACATAATGTTCTAGAAGTTTGTCAATCCGCTCTGGGCCGTCGCGCGTTGTGTAGGATTATGGCTAAAGCCATACGGCACGGGTCTCTCCACACTATGAGAAGGACTTACCTCCTAAAGAGGCCCGTGCCCAGCAGTAGGACAGATTATGAGAAGCGAATGATAAACGTTTGCGACTAATATGAAGTTAACAGAACCGTGTCACTTATGTTAGTAGGAACTAAAATTTAGATATCTACGTATAATAAAATTGTAACTAGCCGATGACTGTAATTTAAGACATTTACGAAAACTTGATATGTGAGGTCTTTATATGAATACAAACAAAAAAAAATTAGTACCTTCTTTTAAATTGCACGAGGTCGCAAGAAAAGCTGATATATTATAATAACTAAACACCAATTTTGATTTATTACACTCCAAAATACATTAGTCATTTTGCGCATAGTACAATGATGATGCAGATGCCTTCTTTTGACGTAAAGATGTTTAATGGGATAGATCATGGCTACCTCATAAAAAAAAGTAAATCGCAACGTGAGCTACGTAAAAGCTACGAAACGCTGATGAACCGTAAATATTTAGTGACAAATTTACTTTTTTAGTTTATTGGTCTTGGGAATTACGATCTTATTTCGGTATGACTGCTGAGTAGTTTTTTTAAATACTCCTCGATAATCCTAATATGCCCTCGAATATGATTATATTCCTTTAGACATAGTAATAGAGCTAGTTACAATATACCTTAACTGTTAACAATGCGATAAAAATAACTTTTAATAAATGGATTTACTTCTTTCATTTAAGTATATTAATTTTAGATGGATAGGTGATACAACATCCAAAAGGTTTTTACAAAATGTTTAGAGTTGTACACTGCCTTTTTATTTTGAATAATAAACACATCCATAGTCCCACGCCTATTTCACCGAAGGAATATTCATAAATGTATTACAGATCCACATTTCTTCAGGTATGGTTTTAATTAATAGGGGACGAGCCTATTGAGTGAATAATGACGAAGTAAAATTATAATTTAAAATAGAAACACTCTACCTGCACACATGGACTACGCCTTTAAGACTAACTCAAGAATATTACATACATTTCTTAATATAAAATATTCTTGATATTTTTATTATAAATATTTAAATGTATGAGGTTTCGGGTTTTATACCTGGGTCAGGTAAAGTGTTATTATGCTGCCAAAAGATATTTGGTAGCAGCATAGATGTGACCGACATACATACGATCGAGCGGACATGTTATCCGCACCATAACAGTTCCGATTTCACCATTTGCCTGCAGACCCCTAATAAAAGCGACAACGGTGGAATGTAATTCGACTGTATCTAATGAGGTTATTAATTATTTTTTTACTAAATCATTATTCTCGTTAACTTCGCAGCTAATGAGATAATCTCGTCTGTAATATTTAATAACATCCGACCGCGTGGATCCGGATTACAACATCATAGGTTCAATGCTTCTCAAATTAATTATGTTAGCGTTCAACTTTACAAAGTGGTTGTAATGAAGTACAGTTTGTATGAAGGAAGTAGCTTTTAATCAAATAGTGCGTGATTTATAAATACTAGTCTTGACGACCGTTGGTCGACCAGTAGTAGAAAACGACCGCCATTCTAACTAATATTTTAATGCGAATGTGAGTTTGTTTGTTTGTTACGCTTTTACGCCTTAACCGCTCGACTGATCATCATTCGCATACACGTTGTCAGGGGAAAAGAAAAGGACATTCAAGATTTCATCCAAATAAAAGTACTGTTATCAATCTAACCTAACGTACATTGACGTGAGCGAAGCCGCGGGCAAAATCTTGTATAAGATTATTTATTGGTTCTAGATGTGTTTGTTTATACTTCAAGGACTACTTGTAAGCAAGTCAATCGCTTATTCCCAGATAACAAATGGATTTAGAAGCCGATTAAAGTAGATTTCCACTTGAGATTAAATTCATATTGCAAGGCCAGTATTTTGTTGGAGGGTTGTTGTTATGCATTGGTTTTTTTTTTCAGCAAGACTTGTATTGCAATAGCAATTTACTCTGATTTACATAAAAGATAAATACTCTTATATTTGATAATATTAAGGATTACTGTCGTACTTATACCTATAGGCATATAATAATTCAATCTCATTTCTTACAAAAGTATCAAAAATAATAAATCGTTCTAAAGTTTTACTAGCATACCTTTATCTAAGGCATGTAAGCGTCAATACGTACAAAGCAAAAATAGATCGCTTTGTATCCTAAGAAGTCATAGGAAGCAATTTCAACAGAGCAGTATCAAAGGTAACGCTTCTCTTTGTAACAAATGTGTTCCAGAACGTAAGTAATGTGTATGTATGAGCATGCCTGTTGATTGATTGCGTATTTTATACATAGATCGCATCACGAGAGCGCCTCGATCTATGTATAAAATATGGGAAATCTCATTTGAAATATGTTCACGTTTATTCAATTTCTGGATATGCATAGTTAAGTTAAACTGTAAACTTAATTGTCTGATTAATTGAAGCTTAATTTAATTTTAAGTATGTGCGGTAAAACGTTCCCGTTGATTAATGGTTTGTTGAATTATTTTAATTG
This sequence comes from Catocala nupta, assembly GCA_963675205.1. NCBI lineage: Eukaryota > Metazoa > Arthropoda > Insecta > Lepidoptera > Erebidae > Catocala > Catocala nupta. The sequence continues at coordinate 13,374,731 of OY776087.1, forward strand.
GAACTTTAAACAGTATTTTGCGAAATATTTTATATAATAGTCTTTTCTGTTTCAGCCACGTTTTGCAAAAAGTTTTGAACGTTCTTTTGTTTTTGCTATAAAATTGCTACTCACTTTACTGTTTCTTTGGCCCGATGACTTTTGCAACCGCTGTATAAAAGGTTTGATTCTCAGATCAGGCATAATTAAAATCTTAGTATTACGTGGGTCCTAAAACCACAACCTAAACCGAAATATGAGTGCTATACTCCTTAAAATGTCTATCCCTTCGAGGATATAGGCCTGGGGCTATTATGTATGCACCTTAATCTTCTACCCATATTAGCTGGTTAATTATATAATAATAATTGCAAGGTTATTCAGAATATAAAAGCAAAGCATTTAATTTCGCGCCTGTTTTAGCATATTGCGCACTCAGAGTTAAAGATTATTTTAAGAAGGAATGCAGATATGTAATATGTATAAAGCAACATTATATTTAAATTGAAAGAAATTACGGTTATTTTTGTCGGCTAGACGTCCACTACTAGAAAACTCATTTAATATTTAAATATTATATAAATAATAAACGTATTTTATTTACACCTTATCTTAATCACGTTTGCAAATGCAATAAGTCATCTTGCCAAAATCTTCTTCTGCACTTCCGTCTGTGCTATATAAATAAAAGAAATGTTGAATTCTAAACCCCAATTCATATTTCGCAACGGTAGCAAAGCTTTGAAACACTTTTATCATCTATCTGTCGATCTGCTACACTGAATGAAACACTGACACTTTGAACGAGATTATCTCCCAGTGAACGCGGTTATTATAAAAATAAAATCAATGATCTAACCTGTATTTTTATACAGGCTAGATTATTGATACTGGAATCTCGTGTGAATACTGGAATGAAAATATTAATAGATAATCAATGTGATAGTACGAGTACTTAGCCTACATGACTATCTTTAAAATGATATACAGTCTTCATTTATTACAATAAATGAAAAGGAATTCATAAAACAAAAAAAATTTAATAACATCTATAATACGCGAACCTCGTTTCTTATGTGCTAAAGATTGCGCTTATAATGACATAATTATGAAGTGTCATGTTTGATTCCGTATTCGGGCGACTCGTTATAGACTTTTTTGTTTAGGTAATTCTTAATTTGCAGCATGCAGTCTGGCAATGTTCCGGATAGACGACAATAAGCTTTACCACCTTTTACATGGCACATAAAGACATAGTTGGCATTATGTAGTTGTAATACACCTCAGCCTGCCTCTTCGGGGATGTAGTCTATATATGATGTATATATGCATTATTTAATACCCAATTTATAGTTTTACATATAACAATGACAACAATAAATTGCCTTTTACTCACAACAAATGCCGCAATAATTTATTTTGTTGCTTATTCCACATTAACACTCCATTAAATCAACATAAAAAGGAACAGCTTCCATTATCACAATTACCGCGTTGTTCTGCATCGTAATGCCGCTCTTTTGAACACATAAATTGTTCTCAGGGAGGTATAAATAACCGGCCACAAGACTTTGCCTTTCGTGTTCTTAGAAGTATCTAAGTCACTTATAATTTTTTAATAGACTATTTAAAAAATGTGTAGTCGATGCAACTTTATCGTTTTACAAGATTAGTTATTTAAAATGTATGTGACCTTTGGATAAGTGAGAATTGAAAGACTTTTTTTTTTAATAGTTTTGTTGTCTTTAGCTTTTTTTTTGTAATGTGAGTAAATGCAATGACGCATATCCCTCCGCGGGGGTGGGCGGAGGGATTATGTCGGAGTCGCCGGGGTAAACGAAAGATGGAAAAGAAATAATGTACCTCCCGGAATACCGACTAAACCTACCACGGTGTTCCTCGACAAAACCACTATCGACGGGGCCGCGCGAATCGCTTTCACATGCGGTCGCGACCCCGCCTAGGTTACGGCCCGCCGTATGAAACGGCAGGCCACTACGCGAAGAGACCTATCCAAAGGACTCACTTCTATAAATACCCTACTGTCTCTCCCCTAGAGGGGAGACGGACTCGAAACAGAGGCGCGCGTGGGAACACGCACGCCGCCTCTCGGACCTGGTGCTGAACGGATGGCGGGCAGGCCCACAAAGCTCGCCATCCCCAGGTCAAACCTCAGGGTGGCTGGAGGTCGTCTCGCGCCCTCCGGCGCCCGGCTCTGCGGTTGGGGAGAGGGTTTAAACGTTCCCTCTCCCGCTTCGCCGCCTCTTTGATGGAAATTACTTCCTCGCAGAAGGAGGCGACGTCGTTCCACGACCTCTCACTCTGGACCATAGACTGAACTACGGCCGGGAGCGAGAGGGCAACCGATCCGACTGCCGCGATCAAATCACGGTGCTGCGATGCCCAGGCGGGGCAAACCGCCAAAGTGTGCAGCGCCGTGTCCTCTACAACGTCACGGCAGTCGCCGCAGTGGTGACAACCGGGCGTCTCTTGCCGGCGTATACGACACAGGAACCGGCCAAAACAACCGTGGCCAGTCAGTACCTGTGTCAGCCGGAAGGTGAGGGCGCCATGCCGCCTCTCCAGCCACTCCTCAAAAACGGGACTTACCGCCACGATCGTGGCGTGCCCGTTGTTGTCTTTAGCTTAAAGTAACTATAAGTAATTATTAATAAAGAGTAAATTGGTATAAAGCCAATCTAACAACAATTAAAAATCATTTATTATTTTATTTTGATTTTCTCTTATCTTAGCTAAAAATCTCTAAAATTTTGTTTAGTCCTGTCACTTTTAGCGATTTCAGAATACGAAATGTCGTTTGACAACAGAATTGGTACCAATATCAATGATAAATATGGAGAACTTTACAAATATTGAAACGCCGAGTGCACACAAAGTTTACCATTAACTAAAACAACAGTAACTTTTTGTGAGATTAGTTTGTGGATTCCATAAATATTGTTCCTTGTGCTTTGATTTGATTGAACTTTTTAACTGCAGATTTTTTTAAATTTTATTTATACCTTTCTAAATGATTTCACCTCGTTTGATGGTAAGCAATCGTGTAGTCCACGAGCAGAGTCCTCCGCACCTCGTTCTCACGTGAAGTGATGCAGAGGTCGCTACGTTTCTATCCTTAAACGTGAAATATATAAATAGACATACATACGTTCACGGACTATGGTAGCCGTTTACCATTAGGCACACTGTAAACTGGTGTGCCACCTTAAAGGTATAAAAACTACAGCACATTCTCGTCATACTCAGCATATGGGAAAATCCGAGGTGACCACTTATTCATGAACTTTCTGTGTAGCGCCATTTATATAGTAAAATTTTATCAATCAGTTCGCCTGTACAGTCTAGTTTTATAGACGAATAAAAAGCTAAAAGAGACTATGGTACATCCTAGTACGTAGACGTGGTTTCAAACACGCAGTCTATCATGCGCAACTACCACATTGCTTCTATTGTGTGAAATATTCAGTTCCTTAAATGAAATTGTCGCAAATGTGTAGGGCTTGACAAGAATAATACTTTTGCCGCAAATAACTGATGTTAAAATTCCTTATTTAGGGTAGATATGAAAACAAATTGTGTAAAAAGAATCCTCATACATTTTCAAAAGAGAAGTTATAAAATACAAACGCGTAACTTGCACAAAACACGAAAAGAAAGAACTTCTAATTTTCTACAGAATAACTAACTTATGAGTTTTGAATGAAAATTCTTCCAGAAATTTGTTATTATGACCCAGCGTTCAAGGCCAAAGCAAAAACGAGTTAGTTAAGATTTAAGTTTTGTTGTTGCATGGTAGAATATGGTATATAATAATGGCTCGAGAGCATTATGGCTTAGTTCAGAATCTAAAACGAATCAAACTTTCTTTCAGTAGATATACCTACATCATAGCTGTCGGTCTACTTCCAATTTTCGGTACTGGATGAGCTAAAAGAATTCAATGGGCTGTTTCAGTGTGACAGCGATAGTGAATGCGATTGCTGTGCATTGGGTCTCGGTTTAGAAAAATTGTTATTGACTATTCTGTCGCATAAAAATAAAACTCTGGAAATGGAATTTATCTTTTAATTCGGATTTCCTCTTCTTCTTTCTAAAGTCGATTTGTTTTGTTATTGTTTTTAGCTTTTAAGCTTGACCTTTCATTGGTATTTAAATCGGATTTCTTATTATTTACAAAGTCAATTCGCACTACAGTCCAATTACGAGGCTCAAACAATTATTTGTTATAGTTTATATCAGTGTCCAAAACAACATAAAATGTAACAATATAACAATGAATGTAGTGTCAGGTAACAAAATAGTTGTAGACATAATATTAAGTCACAAGGCACAAATATGTAAACTCGATAAGTCGTCAAATCACACATTGAAACGCGCAAGCCTGAGGCACCGCAATTTCACATCTACCTTACGAAGAGCTCAGAGGGATTTCGCTTCAATTTAAAACAATTATCCGGCTTCCTTTTGTGACTACATGGAGCAAAAAAAGAAACTAAGTTCGAAATTCAAGTTTATTATTAACTAGATAAGTTACCTATGTGATAACACCAGTACAGTGCAGAGTGTGAATAAAATTAAAATAAAGGTTAAAATGTATTTACTACATAATATACAATAATTCCCAAGACGTAAGTTACAAAATTTAAAATATATAAATAAATGTAATGCGTGAAAAAATTATATAACTGCTGCAAACGGCGTCAGGCGTTGACCTCAGCGCAAAGGAAAGGTTTTTGAAATATTTGTTGCAAAAGAGCTCTTAAATTTATTAGGTAATAAGACTATTATTATTTTTTAAGGGAAGGTAAGTTTTTTGGCAAAATACTATTACATTGAGCTTACATAAGCATCTTGATTTACACAAATGTACTGTAAAACATCGCCATAATAAAGTAACCATAGTTAGTATTTTTTGTACATATAATATTCAGCACATCTATTTAATGCTGTGTTTCTGTACTTCTAGTGCAATTAATAAATGGATATAACTCAGTATGGGAATAATATTAAAATAAGATTTCACATCATTTTTATTGAGTGGCAAAAAGGTTTTCTGTGTTGTTGGTTGCAACGCTTACGTGATAATTTAATCAATATAAATACTGTATGGCGTCTATCAATATACAGTACTTAGATTAGTTAACAGACAAAACCTACAAATAAATACGTATGCATAAGGCCGATGAGTCTAATTTTTAGTTAGGATTTTTAGCTCACTCCTAGTAGGAGACACGTATTTATAAGTAAGTTATGACATTCATCGGTATTACGCAAGAATATAATTGTATTAATGGGTCCCGCTACCCTACACATATTACAGCTGGTACATAAACGTATAATTCCATCATAAACCGTACTTTTTTACTTATACTATTTGCAGATTTTAAAAACCTTACGGGGATTCTAACGCGCATCCCACGTACTATTTCAAATACATACAGAATTAATTAAAATTCAAATTTTAGAGCAATTAAACTTAGTGTAATAAGTTTTAAGTATTTTAACAAGCTTCTCAATTTCAGTGCCTGCTTTGGATATGAAAATTACCTTATACGAGAGCTCTTTTTATTAACATTATAGCAAGAATATTAAAGTCAATGTAAATGTCTGTATTAGGTATATTTCTACATTTATATTTTAAGGCATTGAAATTAAACACTTTATACGGACGGCAACGTGACAAAATCCGTATAAAGTGTTTAATTTGAATGTATAACATTCGCGTAAACATAAGACAATATTATTTTAAGGCATATTAAAAGCCAAGCGTTTGAAATGTTAGTAATCTCTTGAATTATATTTGAATGTTTTAGTTGTCATATTACTTTTATATAAATATTTTCGTTTTCGTTTGCTTCTATAATTACGAGTATATTACGGCTGTTTTGACTTATCGATAATATAATGTTGAAGAGTGATAAAATGCCCGAAATAAGCAAACGTAGAAATTATTTATGACTCAAGCTTAACTTTATCTTAAAGCGCTATAAACGTAGTGTTTGGTAAATACAAGTTGCTCGTGCAGGTCACATGTGCAAGTATACGAATTATTTGTGCTTGTACTATGCGTAGCCGAGTGTTTCTAACGACGCATACGACGCACTTACGTACCTCAATATAGGCAGGTACTTATGTCAATTACAAGATCAATTAAATAACATTAGATCATTATGATTATTACTAGACATTATATGTAAAAATCATTCGCGTGTCGCAACAACTTTCATGCAGAATTTAGAAAATCTCTTATGCTCCTGTTTAATATTCATTGTTGCACAGTATGCTTGTTTTAACAGTATGTTTTTTTTCACAAACGTAATACAATGTGACTTTTACATACTTAATCAAAATAGTATAAGTTAAGAATTAGTAATGGTTTGGTAGACGCATGTAAAAACAGATTCGATAAACTTATACAGTTTATCGAATCTGTTTTTACATGGTTCAGTACTCAGCAAGGTACGTATTATATTGTAGAATTATTGTTCTCAACTACTTATTAACTATGTATAATATCCACAAGTAGGTTTGTAGATATTGTCATTATTTAATATTTTAAAGATTTCTGCCAATAAAACATGTAAAATTCATTATACTTAAGTCTTTTACTTTAATCGTTTCCAAGGAAACCACGGTATGCTCAAAGAGGCAATCTATTTTTATAAATTCATTTTGACCAATGCATATTATGACATAAACAAATATAAATATTATATATAAGCCATAAAAATAAGAAGAAAGAGTATATTTTTCATATTATTATGCAAAGAGAAAATGTACCTGTTATTTCGCATCCAACTCGGGACAAAAATTTGTGTGATCCACAAATGGTTGTTCGAGTCTGGGTTTTCTTTGTGTCCGTTGTTTGAATTTTTGTAAAGTCCTCCACGATTCAGAAAATGTTCCTAGTGCGGGAAATGTCTTTTTTAAAGAAAACATGATAAAAATTATTTCAAGATATCTGTAAAGTAAAGATCGTCAAAGAGTTTCCCCAAATACGTAAGCAAAAGCGTATGTCTATAATACTGTTTTTATTCACAAAGTCAAGTACTTAAGGCGGCGCACTATTGGCCAGACAGCCTCTTTTGTTTCAAGTAAATTCTCGGCTTTGGACAGCGGCCCCGTTAGCTTCCACTTAAACCTTTTTCCGTTTAATTTACGCTGTTATTGTTAAATATTTATATCTTGCCTACTTTTAGGCAAATCTTTCATTCCTTATTAAAGATCTGGAGCTATGAAATTAATGTGCATTACGTTACGGCGCAAGACTAGCATGGTTTCCTATTCAGTAGTAGCGACCTTTTTGTGTCTGATAATAATCTGGTTAGGATGCCAAGAGTGACTTTCATTATATTGAGACTGCTGTTTATAAGATTTAGGGTTCGGTTTCTGAGTCGATCAAAGTATTTTTGGTTTTCCCTGTCAAGAAATTCTCAGTAGAACCACGGTGTCTGATATACGGCACGAGACTCGTTCATAGACGGCATTAGAATCTAAAACCATAGCTGGCAAAATATATTTTATGGCTTAGGTTTCCAATATCACTTGGAAGTTAATTGTAGAAGCTTGATAGGCGATTACTTGTGATGGCGTGTATTTTCTGATTGATGGAATTCATTCTTCTCCGACACTCGCGATCGCAACATACCAGTATTGCATGTTAATGAAAAAAAAATTATGACACGAACGATATTAATACAAATTAACGCATGTTGTATAAGTTGTTACTTGCGCTGCTTGAAATAAAATTGAAAACCGTTTGTTACCGATGATAGGCATAGGCATGTTATTTTATACCATTTTAAGATTCATTTATTCTTAAACTATAGCCACTAACTATACCGAACATGAAAAGTACAATATTTCATTGTAATCATTGACTGCACGTTTGGTTTATATAGTCGCTACACCACTGATACTGTGCCGATACCCATACAAGTCAAATAATTGTGTGGTCTACAAATAATTATTTCGAGTTTAAGTGTTACTTGTATCCTTCGTTTGAGCTTTTGTTAAGTCTCTGTAAAACAGAATTTATACATAGGCGTTTTAAAAAGAAATAAGCATAAAAAAGTATTATTTTATGTTTCGGCAATAAGTTGACCATCCCACACATAATTTACACATAATTTATATATAGATGAATAAAAATAAACAAATCTCATACTCTGCACAAAGCATATTTCAAACGTATGACATACTAAAATGTAAGAACATGAGGTGACAGCAGTAAATACCAGGAAGTCTTGCACAGAAGGTGACATTTCGACATGCGTTAAATGTGCGCTTCAAATATTTGTAGCAGAGAGGCATGTAGGTACTGTCGTAAAATTATTGCAATTTTATGCTTAGAAAATACTCTCTCCAATTTATTGCTAACTATGGTTTGCTCATGGCTGCAATCACCTAAAACCCAAGGAAACAAATACCAGATCACAAAATTTCTTATGTTAAACCAAGATAGGTTATGCAATGTTTCATAGGAATCCATTAAAAGGTTTACTCGTAATGGATTAACAAACTTATAATATTAGTAGAATAGGGTAGTTGCCTGTTTAGCTTTTATAGGCAATTGCAAATAGCATTCAAAATAAACTTTTATTGAAATCAGTATCAAAATTAATTGGAAAATATAATAATTTTGGGGACTACGATAATTTAGCGATAATAAGACAGACAATTGACTGCATTGTACGAGCGGGAGCGATGGACGCCGTGACATCGACAACTCACGTTAGCTGAATCGCTTGGCGGGGCGACGGTTAAATTTTCAAGTAAGTAGCCTTCTTTTGAAAGCCACGAAGAAGATCGGAACATCCAAACGAGACAGCTGGTCCTCTCGGCTGAAATTATAATTAACGGTAATACTTATACTCAGAAATAATTGTAAACCTACGTCTGTAATTGCTGTAAAATAAATAATAAAAAAAAAAAAAAAAAAAAAAAAAATATTTTATTCACAGGCTACCTAGGCCCACATTGTGTTAGTTCTACATTATCTTATAAACTATGTTAGTAAATATTAGGAACACAGAAAGAACACAAATTATTATATTACGACCACATATATTTTCATCGAGCCCCATGTAATACATGAAGCTTGATGAACCTATCCATGGTAGGCCCATCCAGCCTTTCAGCAAACACCCTCAGGATACTGTTGGTGCTTCCTCCCACTCTGCTTGTCAACGACGCCACCTTCTTACGCATTATTGCGAAATAGTCGTCAGTGTGCGCATCGGCGAACATACCTGACGCACTACAATAGGGTGGAAGCCTCAACAGCACCCTAAAGGTATTATTGTATTGTACTCGCAGGGCATTGTTTGCCTTTTGGGTATGATTAGCCCAAAGGCTGCTGGTGTAAAATGTTTGGCAGTAAGCCTTGAAAAGTGTAATTTTTACTGGTACTGAGCAACCAGCAAACCTTCGAGTCACCATATTTCCCCGCACGGCCAATGCCCTGCGCTCCCTTTCCATATCTAGGTTGTCTTTTAGGTCTTCGGTAACAATGTGGCCCAGATATTTAAACTGGGTAACTCTCTTTAAAACTGAACCGCACAGCGCAACTGCAGGGATATGTGATGGACTTTTATTTGTACCTCTAAACACCAACAGTTCACTTTTCGTAGGGTTGTACTTTAGTCTATACTGCTGTGCATAACCCTCACAAACAGAAAGCAATTTTCTAATTCCACAGATAGATGGGCTCAGCAACACCATGTCGTCTGCGTAGCTTAAGTTATTGACACTAATTCCATCTATGTGGCATCCGACATGTGTGTTGCTGAGCTCAACCAGTAGTTCATTGACATAAATGTTAAAAAGTCGGGGGGAGGTCAAACTAGATTTACTTCTCATAATACCGTTACAGATTATATTTTCCTTGCCAAGGCCAGTAGTACCTACAATTTAAAGGTTCCAGTAAAAGTCTCACTCAGAATGGGTACACCCTTTTTTGTTATGGTAGCCTCAATTAGTTGGACGTACGTTGTTCTAGGACAAAAAAGGGTCAGCACTGAAATACTAGTTACGTCAGATTGCTTTGTTTTAAACGTGAGTAAAAGGTAACAACATTCGTTGGGGTCCATTTATACAATAAATTATTACCTATTATAAGTTTTTGTTAGCTAGCTAATTGACTAGATCTAAATGGTTATCTCATGATGTCACCACATCAAGTGTTATTACATCGCTGCGTAGGACAAAAATTTGTGCGATTCAAGTACTTATATGTGAAAAGTTACAGCTGGCGACAGCAAATGGCGTTGTACCCTGCTTTATACTTCTCCCTACAGCTTGTACTAGAACTTAAATCGCGCTTGTTAAGTTTACACTACAAGTAAAATAAAACTTTGTTGTGGCAAAGAATTTCAAGACATAAAAGGAAAATAACACTTTGCCCGATCCAGGCATCAAGCCCAAGGCCTTATGCGTAGCAGTCACATTCACTACCGTCGTACCACCGAGCCATATTCTTCTCCATATTTCATTTTTAACTTTAAATAAAAGAGACGATTCTTTGTTATAGCTTGTATTTACTGGCGTTCACATTATCACAGATACATTGGCCTATTTAATCTCGCCAAGGTATTCCTCATCAATCTTATTCGGTAATTAATTGAAGGGTTCCAGGGCGCGAACATTACCACTCCGTCGTTATTTGTTCATTCGACGAAGTCATCGTTCAACCTTACCTCCGAAAATAGCCCATTTGAAAAGCTAATGCCAGAAAAACAGTCATTGAGATATTTTCAGGAATAATATTTATTATATAGATTGAAATCGTGCCGGATTTCTTGGTTTTAAAAGACGAACATTTGTACCTGAGCCAATAATTTAAAAGGGTACTTTAAAACAATTAAACAGATAAAACAACTCCTAGTTAAAATAGTTTAACTTTATTCTATTTCTTTTTTAAAGACAGCTCACGTACTGCAATTATAATGTGTGTACCTACTAGAGGACTGAACTTTTACAAATTTTTTTTTTACTTATAACTTTTATACTCGGTACAAGTATTTGTAGAATACAAAATTTTTGTCACATTGTGTGCGGATTGAACTTGAAACACGCGACTTGACATAGTAGCAAGACAACCACCTCAACTATTGCGCTATTTGCCTTGTTAATCGTTTCTCTTAAGGTGCTTATAAATCAAATCGCGGTTACCATAACCATCCCATGGCAGCTAAATCGTTTAACACCAAAGCCACAAACACTTTGGCTACCATTTTTCCTGATGTTAAGCAGTTAATGAAGTTTATATCAATAGAGAATTGTGCTAAGTTTGTTAGTTTTTTGTAATTGACACAACATTTTCTAGATGTGCTTACGTAGCTCTTGGTATTTATAAGACTATGTGTTGTGTAATACAACACTAACGTTAGATTTTCTGTATATTAATGTAATTATTTGACATATTAATTACCTATATGACATGAACTCCATGTGAAATGAAATATTCTTACTTTTATATTTTGCATAAATATCTTTTACTGTACACTATATAATATTACCTCTATGATTGAAGACCTTAAAATATGAAATCTATTCAGGCTGTCAAATGATTTGATCAGTTTATTGGCAGTAATATTTAGTAAATGTATTATTAAAATGCCTGACACATAACAAGGTATTATAAAAATTATAAGCTACGGAAAATAAAAGTAGTTTCAGAAACATTATATTAAAGCATGAAAGCATCTCGTAGAGCAAGCTGGTACAGCATCATTTGTCTTATATACAAGATTTACTGAATAACGTCGTTTACTACTGGTGATATAATTTAGCGGTATAGTTCACGTTCTATTACTAACGCACCATTTCGCAATTTTACTACAATTTTCAATCGATTGATTACTCTGAATAGTTATATCATAAATTTTACTTTGGTTAGATCTTCGTTCTCACACATAATTTGCCTGCTATGTTTCAGCAATATTTAAAAAAATGTGGATCTCTTTAAAAAGGAAGGAATAACATATTTCAACCAAAGTACATAATATATACAATTGTATAATTGCATCCCCAGAATATATAATAAAGCAACGGACTTATAATATCAACGTCATTTTAAAACATTTTATCTCGAAAGCCTATAAAGTTCATAATTAAAAAGGAACATTAATCACCTAATTACTTGATAATCTATACCAAATTCCAAAGAACACAAATTTTCGCTACTTCAATATTAAAAGACGTACTTTGCAAGTTCGGCAACTTTAGCAAACATATTTGACAATATAATTAAGATAGAAATTTTCATTACGCTTCTTACGTAATCAAAGATGATTTTAACAGTAATTATATAGGGGATAGGCCCTGAAATTCGGCGTTTTACGTAGATATTACAAAAGTAATATCATCTAATTATTATTAGGAAACCTAAAAGGCCATCTACTTTTGGTAAAGTGGGAGGAGGGATCGGTACTGATTTGGATCTAAAGCCAAAGGTTTGCTAATTACTAATTCAAGTTATAACTTCAATTTATTCATAGTTATTAACAAACTTCCAACATTTTTTAAGACATTTGCCGCACTAGAATAAATCCTGTACCGCAGGAGACTTTACTATCATTCAAACAACATACTTAATAACGAGGTATCTTATTTGGGCTACGGGTCTCACTCACGATGAAGTAACTTAAAAGGTAATATATATATTTTTTGATTGCTCGATGATGGTGATGCAAATCGGTCGAAACGTCGGTCAATCAATAGGTATTTATAACATTCAAACAAGGAACACAAAGAATACCTATAATCATGGTCTGGATTAAAGTTTCATCCGAATGTAAGTCATTTGGTATAACAAATTAGGCGCGATTCAATAAAGCATCCATACAATGAAACATTTTCACAGATTGTCACATTTATAATATTAGCAAGATTCACAATTAAAATTTTAAAACTGAGGGTATACAGGAGAAAACACAGTTTATGATACACTGCACAATTATCACTTTTGGAAACCGTGATGAAACAATTTTATTTATACAATTCTCAATCAATTCACAAAGCTAGTCGACAAATCGGTCGCGATTCGAGCCGCTTTTCTATCCACGTTGAGTGCACTTTATGATAATCTTGAGCATTGAGAAGAGTATTTGCGGTGCAATTCGAGCGTCTGTACTGTGCTTGAGGCTTAAGGCTACTTGTACATGATGCCGGAATCGCACCGGAGCCGGATCGCAGTACTGGGTATACGAATACGTTAGTTGCCTATGTTTATTTTTTTATATTATTTTACACACACGAGCAAATAGCGACCAAAAGAATTCTTTTTGTGCAAACAGTATCAAATTCAGTTACTAAATACGCAAAAATATATTATTTTAATTTGAATATAAGAAAGGGTGTGTATTGGGGACATAACACTATCTCTCTCGAATAGTATCATTTGAATAGCGGTTACGTCACAGCTTGTATCCATTTGCTGTCATTTGACATTTACCCGTACAATTAGTTTTGAAACACTTATATCACTACACTTATATATTTTGAGTAGTTTTGAAAATTATTTCATCTCATATTAGGTAACTAATAAATGATGCCATCGCCACGCCGCCATTTTATTTATATAGCACAACGCTCAGTGCCTTGGTGTTTGCTTTGTTTGTTTAAATTTGTTAAGTATATAAGTTACACTTTCCTTTTTACGCTAGTTAACATTAACAATAAATAGGATTAAATACTACAATAAAAATCATGACTTCTTGACAAGTAGATTTTGCCTGCTTCCCTCGCGTTAATCTATCCATCTGGAAAAATCCATCTAAAAAGTACTGTTATTAACTTAACTTACAAGTTTTATAGTAACGGTACTTTTTTCTAGATGAAAAGTAATCTATGTCCTTTTCTGTTGCCCTGACAATGTCTATACAAAATTTCATGATGATTGATCGAGTAGTTAAGACACGAAAGCGCAACAAACAAATAAACAAACTCACATTCGCATTTATCATATTAGTTAGGATTTTATACTGAACTGTGAGGCTATGACTGTTGCTTTATTATTCAATACGAAGACGACGCAGAATACGCGCGGCAACAGAGCGGCTGCGACGCAGATGCAGTACGGTAGCTATGCGGTTATTTTGTGAAAAACGATTCGGTGCAGCTAATGTACAGGAACCCTAAAGCATTTATGTGAGAATAAACACTCGGAGCTCAGTGTGAGACTGAAGTGTCTCTCTGACGCTCACTTAGCCGTAACTTATATTTGAATCCAATATATGATCTTTAGTTTACGTATGTCAAATAGTATTTGTTTATCTGTGCAAAACATTGAAGTATTTTATATGTCTGTAAGGTGAGATTTTATTTTGGTGGTGTATCTGCATTTTTATGTTATATCTCAACTTAAGGAATAGATGTTAACTTGTACTTTATATACACGGTAAATTGAAAATACTAATAATCTTATACGCATACATTTTACTCAAATACTTTATGCCGGCATTAAATTCTCAATATTTCTTCATATACAAACATCCTATTCGATACAAAATAATAACGCTATCGTGGATTAAATGAATGATATTTGTATAAACTTGACTTGACAAAGACTTGACGGATGGCGTAGTGGTTAAAGTGGTCGCCTCGCCGCTGCTACTATGCGGAATGTTGTCAATTCTGATAAATATCTCCATATAAATTTTATATCCATAAAAATTAGGTGTGCTACAAAAAATAGTTCCAAGTTTAGATTTGGAACTATTAATTGTGTTCTTTGTTTGAATGCTTGTAAAGTTCCCTGTGATACAGGAATTATTCTTAGTGCGAGAATAGTCTTATTTTAAAATAAAAACACCAGTACCTTTGTTACAAGCATAACACTACTTTTCATTAAATAGCTTTAATTTTTAATTAAATAAATAATAATCTTGAATATTACAATTAATTAACTGGTTAGCATATTGGAACGTGAATTATGTTCAGTGGACCACCTGTCATGTCATAGTCATGTCTCTATTATACTAAATATGGCATTAATTTGCACGGAACTGGACGTCGTAGGTCGTGTAAAAATTCACCCTTGTGTCTACGGCTGATTGTTAGGACCTGAGATCGACATCTGGATTAGGCATAGCTGGGCCATTAATAACTTCGGTCATTCTTAAAATTTCTGGCAATTCTCAGTAGCGGCGTGGAATTTGTAAACGTGATAAATGAAAATAGGTAAAAATAATTAGCCTGCAATACATCTCTGCTTATCCCTTTCATTAAATTAATTTAATATGTATGTAAAAAAAAAAGATATTTTCATTGATGGTCAGATAGAGGCAGTTCCTTCTCCATAAAATATAACTCCTAACCATATCAAAGTTAGTCACATGTTAAGAAGCAAAATAAGTTACACGAAATTGTACCCTTGTCACTGTACCACAGCTGTTTATTTATAAAGGTATAATTGCGGCGGATATCTGCCTATCCTCCACATATTGGATTGAGAAATAGAAATTGGAACACGATTCACACAAATTACTAGGTTGATAAGGTAAATAAATATAATTTTTTTAAGAATTGTTCCTATATCTCCTTCCTTCTTTTTTAAAAAAGGATATCTCTTACACTAATTATAATGCCTGTATCGCGGGGGAGTTTACAAACATTTAAACAACGGACACAAAGAACACCCAGGCTCCTAACAACAATTTGTTGATTGCACAATGTTTTGTCCCGTGTGTGGATCGAACCCACAACCCTAGGCGCAGCGGCAGTAGCGACGCGAGCACTTTAACCACTACGCTATGTGTGCAGTGAAGTCTTCATATGGTCAATACTTATTAGTATTATTAGGAAATATACGATGCATGTGAACAATTCAAGTAGCTTATCGGGCGGGCTATATGCGTAAGCTATACCCGCAAGTTACATACGCGAGTAAACATTATGTGCTACTAGAGAGGGTTACTTTGATCAGTGTTTTGGTCGGTGCACACCACGTAAAGTACATACCTCAACTTATGTATGTTGCCATCTTGTGTATAATATAATACCTATATCAGCCCTGTATTAAACTGGCGGGCACGGGCCTCTTCTCAGTGTGAAAAGGGTTAGGTCATAGTCTACTACGCTGGCCCAGTGCGAATTGGCAGACTACACATATCTTCGAATACATTATGGAGAACTTACAGACATGCAGGTTTCCTCGCGATTTTTTCCTTTGCCGTTAATGAGAGCGATAATAACTATTTAAAACGCACATAACTACGAAAAGGCAGAGATACGCTCCTTAGGATCGAACTCGAAACTTAACATCGTAAGTGATCATAGGTGATGGTTCGCTAACCATCAAGCAGATCATATGTTTGTTTGCCACTTTAGTCGTTTAAAAGAAGCAAGAGGCTTTTTAGAAGGGCTCCAAAAGTTCCCTTGCTTCTTTTGACCTGACTACTTATATTATATACTATATATGCATCTTTTGTCATATATTTTTTTGTATCTTAATAATACTTACCTACTATATTGCGATAGAATAAAATGTTACCGGAAAAAAAATGTAATTATGTAACATTTACTGATTCAAAATTGCTGTGAAAGTCGGTTACTTTTGAGAGCTCGTAAAAATTCCAGCTCAGTCGTTCATAAAATTTATCCACCGCAATAAGTGACGTTTATTGCTCTGGTATAAAGTAAACATAAACATAAACACGATCTGATACAATTTCAATGTAAACCAGTTTTACTTGCCAACATGGGAATAGGATTTAAATCTTTACTTATATTATAAGGAAAAAGAAAAATTTTGTGAATTTCTGTGGTAAAATTAAAAGTGAATATCTCTATTTGTAAACATCAGTATGGCAGGTGGAAAAGTAAATTTAAAACGTGGCTAACTATAGTTTGGATTGAAGTGTAAGATTTTAACGTAAAATAGATAGGAAACGTATTAATTCAATATTCAAAATAATCATTGCATGTATTATCATGGAGATATGGGTACAAGATGTAATTATAATTTAAAAATAAATTAATTCTTTCACTGTTGGATTGATACTTATATTATATACATTCTACATGGATAAAAGCCATAATATATGTTATATTTAATGGGTGTAAAGGCGAGGTGAGCTGCAAATATTGTAAATAATATTATGACGATGTAAAATATTGCAGCCTAAAAAATATATATATATTATGTTTAAATTAAATATATAAATTACAAGACTAGACCGCGTCTCTCCTCGTGTGATTGTAGATTAAGTCGGGTTAAGTAAGTAACAGTACCGTTTTCTGGATGAAAGGTACCCTATGTCCTTTTCTGTTCCCCTGACAATGTGTATGCGAAATTTTATGTTGATTGTTCTACTATTTAAAGTGAAAGCCTATCAAACAAACAAATTCACGTGTGTGTATGTGACGCGGACCGCGCGACCTTGACGGCTGCGCGCGAGTCGGAGTGGTGGCTGTCGCCCCCCCTTCCCCTCCTGCCCGGCGGTAGCGGTATATAAGCCCCGATCGCGTCCTGGACGTGCTCCTTGCGGCCCGGCTCCACATCTTCAGTTAAGTGTTCCTGACTACAAGGACACGCAGCAAGCCTTTAAGTGACCCACGCCCTGTCTATTTTATATTGTTAAAGTTAAACGCATTAAAAGTGTAATTGCCATACCTTCTCTTATTTGTATCTTTTAATTAAATCCACCTAGGGACACCACGCCCCTACGGCGTGGTCTGTTCCTCTAAAACCTTCATTACTTCTAAAGAAAACCTCTAAAGGTTACAATGGCGCCCGGCTATTAAGTTTAAAGGCTTGCTACGTGGTATTTTTTATATTATTGCTATATACTGTGTACTGTGCGTGTGTATTCTGCTCAAAGGGTATGTAAGTTTTATTTTTTTAAGTGCCTAACCAACCACGTGCGTGATCGCGTAGTGAAATTACTAACAGTTTCATTACCCACGTCGTGTTATTATTATATTCAAGATAATTCTATTGCACATGCTACATTTATTACGCTTATTAGCTATCGCGTTTTTTCTCCTTGCATCCTTGGCCAGAATCATACGCTTGTATTTCACTGTGTTCTATTGATAGTGTTTTTATTTCGCTGCTTGTCGTGTTATATTGCGTAATTAGTAATATTTCTCGGTCGTTCGGTACCTCGTGCGCGTCGCGATCCTTCTAAACAAGATGGCGTACGAGATTAAGTTTCCGTTATTGAATAAATCGGAATTACTTTATGAAGTTACTTTGCGTGGTGGTGAAGCTAACACGGTCGATGAACTTCGAAAATCAATCGCCAAGCTCGCACCAGGTTCTCCTTCTGAGAGCATTTTGGAGTCTCATTTGTCTCCGGAAGACGATATCGCGGCTCTAAAGACCTCATTATTCAGAGCATCAAATAATGTCAGAGTATTGCGTAATAGATTAGACAGTAATTTATCAGCTAGAACTGAGTCACTATTACATCATATTTTTCATAGACTAAACCGCGTTTGTCTCGACGAACCGTCGATTCAAAATAATTTAAAATCTATTTGGGATGAGTTCCACGGCTTATATGCTTCATTTAGATCGTTAGTTTCTCAGCCGGAGGAATCAACTTCTCAAAATTATAGCACTAGAGCTTGCGAACAGATCGAGCCTCTAAATGTATTATTCTATGAGCGAAAACTTTTCTCAGAACTTTCTAAATTTAAATATAATGGCAAGTCTTGTGTGCGTGCTTTTATTCAGAAGGTTAATGAATTTATGTCAGCTAGGAACATACCTGAGGATAAGTTATTCTCTTTTGCATTTGAGATCTTTTCCGATGACGCGTTGACTTGGTTTCGTAGTATTCGGGATAGCGTTACTTCTTGGGGTCAATTATGTCAGTTGTTGAAAAGAGACTTTAGTCCTCATAATTTTGATTACAAACTGATGTCTGAAATAAGACAACGTTCTCAGGGCGAATCTGAGAACATAACCTTATATATAGCAAAAATGCAAGGTTTATTTTCTCGTCTTGATGTGCCAATTAGTGAATCTGATAAATTAGAAATTTTATTAAATAACATTAGGCCGTGCTACACTAATTGCCTTTTAACTACCAATGTAATAGATATTCCTTCTCTGATTAACGTGTGTAGAAACTTTGAAAGGTTTGATAGCCGTTCTAAGGACTTTAGGGAGCCACCTAAAGTGTCCCCTAGCACCCTGGCACCTGATTTTGCTTATAATTACCCTACTTCTAATTCTTCTAGTCCTTATAAGGGCAGTTTCAATAATAAACACTTTTATAATAAGTCTCCTAATTATAAAAGTAAAAACTTTAATAATCAGCCTAGTACATATTTTAATTCAAAGGCACACGTGAATGTTATTCGATCTGCACCTAATTGTAATAATCGATATTGTCCTCGCTGTAGGAGTACGTCACACTCACTCGACGCTTGTCGCCAGCCGAGATATTTAATCTGTTTTAAATGCGGTTTGAAGGGTTTCCGTGTTTCTGATTGTCCTAATTGTAAGTCTAAACTTACTACTCCGCCAAAGAAACTAATTGGCAAAGATTGGGGAAATAATAATCACTCTAAATTCAATAAAACTGAGTGGTCTGATTGGTTAACTTATATTTCTGAATTCTTTAACCATTGTCGCTCGTCCTCAACCCCCGATTCTAATATCGAAGATACCCCTTATATTTCTCTTACCGTAAATGGCAAAAGCGCCGTTGGCCTTCTAGACACGGGTTCTTCTGTGACAATTCTTGGAAACAATTCTCATAAATACTTTCTAAATAGCTATCAACTCGATAATTCTAAACAATTAAAATTGATAACCGCGAGCGGACACAAACTAAGTACATTAGGCTCGGTTTCTATACCGATTGAATTTCAAAATAAAGTAATTAACTTGGTCGTTCATATTGTTCCTGATATGCAAAATTCTTTAATTCTTGGTATGAATTTTTGGAGAAACTTTGGTCTGTTTCCTAAACACTTGGAATCAGTCTTGCTCTTAAACAAGTCTGACGCGCACGTCGCTGAGATACAGACGAATGTCGGTACTCATCTCGTCTCTTATGGTCTTCTAAAAGCCAATCAGAGAGCTACCGCTGTCAACCTAATCCCTAAGTTCATCGATAATTCTTCTCAGAAGCGGGGTCTCGGTTGCACAAAACGTATTTCACGTACTATTGATGCAGGTGATCTTGGTGGTCTTTCTTGCTCAATACCTATTTCTGCTATTACAAACGATATTAATGAACATACTAATTGTTCTCTTAATACGCCAGTTTCCACTAACGATTCTTGGTATTTAAATATCTATAACGGGTGTACTAATTCCCCGAGTTCGTTTGTCGACTATCAAGTCATAAACAATAAATTATATCGTTTTAAAAAATGTCTTAACCCTCTCACTAGAGATTTTCAATGGAAAGAGGTTGTGCCGTCTGAGCAACGGTCTAACATCCTAACAAAAATCCATTCTTCGCCCACAGCTGGCCATCTTGGCATTTTTAAAACTTATAAGCGTCTAGCACTTAATTATTATTGGCCGGGCATGGGCTCTGACGTCATAAAGTGCGTAAACTCGTGCGATTCTTGCATCGCACGCCAACCTAATTGTAAACAATATAATTTACGTAATAAACCGGTTGAATTCAACGCGGGTGACTTTGTTTGGCGAAGAACATTTTACCACAACGATAAGAATAAATATTTTAATAAAAAAATTGCACCTAAATTTATTAAATGTAAAATTGTTTCCAAGAAGTCTCCGTTAGTATATATACTGTCTGATATGTCTGGTAAACCTCTCGGTGAGTGGCATGTTAAAGACTTGAAACTAATTAACTATACTTAAGGAATAGTTTGGTGATTCTAGCTAATGGACTTTTGTTGTACCAAACCCAAGACTTCGTCGTAGGGCTAGCTAAATCACGACAGTCTTGATTTTTTTTTTCTTTTGTGATTTGTTTATATTTAACCTAATTACTTAACTACAAAAGTAATACTTCCTAGCGTAACACTAGAAAATATATACTTCTAAACTGCGTACTTCAATGCGTGTATCTGTCTATAATTTTTTTTTATGTATTATAAAATTTTTTAGACAATAAATTGTGTCTTAATTACGCATTCTATCTTCATATCAATTATTGCTTTCGAAAATACTAATCGAAATCTAAACATTTCAATTTTTTCACCAGTGGTTCAGTGGTTAAATTGCCACGGTCAAGTCGGTCTACAGGTTCAGTCTTTTTGTTCCCAACATATTTTTTTGCATTCATAGTGGTTCTTCTTATCTGCTTGCTAGCGTACTAATCGCTATATTTTTGTATTGTACAATTTCACCGTAGTTGTCGTTTATTGATCTTCATAACAAACTCATTAGCTAATTACTTTGTTGACATTCAAAACGTGTTATTATCTAACGGCCAGCTGTCGAGTTCGCATTCCTAATGAATGAATCACCTTGCCTTTAACGTGTTTTTTTATTGTTATCTGCTGCTTTTATTATGATCTGTTCGCAGCTACGGTGTTATCTATTATAGATTCTCGTTTAAATACTATTGATCATTTAAAGGACTGACACCACTTCTACTACCTGTTTCAGGATGCCGATCGGAAGCTGCTGCCGGAGGAGAGGGGAGTCCTCGGGAGACCGAATTTTCCCGAGGAAAAATTCTCCCCTAACGAGGGGGGTGTGTGACGCGGACCGCGCGACCTTGACGGCTGCGCGCGAGTCGGAGTGGTGGCTGTCGCCCCCCCTTCCCCTCCTGCCCGGCGGTAGCGGTATATAAGCCCCGATCGCGTCCTGGACGTGCTCCTTGCGGCCCGGCTCCACATCTTCAGTTAAGTGTTCCTGACTACAAGGACACGCAGCAAGCCTTTAAGTGACCCACGCCCTGTCTATTTTATATTGTTAAAGTTAAACGCATTAAAAGTGTAATTGCCATACCTTCTCTTATTTGTATCTTTTAATTAAATCCACCTAGGGACACCACGCCCCTACGGCGTGGTCTGTTCCTCTAAAACCTTCATTACTTCTAAAGAAAACCTCTAAAGGTTACAAGGGGTTAAAGTATGAAATTGCCAATTTATACAAAAAAATTTACACTCGTTTTTTTTTGAGTTCGAAAAGACTTTATACACAGCTTTGTCTGTCCGTCTCTCCGTTTTACAACTTTCAACTCAAGAACGGTAAGAGATAGAGACCCACGGTCAACGCCATTTGACTCAGCATACTCGATATACACCCAAAATGACTATGACCTTTGACCTCTGACCTCAAGGTCACGTGGTATCACGTGACCTTTGCATATATTGTTTTTCGAACTCTAAGATTTATGGCAATTCCTTGCCGTTTCTCACTTGTCTAAGATGTACCATATATAATAATAAATATTTACCCTCATTATCTATACATTGTTGCCATCTAAACGGAAGTTCATTTATGCCTCTACGATAGAACTCCCGGGATCTAGATTCTACAAACTGTGTGAAAGTATTTTGTACTGCCTCCTGGGAAGAATTTCTTTATCACGTAGATTATTGTCCAAGTCACGAAAAAATAGTAGTCCGTTGGAGCAAGCTCTGGCGAGTACGAAGGATGACGTATGGTTTATAAATGCAGCTCCTGTAGAGTTACAACGGTTTTTCGTGCAGTGTGAAGTCTTGCATTATCATCGAGCAATAATGGTGAAGATTGATTCACGAGTCGGGGCAGTGCACTAAAGCAAAGCTTACCAATAAAAAGGTAATAGTAACTGTTTGGAGGTCTCTTCATGGTGTCATTCACTATAGCTTTCTCAGGTCTGGTCAAGCAATAACAGCAGATGTTAACTGTGCCGAACTTTGAACAATGATGGCGAAACTGGCAGTGAAACAGCCCCGACTCGTGAATCAATCTTCACCATTATTGCTCGATGATAATGCAAGACTTCACACTGCACGAAAAACCGTTGTAACTCTACAGGAGCTGCATTTATAAACCATACGTCATCCTTCGTACTCGCCAGAGCTTGCTCCAACGGACTACTATTTTTTCGTGACTTGGACAATAATCTACGTGATAAAGAAATTCTTCCCAGGAGGCAGTACAAAATACTTTCACACAGTTTGTAGAATCTAGATCCCGGGAGTTCTATCGTAGAGGCATAAATGAACTGCCGTTTAGATGGCAACAATGTATAGATAATGAGGGTAAATATTTATTATTATATATGGTACATCTTAGACAAGTGAGAAACGGCAAGGAATTGCCATAAATCTTAGAGTTCGAAAAACAATATATGCAAAGGTCACGTGATACCACGTGACCTTGAGGTCAGAGGTCAAAGGTCATAGTCATTTTGGGTGTATATCGAGTATGCTGAGTCAAATGGCGTTGACCGTGGGTCTCTATCTCTTACCGTTCTTGAGTTGAAAGTTGTAAAACGGAGAGACGGACAGACAAAGCTGTGTATAAAGTCTTTTCGAACTCAAAAAAAAACGAGTGTAAATTTTTTTGTATAAATTGGCAATTTCATACTTTAACCCCTAATATTATAAATGCGAATGTGAATTTGTTTGTTTGATAGGCTTTCACTTTAAATAGTAGAACAATCAACATAAAATTTCGCATACACATTGTCAGGGGAACAGAAAAGGACATAGGGTACCTTTCATCCAGAAAACGGTACTGTTACTTACTTAACCCGACTTAATCTACAATCACACGAGGAGAGACGCGGTCTAGTCTTGTAATTTATATATTTAATTTAAACATAATATATATATATTATAGCGGCCTCGGTGGCGTAGTGGTTAGTGTAACTGACTGCCACGCCTAAGGTCGCGGGTTCGATTCCCGCACAAGTCAAACATTTGTGTGCATGAACATGGATGTTTGTCTTGGTCTGGGTGTTTATATGTATAATATGTATGTATTTACAAAAGAAAAAGTATATATGTATGTTTATCCATTGTCTAGTACCCATAGTACAAGCTCTGCTTAGTTTGGGCTAGATGGTGTTGTGTGTATGTGGTAGAATATTATTATTATTATTATTATTATTATTATTATTATTATATATTTTTTAGGCTGCAATATTTTACATCGTCATAATATTATTTACAATATTTGCAGCTCACCTCGCCTTTACACCCATTAAATATAACATATATTATGGCTTTTATCCATGTAGAATGTATATAATATAAGTATCAATCCAACAGTGAAAGAATTAATTTATTTTTAAATTATAATTACATCTTGTACCCATATCTCCATGATAATACATGCAATGATTATTTTGAATATTGAATTAATACGTTTCCTATCTATTTTACGTTAAAATCTTACACTTCAATCCAAACTATAGTTAGCCACGTTTTAAATGTACTTTTCCACCTGCCATACTGATGTTTACAAATAGAGATATTCACTTTTAATTTTACCACAGAAATTCACAAAATTTTTCTTTTTCCTTATAATATAAGTAAAGATTTAAATCCTATTCCCATGTTGGCAAGTAAAACTGGTTTACATTGAAATTGTATCAGATCGTGTTTATGTTTATGTTTACTTTATACCAGAGCAATAAACGTCACTTATTGCGGTGGATAAATTTTATGAACGACTGAGCTGGAATTTTTACGAGCTCTCAAAAGTAACCGACTTTCACAGCAATTTTGAATCAGTAAATGTTACATAATTACATTTTTTTTCCGGTAACATTTTATTCTATCGCAATATAGTAGGTAAGTATTATTAAGATACAAAAAAATATATGACAAAAGATGCATATATAGTATATAATATAAGTAGTCAGGTCAAAAGAAGCAAGGGAACTTTTGGAGCCCTTCTAAAAAGCCTCTTGCTTCTTTTAAACGACTAAAGTGGCAAACAAACATACGATTTGCTTGATGGTTAGCGAACCATCACCTATGATCACTTACGATGTTAAGTTTCGAGTTCGATCCTAAGGAGCGTATCTCTGACTTTTCGTAGTTATGTGCGTTTTAAATAGTTATTATCGCTCTCATTAACGGCAAAGGAAAAAATCGCGAGGAAACCTGCATATCTGTAAGTTCTCCATAATGTATTCGAAGATATGTGTAGTCTTAGATTAGAAGGATTACCAGTACCTACACGAGAGAAATATTGAACGACGAACAGTTTATCAAAATAAATATAACCGATTGCCTCAGTAAAAATAAATGAGCTTTATTCAACTGTTAAAGTTGAATAAAGCTCATTTATTTTTATATATATTCAATATATCTCTTAGAAAAATATTGGCACAGCCTAAATCGCTAAAAAACTTCATAATAAAGTAACTTGATCTGGATGATAAAAAAGTCAACGTAGTGTTTGTGCAAAATAAATGGTGTTTGTTTGACAAATTGAAGACGATTTGTTGCGCGAGTTGAGTTCGATAAGTTTACTTAAAGGATGACTTTTAACATTTTTGTAAAATTCTCATTATTTAAATATATTGCCAAGCATTAACATTTTAATAATTAGTTCACCATAATCTTCAAAACAACCGTTCTAATGCACTTGTGATGTAATGACACTTAAAAATATTATATATGGTGTAACATTTATAATATATTAGTAAGTGTCCTGACAGCCCGGGGAAAAAACCAATTGAATTCGTCATGCTTAAAGCCCATATAAAGGTATTTACTTAGATAAAAATTAAAAACAAAAACGTTATTCTGTGTTAAACCTGAACATGATCTATCTAAGTGCCAAATTTATTCAGCGGATTTTGCTTTATGCATGTTTGTCTAACAAACATTCAAACATCTTCACAAACTTTGATATGACTAACGTTCCAGAGAGAGTCCTTCTCTAGCCTGTTGCTACATATTGTGTAAAAACATGCCTAAAATGTGCCAACATATTATTCAAGACACGAAATAAAACATAAAAATCGACCACTTTACCGTGCGAAGCGAGAATTTGGCAAAAAAAATCTAGGATATAACATCAAAAAGTCTTCGCACGTTTTGTATTTGTTTCAGAAAATTGTTCGAGTAGTTTACTCTTGTTTTCTAAGACTATTTAGGTTCTATAATAAGAAATGTAGTACCAATTACGTGAAATACCGAAACACTCTTTACCAAAAAATTGTCTCAAACGTTTCGTTTCATAGTACATTTGATTTCCTGGACGTTTACTTCAATGTTAATTTTAAAACTCCTAAAGGCTTTTTTCACATAATAGAAGTCACGATATTCATGGTTTTTAAGTATTTAGGCTTAAAGGCCCAAAAAAATGTACCCATACGTGCAATTTCTGGAAATCATGTTTTGTATAGACGTCAGCCACTTTTGAAATTGTTTAATCCACCCACAGCTGCCATGTATATTTTACAAGTATGTGTATTTGTAGAACAGCCCGCAAGCTATTTGAAAACTCGGCTATACAGAAACTAGCCAGACCAGGAGGTCTGGCTAGTTTCTGTATAGCCAAGCTTTTTGAGCGATAAAGTTAGAATAAAATTAAAAGATCTTAAGCCATACGCGTTCCAATTCATTTGACGATGATTTTGTCAGTGGACTATATAACTATGCACTACGTACTTGAACAAATATATCAGAGGTATGTTTTACATGTATTTGAATGCCTTTCAAATCATTGTATGAGTCGTTAATGAAATTATACCTAAGTAGGTTTAAGTATTTGGTTATGTGCAAGTACATGACTCTAGTATTATTCTAGCATTAACTTGACAACACTTTAAACAACAATAGATAGAGATAGTTTGCTATCGAAAACAATATTTTATTTCGCGTTCACGATGGAACGAATTGAATTTCCTTTTCGACTTTTACATCACAAGAAACAACAGGCTCTGTTGAGTAATTTATCAAATTGTCTGAATGCGAACAATGGATTTTGGTTCCGACTTGTGAGGATTGTTGGGATGAATATAAAGGGACTTCGACCTGCCCTGTTCATGGCGGTGGACAGCGCTCCGGGCGATATAAAGTGGGGTTTGCTGTATACCGTAGACTATTGCTACGGTAGACCGTATATATATTAATAATTTTATGATATTATAATAATTTCTAACATTTTCTATCTTTAGACAATTTACAATTATTTTACTACGGAAAGTATGTACCACAGTCTGCCTACAATACCTATGAAATTGACGACGTCTACACCAGTCTTAAATAATAATAATACCGTTTTTATTATTACTATGATTATTTAAAATTTGAGGTAAACATACATAATTCACATTTTAAGCATATATTTTCTACCAGGACATTGTACACTTTTACATGTATAATATTAAAAATCGATTGACAAACAGTGAAGAAAAAGGTACTGCATAGTTCACAACCTTTTTTTTTTTTTTTACTTGGGGGAATGCAATGACGCATATCCCTCCGCGGGGGCGGGCGGAGGGATTATGTCAGACTCGCCGGGGTAAACGAAAGATGGAAAAGAAATAATGTACCTCCCGGAATACCGACTAAGCCTACCACGGTGTTCCTCGACAAAACCACTATCGGCGGGGCCGTGCGAATCGCTTTCGCATGCGGTCGCGACCCCGCCGAGGTTTCGGCCCGCCGTATGAAACGGCAGGCTCTCTCAAAAATTCCCTTCTGTCTCCCCCCTAGAGGGACGAGACGGACTCGACACAGAGGCGCGCGTGGGAACACGCACGCCGCCTCTCGGACCTGGTGCTGAACGGATGGCGGGCAGGCCCACAAAGCCCGCCACCCCCAGGTCAAACCTCACGGTGGCTGGAGGTCATCGCGCGCCCTCCGGCGCCCGGCTCTGCGGTTGGGACGAGGGTTTAAACGCTCTCTCTCCCGCTCCGCCGCCTCCTTGTTGGAAATCACTTCCTCGCAAAAGGAGGCGACGGCGTTCCACGACCTCTCACTCCGGACCATAGACTGAACTACGGCCGGGAGCGAGAGGGCAACCGATCCGACTGCCGCGATCAAATCACGGCGCTGCGATGCCCAGGCGGGGCAAACCGCCAAAGTGTGCAGCGCCGTGTCCTCAACAACGTTGTGGCAGTCGCCGCAGTGGTGACAACCGGGCGTCTCTTGCCGGCGTATACGACACAGGAACTGGCCAAAACAACCGTGGCCAGTCATTACCTGTGTCAGCCGGAAGGTGAGGGCGCCATGCCGCCTCTCCAGCCACTCCTCAAACACGGGACTTACCGCCACGATCGTGGCGTGCCCGATAGTTCACAATCTACCTAATGTCTTTGTCTATTTATATATAGAACAGTTATCTCTTTTTAATAATAATATTATTCATTAGTTTATGTGTATTATTACTTTTGTATTACAATTATTATATTTGTAAATGTTTGAGTTCAATTTTAGTTAGCAAATAATTAACCGGGTATGAAAACAAATTTCTTTAAAACTAATATTTTCTTCGTTGGTCTGATTATAAGTTTCCGCGTATGTTTGCATATAATTTTGAGCTCATAGGTTCAATTTTTGTGTCGGACAAAGTATATATCTGGGATCCACTTAAATTCAATAGACTCAGTTTTCCATTATTACCTCTTTAAAAACTAAAATGCTCTTCCGGTCATCTCTTATAAACTAAATATAGACCGTTTCACTAGAACAGCCAATGATAAAGGATGTAGTACTTAAAACAGATTTAATAGATTACTCAAACTACTACTACTACTAAAGATTTACGATCAACGTATTGGATGTTTTAACAAACATAACATTAAATTCATAACCAATAACAAATTTCAAAAAAAGGTACAATAAACACTATTGAACGAGAATTTATTGCTGCGCTATGTTGCTTAAGTAAATACGTATTAGTATCTAGTTTAATAATATTATTGAATATTGTAATTGTGTTTGAAATCCTTTATGGCTTTTAAATTTAATTACAGTCTGTTTATTTAGGAATGTAGAAGCCTATTAAGAGTAATTGTTTCAGTTATTTGCCGTTGTGTTTAGTTTACATGGCTCGTGGGACAAACCTATAACCTGCTGGTCACGATTATTATCGCAGTTTGTGTAAGGATCATTATTTATAATGTCTAGTGCAGTTGTTGTACGTGTCTGCTTGAAGTGGATATGCTATTAACTGTAATGTTCATTTTGTGTATACCTAGCTAGCAATAGTAAGTACAGGCAGCAACATAAGCCAATACATACTCGCAAGATATTGATTTGCTCTGTCTATCGCAATTATAACATACTAGCTGTCCCGGGCGTGTTCGCCACGATCAACTATTATAATTACTGCGCCGCTCCAGTGGCTTGTAGCGTGATGTTATATAGGCTATGCTACTTCTGGTTAAATAGCTTTCTAATGACTAAGATTATTTTTATTGATTTTACAAATCTCTCTACTTTATAATAGTAACATAAATGTTATTTTTTACAGCAATGATAGTAAAAATTAAGTCGATTTATTTACAGTTCTAAAGCACGGAATAAATTTTCAAATTTTAATTCATAGAATACTTTTACAAATTTGTTAAATTTTCTGCTAATTATGTTGTTGATTCTATCTTGTAATATTATATTTTTGAGTACACAATGTATACATACATACACTTCGAACTTTACTACGTAACTCAAATCTGTTTCGATATATGAGTGGCAAGCCGTTGGCATTAAAGTTGTCTATCGTCTTAAAATTATTATTTCAAAGAAACATAATTCACCTTAGCTTACCGCAAACCACACATTCTGCTTCGTGAAATATATATAAATAAGCTGTTACCGTAGCCTATGTGAGGAGGACAGTGATGAAAGGGGAAAGAATCAGGTGCTTCCACCACTCCCACTTACCAAACGAAACGAAACAGTACGTACGCTGCTACTTTACGGCAATATACCGTGTGAGGGCTGTACTACCCCGGTAGAGTCAAGTCATTCATTCTGAAATAAGCAGGCTCTTGATACTCATATCTTTTACGTTTCATTCGTTTACTTTACAAACACAACAATACCAGAATCAGTTTTCCCGCAGCAAACAATGGAGCGACGTGCTACTGATTAAATAAAAGAGTTGTTAAAAATAAATGGACTGTGCGAATTCTTTGACCTATTTAGAGAATTCAGTATTAAGTTGCCGGATGGTTTGCTTTGAGTCGGCCTGCCGAATTGCCTTGGAAGCTGGACGCTTTTTACTAATGGATCGGATTCTAATTATAGACTTTGAGTAGATATGGTAACTTGCTCGTATAACCGTTGGTGTGTACGTAATAACAACTTCCATTTTTTTAAATAATAGAGTCTGTACTGATAACGATGGTTTTGAGATAAGTCTATCTGTTTGTTTATGTTACAGCACACCACAAAAAATCATAACCTAAATTGGCAGTGATTCAAAAATAACAACATAAAAATATGGCAAATTTTGATGACAAATTTTTGTTTTATTTTGTGCGCTATGTATGGAAGTAATTCATTGTTTATTCATCATCTGTTCCGGTTTACAAGCTCACAGGCGATCATCGCCTTACTCCAAAAAGATTTCCTTTTGCCGAATTACATCAAAAATCGGAGATGTCTTTGTTATTTATTCTTGTGATCTTCAGTCAAATGTATGTCAAATTAAATGTTATATCTATATTTTGTATATATGTATATATTTTTGTTGTATACGGCCTAAGGTCGCTGATTCGATTCCCGCACAAGTAAAACATTTGTGTGCATGGACATGGATGTTTGTCTTGGTCTGGGTGTTTCTATGTATAATATGTATGTATTTACAAAAAAAAAGTATATATGTATGTTTATCCATTGTACAAGCTCTGCTTAGTTTGGGCTAGATGGTGTTGTGTGTATATAGTAGAATATTATTTTAATTACATAATTTGTATAGCACTAAATTATGCAAGAGCTGCTAATCTAGCTGCTATTCGCTTGGAAGGTATTGTTAATAAAATTTTCTATTAATATGATCTCATGCTTGTCTAATTCTAATCATTTCCTTAAATAGAGTCAGGACATCTCTATTACCGATTTTGCGAACGTAATTTAGATTTAAAGATATTTAAATACGTTTATTCTCATATAAGATTATATATTAGTACTTATTAGCTTTTGCCCATGGCTTTGCTATCTTGAGAACAGATATTTTTTTCCTAAATGAAAGAATTTTTTGTGTGCCTCACAAAATGTATGCGAAATTTCATGATGATCTGTCAAGTACTTAAGGCGTGAAAATGTAACAAACAAACCCACATTCGCATTTAAATATGAAAGTCCGAACGCAGGCGTCTAGATAATGTGGTTAATATAACCACATTGTCTAGAAGCCTGCGTTCGAACGTCGAGTTAGAAATTAAGAG
This sequence comes from Catocala nupta, assembly GCA_963675205.1. NCBI lineage: Eukaryota > Metazoa > Arthropoda > Insecta > Lepidoptera > Erebidae > Catocala > Catocala nupta. The sequence continues at coordinate 13,405,975 of OY776087.1, forward strand.
TTCATACTATTATTTATTCAAACACTTTAACAACGTTAAATAGAAACCTACTTAACTGATTAAATTAAATCCATTGCGTATGTTTCTCATGGATAACTAATGAACGTTCTTAACACCACGTAATGATTGCTCCGCACTCCAAATTATCTTCATAGTATCTCTGGTTACCAACGATTGGATTACTGCAGCTGTAGCTAGCGCGACAGGCACATGGGAGTGCCATATGGTTTTCCTTAATAAACCATACTACGGTCTCAATACCACTACTTATTGTTGTGTATGATGTCTTGGGTAGGATTCTTGGATCGAGCAGTGTTATCGAGCTTTCCTATCAAGAATTTCTCAGTGGCTGCATGGAGTTTGACACTGTGCCCGGTAGACGGCAATTGGCTCACCCCTTATTATAAAGAGCAATCATGGTTGACTAAGTGTGGGCATAATACGCATCTGCCTACTCATGCCTGCATGCCTAGTCTTACGCCATATTATACTTACTTAATATGTACGATAAAATTACATCTAAAGATTGTATTAATTCATTGTAATCATAAATATTAAAATAGTCAGTAAGATTGCGATGCAATGAGGTGCTATTATATCAGACGGGGGTAAAAACAAGATTCGAGAAGAGCAATCTGCAACGTAGGTAATGTTAAAAATAAATCATTAAAATAACATACAAAACGCTCGCCTACAACAAACTTAGTTGCTAGCGCGGGTTCCCTCACGACAAGTGCGCGTCTCAGAGACACCGCGCGTGTTGCGTTAGTAATGGCACGTCGCGACTAACCGCCATAAACGTTTATCTTCTTGACTTGGGCTCAGGAGTGATTTGTTGCCACTTGTCACAGAACGCTTGACTTCTTTCGTCAAGGTTTTTCGTTTTGGTTCTGCCTGTTGGTACGATACCTGCTAAAATGAATTATTTGCATTTTTGTTAGGATTTGAAACAAAGAGTTAGATATTATTTATTTAGCCGAGTAAAGACTTAAAGTCTACACTTATATAAATAGCTTGGATTTTTGCGAAGAGAAAAACTCATCTTGCTCTTTAAATCCTAGATTTTACAGTTTAAGTTATTACAGTACGAAAAGATTGTTAATATCGAATTTCCCAAATGATGGACAACCACGTCGTGGGACGCAGGCTAACTCCAACTTGCAATATGCCGTTTTAAATACAGAATATGCGTCAATACGTGTTTCCTCTCAGTACAAGACAAAGACACGTTTAAGATATTTTAGTTTTTCTAAATATGATAGTTTTATATATTAATCACCACCATCTCGCATTAAAAAACTGATGTCTGGTTTTTGAAAGGCTAATTAACAAGAATCGAACATTTTACATATTTTTTTGGCTGTTATCGATTCGACTGCTAAACAATAAGTTAAAAAAAATTGATTTGGTCTGCCAAATGTGGTTATTATTTTTCTTTCCGCTTGTTCCATTTCTACATTGGACTTTTATTTTAATTGTGACACAATCAGTGCGTGCTATAATTAGAATTAAAATTGCACCGTATAATCGGATCTAGAGAAATTGAATTTCTTTTTCAAGAGTATACATTATTGAGGAAATCGCTTATCTTGTTTCTATCGAGTTTTAATTCATCCACCGGCAAACGGATGACGCAAACGTGCGGACATTGTCCTATTATAGATAAGGTCCGGTTCCCATATTAAAAATTCGACAAATATATAAATTATGTTAAAATGTAAAATGTAAAAAACATTTCAACATATTTCTCGTAGTACATAATTGTGTCAAAAAATACTTGGCCGTAGTTGAGATGACTCGTTTTTTGAATCTTGGAGCCGGAATTCAGTCTTAATATGGTTAAAATGATCAATTAATTCGCTTTTAATATACAAAGCTACTTAAGCCATTAATAATAATAATAACCCCCCTGGGACAGTCGTTATCTTATCATGAGACTAACGCGATGTCGGAGAGCACAGTACACTAGCTTTTAAACTATCACTATCACCTTCACCTTGTGATATAAACAAATAATGTATCACCAGGTTAAATAAAAGCGCACAAACCGCAGGGCAGCTTGTGGCGAGCTAAATGTGAGTGGCGACACTGCGGTCCTGAATGCCTCAGTGAGTGGGTTAGTCCCCGGCTTGCCATTACTAGTTGGATGGGGTAGAACTTTAAGAGCGCCCATAGGACTCTCAACTCTGGCTTGCCTTGGTCGGCCGGTCAGAGGGAGGCAGCTAGAGCTATATGCTTGAGGGTCGATGTGTCATTTTCAAGGGCATAACTACGGAGAAACCCGCTCCGGGTCTCCGTTGTCACGAGAGCCGTGATGGTGAAACCAGCACCGCACCGCTCGACACCCCTAGCCACTCGCACCGGTGTTGTCCTTTGCTGCTGACTTGTATGCCTATAGTGGCTATTCAGGGGACCCACCTAGTGAGTTGGCGAGTCACCGTCTGCCCATTGCAATGATGCTATTAGAGTATTTAGGGCAGGCGCCGTTTTTCATCCATAGTTAGCAATATATACCGGTCCATCAAACACCCATACCCATAGCCCATATATTAGAATCCATAGTAGCAATAGTCCTACGCCTGCTGCGGCTAGTTCCGCTGTTGGTGTTCCATCCCACCTTTGATTAAAACTCTCAAAGGGCCTCTTCACGTTGGACCCATGTCTCCGTGTAAGCCTCCCAAAGGGCCAGGTATTTTATAATATAATATGTTAGAAAGTACCTGTGATAAGAGAAACATAATAATAATATTTATTTACAGACAGAAAAAATGAGATACATCTTTACACTACATCATACATATTACATAAACAGTGTTAAAACATATCTGCCTTAAATAATTTAAACATAAATTAAAATTAATGTGTGCTGTGTGTGAGACTTATCATCAGGCGAACCGCATCCTTGTTTGCCACTGTAGTAGATATTCCAAAGCTCCATTTGAAAACACATCAGTAAGGAGATGAGTAGCAGTTGTTGTACCTGACGCTAGAATATTAGCAACTATCTTTTTACAGACTCGTCAATACTTCAATTTGTCACCGTGTTTTGCAAGCTTTACTGTACGATATAATTATCTCACCGGATCGACACTCGAGTTTACATGCTATCTCAATATAATGGGCAACATTATATTGAGATAGCATGTAAACTCGACGGTAACATATTTTCTGTCTCATAATTTTACAAGTAACTTAATAAATAATAACTTTGCATCTTATGGTAATCAAAAATCCTTTTTTTATTATTTCGGGTAGAATGCTATCTAATCCTAATGGATGTCGATAAATAATAATTATTGTCGACTTTTATTACACTTAGATAACTTCCTTTTACATGCATTGTATTATTATATTAAATGTAGTTGCTGTCACCCCCAACCAGCTTCGAACTCAAGAATGTGCTGGGAATGGTAATCAGCTATCAACGACGTTCTCATTTTTCATTGATACGAATTGCTCAAGTATAGTAATAGTGTGTGCGCTGATATACAAAATGATTAATTTTATCTTTTTAAGTGACAACCGCGTACAGTCACCCTTAATAAGAAGTAAATGAAACTAAATTCCATTAAACTGTCTCCATCCAATATGTCAAAATCCTAATCCTAACGATATAATATTATAATTGCAAATGTGTGACGTACGGCAATTATTTAATTAACATAATATCCTAACTAATATTATAAATGCGAATGTGAGTTTGTTTGCTATGTCGCTTTCACGCAATAACTACTAGACCGATTATCACGAATTTCGCATACACGTTATCAGGGGTACAGAAAAGGATATAGAGTATCCTTTATCCAGAGAAAAGTACTGTTTCCGGTTGAAGCCGCGGGAAAAAGCTAGTAGTGTATACATCTTGTGTAGCAAAATGTAACATACTGTAATTCGTTAATTGTGAGTAAATATCTGTTCCACCATTTTGTAAGCGTGAATGTTTCTTAAGATTTCTGTATCCTAATAATCCAAAACGTTGTATACAACTATTTATTACTAACAAAATAAAGTTAATAGATGTATCTATATAATAATTTGGAACATTAAAAGTAAACATTCTATTGGAACTTGGTTTTGAACGTTGTCAATTGGGGAGATAAATATGTTCAGGGAAAAAAATATTGGATTCGCCCTCACTGCGGTGTGTTGTTTTGTGACGCTGCTGCTTTCCTTTACAACCTTTGCCTTTAATCACCTAAAACTTAAGACTACATGCAGTCTTAAGTTTTAGGTTTGTGATTAAAGGAACCAATTTTAAAATATATATTTTATAATGAAAAATTAAATAATGAATTATGAAAATTTGTAGAACAAAAGTTGTTAAGTAAGGTATAAACCAGTCATAAGTAAAAAGTTATTAGTATTCACATGTATAGTTGTCTCTAATTTGCTTCTATTGTACAAATAAATAATATATCTAGCTGCCTTAATATCGTGACGGAAGTGTATGCGAATGCTGTGCATGAAAGTTTGGGTTCTTTTCCCCAAGTCGGGCAGAGTGTTATTGAGTTGTTTTGTCAAAAAATTCCGATTAGCAACACGAAGTCAAGTACCATGCCTGGCAAGAGGCAATATCAGATCCACCCTGGGGCTGGCGAAATGTTGGTGAAAATTACCACCTCTGCCTACCCCTTCTGGGGATATAGGTGTCAGACTATGTACATACTCTCACATTTAGAGACCATAGTTGAACACAATACCCGTTGAAAACTACATACATGGGTGCCAGAAGCTTTCAACGAGTTTATTTTATTTATGCGAATTTTAAAAACACTTTATTATAATTATCTACCCTTTCGTAAACTATTTTGCCAGTAACAAAGCACTTGTATCAACAGTGTTTGCCTTGTAATATTACGTAATCGAAAGTAAAGCGTAATCTTAATAAAATCACTCCAGCACATACTAGCTATCAGATTCAATTACCGATTTCTCGCCAATGAGCAAAATAGATTACAAAGAGACTTAGTACGGGCTGCCGTGTACTAACTGGGATAAACGTTTTTTTATTATGTAGTAGTAAATAAAAAATATTATATCGGCCCAGGATACAAACATTCCCATTACTGGGTACAATGCCTCTTTAGAAAACGTTTAGGCATAGTCCACTACACTCAGTACGTGTTGGTTCATACATCCTCGATAACATTATAGAGAACTCAATGCAAAATGCAAGCTCTTAGCCCAATAATGTCCCATGGCTGAGCAACGTTAATTCAAGAATTAATTAAATATTGAAGAATTAAATACATAATTTATATATAATGCTATATATAATTAATAGGTATATTTTATTTAAATAATTATCCTCCTATAATTTCTAAGTCACGGGAGACTTAACAAACATTCAAACAACCGACAAAAAGAACAGCCAGACTCGGAACAACTATATACACTATTTTCTCTGAAAGCGAGGATAAAACCGCAACATTCGGCACAGTCGCAGTGGCAAAGAGCTCACTTAAACCACTACGCCATCCGTGCACTCGATATTACTTACACCGTTATCATCGATACTATTAAAAACTTTTAAATTCATAATGAAATTCAGCCATGATCTGAAATACTTTATTGAATGTTAAATTTAATCGATTTTCTTCGGTGCCTTAAATATTATACTTGAGGTTAAGCTTGTATGAGTTTCGTCGTTTACCATGTTAAAGCTACGTCACTACGAGGAAATTTAAGATTTGATTTCTGAAAGGGTTTGGCGTCTCGGTCTTCTAAATAGTAGATTTACTGTGTGTGAGACCAATACTTTTAAATAAAGAAATTTAAACGAACTAAAATTGTATACTGCCGTACTCTGAATTGGTTTAATTTCAAATATTTAATAAAACTTTCTGAGTTTAGATATTATTTCGCATAAATATCCACGTGATATTCTAACTAATATTATAAATGTGAATTCGACTTTGTTCGTTTGATTGTTACGCTTTCACGACTTAACTACTCGACCGATCGTCAGACAATTTTTATAGATGTTGTCAATGAAAATGGATGAAAGGTACTCTATGTTTTTTTCTGTATCCTAGAACAGAACATAGGATACTTTTCATCTATAAAAAAGTACTGCTCCCGAGAGGTAGCTAGTAAGAAACAATTGCCAAATAGTATGTAGGCTCATATCAAATCTTATTTACGTGTTACTGTCATATAATAATATGATTACAGCTTTTGTGATCTACATATATATGTAATTGTATTATTAAGCAAGTTTTAAATATCATCGAGTACGTTTTCAAAAATATCAACGATGTTCAAAGGTTACATTTATTTTTATTAAACCACCATTTCTTTATTTTTACTTATCTTAAACAATGTTTATTCCATCAATTAATTATTCAATATCCGTACAATTCATGTAAGGCATCTCTTGAAACGTTCTTATAGACAAACGGTTAATATTCATTTTGTTGACGTTCCTTTATATTAATATTCTTCGTCCGTCGGATATTTAATTTTATTGTAAGTTGCGTTGAACTTTGTCGATATTGGAGCTTGCAGCTGTTTATTTATTTGTTCCGGAGTGTGTACCAGCTTTATATAGCGGTGTTCCGATATGGGAGCGAAAGGCGTGTGTCTGGCAACACATAAAAAAATGATCTATGCTGATCATCTTTTAAATGCTTTTCTTTTCTTTGTAGTAACATTATAAGAGTACTTTATTTGGGTAGATATTGACTAAAAAAATGTCGTAGATGGTAGGAAAAAAATGTGGCGATATGTATACCTACGTATAAATTACATTTCTGCCTACCTCTTCCCGGTCGCGCCATTGCGGCTACGTGTGAGTCGCAGTGGTGGCGCCCCTCCTTCGATTTCTCCTCCCCAGCAGCGGATTATTTAAGCCGACCGCGCCCGGGTTCCTGCTTAAACGGGTTGGAAGCCTTCTGCGCTCACCGCACCTCTGTCAAGGCCATCAGAGGCCAACAATTATTTAAACACAAAAAAAACGTTCCTTCTTGCTTCTGCCGCCACCGCAACCAAGTTAAGTTGTCTCTTAAGCTATCCAGCTGGACCACGTAACGAGCCCTTCACAGAACCATACCCTGTTGTTTTTTTATGATAAAGTAACCAATTCGTGTACTGTAATTCTGTAATCTGGAATTAAAAACCTTGTAATTGCGAAATATATCTTTGAATTATCTTCGCTACATAACTACCCTGGGCAATCTCATCTTTAAAACGAGATTGACAAATTATAACGTTATACTGGAAATATTCTTAAACAACAATATTCTTTATCTATTCGTAGATTTTCTTTTATATTTGTACATTACGTAACTTTTCTTTTTTTTTACTTGGCGGATTGCTTTGGCTCATAACCCTCCGCGGTGGGGAGGGGGGGATTGGTTGGCGGAGGGATTATGTCGGACTCGTCGGGGTAAAAGAAAGATGTTGAAAAGATAATGTACCTCCCGGAATACCGACTAAATCTACCACGGTGTTCCTCGACAAAACCACTATCAACGAGGCCGCGCGAATCGCTTTCGCATGCGGTCGCGACCCCGCCGAGGTTACGGCCCGCCGTATGAAACGGCAGGCCTGCTAAGACCTGTCAGTGTCGCGGCGAATGCTAGCGCGAACCACGTGGCACCGACACTAGGTACTGGAGGAACGTCGTCAGGCCACTACACGAAGAGACCTACCCAAAGGCACTCACTCAGTAACAAACCCTACTGTCTCCCCCCTAGGGGGGAGACGGACTCAACACAGAGGCGCGCGTTACTACACTCAGCGTATTAAGAAAGGTGAAGCGATCACTTACACTATTACGCCTTTCATGCAGTCAGTGCACTATATATGGGTGATATGATAACACAAATATAGGTACCTAACCAGATTTTATATATTTAAAAAAGAACTTTTTATATTGTTTACCATGTAAAAATAATTTCGCTAGGCATATTGAGTATTCTATGTAGATTAGGACAGCGGACGTCTTTCGGCTAAGATGATGCTGATGTAGATTATGTATGATGTATTGCCCTTGATATTAAGTATTGTAATATGGTATGCCCGCGGTCCAAGACCGGTCTGGATGGAAAACCTTGGGGGATGCCTTTGTCCAGCAGTGGACGTCTTTTGGCTGAGATGATGATGATGATGAATATGGATGATACCATTTCTCATATGAGCATTTTTATTATCTGTCTATAAAATATATATAATAGGTCAAACTATAATAATACACATAGTATTACCTAAAAACGGTAGTGATAGATAGCAAACTATTGCATGCTCATATCATTGTAGCTTAGTGAAGAAAAATGTACTTAAAACATAAAATCCAAGCACTAAAACAGAACTCCATGTTTTCAGTGCTTATGTCTGACGCATACTACCTATAAGTCACATAAACTCCTAGTTGATATATGTACATTCACATAACACTCACGTAGCTTTGTTACACGTACACTTTTAATCATCTGCTTGTCAGATCTGATGTCCGACCACAACACTGAATGACACATTGGCATTTTGAACGATACTACTCCGCAAAGCAAAACCTTTCGAATTCATCATTTGTGGTTAACGTCGAGGTACCAAAGGTTTGTCAGTTTGGACGTGACATTAATATTACAGTGATAAAAACACAAACCTTTTTGTAACCAGCACTTCTACTGCACATAGGTTTTGTTTTAGAATTAAATAGATATGAGTTAGGTCAAATCAACGATTATATATTGTTCAAAAAGAGAACTCCTGTACTAGGAATAAATCCTGTGTTGCGAGGACTTTACAAAGACTTTACAAACGTTTAAACAAAGAACACCAAGACTCAAAACAACTATTTGTGGATTACACCAGTTTTCTCTGTCTCGTGTAGTGATCAAAACCACAACACACGGCGCAATGCCAGTGGCGAGGCGAACACTTCAACCACTACGCCATCCGTGTAATAAGATATTATATTGTATTATTTACATGATTAACTTCACACGTAAACCATTCTCGCGGATAAAGCCGTGATAAAGAGCAATTAAGTTAAAAAATAAAATGCTAGTTTCTGTAGCGCCTCCATCTGTATAACCGTAGAATGACATACAATAAATATATCCAAGTATGTTATACATTGATCTGAGACATTATTTATTTGTGTCCTAAGTTTAATCGAAATCAGTGCGATGGATATTGAGTTCTTAAACGAACTCCAAAAATTCAAAGAAAATTCATAGAATTAATATTATAAATGTAAATATGAGTTTGCTTGTTACGCTTTCACGATTTAACTACTCCACCGATCATTATGCAATTTTGCATACACGCCGTCATACCTGTCATCCCAAAGAAAATTTATTCCGAAAGATAGACATTAATTAAAAAATTTACTTTAATTCGAGCACATGCTTATATTGACAAGTTAAATCGAACCCGTAATGCAAAATCATAAGCATGAGCTCTGGAGTCGTATTTACAAACGGCACACCGCCGAGTTAGTTCTTTAAATTTAGCATCACTTTATTTGTAGTTCCATGAATTTCGTATTGTGGCGACGCGACGTTTCAGGTGAGGCTCAAGTCTCAATAGGACGCTATTGGAATGCTGCTGGCTTACTGGGTCATGCGATGTCTATTGATAGCGAATGACATGACGAAGCGAGCTCCAGTTTGTTCAAGACGTGTCCCATGGACCGTGAGATGGTTTAAAAGTGTGACCCAAGGCGGTTGGTCAATTGATAAAAGATGAGGAAAATGGTACGAGGTTTTTGAACTTTGGTTATATAATACATTAAATAAATAAAAGGCAACGTAGCTGCCGCATTTCAGGGTTAAGCTAAGATTTCTAGAATTACTTTTTGGTAAATCTGTAATCATCAGAATAGTAACAATAAAAAAATATGCATTTCCATTTTTATTATCTTTATGAGCTCAAAGAGATTGATGATAACTAAAATATCGTTTTCGGTAATTGTTGTCGAGTGGATGTTACGTTTCGGTTTAAATACAGTCAATTTTATCCACGCAGTTTACCAATCGATGGGTGCGGCGCTGTTTGTTAGCTTCACATTAGCCGCATACGTCTCCGTCATCCGACATAATTTAATATGTTCTTGTTTGATAATATTAATACAAGTAGATGCATACTGGAAGAACAACATTTAATAAACGTATCACGTTTATTTACGTTTACACACGTTAATTAAACTAAATTGCCCGAGGAAAGTTTAACAACATAGATTACATAAATATATAGATTACTAACTTCCCTCGGAAACAGTTCTTTTTCTGGATAAAAGATAACTTCGGCATCGTTAGCCCAGTAGCACCACATAAACTAGGCACGTGGACGTTAGTTCGCCATAGGATCGTGGGACTTAAAACAGCTGCCAAAATATGGGTGTAATTCACTTCAGTTTACTTTTATTGTATCTCAGTAAGGTGCCAGGTAATAAATTGTACTGAAAATTATTAAATAACTATTATTAATAAACAAGTATTTTTGTAAGTTGCGAAAGAAATAATAGTAAGTGGACTCAGGAAAAATGTTTATTGACCTGAACGAAGAAAGTTAGCAGAGTATTTGTACAAAATAGATGAAGTTTGTTTACAAATTAGTATCTTTGAAAACCTGTAGATGTTTTTTGTTAGCGTGGAGCTCCGTAGATAAAATTACTTACAGAATATCCGTTACGTCTGTTTGTGCTGTTTTGTTCACTCCAACGAACCTATTTCTTGGTAAATATTTATTACATTTTCTTGTATAGAGTAATGACCTTTTACTAACTATCTTATTATAGTGTGAAACAGAGAAATATAGCTTTGGCATTAAGTAATTTACATAGACATAATGTTGTATAGATGATATATTATAATGTACAGATGGCGTTATAGTAGTTGAAGTATTCCCACTGCGCTGAGTGTTGTGGGTTCGAATCCCACACAGCACAAAAATTGAGTAATTCATAAATGGTTGAAATCAGGGTAATCTTTGTGCCCACTGTTTGTAAAATCCCTCGCGACAGGAATTAATGTTAATTGTTCTTTGAAAAAATAACATCACCTGAGCGCGAATTCTCATAATATAAAAATGTACAAAATAGAGATCTGATTTAGGCCAAAAAACGTTAAATCTGAATTGGAATGCAATTTATGTTCATATTAACGTTTATTTTTATTTTGATGAATTACATTTCTGATATGTCTAGTTTCTATTACGAGAATAGACACCCTATTATTTAGTTTGATATTTATAGTTGATCAACACATTTTATTTGCTTTAGACTATTTTATTAATATCTTCGTGGAAACGTTTAGTAATAATATCAATTATGTAATATCGTATATTACAAAATAAGGATGTACCTACTTATAATGTCAGTATCACATTTTACAAAAATATTTGGTGTTGAAACGAATTGAATTTGAATTTCCATTGTGACTCTCACGAAAAATAACAGGGACTGTTGAATAATTTATCATATTGTTAGCCAACAATGGATTTCATCAGTCTTGGAATTTATTTTAAACATTTTCGATTAGTAATTACAAAAAATACATGTCGGATTGTATATGGTACGAGTATATCTCAAATAAATATGTGTTTTTTACGCAACGTGGTTGGGCTCAAAGATATAATTTAAATTTAGATGTTTTTATTTTTGATGATGTGGCAGTTATCCCTAGATTTGATATACACTAATGTATATAATATATTTAAATAACTTTTCCTGTGGCTGCACTTGCTCGGGAACAGTAGATTTTTCTGATAGGTTCCTAAGGTGCATTGCAATGCAGAAACGTTAATTGTACAGATAGATTTAGTCTATTTCTAATTATACTAGTGTAATAAATTTTCACGTACTCAAATTGTTTCTAATAACTTGCGTGACTAAAATATCCTCATCTAAATAATTTTAAGATTCATAACATAGTTTTGTAAGTAATGTAATATAAATCAAAACGTATTGATAACATTAAAATCTATATAATATATACAGGAAAGCAAAGCATAGAAGCACAGGGTTTCCCAGTTTGTTACTATTTATCAATATTAATGAGAAACACGGTGTCCATGGAGGATTTGTTTTTTATTCTTATATGGCTTAAAAAGACCTTCTTGAATACTCTATTTTGCGGTTAGCTACAAAAAATTATGTTCATCACATCTTCGCCCATTCTCTTCTTCAAGGTACTTAAAAGCGAAAAAACGGATAGATGAGGCTGATTTCCAATAGTTGACCACAACTATAGGCTAATTGGTTGATTGAACAAGAAAGTAGTACTATTAGATGCTTTACCTAAAAAATTGAGCATCTCTTATAATTATGTTTTAATCGCCAACAATTTCTATACGTAAATATTTTAGATTATGAATGTCCTTGTCTCATTTTACATAATCACTTTCCGCGAAGACTAAGATTAATACATTTTAAGTATTAAGTTTTAGAAAGAAGCTTAAGCTATAGTAAACTTACGTTAACTTGACGCAAAGCTTAGATTAAAGAAGAAAGCTGTGCTTAGTAAAAGCAATAAATTTATGAATTTCAGTGCAAGTTCCAAGAGTTAAAGACACTTTAATAGTTAAAATTCCTATAGATTTATAAATATAACCGGATTTTCCATTATTGGTATTATTTGTCATATACTCGTTCATACATTTTCAATTATTTTTAAGTAACGAGCGACATGAATATGTTACGACAAACAATCCGACATAAAATTAATGCTGCGTAGCGCTACGCTGCTACGGCGTAGAGAGCGAGTCGCCATTCTACGCCGTAGGTACAGCTGCTACGAATCGTTTAATAATCCTTCCCTACGTAATTAGCGTTGCATATATTGTGTATTCTATAAACACCTTTTCTTAAGACCTAAGAAATCCTAGCGATATTTTAATTCTACATTTTTGTATTTTATCCGAAGGTACTAAACCCCGCATTAATGATAGCCTAGATCTACAGGAAAAAAATATTTGCGATGTCTGGTGAGTTAATTTTTAAACTATAATCAAGGACTTGACTGTTGCAATATTTATTGATTAACATATCGTTCAGATAAATTTCTCATAAATACAGAGTGAATTTAGTATGCATTACATATTACTTATTACAGTGACGAGATAACAAATCCAAATTATTCCAACTATTATAAATGCGAATGAGTATTTTTGTAATAATTACCCGCCTAACTAACTGCTAGACCGATCAACATAAATATTCGCATACAGTATCTCCGCTCATAGACTAGCGAGTTTCTGAATACTTATATAATGACTATTTTAATACACAAATACACTCCACACTTGGACCTAATCCACTTCCCCGCTATGTGGCAGCCATTTTATCTTTTTGTTGAAAAATTCCCTATCGATCCTGAATATCTGTCGATCTAGTACAAAAATGAAGACTTATGCAGTAATTTACAATAATTTGTTGATTTACATAATTTTCTAATCATTATTATTGAGGTACTTATTCTTTTCAAAAATTGTTGGTACCTGATCACTTTGCTTTGTAATGTAGACGGTAGGCAGTATTATTGCCCTCCGAATAAGCCTATTTTATCTTAATAAGGTCAAAACTTTGAGAGATATATTTTTTTGTACCGCTGTTGGTTGAGTGTATTTGTGTATTAAAATAGTTGTTATATGAGTATTTAGAATATCGTTAGTCCATGAACGGACACACTGTATACGTTGTCAGGGGTAAAAAAGGATAGAAGCCGAGGGATAGAATTTATTGACAAAATATACTCGTACATTAACGTGTGCGACGCTGCAGGAAAAAGCTAGTAACAATATAAAACTTAACACCAATATTAAATTATATTACTACAATACCCGTTGGTTTATAATCAAACCTGTAGTCAGATAATCCGCAAATCAGTACCTAGTAAATAAAAAAATTATTACAGAACGGCTGGCAAGTAATAAACCCACACGCATGTACAAAACCGCACTTTATTACTAGCAGTTCTCACAAAGTCTTATAAACATTAGAATGCTAAACAGAACTAAAGGTGTGAACAGAAAAAGGGGAGTTATGCTGTACTTTACATAAATAAACCCCGATACTATGATAGTCTGTATAATTTACACTTTGGTATGATATACGGTCATATTTAGCCGTTTTCAGCGCTTTACTGCACTTCTGGTACATTGCACTAAACCATATTTGTACTTAAATTATTCTTGCGGCTTATTCATGTAGTAATATTACGTAAGTGCATTTATTATTAGTTAAGTTGCGTTACATTAAAAGAGAACACAAAGCACGCATGACGTAGTGGTTACGTGATCGCCTCACCATTGCCACTACCATACATTTGTGTTTTCACAATAATCTGCTCTAATTTATAGCTCGTTAGCTAGATTAACCTCACGTCATAAAGTAGCTGATACTTAAGATTGCGTTTGGCTGTTCCGTAAAGAAAGGATGACTGCACGAAATGCGTAGTGGTTTAAGTGATCGGCTCACCACTGCCACTGCACTGATTGTTCGATCTTCACACGGGACACAAATTTTTGTGAACCACAAATAGATGTTCTGAGTCTGGGTGATCTTTGTGGTTGTAGTTTAAATGTTTGTAAAGCCATTCGCGACACAAAATGTTTCCCAGTGCAGAAGTTGTATTTTTAAATGAAAATAAAGCTTACACAAAACATGTGATGAAAGTAGTCATTAAGCATTATATAGTCATTAGCAACTAATCAAGCGATTTATTAGACATCTCATACTAGCTAGCTAGCTACTGATCGTTTCTAAGTACGTACGTACATTGGAAACAATGATAATACCGCAGCATGCAATGTGAACATTTAGGTTTTTATCGCTATCGACGGTAATTATTCTGTAATTACTGTTTTTTCTGTGGGGCGTGGAAAAGTAAACTATATAGCCGTCAGAATTAGGACTACAATGCTACTTTCAGAAACCAAGAATTAGAACGACGGCCTTTATCTACCTATTAGATTCTACTAACTGCAACCCAATATATAAAAACAAGAATTTTATGATATGGTTGTAATCTCTGATGGGGTATTCATAATTAATTTATTTTGCCGAAAATAACCTCGGAAAAATACGCACACATAAAATATATGTAAAGCCGTATTGATAAATTGCGAGTTTCTACATTTTATACTATCATTTGAAATGCAATGAACCTTGGAGAATCTAGAGGAGAAATTATTAAAATACCTAACTTTTTAGAGGGTTCTGAGTGAAACGCAAATCAAAGACCTCAAATTTTTTGATCGTGTGCCTTACTGTTTACCTGTTAATTCCGGTAGCGATTACAAACAGTTTAACAAATTTTGATGCGGTATCACAGCTTGAGATACTATTTAAAATTCATACAATACTATTCTATAGAACTGGAAATAGCAAAATTCCAAAACAATACATCGCGGGAAACTTACGGTAACAGACATACTCCGACTCAGAACAGTCATTTATGAATCACATAAAAAATTATACCTACCGTATGTAATTAGAACCCAGAAGACTACACGCTCTGGTAATCTAAAACCTATATATATATAACACTATAGAACATTAATTAATAGGCAAATTTATACCATGACATCAAAGAGACAAAGAGGTAGTCTCTAATCACTTAAACTAGTAATTTAATCGTGTACTTCTATCCCAATTATTATCGAAGACTTGAAACTACCTAGTGAGAATCACAAAGCATTGTGAATACCTAATATTGTTTTTGTCTGTATTATATTCATTTGTAAGTACCGTGCTACATTTTAGTTGGAAATCAATGTTTCTATTGACTACAGCTGAGCAAAAATGGTTCAGTTAATTTAGAAGCGAAGTGTTTATAGTGCTCGTTTAAGTTTATTGGTTCGTAATCTGATTGGTTACAAAACAATTGATTCCTTCAATATGTTTAGTTTGACAAGGCCGTTGATAAAAACTTTAGAGGATAGAATAAATAATAAAATGACAAGAGAGCGATCTGGGGTGAAAAATTTACCAGGATGGTAGTATGTAATACCGATATGACTTATAATCTTAGCAAGGAGCTTAAAATTATGAGTGCTTAGAATAAATTAATCCTGAAAAAGCTTCTTTGCTGCACAGTGATTGGCACGGCAAATGTATATTTTGTTTGTTGAATCTAATTTCTTTTCTAAGACCATACCCGTGTGTTAGAACAAATTTTTTTTTTCATCATTGTTGTAAAATATTCAAACGTCTAACTACTTTTACATATTAATATTGTTATTATAGCATTTTAATTTTTATCAAGGAAGTAGGAGGCAGTTTTCAATTCGATGCGTATTTTCTTATCATAGTTGACATGCCAATAGTCATATTTAACAGTTCATTCAGTCATCGAACTGATGAGAATTTCACTGTATCAGCATATTTCAGATCCATGTTCTTATGCTCAAAATAATATTCCTGTATAAAGTCTATAATTTTCCATTAATCACACCCCATACAACCATACCAATATCACACAACTATAAAATATAACCACGCCTTACTATAAAACGCATTACATATACACGTCATGTGTGATTATTTTACTCAAGTACACGTCTTAATAAACAAATCGGTTTAATAGCTTGCATTAATTATACGGAAAACAATACGCTTAATGAATGTTTAACATATTTGTGATTACGGGTAAATCGCTCTCATTTTCACAATAACAGTGATTAATGTAAACCGATTGTTAGTGAAACTGATTGTCATACAATTTAGTCTGTTTAAAATAATATTTGTGGTTTTAGATGGAGTATTAGATTAAATACTGAAGTAAAACAGTTTGTAGTAAATTTATTGGTGTGGTTTCTGATTTTGTGATCATTAAGCCAGAAGCAAATTGAAAGGAAAATAAGAAATTTTGCACTGACCGCCTGTCTGACTGTACCCACGGTTTCAATCGCGTTTATGATTACTGCGCCTCTCCCGTGGGTCGTAGCGTGATGTTATATAGCATATAATCTTCCTCGATAAAGAAGTTATCCAACAGTAAAATAATTTTCAATTCGAACCAGTTCCTGAGATTAACACGTTTAACCAAATAAACAAACTCTTCAGAGTTATAATATTAGTATAGATATATATATATAATAATGTACATATATATATATATATATATATAACATAGTTCAAGTTTGTTGCTTTTTTATACAACTAAAGTAGTAATCAAGCATATGGCCCGGCTCGTCTGTCAGTAAGATTACCATTACATATATTACCAGTGTTGTTTACTCGCGCGTTATCTACGCTAGAAGAAAGACATTGTTGAAACGTCAGACTTAATTGAAAACGTATTGTGTCTGACTGCCAGTATGCTGCTACCATCGGTTAAAAGATAAACAAAAAAAGTAATGGGAAAGATACGTAAAGGTTGAAAAGTGAAATAGTGAAACGCTTGAAGTGATACTACCCTTACGCCGGTTTTCTGTAAGAAAGAAGTCTTCACCAGAAAGAGGACATATTTGTACGGTCGCTTAAAAAATACGATGGCATCTTAACCGATTCCTTAACATATACCTATGTAGCTTGAAAACATGCTCTCTTAGAATTTATAATGTACACAATATGTAGTACAGAAACGTGTTATCGTGGTCAAGATATTTTATATTGGATGCAGGATAAGGCGTTTTTATTTCTGATTATATGCGATTCGGACAATGCTTTTGCCTATTAATAGATTTTGCGATTTGGCAATGCTTTAATAAGCAAAATGAAATCTATGTTTAGCATCAAGTAGGTTATTGTTTAATATTGCTGTAAACGGCAATGCTAAAATGATATTGCATCACGCACATGTATAACACACCACTACCCTCTTGAATAAGAAGATACTTTAATGTTTATAAATTGTGTTTCGGTAGGGTTCGTAGGCCAAGTCTTTATAACTACAATACATAATGTAGGTACTTTGTTTTGTGATAGCCGAAATTTATTTGAGTTAAGTAATGGAATCTCTATTTGACTGTAAGTACAAACGCGTTTACTTTCTCTCAGGAGTCGAAAAAATTCTAAAGAATTTCTTACCAAAATACTTTTTATCTTTTTATCGAAATTATTCTTTTTATCAAAATGCCGCCTGGTAACCAAAAAATGCTTAAAACTTCAACAAGTTTATCACTAAAATAAGGCGACTACAAATTACAAAAAAGATTTGAACACAATATCTCATTAACGTTTTGCTTTTACCAAATATTAAAAGAGGACCTTCGTGGTGTGTGACTTTGTATCAATGAAAAGCTTTTATTATATGAAAACCTAAACAAAACAAAATATAATTAGAATTTGAATATGAGTGTATAGAAAACTAAACATGTCAAATACAAAAAACAAAAAACACACCGAGATTACAAACACATTTAAAATTTATTCATATTGGTAATAAGTAATACTCGTATGCTATAATGTACCTAATAATAGTACTATCACCGAGACCTAGGTGACAATTGGAGGCTTATTATTTTTTTAATGTGCTTACGCACCTAGGTTTGTGAACAAATTCAACATAATTACACACTAATAATAATTCCTGTGACGAACGAAGCATTACAAACAAGAACCCAAAGAACATCCCGAACCAGAAAAACAATTTGGGTTTTGAAATTGTGAGGCGACAATTTAAAACGCTACCGTACATTAAACATCATTATTAACATATTATATTAAAACTAAAGGTATAAATATTTCTCCTAACTATTCTGCTAATATTATAGATAAATTAGTACAATCCAAGCCTAACATAATATAAATGATTAATTACTATCATTACTGACACACGTTTATTGTTTATTAACGTTCCCTGCTGACTGCTGAAGCGCCTGGCTAATCATTGTAAAATAACAAGGTTCAAATATCTTAAGTAGCTATTCTGTCATATAATAAATATGCGTAGTTCTACTATTATTAAGAAGAGATTTCTTATAATATGCATAAATAAATATCTCTTTCTGTCTGTAACTTTGTCAAGGTCTGCTATGATAAGTGCAAGCTCACCGTCAATTATCTGTTGTCAGTACGAATAAGCCAATGTCACTAAAGGTACCGCTCCCTCACAGAGATGACTGGCCGGTAAGAGATCCGCGTCTTGCGTAACTACATCATCTATTCTTATCCATCTTGAATTTTGTCCGGATTTGGCTATTTACGCAAGTAGATTATAGGCTATGAAAACCGCTTATGTGATAACACGGACAGTGTACAG
This sequence comes from Catocala nupta, assembly GCA_963675205.1. Taxonomy (NCBI): domain Eukaryota; kingdom Metazoa; phylum Arthropoda; class Insecta; order Lepidoptera; family Erebidae; genus Catocala; species Catocala nupta. The sequence continues at coordinate 13,425,126 of OY776087.1, forward strand.
GCTTATCACCTTATCAGTATAAAAACTATTTAAAATTTAAATAATTTTTGAAGGCACACTAATATTTTTAAATGGATAACATCATAAACATTTAAACATAAGTCAGGTTTTATTTATGGTAACATATGTACAAAAGGGCGCTAAAATAATTAATTATGGATGCTGGTCTAGATGACGAGGCTGCTTCCGAAATTTTTTATACATATAATCGTATACTACGTGGATATATTTTAGGTGAAATGTGTAGGAAAATTTCGCTTTAAAGCTACATGCATAAAGCCTTAGTGTACATTGGAAATTAAACATTAACTGCTAATTATGAACTGTGTAAGTTTTGTTTTTGTTCTACATTGGTGGTTTCCCGTAGCCAACAAAATTTTATTGAGGTTCTATGTCAAAAAAAATCAGTAGCAGCATGAACCGACCGTTAGGAAGGCAACGCGCATATTACTATAAAAATGTAACTGGCTGGTCTTTTCCTACTAACTTGAGGATATAGACAAACTCCTACATATATACTATATGTATAGTATGAAGTCATAGATTGAAAACAACTTATACTAAAATTTAAACATTTAGATATAATTATGCTTCACCCTTCCATTTTTGTGCTAAGTGACTCAATAGAGATGTAGGTTAAACGCCAATAAAATTGCAAATGTTCAATTATCTGCCATATTATACGAGAATGACAGACAGTCATGTGAATGCATTACGAGAGATCGCGCCGCGTTCTACGCTTCTTACGACCTATCGTTTGCGGTTCACTTCCTCTATATTGAAATAATACGGATACTGTATTTTATATGGAATTATCATTCGTTTTAAATAATTTGACGGCTTTTACTATACTTACTTAAATATTTTCATGTGTTTCTATTGTCATAATTATAATACTTTTATAATATTTGGCAATTTTCACCTGTCTAGACGCAGGGCTGTAAAATGTATATTTTATCAGTATTATAGAATCAATAAAACACTTGGAGGAATAATGACTGAGACGCCATTATGGGCTTTCACGTCGTGTTACAAGTACTGTTTCGGATTATCTTGATAGTTGAAACTATTGTGCTATCTGAGGAATAAGTTCTTAAATAAATGCCAGATTACATCGTAATTGTTACCAAATTTTTAATTTTGTTTATCATCATTATAAAATAGTAAATTTATTTATGGTCCATGAATAAATTCACTTTTAGCATTTTTCTATAATAATTTTAATAATTGTATACGAATTCATCGTAAAGTAAGGTTATGAGCACAAAATATGGCCTCATTGCCATATCAATTTTATCTAATCTAACCTTAATCTTCCACTTACCGGTAATGGTTATACTTCAAGTTCAACAATTTAAAAATACCTACTTTAGTTTTAAAATATCTGAAGCAAAAGAAAGAAGAGAATTCAGCTTATAAATTGTTTAGGGTTACCACCCTAAACAATTTTAAAGCTGAATTCTCTTCTTTACCCGTGAGAGTAGCAAATGACACCACCAAAAGTGTCACGGCAATTATCTATTCTCTATGACATCTCCAGTTTTGTCATGGGTAATTACATAATCATTGAGACACCGTCGAATGTTAGTGATGGACTCTTGGCCATCACTAACATTCGACGGTGTCCCACAATGTCTTTACAGGCTCCATCTGACTACAACTTCTAATGTATGACTATTAAAACTTGATTCATACTTCAATCTATTTAAAGAGTACGTAACTATCAGCTTTGTAAACTTGACTAGTTGAACAAGGTATTTAATCTATCCGGTTTGGATAACAGCAAAGTTCAGCCAAGTTGAATAAGTAAAGAACAATCCGTCTTACATAATTCCTGGTCTTATTGGTTTAGTAAACACTAAGTACTTACGAATTTATTGTATTAGTGAACCAGGTATACGAAGCAATAAATCAAAGTTTGTTGAAGTTCCTCTCATCAATCATTTATTCAATTTTGTATATCAACTAGCTTTAGATCTTAAATCAGTTTTGAGTATTTCAGAATGAAATGGCGCATTTGACACATTATATTTGGTCTCTCCGTGACCATGGCTGTTGAAAAGCAACCGAAACGTCGGGGAAAGTGTAAACTTAAATATAAATAGTTTTAATTTAATTAGCTTAAAATTTCAGTTTCTAAATTATGTAATAAAGTATCAAATAAACAACGCGATAAAATCCGTATATATTAGTTTAATTTCAATTAATAAAATTCGCGTAAACAGAAGACAATATTATATTTGGTGAATTAAAAAAATGAGGTAGTTTTACGTTTTACGTATGTTATGTAGTAATAGCGATCTACAAACTGCATAGTTAGTACCAGTGTATATGTTTGCGGCCGTTTGTGTGGTAATGAAAAGATTTAAAGAAGATACGCTCTGTGCGAGGAAGAAGTATAAGAATTAAAAAAACATCGCCATATAATATTTCAAGCTCTACTTCTATCTCGCTCTCACATATCTAACTCGCATCTTTTATTTCAGTAAATGAAAACCAAATTATTACATTAGTCTAGTATATAAATAATATCAACCCTATAATAAGCTCTCTCACTGCTGGACACGGGCCTCAGGGTTAGGCCTAGTCCACCACGGTGGCCTAGTAGGGGTTTGCTGACTTCACATATATTATTTGAGAACATTATAGAGAACTCTCTAGTATAATTTAGACTAATAAATAATTAATGTATTATATACATATACCAAACTTATGTTATTGGCAACCATCATTTTTAAATATAATACATTAGGAAGCTTATGGAAATAACTTAATTAGCATTGTACCAACATTGCGTGCGTATCAGAAATGCTTCCTAGATTTACTTCAGTAGGTAATTTCAATTAGATAAAAATAAGCTATTGTGTAGGATTTACGGACGCAGAGACGTGCAACAATATCCAATAATTGAGGAAACTAATTAAAAGTTCTTTGACCTTCCTCGAGGTCATTTCGTTGAATACAAAAGTTCGAGCGAAAAAAGTAGAAAACGCGGTAAACTACTTTACGCTACGTAGGCTTCCAAGAATACTTATGCCATGAATGGTATAGCGTGCAAGCGGTAACATCGCATCGCCGCAAGTGTTCAAGATCGAATCCCACATGGGACAATTATTTTGTGATCCATAAAATATTGTTTCGTGTTTGGAAAATATCTCGGCAACATAAAAATCGAGATATCAAGAAATTATTAATGGTGACTAAGTAAAGTTTATTTAGGTTTAAGAATAATAGTAGCATGATGAATCTTTAGTATACAGGGAAATGTCAAAATAAAAATAAAAATTTAAAGGTGTTTATTCTAATATTTAAAGTTATTAATACATAATAACTGGATAAGACATTTGAAGATAATTATAATTTAATTTATTTTTTATTCCAACTAGCACCCTATCGTTAAAATCGTAAGCTTATGGTCAACAGTAGATTGACAAACTGAATAAACTGATTGATTTTGTACCCCTTACTAATATTACAAATGCGAATGTGGTTTGTTACGCTTTCACGCCTTAACTACTCAACCGATGATCATGAATTTTCGCATAGATTTTGTCAGAGGTACGGAAGAGGAGATAGGCATTTCATCCAGAAAAAAGTACTGTTCCTAATCTAACCTAACATTACCTACATTTACACTAGCGAAGCGGCAGGCAAACTCTAGTAGGCAATCAAAATAGTAAACTAAATAAAAATGAATAACACAAGACTAACGCTGCACTTACTAGACATAATCTGTAAATCAAGAAACCGATAATACAAGATACTGCAAAGTTATTTACTATGTAGTTAGAACAAACATTCAAAGACGGTTCAACAGCCTCTCTGCTCTTATCTTAAACAAAATAATGTCACAACAGCAGCACCTACAGTTATTTGCTTTTTGGTAGGCAAGATAAATGCGGACGTCAACCATACGCATTGACGTCATCTGTTAATTTATCAAAACACAGACTTTGAACATTAAAATGTTGACTACTGTTTGTCTATTGTCATTTATTTAACTAACATCGTATTTCACTTAACATCATGTAGAAGATTATGGTATATTCATATGTTTAATCACTCACATAAACCATCACGTACACGACGTTTGTAACATACGTGGGGTAACACCTCTCTGCTATAGGAAATCGATATGAGAGAAGAGTAATTTCGCTTTTTAAGAATTCCAGACACTCATATACTTCTTTCATTCCTTTCCTTTCATCACATGAAGGTATTCTTTTTCTCTAGAGTAGGCAACGCACGGCTGTCACGACTTATATTTTACATAGCAGCCTATAATGGCTTCATTAAAGGCTGCATACTAACCGTAACTATGCCATTAGACGAACCTTAAGCCATATTTTTATACAAATAAAAACAATTATATTGTTTCGTCAGCAAACTTAACAAATTTGTTTATTTTCTCAATTTAAGGCCAAAGTACTGTTAGCGCAAATCCTTAAGTCCTCAACACAATAACGTCTAGGCAGTAAAAAAGTAAACGAGAATCTCCCGTAAAACTTTTGTTATAGTACTTCCTGGACCGAACATCGTAGTCACGTTAACAAATTAATTTGATCTAAAAATCTCTTTGTCATATTGTCGGCGAAATTTCTTACAATTTTGGTACTCGTACTTCATTTAGATATGTTGTAGCTTTTTGTACTTTACCAGAAAGTTTGACAACTGTTTATACTCTTGAGTTTTTGGATAAATAATATTACATGAAATTGACAAGACTGAGATGCGATGGACCAATATTTGTTTTGAGTCTGCGTGTTCTATGTTTTAATTGTTGGAATATTTATAAAATATCCCGCAACATAGAAGGTAGATTTAGTCCGCGTAAATGTCCTCAATAAGAATTATAATTGTTACAATTTCACTCATGTTTATTTTATAGCAAACAAAACTTTCTTGGGTTGTTTAAAACGATAGAATAGAATTCATAAGTATTAACAACGTCTGAAGTATATCTATTGTAACTGTATGTTCTATTTTCACAATATAACATTTTACGAACATATACAGAGATTATAGTTAAACCTGGTTAAACCGCACCTAACAAAGGACATCAAGATCTAAGTAATCACTGTGTACTTAATATAATGTTAGACAACGGGTCTTACTCGCGATAAAGTATTTAAAAGGTAATAAATACCTATTGATTGCCCGAAGATGGCACCCTGGGACACACTGTATACCGCAAACCAACACACACTGACAGGTATCTTAACGCCTACTCGCATCACCATCCGCGACAATTACAATCCGTTGTAGCATCACTGACGAACAGAGCGTATGACCTCTGTGACCCTGAACACCTAGAAAGTGAGCTCACACATATTCAGGAGGTACTTAGGCGCAACGGATATAAGGGTAGGATACACCATCCGAGGAGAAGGGATAGCCAACCTGGGGTCCAGGTATAAAAGGAGTAACGGACAAAGTTGGAACAGCACTGAAGAAATACTCCATAGAGACTGTATATAGTCCGTTCTCCAAAGTAGTAAGCTATCTACGCACTCCATAGGATGTTATCCCTTTTCAAACACCTGGCGTCTACAAGGTGGATTGCAGTTGTGGTAGTTCTTAAATCATACAGACCAAACATACAATCGCTGAAAGGGTCAAGGAATATATCACAGCTGTCAAGAACCGGTTAGTAAACAAGTCCGCTATAGCCGAGCATTTGCTGGATTCTGGACCAAACCACTGGATCAAGTTACATAAACCACAGGTTTTATCCACCGATCGTCACTATTACTCCAGGATAGTACGTGAAGCGGTTGAAATTAAGAAATATCGTAACTTCAACCGGGAGGATGGATACCGTTTGTCTACATCTTGGAATCCAGCCATCAGCAAATGTAAACGTCGCCGTAGTGACTTAGGTAGCCAGTATGTAGACGTCGTTAGTGTTGTGTGTCGAAATACCGACAGTGCGAATATAAATAATAATAATAATAATAATAATAATAAATCTTTATTTCGGAATCTTTGCACTCCATATTTTACACAGAAAAGGAAAAAAAAACAAAGTAAATATATCCGTATTAAAAAGAAAATAAATGAAGTAACATAACAAACAAAATGAATATATGTATATAACCGCTCTACGCTATTACAAAAAATGAAGCTATTAGATACAATTATTACGCTGCAATCTGTAACCATTTATTGTACATTGTGGTAGTATACAGTCTTTCAGAAAACTCTTTGATAATACTGTTCGTACACGAACCAACCCTCGACATGAATCCAGCGATTCGTTTTCTTTGGATGGCATTAAACGTATCCAGCCTAGCTTCTGCGAACATACCCGACGCACTACAATGCGGCGCAAGACCCATTAGCTGTCTAAAGATGTTATTGTACTGAACACGAATACCATCCAGAGACCTCTTCGTGTAACGCGTCCAGAGTTGGCACGTGTAGAAACACTGACAATATGTCTTAAAAAGATGTACCTTCGTCTGAGTGTTGGCTTTAAAAAATCTCCTGGCTATCATATTGCCCACTACTGACAGCGCTCTGCGTTGCCTGTCTATATCAGCATCGTCTTTTAAGTCTGACGTCAGTATATGACCAAGGTACTTAAACCTCTCTACTACTTTGACTCGCTGACCTCCTATCCAAACTGGTGGGACGTTTTGTGGACCTCTTCCTGACCTAAATATTAACAATTCTGTCTTCTTTGCATTGTACACCAAGTTATGTTCTCTAGCGTATCTCTCACAAATTGCCATCAGTTTCCTTAAACCCTTAATTGAGGGGCTGAGTAGGACCATATCATCAGCGTAGCTCAGGTTGTTGACATACCTGTCTCCAAGCCTAAGCCCCACCGCAGTCCCACTCAGCTCCTCAATCAAGTCATTCATATAGATATTAAATAGGTCAGGAGAGGTTAACCCACCCTGCCTAACGCCACAGGATAGTTTATAGCTATCCGACCTAGCTGATTCCCACCTGACGTTGTTCGACTGATTAGAATACCAATATCTAATCAGTCCAACAACTCCAGGCGCGATATAGGTTTTATCTAGTTTCTCCCATAGCAAGTCATGATTGATTATATCAAAAGCACGGCTTAGATCAAGGAAACAGGCGTAAACACTTGTCTCCTGTTCCACATATTGCGATACAACTTGTTTCAGGGAGAAGATAGCCATGTCTGTTGAAACTTCAGGACGAAAACCGAACTGCCCGTCATTTAGGCTAAGTGCGGGACTTAACTTTCTATGTAGCAGGCGCTCAAGCACCTTGGCCACTACCGTTGCCAGCGAGATGGGTCTATAATTCGACATGCTAGTAGCATCCCCAGTTTTATTCTTAACTATAGGCACAACCAATGTACGTATAAGTTCCTCCGGCAAGTATTGGTGCCGTGCACAAAGATTGAACAGTAAAGTTAAGGTATCAGCAATATACTTTCCTGCGTATAACAGATGCTCAATACTCAAGCCATCGTGCCCTGGGGATTTCCCTCGCTTCATTGTCCTGAGAACTTCAACAACATCATCAGTCGACACCTGGAAAGCCTCCTCAACACTTTTACAACAACTTGACGAAGGCACAGGTACTGCTGGATTATTTAATGTCTGTTTTACATTAAAATGCGTACTAAAGTTATTTGCAATAGCTCTCTTGTCAGATTCACCCTCTATACTGACTGGTGTGCTGGTTTTTGGGTTGAGCTTTTTAACTTCCGTCCAAAAACCCGTGAAATTTTTAGACGAAGCATGATGCGCTAACATATTCATTTTAATCTTCTCCTGGTTATTTTGAACATATTTTAAGGCAGCTTTAAAGTCTTTACGCGCTGTACGCATTAGATCGTAATAATATCCTGAACTAGGCCTACCGTATGTATTCCACTGTAAAAATGTTTGCCTAGCCTGGACGTGGTACTGTCTAACATAATAATTCCAACCGGTTATATAACGTCCAAGTGACCAAGTGAGGGTAGTTGCCGAAACCCGCACTTCACGAAGGCGCCGCTGAGCTCACATCAGTCAACCCGTGACCACAATCGATGCAAATCGGTCGAAACGTCGGGCAATCAATAGTTATTTATTACCTTTTAAATACTTTATCGCGAGTAAGACCCGTTGACATTATATTAAGTATGTGTACAAATCGCGAAAGTTTAAAAACTTTTAATCACTGTGTATTATAATCTATACTGATATTATAACAAGAATATTAGAAAGTTGTTGCTCAAGTTGTAAGGAAAGGTAAGAAAATAATGTGAGAGTCTATAAAGATGTTTGGATGTTTGTAACTTAATCACTAGTAAACCCTCGATCGCATTTGGATAACACTTGGATTAAGATCTTTTATCCCAATCTACCCGCTACGTCAAGCCTGGAGTAAAATATAGTATTTTATAATATATATGAACTAAAATAAATAAAACACAACATATTATATCAACATTAAAAATATTTAAGTTTTACCTATTACTCATATTTTTACTTTAGTCTTGTGTGTGCAAACGTGTTCAAAAAAATTCTCAAATCAAGGCAATTACCTGTGATATTTCTTCCTCCCAAAATGTAGCTGTGTCTTTATACAAAATATTTAAAAGAAAAATATACCTACTTTTAACATACATGGTTGCTGTCTTGATTACAACTCTTAAAGGAACACGTGTTCTCATGCAGCCTCCAGGCCAGTCTGCAGGTTAAATTAAAATATTTTCTTTCCCAGAGAAAACCAAATAATTCTTATTACTATTACCCATATATGCAAAAATATTTTTAACAAAATGAGCCTACTTAACTTGGATGATATGATGCGTTTTGTTTTTACAATTAAAGTTCTAATTAAAATATGTTAGAAAATATACAAGTTCTTATTTGTGTCAAACCTAAATAAAAAGCGGCATAATTTGTTGTCTCACGTCTATTTAACCGAAATATTGGCAAAACTGTATAACACCCACATTTGACCAGGTTTCACGTAAGAAGCACCGATCTATTGCTGTCTACTGGACTCTATTTTAGTTAGAAAAAGCCATAATATTTTACACAACTCGTGAATTATACCACAAACACATAGAGTTGCCTTGAGTTGGCTGAACCTAGCAAATAATAATATCTACTCAGATATACTGACATTCGAAAGTGTTACGTTGCGATCTTTGCGCGCCAAAAGGCCCATTTTATTTCCGAAGCATAAATGTTTTAGAAATAAAATGGTCCATTTCTGTATTGACTTTCCATTGCTATGCAAATCTTTAGACGAGGCCTCTGTCCGGTAGTGAAACGTCATGCGACGGAATTTGGATTAAAAACATCACATGGATTGCGGTACGAGTCGACCGAATGCTATATCCCACCGATCTGTATACGAAGTATACTTAACGTGCAGCCATTATTATTCTAATCATGGCTTCGCTGTACAACGTTAGAAAAGGGAATGTTTAACTGGCTATTCCGATGCCAAGCCAATAATTCTCAATATTCTATCACTCAATACAAATTGTGACTGATTTAAAGGTCAATTCGGGTCTTCAAGTTCGCTAGACTATTTTGACATTGTCTTAAGCAGATAAGAGAGTTGATATGAATGTTGATCTAATCGTACTATTTGCAGTTATTTTTTGAAACGTTATTTTAACTTTTCGTGTTATTCTTTCTAAAATGGTTTACTTTATGTGTATAAAACAACATGAAATTTTGGTTTTATATGTTTCCTAAAGCTAGTTGAGCAATGTAACAAAAGAAAGTTTAATAGCAAGCCAAGTATAGTAGTTTAATTTAAAAACAAATAGGTATTGGTTCATGTACTTTAAGTTGAGTAAAGCGCACAATAAGAAGTATAATCAGCTAGTTGTTCTACAAAGTATAATTTAAATTTAAAACAAATATCTCATCCCGAGATAACTTTGTCTAACGTAGTTGAACTGCGTTCATAAAAACTTCGCTGCAGCAACGTATATAATATTTGCTGTTTTATGAACAAGTTTGCTTCCATCTGTAAATGAAGTTAGTTTATTTAGTTGTATATTTTTTATCTCTTATTAAGGATGTAAGCGGCCAATATAAATTTTATGAAAGCAGTTTTAGTGCAAAACTTATAAAAGATAAGTAAAATGATAACTTAAATTTTTAATGAACGAAGATCATCTTATTGTCATATATATCTTCTAATTCAACAAAAAACCAAGCATATAACCGGGTGCATGTAATGTGCAAATAAACAGAGTATTATGTTAATTGCCAAAAAACCAGACAATAAAAAACATTTAGTAAGTGGTAATCATAATTTAATCTATTTTTCTTTACGGTTACTCATATTTGTTGTACGGGTTTATCCGACTAGTTTCGTACCCATTTGTGGTTCATAATCATGAGCGCGATGATCTGGCGCGACGGAGCCGTAAAATCCTAAATAGATAAAAAATAAACCAACTGTGTGGTAGTCAGCGTGCAGCGTATTGTTTACTAATTGTTGCAAAAACTTAAATAATTATATTTTAAAATATTACTACAGTTACATACTACTAAATTACTTATATTATTATTATACTTATATCCTAATCTAATTCTATCGCCGACGTTATGATTAATAACGTTGTGCAATTTTACAATACACACATCTATTACAATTATTATTCATATAATATACAATATTGTTATATCACAACATCAAAATACCTATTACAGCATTCTGAAATCAAAACGTGGCAGCTGAACTAGATCAATGAAAATTGCATATTGCATAAATACGCAGCCTGGGTATACATACGTTTGTCTCAATTACGTGTCAGCTTTATCAATATATTGTTAGAGCATTTATATTATTTGGTATATAGATAGTATTAAGTGAAAACGTCAATGTGAATACAATCGTAAAGATATGCAAATAATAATAATATCTTCAAGACCATATAACTGATACTGGTACTTGGTACATTACGTGCAATCAAATATGCAGTTTAAATTTTGGTATATTTTCATGGACCAGAATTATAAATACTTCATAAGCTTTAATTCTGTCTACGCTTTTATTAGATCCAACTTCCAGAACATTTATGATAATGCTATGCTATTTCTTACTGTCAACATTTTCATTCAAATACTTTCTAAATAATTATTATGCTTTATATGTGTTTTCTTATTGTAGGTTTGTCTTTTAATATATGTCTTGTGGCAACTATGGATCATAGCAATGGCTTTGTTTCTTTTGACTTGTATTATAGACAAAGTTAACGAATAACAACTTTTAAAAATAGTATGTTGGTAGTTTATGTGCTCGCTGAACACTTCGCAAAACTACTTATGTAGTGTTTAATAAAGAATTTAAACCTTTCCTAGTGTGTTATCACTATCTAATCGAGTGAACGCGTAAATGAATACGCATTCACTTATAAAAACGCTGGTTGAACTTTTTGCCGAGACGAAAACTATCAGCAGGTCTAGACATACTTAGGTGCTAATGTTTAATTACGACCAGACCCATATTTTAGATAAGCAGAGGCAATAGCAGGTTCTACTTGTAGATTTCAATTTGGTTTTTCAGTGTAGTATTATTTTTTTGCATTATTTTGTGTATTAAATTATAAAATGATTTCGTTTGTTATTATGCATGCTTCAATCTCAGGTAATTGGTTTATTTAGACTAATTGATCTAGACTAATTCGTAGACGAATTAATTACTATTTAATGTTAATATCTGATAACGAGTAAAAATAGAATACTAGACAAAAAAGGATCATTTAACTCTCATTTAGAATTACGAACGAATACTTCAGAGATTTCTTATGGATATACATTAACAGTCCTTTTTCCAGATTATTTTATTCAAAGAGAGGGATTATGTGCTCTCGCATTTTAATTATATCGACACAATTAGCTGTCATAGGAAACGGGTTGAAGTATTTCGAATGAAAACCTACTTAACACTGAAATATATGTAGCTATTCAAGTCTTTAAATAGCTCGATTTTGTAAACAGAAACATTTGAATGAACATAATAAATATAAATCTTATTAGGGTTATGCAGATTGTATTTTATTAATTCAGACAGAACCGCTCTACTCTCATCTCATTCAAATCATACACGATTGTCATAAATATCATCAGCACATTCCATCCACTGTGAACAAATGCTTCACTAATTAAAATACTCGACGCGATAAATGTACACCACAACGAGTTTAAATGAATGACAGTGGACGAAATGATATGATTGTATTTGCTCATTAATTCGCTTTTTTTTATTTTTTAAATCTCTTTGAATGTATATTAAAACTCGCCATTCAAAAATAACCACATTTTTGAATGGCAAGTTTTTATATACATTAAAGTTATGTAAGCTCCAAGTTTACACATTATGTATACACATTTAAGAAAAATACATTATTTTCAGCTTTAAAAGAATGTTGCCTAAAGATTTTTCTAATTATATTCCTTTAATAATGCTGTAAATTACAATAAAATCGTAAAGAACCATTCAAGCCGATGTTTTATGAGAACAGTAGAAAAAATTCAACTCATTTGCCATTTGGCGACCCTCCAAAGTTGAACGTAGATAGATATTAATGTTCTCAACATACCTGCCATGCAGCTTGTAAGAATCATCTGTATCATAAATATATTATTTTAAAATTTAATGTCATTTGAGTACATAGATAATGTTAGATAGTGAGGTCCCGGGTTGGATTTCCGCACAAGTCAAACATTTGTGTGCATGGACATGAATGTTTGTCTTGGTCTGGGTGTTTATATGTATAACATGTATGTATTTAGAAAAAACAGAATATATGTTTGTTTACACATTGTCTAGTACCCATAGTACAAGCTGTGCTTAGTTTGGGCTAGATGGTGTTGTGTGTATGTGATAGAATATTATTATTAATATAAATGTGAATGTAAGATGTTTGTTTATTTGTTACGTTTCCATGTTTTAATTTCTCGACTGATATTTCGCATACATGTTGTTAGAAGTATAGAATAAATAGGATAGATTTCATCCATAAGAAAGGTACTGTTTCCGAGGTAGTGAATTTTATTGACAAAATCTAGTTTAACGCGAGCGAAGCCCAGGGTAAAATCTAGTTATTAATAAGATAACCGATGCTGGGTGTTGTACGTATGATGTGCAGAAGAAAGATATAGCGATTATCTCAAATGTGGGTTTCTTATTAGAACAAATATTTTAATTATATTTACTTTGTTACCTTTGTTCGAATGGTATAAGTATTCTTTTTTTACCAACCCTCAATTTAGATTCTTAGATGACATTATATTTTAAAAGCTTTCACTACAGCTTAACATTTAAAAAGGCCTCCCTAACCAGGCCTTTTGTGATCGCAAAAAGTAAGATCATGAAAATTCATTTGATTATAATTTTAACATTGGATTTCTTTCGACTTAAAATTTATTTTATTCAATGCTTGCTATGGCTGTTCGAGTAAAAAAGAGCTTTAAGGTGCGGTCAAACAGCCGGCGTGCGCGGGGCGTGCGCGTTTCCCGCCGTGTTGTAATGTACTGAACTATATGAAAGCGTTCACACAGCCAGCGCTAGAGCGAGCGCGGGGCGGGCGCGGGACCGGCGCAGCGCGGCGCGGTGCGGGCGCGCGTTCGGCGCGCGTATTACGCATGCGTGGTATAAAGCTTTCAACACACTGTATCGCTATAAGCTAATTGAAAATAGTATGAAATGAAAATAACATACCGTGTCAATTGAAAATAATAACATTTTATTTGACATTTTTCATTAGTTACTACTATGAGATTTATACACAAATAAAGAAATATTACCTCCATAAAATATATATTAATATGGAATGTATACTTTTATTCTGTATGAAACATAGCATGTAACATTAATGGGTGGGCATGTGTGAGGGTCGTATTATACTGTCGGTTATATAGCAGTATCATGAATTAAAAAGAAGTATTATTTTTAATGCTTCCTGTTTTTTCCCCATGATCATCATTCACAACTGTGTAAATATCAGTAAATTTACTTATTTTGTACTTTGGAATTATTGGACTACAATGTATTTATGGAACAAAGGAACAGGAATGCAAAAGTTAGGTATGTGAGTGTCCAGATAACCCATTTGAACCAATATGGCGTACAGCCATACATTTATATATATGTATTAGATATTTACACTCATAGAAAAAGAGTGTCGTGCGGTTGCCTTGTTGTTGCCGAACGGCAAACCTGATATCTTGTTAAATGAAAAATCCTTGATGATTTTGAATATGACTTTCTTGATTCACGGGTTTATCTTGATAATGACTTATTAAAAAGAGAATAATTCAAACAAATAAATTTGACATGTATTGTAATGCGCTGACGCGGGCGCAGTATGTTGCTGACACGGTAACTTATGAGGTTAATAAACCGAACATATTCCCGGCCCAGACAAAATGAGATGATGAGCATAATTTAACAAACATATATATTTAAGTTAAAATTTGATCAATAAACTCTATTTTATCTATATTTCTATTTCGGCCTTCATTACATAATATTATCATTAAAGATATTATTTCAGTAATCGTGGTCGCTGTGGGTTGGTAGCTTTATATTTATTGAACGCACACGCGTGACGTCACCAAAACGCGTCGAGCCGGCGGCAGGCACGCCGCCGGCCCGCCGCGTTTTGGTGACGTCACTCCCGCCCCGCTCACGCCATGCTCGGCGTGGTTTAACGCATGCGCAGTACGACCTAGAATACTATAATATAAAGCCGCTGTCACAGTCATCGAAGTGTATATACGTCGCGCTGACCTACTCAAAATCCAGGCAAGACTTTTAGTCCACAAACACATAATTATCACAGCGCGAGAGCCTAAGTGAGCGTGAGAAAGGACAGCGATAGAAAGCCTAGTACCTATTTTAATTATTGATGTCGAGCGATTCAGACGTGGACGGGGCTCTGTTTATGTTTGCAATAGCTAATTTTAAAAAGCGCAAATGGATATGGATTCTGGATTGAATCAATCACGTCGTATGTAAGGAAAATATCATACGCTGTGTCAAGAGTTATAAACACATGAGAACACATTTTATGCCTATTTTAGGATATTTCAACATTGTTTTGAGCATATACATGGCTTAATAGAAGCGAAAATAAATAAACTTGACACACATTGGAGACGCTATTGGTTCAAGAGAAAGGCTGGCAATTTGTCTGAGCTAAGACATTTTAATAATAATATTTACAATAAAAAAATAAGTTAATTCTAAATATAACAGCTTAATTAACGCAAAAGGCTTGACACATCTTTGTAGGAGCCTAATACAATATAGTATAGCCTCGATGATGTAGTGGTTAGTGTAACCGACTGCCTGAAGTCGCGGGTTCGATTCCCACACAAGTCAAACATTTGTGTGTATGAACATGGATGTTTGACTTGGTCTGGTTGTTTCTATGTATAATATGTATGTATTTACAAAAAAATATAGTATATATGTATATATGTAAATATGTTTATCCATTGTCTAGTACCCATAGTACAAGCTCTGCTTAGTTTGGGCTAGATGGTGTTGTGTGTATGTGTAGAATTTTATATTATATTATAGTACAATAATAAAATAATTACAAAATAGTACTCCAACTCGACATAGGCTTTAAACAAACAATATGCATTGAACTGTGTTCGCCTCCACATAAAGCATCCTCAAGACTGTTTAGCAATAAATAAGAAAATAGTTCTTTATATATTTTTCTGACACTGTGATATTGTATGTCAACTGTTTGCACCTTTGAATTCCAGACGCGTAACCGAAACACTCCATCTATAGAGCGACATATTTAAATATATAGGTATATATTATATTATATTTGACATATTTTTATATTTTTTTTTAACATCAATGTGACGTATTCTGAATGTCAATTTCTATAAAGAAATATATGCTTATTTATGTAAATATGTATTCTATGGTTAGTATACTACAGAGTAGTTGTTATGGCTTTAAAATATTAGTAGGCATATCCAATTAACATTGGAAATAAATTTTATGGCATATAATAGATCTCATAAAACATAAATAATATAAGAAGCTAAACTTATAATAACAAAGTATTCATAATCACCAAATAATAATATTGAATTAAAGAATGAAATTAATACTAAAATAGAGTTTATTAATACTTCACTCAATTCTATTAGAACACGGCAATCTCTTTACTCTACACAAAACTCAACTTCTCTTCAAACTCACTATTATTTGGCTAGCTACTATGATGGCTAGCAAGCATATGGCGCGCCTTACGGTAACTGGTCATGGAAACTTACGATCACTTGCAATAGCCTTGTGCAATAGTGATAACACATTGCTCGTGCCTATTATATGGAAAATAAATCTCATCTTTATTTCAATTGCTCTAGAAATATCTATGTGCCGATAGTCTAGTAGAAAGTCGTCGCTGGTTGTCGTAACGGCCATCAAGACGCGTACAAATTTCTATGCCTGTGACCGCGGTTTTATATATAATGTCGTTCGTATCACGCATGCGTCAGCAAAGCGAAGTTTGACACCCGCCGGCGGCAGCGCGTGCCCGCCCCGCTGCCGCCGGCTGTGTGAACGCTCTCATACAATTCGGTACATTACAACACAGGTAGGACAAGCGCACGCCCCGCTCACGCCGGCTGTTTGACCGCGCCTTTAGATTAATCGTGTTTATCTACAAGGGTGCTGGAAAAAAGGGTGTTGAAATTTGGAATTTGTAACTATTGTAAGGGTAAATTTTAATTATTAAAATATTGTGAATACGATAATTTCAAATTTATCCTAAATTAAAATTGAGTCTTTATTATTCTTGGCTCTTATGAAATATTTTTAGGAATTAATAAAACAGTTGTTTGTACCGCGTACTGATTTTTATACTTATGAGTAAATTACGGAATCTAAAATATTACAGAACCGTAATATTAGTAGAGGTTGTTATTCAAATCACAACTTTATTTGAATATGTTAAAATTAATTGTTCAAACTGAACTAAACTTTTTATTCAACTAGAAAGAAAATTACCCCTAAAACGAATCGCAAAACTTTTAAAATAAACACGCTAATGAAGTCCTATGTATTTTATATATTTTATAGGGTGAATAGCCCTTTTTCCTTTTCGTATGCATGTTTTCCAGACGCATGCACAGAAAATCCTGATTTTCTGTGCATGCGTCTGGACATTGGTCAACCTACTTATCAATACAGGGCATGTACTAGTATAATATTAGGTTTGTTTGACAAGTCCTAACACATTATAACAAACATCAACCTTGGTCGTCTTATTTGCGATCAAAAACAGTACCTATATTTTTCTACTCATAGAAGCCGCACAGATTTCGAGATCAACAGGATACGTCAAAGTAAAGGGTAGTTTGTTTAAGAAAAGTTTTCGGAACCCGCGATCTGTTCTGGATATTTATTGTTCTATATTTATCCTCTTAGACTGAATGTTTTTGTCTGACTTTTTCGTTATTATATAAACAGGTCAATGAACCTTTGAAGGCGTGTAGTATTATTTCATTGCGGTATTGTCGTTGTGACAAAATAATCTAGACGAGTAGCTGATATAAACAAGTTTAGTATTAGTACAGATGGTGTGTTTGTAGTATTTTCTCAATATTATCTGTTTGTTAAAGTACAAATAATCCTAGTTTATGAGGCAGGGTTTACAAATTATGAATACAGCTGCAGCACTCTTATATTATTTATTGCTTGACCTTTATATTAATATATAGCTATAATACTACTGTTTGTAAAAGGGACAAACTAATTTGAAATCTTGTAATATAATACTTAAATATAATTAAAAATAACGTAGTCTTTGTAACGTAGGCTTTTAAGGCCAAAAGACAGAGAAGATGGCGTGAGGAAAATGTCAAAAAGTTTGAATGCTTGTTACTCAATCAAGCGTAAACTATCTGGATGAATAAATAGGATACTTTTATCCCAGTATGCATTCACATGGGATTAAGACAGAACCATGGGTTTGAGGTAGCTTTGGAACCCTAGACCTCATGCAAAGCAACCGCAGACACTCCCACCGCACCTTTCAAGCAGTTATTCAATACAAGAAACATATACCCAAGGCGCGCATCTCTGACTTTTCGAAGTTGTATGCATATTAAATAATTAATTTATCGCTTGCTTTAACGGTGAAGGAAAACATCCTGCGGAAACCTGCATGTCTGAGAGTTCTCAGTAATGTTCTCAAAGATATATGAAGTCTGCTAACCCGCACTAGGCCAGCGTGGTGGACTATGGCCTAACCCTTCTCACACTGAGAAGAGACCCGTGCCCAGCAGTGGGACAGTTTAATACAGGGCTGATATTATTATATTTATATACACAGACACAATAGCTTCTATAGAACCATACGGGATTTTAATAAGTTTTGTACACAGTTTACAAAGGCTTGCCTGTTGTGGTATTTCGAGGCGTGATGTAGGTATTCAGAAAGTATTGCATCTCGTAAAATGAAACATTATTTTTTTATCAAAGTCACCTTCCGCACTTGGAATAATTCCACAATCTCGGGGGACTTCACAAACATTCAAACAACGGACACAAAGAACATCCAGACTTGGAACAAGCATTTGTAGACCACACAATTTTTTGTCTGCGTGGGATTCGTACCTACAACACTTGGCGCTGCAGTGGCAGTGGCGAGACGACTATTTAAACCACTACGCCATCCGTGCAGCCATCCGTCAAATATGCAGAGCAGATTTCTTCAGTCTCATATTTGACTAACACCCCATATTATAATATACCGCCTACATCTTCCCTTTATAGCTACGTTAGTGTTGTCATAGTTCATTGTTATATGGATACCATCAGAAACTTTAAAGTTTAATCGCTTTATATTAAGTCAGCTAATCATTTCAACGTATCCCTTACTAATATTATACATATATACAAATGTGAGTTTGTTGGTTTCGCTTTCACGCCTTAACATCTCGACCGATCATCATTAAATTTCGCATACGCTACTCTAAGGTGGAAAAGGATATAGATTACCATTCATCCAGAAAAAAAGTACTATTCTCGAAGGATACAAATTTATTAACAAAATCTAGATTAACGTGAGCATACCCGCGGCCAAAATCTAGTATAATATAATATTGTCTTCTGTTTACGCGAATGTTATTCATTGAAATTAAACTACTATATACGGATTTTATCGCGTTGTTTATTTAGCACTGTATTACAAAATTTTGAAAATATTACGCTACTACTACTCTTGATTTTATTTAACTAATTTATAAGCTAATAAAATTATTTAAACTATTAAATCTATTTATTTTTGGTTTACACTTTCCCCGACGTTTCGGTTGCTTTTCTTAATTTATTTTTATTTTTCTTTAATATATTTATATTAATATGTGAAGCAAAAACTTTGTACCCCTGTGGGTACTTTGAAATAACTACACTGGAACATTGACACAGCTACCATCTTATATATATATATGTATATATTATAGATAATATCGTATACAAAAACAAATTTCGTGTACAGTATGAGTAGAAATAGGTTGCTTTAGCATAATATGGCAAGTGCACATTTATCCCTAAAGAGGTATGCAGAGGTGTTTTGCAACCACATTTCGCAAGTTATTGTTTAGGTTGTACGTATGAAAGTTGCGAGCCTATTGCCGCTTACCGTGCAAAGTTCCAGACCCCATGCTGCCTTTGAAAATTTAATGTAAAAATAACACAATAACAGTTTGCTTGACTGGGGACAGACAGATACACACGTGACGCACAGCAGTCGTATTCACTATCGCTATTCCACCGAGGTTGTAATTTTTTGTTATATTAAAATTAAACTATTCACTCACTAGGAACAATCTCTAAATCGTGGTGAATCCTTACAATCATTGAAACGAATACAAAGAACACCCAAACCTGAAACTTATATTAAAAATTGTGTGGTCCTCAAACCACACAATTTTTGTCTTGTGCGGCAATCAAACCTTTTAACATTCAGCTCTTTGACAGTGGCAAGGCGATAATAACCATCCGTGCATTGTCCTTACTAGAGCAAAAAGTGTCTGCAAGGGATCTCTTACCGAACTCCTTACTTGTAATTAAAAGTAGCAGCAGCTAGGGCTACGAAACCTTTTTACCTTACATATTTCGAAGTCTTGGCGTCGACCTGTGTTTCTCAATATATTCGGATATGGTTTGCCCTATATTTAAGAACTAACACGGTCAAGAAAAACAGCTTTGTCTATTATATATTTTCACAAAGGTTTTAATGGAATGTTTGTGTTAATATCGATATCGATGCTATGTATGCGTATACATAAGGTCTTGAGTTCGATTCTCGGGTCATTTAACTTTGCTCTTTTTGTCAAGAAATTCTCAGTAACTTCACGAAGTGGGGCAATGTGCTCGGTAGACGAGACCTAAAACCATAGCTGGCAAAATTTGGGTGTAATACACCTCTTCTTCGAGGGTATAGGCGTGAGACTATATATGGATGTATTTATTTAGTAGCTTTCGTCATACAAAAACAGCGTCTAGAATATTGTTTGAGAGGCATTGTTTTGTAAGATAATAGTTTTTGCGCTTGCAATCGGCTTAGACACTTGAGTTTAAGGTTTCAGGTATTAAAACTGTTACACATATTGTATAAGCTGTGTAAACAGATTAAATATTGTTGTATTGAATACAATGTCTGGATTTACTATGTTCTTTAAAGTGTGTGCTAAAAATGTACTTTTTTCAATATTAAAAACCGTATCTTAGTTGGTAGGTATATTATTGCGCAATGCAGAAAAATAAGTTATTCGTATGCCTTAATTTAAAATCTATTGTGTCTGGCCACCGGTGTGCTGCAGTGACTGAATAGGTTAATTGAATTTGCGTAAAATACCTCATAATGACCACAGAATCTATTTTTTTTCCTAATCCTAGTAAAACTTTAAGAAAACAAAATAAATTAACCAATAAACACGATTTGTTTGGTTAGAATAATCGTACTATTTTATTAATTTTGGTGCTCAAACAATTAAGCGCCAATCTCAGGTACCTACCTGATCTACTATAATCTTTCAATATAAAAATAAAAAAATATATTGCCGCTGCCGCGCGGTCCATTGCAGCTTAAGACTTTATTTATATTATACCATCTTGTAATGTATCCATAATTCACCTACCAAATTAAACTTCTGGCGCTGTGATATAAAAAATTTCTGTATTAGTGGTTCTGTATTGTACTCAATTATAATTTTACCTCAATATGATTCGGAATGGTTAAGGTGTCACTTTGATGTTAAGAGTAAATGTGATTATAAATGCCATGAAAAAGATATTCTGGCAATGTTTGATGTATTATCTTATCATTCAAGAACATAATGATAACGATGACGTGCCTAAGTGTAAGGAGATAAAATTTTAACTTTGAGTGATAGTTTCAAATAAACTACTTACGAGTTTCAGGGTCAAGTCTAAATTCCATGCAACTATAAAATAATATATAGTTTCCATTTTAAACTGTCTTGAAAACTGGATATATTTTAATGCCACGTATTTCACAAATGCACACTCTATTTACAATGATTGTATATTGCAGAGGGAGCTTCTCGTCAAAACTGGCCATCACGAAAATTCAGACGAATTTTAATACATTCATGGGTGATTTTCCATCAAGTAAATATAATAATAATAATATCTTTATTTCTCACCATTACAAATTAAGGTACAGACATAGGATCTAATTTTATAATATGGCGGGTCGATACCTGAACTAGGAGGTTCCTGTGTCTCAGGTTACCAACCCTCCACCCCTGATAAGAATAATTACCCTAATTTGAGCTAGCGTATGGTATAGATGAGGAAGTATGTGTGTCGGGACATGTATGTGGATACTTACGAGTGTATGAGTGTTTTTGTTTATGGTGTGTGTATGTATGTGTGTGTACGTGTGTGTGCGTGTGCACATGTGTCTGAGTGCGTGAGTGCGAGTAAGTTTGCATGTGTATGTGTGTATGAATGTGAGTGTGTATCTGTGTGTATGTATATGATTGTTGTGCTTGTGATTTATTAGTTTTATTTCTCGTATTTAACATTTTACTTTATATTGGCAATAATTTTTTCTGTTGCATGATAATCAAGCGTTGTTAATTTAGTTTTGAGAGTAGATTTGAGTTTTATTCTTTGCATGTTGTATATATGTTTTGAGTCATTGAAGAACCGATAGAGGAATGGTCCCATGTAATATATTTGACGTCGCGCAAACATAGTGTGGAATGAAGGAACGGGTGTACGAATTCTTCTTTTGCTCCGGCTTATCTTAGATGGATCAATATATTTGTGATGGCGCAGGATAGAATTAAATATGTATAGTTGCCGAACAGTCAGTAATTGGGTTTCTTTGTAGAGTTTGTCAGTGGGGTACCTCCTGGCCTTTCGGAACATGACTTTGATGACCGCCCGTTGTGCCCTTTCCAGTTCTAAGAGATGAGATGCTGAAGCTCCTCCCCATATTGGTATGCAATATGTGAGCAGTGACTGACAGAGAGCATAGTATATTCTACATATGAGTTGGGGATCTGCAGATTCACGAAGATCTTTAAAGATGGGAAGTAGTCTTCGTACTCTCTTGCTTAGTGCTGATATATGGGGTTGCCAGATCAAATGGGAATCTATAATTACGCCCAGGTATTTGTGTGTATCAGTTTGCGTAACGGGAGTACAGTCACAATTTTGTTTTACTTCATCATTATTGGCTGGTTTACATTGTGGGGTATGTGCTTTAATAATCAAGTTAGATGTTGGATTTGATGCACTGGAGATACTAAAGCAGATGTGTTTTGTCTTCGATACGTTAATTGTTAGCAGATTATCCTCAAGCCATTGCATGACACGTCTGAGACCATTCTCTGCAAAGCTCTGAACTTGAGGCCATGAGTTTCCACGAAAAATAAGGGCCGTGTCATCCGCAAATGCTAGTACTTTCCCGTTCTCTATTGGTAGGTTACAAAGGCTATTAACATAAGCTAAGAACAGCGTAGGGCCAAGGGTACTGCCCTGTGGAATGCCATAGGTGACTGGTAAGCTAGAGCTATACATGTCACCTACTTTAACCACCTGATTTCTACCCTTTAGATAATCACGGAGCCACTCAAGTACCGGTCCCCGCATGCCCATGCTCTCCAAATTCCGCAATAAGATTTGTGTGGATACAGTGTCGAATGCTTTTTTCAGGTCTATGAAAATAGCTACACATCTTTCACCACCATCCAATGATTTCGTAATTATTTCGGAAAATTTAGCCACTGCATCCTCACAGTTTTTACCTGATCGAAAGCCAAATTGGGAACTGGATAATATATTTTTACCTTCCATAAATTTAGTTAGACGAGAGTTAACGACTTTTTCCAAAATTTTACTAATTGTGCTTAAAAGGGATATAGGTCTATAGTTAGTGACTGATTCCGCGCCACCACCCTTATAAACGGGAATAACAACGGCTTGCTTAAATATATCCGGAAAGGTCCCAGACGAAATGCTTAGATTGCATAAATGAGCGATTATGGTGCACAAGATTTTGCTTGAGTTTTTTAAAATGGTGTTTGTAATTTTATCTATACCCGGGGCACTACGGCTCTTAAGGCTGGTAATAATTTTATTTATCTCAAAGCTATCTGCTGGATGAAGAAACAGGGAATTTGTGATTTGTACAGGTGTGTTTATTAATAATAAATCAGTTTCACTGGTATTATTTTTATTGATTATAGTTGAGGCCAATTCTCGTCCAATCGAGGTAAAGTATTGATTGACGGCATCGAGGGAGTCCTGTGGTGATGACGACACAATATTTAGTAAAGCAGAGGCATGGAAACGATCCTTTTTAATATTACATAACTCTTTAACGGTATTCCAGGTTCCTCTATTATTTTTGTAGTTTTGATAAAATTTATCTTTATAGTAGTTATATTTTAGAACTTTGGCCACATCGTTACATGTATTACGGTATTTCAGATAGGAGCATTTAATTTCAACGTTGTCTGGATTTAATTTGACAATTTTGTGTAACCTATCTCTGATTTTGAATGTTCTAATTATACCTAAGGTTATCCAAGGTTTCAAGGGTCTACGCCGATTAGAGAAAGTAATTGTATTAGTGTGGAGAACAATGAGTTCTTGGATTGTATCTGTTAGTTGTTTGGCAGCTACGTTTGGATCCGTAATTTTTAAGAATGGTTGCCAGTCATATGTGTTTATAGCTACAGACAGGGATTCGTAATTTATTTTGGTTCTAGTGATTTTGTTTAGCTTCGGCGATCTTGAGGACAGTGAGGTAGCGTAGCTCAAAAGCAGTGGATAGTGGTCTGTAATGTCCGTTACTAGCACAAAGCATTGATGATCTCCCCCTAACTTGCACATGAAATGATCAAGGCAGGTACGTCCATGTGTAGGAATGTCAATGCCTTGATGTAGACCGTGAGAACCTATAATTTCTAGATAGTCTCTTACATCATTATTGTTTGTGTCCAGTGTGTCAATATTTATATCTCCTGTTAGTACTACATTTCGTGATTTATTAGTGGTTAATAGTGTGTCCAATGAATCTAAAAACGTTTTGAGATTTTTGAAACAATAAGGTCGGTAAATACCTAGCACCAACAGGTTGCCCATTTTTGCCATCAGGCAATTAGCCTCATCTAAGTCAATTTCTTTTACAGATGATTTAATATCAGCTTTTATATACATAATGACGCCGTCATTTTGATTAAAACTTCGTTTACTAAAATGCATAGTGAAGCCATCAATTTGAGGAGGATTCGAGTCCTCATTACACCAACATTCCGTAAGAACAATGATATCTATATTCGTTTTTAATCGTGTAATATATATTAAAAAGTTATCTAAATTTTTATTAACACTCCTAATATTAACCGTAATTATGTTTAATTTGGTGGAATTGTTTACTAGGGTTTTGTTGAGTTCTTGTTCAAGTTGTTTTGGGTCTTCAATGGATATACATGGAATAGAGCAACAGCTATCGATTTCCTCAAAAACTTGTTGACTATCCATTATCATTTATAATAGGTGAGAAAATGTCTAAGCTGGTATGTATTTGTGACAATACTAAAGTAATAGAATAATTTATGAATAGCTTAATTATACCTTGCATTATTTCTAAAGAGATTACGAGGATTGTATATAGTAGAGTAAGAGACCTGAAACGTTTGTTGTTGTTCAACGAAATGAATATTTTGTGTGTATATTTGTATTTGTATGACCAGTGTATTAATGTTATTGTGTGTGGTTGTTTTGTATAATAATATGGTTCATTAGTGCATGGTTTATTAATTCTGTAGTTTATGTGTGTGTTAGTAGTTACGCAAGTGTTGTGTGGTTTATTAGATGAAAGGCTATTGTATGTTTTAGTGTTTTGTAGGTAAATGTGGGTAATATGAATTTCCATACCATATGTAGCAGCAGCATATCCGTTTGTTTTTTTCATCAAATATCTAACAGCTACATAACCATAACAGTAACCTAGTCATTTGTTTTGTAGTATCAATAGTTGAGATTCGTTCTTGATCAGAATATGTGGTTCTCCTTCTTTCTTCCGCATATAAACTAGTCCATTTGAGGTCCAGCAGTAGTCAAAGCCCATGGCTTTGCGGCATTCACGAGCAAGGTAATATAACCGGGAGGCTTGAGGAGTCAGGTGCTCGGCTAAGTATATTTCTGTCTTATTGTCTAAGCCCAGGTGAGACGAATTGAGTTGTTCTGTTTTGTATTTTCTTGATGCTGCAGAATGATTCCTGGCTGCAGTCATAAATTTTCCCTTTAGCAGAGTGGACGAAAATTCGACTATAACAGCTGAGTTGATCTGTCCTTTTTTCGAAGGCATCCGATATACATCACGCAATTCCGAGGTGTTCATAGTGATCTCCAAAGTGTCCGCCAGTTTTTTAATCATATCGAATAGCTTTTCTTTGGGTTCATTTTTTTGTTTGGGAACGTTCCTGATTTGGATACTGGTTTTTCGGGCCGATCTCTCTAAGGCATCGCATTTGTCCTCTATTTTAGTTATTTGCATTGCAAGTTGTTTTCGTTCTTCCTCCATTGCAGTAATTGTGGATTGCACTTCCTCTACTTTAGCGGTCGCGAATTCAATACATTTCTCAATGTCGAGGTTTTTTTTGTGTATAGTGTCGTTCTGGCTCTTAATTTCCGATATGTGTTTCTCTATGGCGTTCATTCGGGAATTCTGGTGAGATTCAAAAGCACTCATCATTTCACGTAGTTCTTCTCTAATTATAGTTCGAATATCTGAGCATTCAGGGCCGCAATATTCTTCACTGGTCCTTCGCCGTTTAGTATCCCTTTGGGTAATATGTGAAAACTCTTCAATTGGAATATCATAGCCTGTCATTTTGTCAACATTTGAATCCGACACGCTATAAGATTTATTCAAAGGAGGCGATCGTGCAAGATTAGGCATATTTCAAATATAAGATATTTATTTGCAGCACAAATAATTGCCACATGCAAAAAATATACTTTGTAGCAATGTGATCAGTTAAACTTGGGCCAGCCCCTTGGAATTGGTCCCGCTGTCGCTACCGCTTATAAATTATGGCAAGTACCAATAATGACGTACGTACGGCCGGCGCGGTGTAGTGAGTGACTCACGCGCAGCGTAGCTGGCTGACCGGTTGTTATCGCTGTTGCTATCTCTTTCCTCCGTGTCGTTCGATCTTGTATACTGCTAGCGCGGTATGAGCGCCTGGTACTTCGGGGAATTTTGTAGTGTATAATATTTCAAATAATTAATTAAAAATGCACAACGGTTCACACGTGTTAACGCTTTCGCGGTTTAGGGGGGAGAGGAAAAATAGTGCTTGTATACGATACTAGTAGTGGAAGGCGCGGGCTAGATACCTACGCAATAGGGTAGTAGACTCATATTGTCTTATTATTTAAGTCAAATAGTTACATCACCCAAATTCTAAAATACAAATATTTTTGTGTCTGCTCGTAAGTAAATAATAAACAAGTGCTTTAAATCTTGTAGTAGGGTTAAGATTGCCAAACGATAGAAAAGGGATGCACTATACAAACTGTGACGTAACCGCTATTTAAACGAAGCTGTCTGAGATGACGATGTATGTAGTTATCACTACACCATAACTTTATCTTATACGCAAATTTAAACCATTAATAATTATTATTAATAAGTCCTTTATTTATACA
Source organism: Catocala nupta (assembly GCA_963675205.1). NCBI lineage: Eukaryota > Metazoa > Arthropoda > Insecta > Lepidoptera > Erebidae > Catocala > Catocala nupta. Next base: position 13,452,315 of record OY776087.1, read on the forward strand.
TTTAATAAGTCCTTTATTTTGAAATCAATTTTGATACTGTTTGTACAAAAAAAATTCTCCTAATTGCTATTTGCTCTTGTGTGTAAAGTATCCACTTGTGTGTATAGTACACCATCAAACATGGCAGGCAACTATCCTATTAAGTTGTGAGAGCTACGTGCGCGCGTTTATCATACACGTTAGTGGCGCTGATACCTCGCGACGATCACCTAAATGATGCATCGAACCTGCGTCTTATTCACGTCGTGTACGACAGCTATTAAGCTTATCATACTAGCAGAATTTCTATCAAAAATTATATTTACACCTTTTGTTTTCATTTTAAGGTTTCGTACCCCAAGGGTACCAACGAAACCCTTACCTCCGTTCATGAGTCTCTCTGTCAGTCTATCAGCGGGCTGTATCTCATGCACCGAAACAGGTATGGAACTGAAATGTTTTACTGTGTGTATTTCTATTGCTATACCAATAAAAAGTAATGTTATTATATTGCATGATGGTATGGAACCCTTCGTGTGGTTTTTTATGATTTCATTAGCTGTCCGACAAAACCCTTGTGAAATGTTCAAACAAATCAAGTCTTTATTATTTTGTTGCTGGACGTCAGTGACATCCGCTTTATTAATGAGACGTCAACATTTTATAATTATTATTTAACTGAAGTTGCCATTTTCAATTTCCTTGTAATAAGAAGGCAGATATTAAGTTCATGAATTCATGAGACGTTTACTTTTATTACATATTTACCAAGCAGAATATGAAAAATATTCACAGTCTCATTTTAGAACTTAAATATCTGCATAAATAGGTATCGTATGTCATACCATAGCTTAGTGCACGTTGGTATGACGAACATACCTTTTTACCATGATGACACTACATTGCTTTCCCCAAGAGAATAAAATATTGAATATACAAGAGAAAACTTATTTGACAATACAGCACGTTGGTACAGTCAGCAATATACATAAGTTAAAACACACTTGTGAGATTATGATTAGCTCTATCTAACAAAATTATGACAAATATTAGTATTTTATAGTATTAGTTATAAGATAGTTGATTTGATCACAGTAAAAATACACAAGAATAAAAAGAATTTTCATATCGTTTATACACTTAAACTATATTAATACATACATAGGTTCACTTTGTTTGTAGCAGTTGTATATTTAACTTACTTCGTCAGCTATAGGTTTAGGTTCTATGTAATAAGAGGCGAGCCTGTTGTCGTCTACTGGGCACAGAATTAGGTTCCGTGTTGCATATTATATACTTTCTTGATAGTAACTACTATAAAAGAACTAATATATCTAAGTAATATATAATTGAGATGATGCTATAATATATTCTGAAACATTAAAGAAATACAGTGACCTAAACGAATAAGAGAGTTAATTAATTACAGAGATACTTCTTGGATCTAGTTTATAAATTGAGCGTAAAGCTTCCAGGATTTATTGTTTGAGTGAACCTGGCTGAATAACTAAGAAGTTTGCTTCTTTTATTCATTAAATAAAAGAATTAAGTATGGAACTTAGAACTTTGTTAAAGTTTTTAAAATACTGTCAATAAAATATAGCCTCGGAGACGTAGCTGTAGTGAATGTGACTACTGTGCATATAAGATCAACTTTTGCATAATTTATTTCTGTTATTTTAAAATCGAAATCTACAGATACATCCACGAAAATCTTCCTAAAGTAAAAAAGTATAAAACTCAATTATAAAATATTTTGTTCCACATCCTAATAATATCTTCGCTTCCAGTTTCTAGCGACGAAATGTAATTGATGATTTATGACAGTTATTCACTTTGAAGTTGTAAACAGACCGTTTTTTATATAACGAAAAAAGTGAGAGTAGAGAAAGGAAGGCTGTTAATGGCTAGAAAATTAAAAATATATGTACCTATATAAGTTATCAGCAGTTGTGTTAAGTAGTGAGGATATAAAATAGCAGGCAAGTATTTTTTTACGACAGTGGACTTAAGAAAAACTGCCCGCGGCTTCACTCGCGATAATCTAGATTTTATCAATAAATTGTTTAATGAAAGTTACCCTATTTCCTTTTCTGTACCTCTGCACAACCTGAGACGTTTTACGTTAAATTACATGACGATGGGTCAAGTAGTTAACTCGTGAAAGCGTAACAAACAAACAAACTCACATTCGCATTTATAATATTAGTTAGGATAGCATTATGTGAACCGTATGATACGCACTACGTTATTATACACAAAAACCAAAAGCTTTTAAATAAACACGACTAATTACGATAGATACATAGATAGACTATTTTCCATTATCATACAATTCATTTCAATGTGCAATAAATATAAACCAGGCATAAGTAGTTTTACAAACCTGATTATAAAACTCATTTCATTTTGTGGCTACGACGCCTCATTATTATAAAAGCAGAGGTTTTTAACATTTTCTCGTTTTTACTAGATGAAATGATCTCTGACGGCGATAATGATGTGGAATAATTTATGTAATAAAGGCAGTTTTATTCACGGTTGCATTATGTTTGAAAAATATTGTCAAAAATAATCATACTAATATTATGTGGTGAAAGTTTGTGAAGATCTTTCGATGTTTGTATTTAATCTTTACTAATATTTGTTTGTTTGTAAGGTTTTCAGTCAAAACTACACAACTGATTTTGAAAATTCTTTTAGCGTTAAAAAGCTATGTTGTCAACGAGTAATATGGGTTATAATTTATTTTTAAAAAGGTACTGTTACTAACCTAGCCTACATTTACGCGAGCGAAGCCGCGGGGAAAAGTTAGTCATGCATAAGCCAGTTAACGGTTTGACATGAACATGAGCGTACAGATAGACCAAATCCTCGATTAAAGTATAAGATACTGTTTATTCCGATCGTGCGTTCCCGTAGGATTCACGCGAGTGAAGCCACTAGCTAGTTTGTAATAAAGATTGCTTAAGTTTTCGTGTGCTGGAACGCATATTATTATTATTATTTTAGCTTTATTAAGAGTAAATCGAATGTTCACCTAATAGTCACTGGAAGTGGAAAGTTTGTACAGTATAGTTATTTTACATATATACGGAAAATACCTGTTGGTGTAGATAAATAAAAGTTTCGGGCACGCCATTATCGTGGCGGTAAGTCGTGTTTGAGGAGTGGCTGGAGAGGCGGCATGGCGCCCTCACCTTCCGGCTGACACAGGTTATGACTGGCCACGGTTGTTTTGGCCAGCTCCTGTGTCGTATACGCCGGCAAGAGACGCCCGGCTGGCACCACTGCGGCGACTGCCGCGACATTGTAGAGGACACGGCGCTGCACACTTTGGTGGTTTGCCCCGCCTGGGCATCGCAGCGCCGTGAGTTGATCGCGGCAGTCGAATCGGTTGCCCTCTCGCTCCCGGCTGTAGTTCAGTCTATGGTTCGGAGTGAGAGGTCGTGGAACGCCGTCGCCTCCTTCTGCGAGGAAGTGATTTCCGTCAAGGAGGCGGCGGAGCGGGAGAGAGAGCGTTTAAACCCTCTCCCCAACCGCAGAGCCGGGCGCCGGAGGGCGCGAGATGACCTCCAGCCACCCTGAGGTTTGACCTGGGGGTGGTGGGCTTTGTGGGTCTGCCCGCCATCCGTTCAGCATCAGGTCCGAGAGGCGGCGTGCGTGTTCCCACGCGCGCCTCTGTTTCGAGTCCGTCTCCCCTCTTTTTAGGGGGGGGACATTAGGGTTTATATGTGAAGTGAGTGCTTTTGGGTAGATCTCTTTGTGTCGCAACCTCGGCGGGGTCGCGACCTCATGCGAAAGCGATTCGCGCGGCCCCGTCGATAGTGGTTTTGTCAAGGAACACCGTGGTAGGTTTACTCGGTATTCCGGAAGGTAGATTATCTTTTCAACATCTTTCTTTTACCCCGGCGAGTCCGACATAATCCCTCCGCCCGCCCCCGCGGAGGAATATGCGTCATTGCATTCCCCCATGTAAAATAATGTTATTACATAAATTGTAGGAATTTTCTCTTGGAAATTGGAAATGATGTATTGGTGTCAATTCTGTTGTAATTTTCACTCAAGTAAAATAAGGCAAAAATTCTTTAATTTTAGTTAAGAGATTTCGTGTAGGATATTCTGATCCAGCGAACTAAATTTAGACTTCGTTTAGACAGCACCAAATTCAGTTATGACAATCCTAAATTGAACTGAGGCAGTGATACCGGTACTAAAATACTTAATACTACAGAATGAATGTCAAGAGTGAAAGAAAAAACTAAATATAAAATAATATTTTTGAGCTTTGCTAAGTGTATGAAAATAATTGTTTACACATATTATAAAGTACAATTTATTTTACATATTATTATTTACAATATATTATACATTATTATTATTATATATATATATGTCAATTTAAACAATTTAAGAATACGAAATGTCGTTTGACAGGACTATTAAACTAAATTTAAACTAAATTTTAGTGATTTTTAGTTAAGTTAAGATAATTTTGTGACAACAGAATTGGCAACATTGTCAAAAGCCATTTTTCCAATATGGCAGCGCGAGCGGCAAAGGTGGCAAAGTTGAAATTCGTAAAGGACACGTCAAAATCAATAAAACTACAAATTTTCAAAACTCCCGAAAAAATTGCCTGATAAAACGACCAAATAAATGTACTAATATAACTATGTATTTACTTGTTAACCACTTCAGCTGAGCTTTTAATTTTTTAAGTAATTTATGACAAAATTGTTAATGAGTGAACAGCCGTTGACTTCACATCGCGGTAGCAATATATTGGACTTCACGATCGCGAAGTCCAATATATTGCTATCGCCACGTTTTGAATTTTAGCTAAGCTATGTATGTGGTAAAAGCATGTATATAGTTATTCAGTCATATGCAAGCGGCTAACCTTTGAACTTGATGACAGTATATATCCTCAAGAGAATTTCCTCGGCTGAAAGTAGAATAGGTGGTACCCAGGAGATAACGTGAGGTGTACAGCGAGGAACGTTAGGGTTATATCTAATGCACGTGTGAACAATGTTCTGTTCCAAGAACAATATATTGCATTGTAGTAGTTTTCAAATATTACTTATGTTTTGATTATGTAGCAGTATGAATCATAAATATTTAAACTTTCAATGCTAAAGAAATTAAAATATGTCGCAATTTTGAAGGATAGGGAATCAAATCTCGCAAGTGTTTATTGTCTTATGTTGCTGACTGTACAATAATCCTTACTAATATTATAAACGCGAAAGTTTGTATCGATGTATGGATATTTGTTACACTTTCACGTAAAAACTACTGGACCGATTGCGACGAAACTTGGTATGTAGATAGCTGGAGACCTGGATTCACACATAGGCTACTTTTTTATCTCAATATTCCCACGGGTACGGGCCTTACGCGGGTGAAACCGCGGGGAAAATCTAGTATAAAATATTTTTAATACAAAAATACTAAATATAATAAAAGTTAAGTAAGTTCAAAAGTTCGCGTAAAGTTCAAAACGCTATTGGCGTAATGTTTATATTTTTAAATGACCTTTTTATAATGTTTTCAGTTTCAAGTTCGTAGTGCATATCCAATCAAAGTAATTAACGGATATCCATTTTGTTAAAAGTTTGTTAACATTTTGTTAAAATGGGATTATCGATCATATTTTAAGTAATATTCAGTGTTAATATGTTCAATTAAATTTAGTTGATCGCAACGCTTATACTTATTTATAATCTTTTTTGTTGGATCTGTGCTATATATACAAAGATGATAAAGATAGAATATATTCAATAATTTAATAGTCGCTTTTATTAGAACAACTAAGGTTTGTAATTTTATTGCAGGGCACGTGCCAATCATTGAAACAACATAAACAAAGAAGAGTATTATATGTGTCTGTTAGAACAACTATTAATTGTAGCAATTTTAGATCTCGTGTGGTATTCGAACTCACAACTCATTGTTAACACTTAGCGTACTAGCTGGCGAAGCGATCAGTTAAACTACTACGCCATCTATGCAACTTTGTGTTTTATAAGTACGGTCATCTATTATTAAGACGCTTTATATTTTATTAACTGAAAGCCTTTTAAGATACCTATCTTTTCATTATATAGCACTATCATCACAGAAAGAGCAGAAATATAAACTAGAAAATTTCAATTGATGTAATTAGAAATAATGTTTGTGGCAATAATACTGTGAAATGCTTTATGTCTTCCAATTTTAGTGTCATATTTTGTTGTTCATACAAAAAAGCCTACTAATCGCCTAACTAAAAGGCTAGGGTAAAAGGAAACATCGTATTTTATAAATCATAAATTTGTATCCCTCGGGAACAGTACTTTTTTTTGTAAGCTAAATTGCATGATGATTGGCGGAGAAGTTAAAATGTAAAATCTTTACAAACAAACTCAAATTCTTAATATTTAGTATAGAGATTAGATTTAGGATTCTTAAAGAAGAGAATTGTAAAATTCTTTCAGAAATGTAAAATATATCTAAAAATCATAGTTTTAATGTTGTAAAAGCAAAAGTTTTATTTTACGTAATAAAGTTTTACATTCAAAGCTTTATTTTATATACAGCTATGTAACACTAGCCTGTAACCGGCTGGCGATTGATCGACCGCTTCTAATCCAGCCACTTTGCAGGCATTAGGTACCGACCGTTCGGATCCCACTTGGCCTTTTCGCTTGTGTTTACGCCCGTAACATCTGATATTGCATTATTTATAGCCTGTTTGACGGGGCTTTGATGATGTCACCTATAGCAATTCCTAATAATATTTAGTTGTCACTTCTTTAAATTAATTATAACATTACCAAACTATGGCGTGATGATTATCATTACTAATATCATAAATATTAGTAGGAAGACGTAGCAAATCATACATTTTCTCATACGGGTTAACTTGAGGATAAGCGATGTTGTTTTCAAGGTTTTAGCTTCAAACAGTATCATATTTAGACAACGCAGCTTACTAAAATTATATTTGGTTAACATATTGAGTTACAGCCACATACCGGCGGATAAGTACAATAGGTTTCTAACTATTCAAAAATTGACAGGTAACATTAATAACTAATAATGCTATATGATAAAAATTACTTAAATGATGTGTTCAGATACCAATAATCGGTAATCAATATAGCACGCCATCGTGACCAATTTAATAAAAATGTTGACGTCCCCCGGCTATTTGATTGCGGTGAAATTTTTCGATAAATGTCAATCATGCCATTCTAGGTAGGTGGTATGAAGCGTAGATGTAATACTGCCAGAGTAAATTAAATATTTCGAATAGAATTTATCAAATATAGCTGTCACCCGCAGTTCACCCACGTTTATAGTTACTGCGCCGCTCCCGTGGCTCGTAGCGTGATGTTATATAGCTTATGTTACATCTGAATAAAGTGGCTTTCTAATGGTGAAACGAATGATTAAAAACGAAATATTATCACTTATAAACAAAAATACAAATTATTTCTCGTTATAGTATTATATAGATTATAAGTAGTAGAATCCGCCGTGTCAATTTTGGCGTCTTATTTGGTCAAGATACATACACAGTATTAAAATTTGATTGCAATAGTTACATACTAAGGAAAATTTTATTCATCGCTGTCGATTCATAGTGAAGTTTATTAATGAGATTTTATAGAATTGTACAACTGTTATTGCGTAATTAGGTATAATAAAACCGTTGTATTGTCTTCGTAAGTTATTCCCACACACCCCGGCAAATGATGTCGCTGAACGACGGTTAACTTCGGTGGCGCTCTATTCGCTCGTATTAAAATATTTTATGTTGATAATACAGTGGTTTTATTTATACACTAGCTGACCCGCGCAACTTCGTCTGCTTCATATAAGATAAGAGAATTTACCCCGCTTTTGCACTATTTTTCATTACTGCTCCACTCCAATTGGTCGTAGTGTGATGTTATATAGCCTATAGTCTTTCTCGATAAATGAGCTATCCAACACTAAAATATTTTTTAAATTGGAACCTGTATTTCTTGAGATTAGCGCGTTCAAGCAAACAAATAAACAAACTCTTCAGCTTTATATTAGTATAGATATTATTAATTATTTAAGACTAGATTTTACCTGCGGCGTTGCCCGCGTTAATCTTGATTTTAAATTTTTTACTTTTTCTATATGATAGGTACCCTATGTTCTTGTTTGTCCCCCTGACGGTGTGTATGCCAAACTTCATGATGATCGGTTTAGTAGTAGTAATCCTTAACTACTTAACATACATCATGAAGTTCCGCAAGTTCGTTGTCAGGGGTAAAGTAAAGAACTAAGGTTACCTTTCACCCAGAAAATAGAGCCCTGTTGCCAAGAAATAACTAGTGTAAATGCCAATGGCTTAAAAGTTGTAACATTGTAAATGAACCGCGATAAAAGCCTTGTTTAGTTTAATTTCAATGCGTAACACTTGCGTAAAGCAATAATAAACAGTAACTAACTACATAGTACACTAGTGAAGATTATTAAATCATTGTACAAGACTCGAGACGTCTAGTTACCCGCCTCAAGCCGCACAACTGTTAACTCTGCGCCACAACACGCTTCGGTTACGTAACATCCTTGATTATTATGTAAATGTATGTGCTGCTTTGTTTGAGCAGCTTACCACTACAGTTACTGAATGAGTGTGTTTATCATAACTAAATGTTTGTATAAATGACCAACTGCTGGCAAATCAAAAGACTAGAGGAGATTGAAATAGTGTAAACCGGAATCAAATTCTATTTGTATTGTTTTTAAAAACACAACTCCTGCACTAGGTATAATTCCTGCATCGCGGGCGACTTTACAAACATTCATACAACGGACATAATGAACATCCAGACTCGGCACAACTATTTGTTGATCACACAAAATATGTTTGTTCTGTATGGGATTTAACCCACAACACTCGTCGCGGTGGCAGTTACGAGACGACCACTAAAACCACTGCAATCAGAACTTATCTATTTATTGAGGTCTCACTTATGAACTACAAAATCTGTAAATGTCAGAAAAACTGAGTTTACTAGGTTAGTTTTTAGGTTCACGCAAAGGGTTCAGTTGTAAGATTATACGAGATATATTGTTCATGAATCTATACGATAAAAATTATCGTGCATATAGAGTTGATAGTATAGTTGAGCCAAGGTGGCGAATAATCTTACGCCCTGCCTTGCCTGATGGTACACGTATGATAGAGCTTGCAATAACAGGGTATCACTCTCATATACCCCCTTTCCAAAAGGCTAAAATCCTCTATTGAGTATACATCGCCCCTTTGATCTGACAAGTCCTAGAATATCTGTCATAATAAATAATCTAATGAGTCTAGCCACCGGTGTGCCGCTGCTACTCAAAAATTAAAGTTATAGAGTATGAAAACTCTACTCATTGAAAGATCACAACACAAAGCTTTTTGGCTGCAGTAGGTATATTATATAGGACGGTGATGTTTACGCAGTACGGCTGTTATTTAAGTGACATCTCAGACTTCATGAGTGACATTTTACACCACTAACTCTATTATGATGCATATTATGCAATTTTCGTAAAACTGTTTAAAAGGCACCTTAAGTACTCTAAACGTCTAAATAACTGTATTGTAAGTAAGTTACTTATCTAAATCCTAACTAATATTATAAATGCGAGTTGTTTATTTGTATGTTTGTTATGCTTTCACACCATATCTACTCGACAGATCAACATAAAATTTCGCATAAACTTTGTCACAGATACAGAATAGGACATAGGGTACCTTTCATCTAGAAAAAAAAACACTGTTACTAACCAAACCTAATCTACAATTACGCGAGCGAGGCCGCGCGCAAAATCTAGTAAATAATATTAATTTGTAGTATCTATTCTATCCTTATGTATTTACTAGAAGCAGGAAGTAAATGATATCTATTACCGAATAATAATACATTAATGTCTTGCGGCCTATCGCGTCCCGCTATAGTAAAGACGAGTTTATATAACCCCGGGGACAGTTTATACAATGACAATAAAACATAATATGCGGTACATTCTAGAAGTAGTACGCAATGTTTTAGATGAAACTGTGTCAAGATACTTGAGCAAAACTTTAGCCACATTGTCATACAAGTTTAGGTTTAGCACTACATGTGTAGAGTGGTGAATTTAATGCTGATAGAATATTATCTTTATGTGAATGTTAAAATTAGGCAGTGGCTTTAATGTTATAGTTACTAAATATTCTAAACTATTTTTTAATACTTACCGCAATGTTTTGGATGTCTTTCATTATGATCGCCTCCTTATTTGACCATGAATATATTGACAGGATTTATGACAATTTTATCAATGAATTCTTCTTCTTCTTCCCTTCCTAATTCTATTATTTTTATAAAATGTATTGGTAAGTTGTTTTAAGCAGTAGTAAAATGAACCTTAATAAGATTATTCCCATGTGGCACCCGGACCAGGAACAACTGTTTCTTGACAACAAAAATCGTGGTGCTGTATATAGATTACAATCACGATTACAACACCTCGTACATCGGCAATAACGAGGTGACTACAAAAACTACTGCGCCATCCGACCACTCATTTCATTAAACCTCGCAACATGAAATCTTTAGCTTAAACTTTATAGCTCGCATAGTTCATGTTAAGCTAAAGCAATATTACTTTGAAAGAATGCTTAAACATTACTTTAGAACATAATATAAAATGATGTTGAAATCTTAAATTGTTAAGATTTTACTGTTGGTATGTTGTAAACTTATCACAACATTAATTACTTAAGGGTTTCCATTAGATACCTAACTTAACCATAACTTATTTATAAATATGTTGACAGGATATTATCCATAAACGATATTATAAGCATATTACCTGTATTTAACAGGTACATACTACAATATAAATAAGATAATAAAATAAAAAAAATACACATTAAATACTATGCAATTTTCCGCAACATCTTTGAATTTCGGCAAGCTACAGTGATAAATATCAACGTCGTTGGCAATTATATTAATAAGTCAAGTATAGCGCGCGGCAACGGGGCAAACTTGAGTAAGTTTGTCCTCGCTGCTGGGAATACGATACTTAACACTTGGGGCCGTCCATCACTCGGCAACAATATTATTATTTCTATAGTATTATTCGTAACTAGAATAATAACTAATGTGATCGTAAAGAGATGCGAACAGAGATAATTATAAAAAAGATAGGCAACACATTAGAACTTAAGAATATTTACACCGAATGACTCATTAGATAGATGAGGTGATTTGAAGCAGTCACTTCACGTAATGACGCTTTGCATTATTGAATATGTCAAGAAATATCCGAGTAGCAATATAAATTAATTTACTGTTTTCTAAAATATTATAATTTGTATTTCTAACTGTTTATCTTTAAAGCACAAAACAAATTTAGCAAATATCATTTATAATAAATATTAACAAAATAATGATTCTATTTATCACGAATACGTTGTATATACTATACTTAGCATATACAACGTATTCGTATAAATAATTTTGCAATTTCTGCAGTGCATGATTGAGTTACGACCCACATTTTGACTTTCATGAAAGTGGAAGTAAACTTGGAAGCTAAACGGAAATCCAATCTGGTTGCAAGCTTGGTTCATTACGTCGATGAAATAAGATTTTTACTCAATATTGCTGTGGCATGTTATGTTTTCATGTTAAAGATCTCCTTTATTTTTATACATCATTTAAAAGGTGAAATACCAAAGAACCAATTGAGTATTAATGAAAAAATTAATTAAGGAGTTTGATTTTATTATTTTTGCTTCTATATAATTTAATTATATCTTTATATATATAAACCTTCTGTGAGTATGTTTGTGATTAAACTCCTCCTAAGTAGCTGGACCTTTTGATGAAATGTTTTATGTGTGTTCAAGTGGATTCGAGAATGGTTGATCGTTGGTTTTTCTTTTTTCCCGTGTACAGGACAATGTCTGTCGGGGCCGCTAGTTGTGTATAATAATTAAACATCCTGTACGTCTAATCATTATTCTTTTATTTAGCTAATTGATATATTTTGGTTTATCTACTCGCCACATTTTTTAATATGCACAACATCATAAATCTCGCATTCAAACATGTTTCATAATTTTCTTTCTGCTATTTATTAAAAAGGATATATACACTTTTACGTGTGAAACTTTGGTGTAGCACTTGTTTCCTTCGTGACAATCCAATACTATATTTTAATTTTTTCCAGCCTCTTTCGGTCCCTTTTCGCTAATGTGAATATAGGAGCCGTTAGAATAAAAATGGATTTTACACAGTGTCAAGCTTGCGTTAAAATATTTTGTTTTTATGTCTGGAAAAATAAGAGTTATGAGTAAAGTTATGCCAAAAAGCATACAAGAAAATAACATGATAGCAGTAATTAAAATGAACTACCAACAATTTTTATACATTCTCATTGGTATCAGTACCACAGGGATGGATTTATTTTTATGATAATACTGCCCAAAAATTGTACCAACTCGCAAGTTACGTAGTGTCATTGTATGCTTTATGTTTGTTCTAGCTACGGGTTACGTTACTAGTGTAACGCTATTTACGACACCGGTTGCTGAATAATGTCCGACAAAGCAAAAACTGCATAGATAGCTGATTAAGAACAGTTTTATCTAGATACTGCCCGGACTTTCCCTCGCTTGGTATATTATTAAAATACAACTAGCTCAGAAGTGGCGTTATGGTAGGGCGTGATTGGGTACTCACCCTAAGGATCAGTCATGAGTGTTACCATTTAAATATCCAGAGAATCTTACTAGAAATGATACGGTTCCATTTTAATCAGATGTGTGCCACGTGTGTTCTAAAACAAAGCCTTTATGTTCTCTACGTTGTACTTGTCATAGCGTAACTTAACGAGTTTTATTTATTTTTATTTCGCAGATTACTACAAAGGAGTGGCATAAAATCACACTGAGCGCCGGTGATCTTGACCTGCACTAAGATTGCCCGGTAAGTTAATAATACTTTTACCTTTATAATAGCTGGATGACAAATTGGACTTAAAGAAAATTTTGGACACAACATAATTTACGTATAATATGTGGAATGGAAATATGTGTTATCATAATCAAACATTGACCGTAAAAATTGTACAATGCGAATGTATCTTGCACAGTGAGCTCTAAGCTGTGTTACTCTGTTTATCCGGGTTTTATTTCACAACTCCATGTCACGTCAATACATTACTATAACAACATATTTACGTTGCAGACCTTCTCCTTGAAAAGTTACTACAGATAAATAAAGTAAGATAGTAAACCCAATCACCAGAACCTATGTAAAATGTATCAAGTATTGAGAAATAGTAAAACGTACATACCCGCTTTTATTTGCAACGGAATTGCTCCGACCTTTTTTAATAGGGACCTTTTATCCCTAATCCGTGTAATAAACCGACCTTATTGCTAGAAATAACGAAAACTATAGAAATAAAAAAGAGCGTTTTTGTACATTTGTTTACGTAACTCAATTTATATATTACTGGATATTTGTTCAACAATATTTATATTCTACCCAAGGCAGCTATTGCGTGATATATTATAAAAATATGAAAATCGCAAATCTATGTTAGCCAGATAAAGTAACTTTCTTATGGGAATTTAACACCAGATACTCGACATGCTGTGATGGCTGCACGGTACAAAATTCAGTATATATTACCATGTGACAAAGAGAATCTACGCGTTTATAAAGCGAATCCCCATTGACTAGTGATATGTAACTTTCATACGCAGGCGAACGAAGCAAACGACATCTTAAGTTTGGATCAATGGACCGATTATTATTAACAAGTGTTTGTACCAATTTATGTAAGGGTGCGCCTTATGGTAAGCAGGGACCACGGCGATCATAAAATCGCTTGGAATACTTGTATTCGTTGTTAAGTACCACAGAGGGACTGTCTTAAGGCCCTTAACAAACTTGGCAGGAAGAACACAGTCAGACTAGTGTCTAGTGACTAGTCAACAGACTGGTGTGGGTTCCAGGGCATGCAGGGGTGCAAGGCAGTGAGGAGGCTGATGAATTAGCCAGAAAGGGCTCGGAGCAACTGTTTGTAAGCCCTGAGCCATTTGTAGGACTCTCTGAGAGCACCGTCAAGACAGCTTTGAATGCACATGGCAATGTCACACAGGCTAGAGTGGATGACCCTTGGGGCTCTGGAACACTCCAAGAAATTCATTGCAAACAGCGCCATGGGTTTCACCCGGAAGTTCTGCGGGTATAATTAGAGCCAAATACGCCTGCTCACAGGAGCCCTATTTCCGGATCAGAACAAAATGTTTATTTGATGACAATTTCCAACTTGAAGGTCACTGTATCAGCTGTTAGTATTGTTTGAGTATCGACTAGAATGTGCAAATATTGATAAATCGACAAATTTACTACTATTAAACTATTCAAATTATTAAATTGTTTAGATTTACACTTTCCTCGACATTACAGTTGCTTTTCATCAGCTATAATCATGGTAAAACTATAAAGTTCTAACTTGTTTTACGTTATTAGTCGGTAAATTTAATTCATAGTAAGTAAGGCATAGATCCCTGTCTTCATTGAGTACGCCGAGTATGGCATATTGCAAGCAAATTATATGGTAAACTCGCGTAGCTGATACCCGCATTGGGAAACGTGTTTAAACTAAGTAAAGCTGTAACAAGGTTGCTCATGTTTAGGCTGTGGTGTGACATCGGTTATACTAATAGTGACATGTGAAGTGATTTAGTACTTGGGTGGCATGTTGATTCGTATGTAATGTTGCTGGGAATAATTGTACATCATTCGAGAGTTAAAGCACAGCCTTCAAGTCTCGTATGATGTACAATTATTCCCAGCACTATTGGTTTGAATCTTTGCTGAAAAAGTAGCATCTCGCCCGGACTTAAGCCTAATATTTCTAGACGCAAGATCTCGGCTTTTTTTATTTTATAAGATTTTCTATTCGAATGTTTCAAAAAGTCGATTAGATTGCTTTGCACGTGGCGAGACCACTTTCGGTCCAATATATTATATTATTTTCTTTTTTTAAGACAACGCCTTCACCAATATCTATTACTTTACTAATATTGAAACAACGGACAAAGACCACCAGACTCAATAAAACTATATGTGAATCATACAAATTATTGTCCCGTGTGGGGATCGAACCGACAACACTTGGGGCAGTGGAAGCGGCAAGGCGACTACTTAATCCACTACGTCATTTGTGTCATTATTCTATCATGTACAAAACATGTCACACCAAAACATAAAACTTGCGACCGAGCAGTAACAAAAGCTTCAATGGAACAGTGAAACTGCAGGATTAATGAACGTGGTTAAATAACAGTCACCGGTACTTAATTGGTCGTTCATGTCTTCGGCTCGTTAGTTGTGCGCTTTCATCACCTCTAACCTGATAATATGCTCGTATTATTCAGACGATTATTGAACGCCGCATTTACATACAATTATTTGATACGTTGATGTGGACATCATGTAAATACATTCACTGATGTTATCAGCATCAAAGGGAAATTGACGGCGAGCTATTAATTTTAACTATATCTCAATTTGCGCCCATATATACTATGTATGTATTGACATACATAGTATATATGGGTGCAAATCGCCATCTATCGGCAATAATTCACAATAATAGTTAAATATTGATCTTTAAGTTTTACCTTTTCGTTTAAATGCTTAAATTATTCTAGAAATGCTTGAAATATATTAGATTAATATTTAAATAGTTATTTGTAAACATAAATTGGTTATTTATCAAGCTCTAATATTTAATAGACGCAGTGTTGATTGTTTGAATGTTTTAAAGATTATTCAGATTTAATTTTTTGTTCAAATTCTCAATTTAATGTGTAATCGTTAAAAATAGAATCTGTATAATTATCCCAATTTATGTATCGAATTTAATTATTTTAAACAATAAGTAAAACTAAATTTTATTTATGGTATAGCGCCATCTGTTGAGAATGTTTGTAACTATATTATTTGTTTATATTAAATAAACGTAATTCATGTAAAATAAATATATATAATAATATATAAAGCTATATTTCATGATTTTTTTGTACTGAATTCGTTAGTTTGTCATAAGGAAAGTTGTAGTTGATAAAACCATTTGAAGGCGTTGTGAGACATATATAAAAAGTAGGATTAAATTGTTATAGGCTGATTTTTGTAAGATCGATGGTGTGAAAATTAACTGAGTATTGTTGACGTTGTATTTTCATTATAATGGACTCCGAACTTCCGACATCCTGGCGTGTCACCGACATATACCTACATACCTATGTAAGATTATTCTTACGCCTATATTCTCGAAGGGATACTCAAGGATGTATTACACCCACAATTCACCAGCTATGGTTTGAGGTCCCCGTGTACGTCCCCGTATTTAGCTTTATGGATCAAACCTCTTGTCGTCTACGGGGCACAATCCCAGGCTACACTGAGAATTTCGGCTACTGCAACTGGTATTAATAATTTCATGACAGGAAACCCCATTAACACCTTGCCTGTATCCGGTAATTGACATTAAGACCACATGGACAGCAGTCGCATTTATTACCGCTGCTTCACTCTCAATAAAATGTTGAACTAGGCAGTGATTTACTTAAGTATATCACACACGTCAATATTATATTTTTTTATGTGGACTGAGGCAAGGCACATGCAGTCAAACAGCGAGTCAGTTGCATAACTACTGATTTATTTTGACATTCGTGATAGAAACAGTATTACATTAGTTATTTTATCACTAACTTAAAATCCATTCAAGTTTACACGTACTAGATTAAACCAAAATAGATGGAGATGCAAACGCAAATTTTACGGTCATTATGCTCATTAACACTGGTGTAATAGCGCTAGTCCGTCCCCTATAATTAGCACATATAGAAAGTGCTGCGTCAAGTTAACGAGTATTATCTGCCATGGAACGAGCGACTTGGAGTTAAACCGAGTCTGGCTTTGTTGTGTAGAGTTCATATTGTAGGTGATATATTTGATATTCAAGCCGTTATGCTGAAGCGGTTGGGCAGAGGTGTACTGAATCTATTACCGCTTACCGAGCACAGCTCTAGGCTTTTTGCTGCTAAGCTATGTGTTTCGTGTCAGACAATCTCAATAACAATATGCCTAATCCCTCCGATCCTTTTGCCTCAATCTAGCATCTAACCGAAATGTAGCTTATTTATTAACCTGTATATTTTGACATCGATTAGTGTTACTTTGTGACCTAAATGGGTAAATAAATATCGACTTTTACTTCGCATTCCACTAGTCTTTGCACATGCATAGCAGTTTTATTTAGTAATGCGGTGCCACTGAAAATTTTACAAAATAAATCTCAAGATATACAAGCCAGTAGTTTATGCTTTCTTTTAAACAATTTATGTCTCTGAAGTGACGTAAATGTGACGTAAAATAAAATTACGCCAGCTACGACTCTTTAATATGTTGTCTAATAAAATGTTATAATAAAATTTATATACAAAATCAAGCAGAGTAGAAAAAATAAGAATGGTATAATAACAATATCTAGATTGCCAAATTAATGAGAATTAAAAACTGTATGTAGATATCAGCTTGTATTGTGTTTTATGTAATACTAGCGACCCACCCCGGCTTCGCACAGGTTGCACAAAACCTTAACAAAATATACACCTAAACCTTCCTCATGAATCATTCTGTCTATTGGTGTAAACCGCATAAAAATTCGTTCAGTAATTTTTGAGTTTGATTGCTTTAATGTCACGTTCAGGGATTGGTAGTCGTTTATAAAATTACACTATTTTCTACAAATTTCTTTTTTAAACGACTACCAATCCCTCGGGAGTACTTTTTTCTGGATGAAAGGTACTTTATGTCCTTTTGTGAACACCCGACAAGTTGTATGCATCATTTCATGATGATCGGAGACGTAAAAGCGTAACAGATGAACTCACATTCGCACTTGTAATTTTATTTCAAAATGCAACCATATTAGCAAACAGGGAACTATATAGCTTTAACAACGCATCTTCATTAATTTGCAAGTATCAGCAGTATTAGCGGTAGTTAGCCACTTTTATGTGTCGTCAGTTGGCAAAGATCCAAAAATGGCTTTCTTTAGAAAATTGAAGCAAAAATAGCTTGACAGGATTTTGTTTTTAAGTGAACTAGTTCAGTTTGACCACAGTTGACGCAGGCTATTCAGATGGAAAATCTCTTACAATAGTCGTGGCTGAATAATATTATACACATGGTTGAGCACCGCCCCGCTCCGCCGAGAGATGTGGATTCGATAAATGTCAAAAACTCACGACCGTTGAAAATTACTGCTTCTCGTGCTTTCTAAGACAACCAAGAGTGACTAAAATAGCTCTTAAAATCTTATTTGAATAATTATAAAAAATTTAAATAAAGGAATATTTACCCAGGCGTTTTAAAGATATGCATTAACCAACGAACAGCATTACTTTTTATTTATTCCTAGCAAGTTCGATAGACCTTTTCCTGCTCGAGCGAATCGATCGCAGCGGATCCAGTTGTGAATTCAGACAAACACAAAAATAATTTTAAAATCGCTTCAGACTCATGGGCAAGGTTTTAATGACATACACACAATGCATACTTACAGAAAAATTATATGAATAAAGACAAGAAAATTTCAGTCCAGTCGATAACTTGGTACAAAGACTCTGAAGCTAATTAAACATCAGATTTATCGATGTCATCTACTACTTTGATATCTCCCGCAGATATTACAAGACGCGTATATCTGAGAAATAATTCTAGAATATTCGTTTTACTTAATCTCTACGCTCGTTTAAAATAATACTTTAATGTAGATATAGATATTTTAATGTTTCGGGGACTAATGACTGTAAATAAGATTTATGATAATAGAATAAGTTTTGCAATGATTTTGGTTATATTTATTGCCAGAGATAAATTTACATTAACATTTTGTCGCTTCATGTAGTGTACGTAATGCCTTATAATTTAATAACTCATCATGATTACATAGTCCAGAACGGTTTAATAATTGTTACTGTCAGATTTCCAAGCATATCTATGTACAAATCCGGCTTAAACCTTTTTTGGACGAAAGCTTTTTTAAACATAAGCACTAAGAGTAGTTGCTGTATCACGGGGGCCATCACAAATATTTAAAGTACACCCAAACTCGGAACAACTCTTCATGGTTCACACACATTTTTGTATATAGTAGCGGTCGCCAAGTGGTTGAAATTCGTCCATAATTGATTTAAATTGTAAGTTTAATCGTTATTAAGGTTTAACTGTCTATAACTATGCCCTTATAATCACATTTCATTTAGTCACCTACTCCAAATACATAATATGTAACCATAATTACGAAGAATTATTTGACATCAGCCGAATAATACCGTGTAGTGTGTTTTCATTAATTAAATGTATTTCTAATGCATATTTTATAAAAATATTGGGAATCGCCCCTCCTTCTTCATATGAACTTTAACTGTGCCAAATTTTATACTCCTCCGTACGCGCTATTTTCGTTAAAAGGGTTACAAAGTGTTTTGCTTCACATATTAATATATAGATATATGTTTTCTTACCTATCCTAAAATTGTATTATTGACTGGTATTGCCTGCAAATGCTATCTACAGTTATCCAACGTTTTCGTTTATATGGTTTACACTAAGCGCTCAAGCTCCAGTTTTGCTAAACGAAGCCATCATATCACCATAAGACAGAGACATATTATAAGTATAATATGTACGTATATGCTATTTGTATGAATAAAAACATCACCTATTTTACGTACCGTAAAATAAGTGCCTGATTGTGAGAACACTTGCAATATATATATTTTCAAACTAGTACTACCTGCCAAGCTATGCATCGAAACCAAATGTTTATTGTGCACTCTACATTAGCTTTACTTGAAGGTACTACGTGATAGCTTTACTTTATCAAATGTGGTAGTATGATTCAATATTCGCTCATTAACAAAACAAAACTTAAATGATACTTGAAATTAAAATTGACAGTAGGTATTATCATAATAATATTGTTACAAGTTAAGATATTAGTCTGAATAAAATAGCAGTGGAACAGTGAAAATCTTAATTAATTTTTCACAACTATCATATAACTACACTAAGGGCTCTGCACTGTAACACTACTAACAATAGTATTCAATACATCCCATTGAAATAATTGCTGCTCGCTTTAATTAATTTTTCCCGTTCTTAACTTAACTGAATATTTCGAAATAAAAACGCTTCCTTCTTATTTTTATATCTTCGCTACAAGAGGTACATATGCTGAATCAGAACAGACATCGAGTCTCGACCCAAGGCAACCATGTAAAGAACCGTTTTAGGTTGATTGCCTTTAATCATTATTCTAAATTATTATTGAAACCATTCAAATCGGTTTGTTACTTATATTTGTCGGTTCTTTTGCTTCTTATTCGGGGAAGTTCCAAAGTATTATAAGACATTCACGTCACATGCTGCGTACTACTATAACTATTTTAATTGTCCTTATATCAAGCAACGTTGAAGCCTTAAAGTACGGTGCAAATCGATTGATGTAAACTATCTTCAGCTTTGTTTAATCTTTTTCTTTAATTTAGTTCACAGCCTTTTTGAACTACGTGATAACTTTATAAAACCCCACTGTAGCACTGGGCATGCTTACCTGTCATAGCGAGTTTTCATTATCTCTCCGGCCTTTAAGATAATTCCCGTCCGAATCTAGTAGCCCATCGGTCACTGCAACTCCGCTTCATATTCAAAGCCGTGCTTTGTGTCAAAAGGGGTCCCAATAACTAGACTCATAGGCTTAATTAGGTTAGATATTTCTTTATTTCAATTCACCTTGAACAGATTAAATGTAGTGATGGCAAGTACCATACACACATATCTAAACCGATATGGAAATGATGAAAACTTTTTAATATAAATACTATAGTTTTGAATACTATACGGCTAGCACTTAAAAAAGCTTATTCTCTGCAGACACACGATTGTCGAGTATTACGAGCGCTTATCTTTGCGCACCTGCTTTATTATGGACCTACTGCCCTGGTTAAGTGATGAGGCTATTTAAAATGTTTTCGCAATGATAAGTGACCCTTTTAGAGAAAATATGGGGGTTTGGACAGTATATTATCATTTGTAAATATGAGGTTAAAATAAATGTTGGACTTTGCATGTGATGATAATTTGTAAATGTTTTAGAGTTGTTAATTCAATCTACTATAGCAACTTATCGCCCAAAATAATATAATAATATTTAGTTTTGTGCCTAGCATATAAATATAGTAGAATGCTCTTATCTATTGTGGGTCTCCCACAGTAGATAAGTTGCAATATATTTTATACACATTTGCTTATAGCTGATAGGTAGGATATATTATAAGTATTATACGCTTATTTATGATCGTTCCATACGTTCATTTTACGAAAATATGGCATATTTCCAGACTCTGTACTTGAGAATGTCTTAACAGAAAACCGTACCACACTATTCACAACCTTAGCATCGAATCCACGATCACATGCATAGCAATCGCATTCAGAATCACTGCGCCACCGAGGCAGTCATATTATATATCTTCTTATCGGATCAATGAGGATGATCCATATTTTTTACATTAGTTTCTAGAATGATCAGAACAAAGAAATAGCCAATAAATATAGCATCGCCTATGATTCGGTCCGCTAAAACGCATAGGTGAAATTTGTCACCCACGGGACCACTGTGATTCGGTCGTCGAATGAACAAGGAATGAATGACGTTCATAGCTGTCACACTATTCGTAATCAATGGCTGCTACTCATGTCATATTTTGCAACTTTCCTCTTTTGTATGCCCTGGTAATTGATTTTAGAAGTAGTCGTGAAGTGATCGAAATTTTATCATAGTACATTAATAAATACGAAAATAATTATTCGAAATCTCGTATTACGTTTATGCGAATGTTTTAGGTACATTAAAATGAACAACTGTATACTCATAGTAGTATGTGTACTTAGTAAATGTCAACTCACTGATAGTATACTGCTGCGTAAAGTATACCGATATAGTTCCATTCACTATGTCGTGTTCTATTATACATTAGTACCTACTTAAGAAACGGATTAAAGAAAATTATTTTTTGCATGACGTGGCCCTTCAGGACTCCACTCCAAGTTTGTGAACCCCTGAACTCTCAGCCACTACCCTGCGCAATCACTGTTATAGTAATATATAGAACTAGGTTTTGCCTACGGTTTCGCTCGCGTTAAATTCCTCGAGAACAGTACATTTTTCTGCATGAATAGTACTTTATACATTTTTTCTGTAGCCCTGGCAACGTGATTGGTCGAGTAGTTAAGGCGTGAAAGCATAACAAACAAACTCACATTCGCATTTACAATATTAGTTAGGAAGTTAGGATTAGGATGTCGAGAAGATATTGCATTACCCGGAAGCAAAAAAGATTTCCTAATTAGAGCTTCACAGATTACTCTTTACAAAATACATTCAGGTTGATTTTATGTATTCATCTCTTTTTGAAATTTTGTCAACAGCTTCCATAGTTTTATTTTCCGTCTTGGTGACAGACTGCGTGCCATAAGGCTCTATTCATGAAGCGTTACAAGCAGCGCAAAGACCAGTTATAAGAAAAGTGATTTTATAAAATGATTACTGTATTGGAACTAAATCACTTTTAGTTATGATACATGACAAAATTGTAATTTATTCAATACTCAAAATTTTCTCAATACTCAATTTTTTACGTGCTTGATCAAATATACTAATTTCAACCTGTATGTAATTTGTCCCACACTGCTGGGGCCTCTTCTTAGTTTGAGAAGGGTAAGGCTATAGTCCATAACGCTGGTCGAGTTCGGTTAGCAGACCTCTACGTGGCAGCCCAACAGTTGCCCAACTAGGCAATTGCTGCTATATACGAGTAAGTACTATAAAAATATATACATACGTAACTAGCGAACCTAACAGGCATTGTACTGCCCAAAAATTCATCAGTCTCTGCATCTGAGTAAACATTGGCTCTGTGTAATAATAAATTTAAAAAATAGTTAAAGTGCCTAAAACTATTTGAATTCATTGTTAATCCTTAAATAACAACGCAATAACTAAGTGCAAATGTTATCTACAACTACGGACATCATACAAGTGAGCTATTTCCACAAACTCTCAAACAGTGAATCTGAAGTATAAATCTATGCATAATTTAGCAGTTTGATCATGAATACGTTGTGATAGTCGCATAAACAAGTGAAGACGTAACCGTGAGTACAAACATACATTTTTCCAGCTGTGATGCAAATTATTTGTGGTACAAAACACCAAATAATTCAATATTTCGCAAAACAAAAACGGTTACAAAATTTGAAAGTCATCATCTTTCATATATTGATTAAAGCGACATCTAGTACTGAATAGCAAAACTACTTAGACTCTTATCTAGATTTGAGAACATTTACTTATTGCCTCAATAGATGGCGCTAAGCTTAATACAGACAAAGAAATAAATTATAACACATAAATTGAAACACAACAACGTCTCTCAGATATGGATGATTTTAGAGGACGAATGAGCTTCAATAATATTACCCTCAGGAAAATAAGAAAAACGCTTCCACAGATTCACTTATAAATGTATCCAACATATCCTATGCATCAATAACATCCGATCCACATTCTAGAAGCTTGCCAGATGTATCTAACTCTGATGAAGTGGAAATGCTTAGAGAAGAAATAGATAGACTGAATAAGGAGTTACAAACTGCACACACAGAGGTCGAAAACTTGTCTTTAGAAAATAATGAATTAAAACAGCTAACTTTAAAACAACAACAGCAAATATCTAATTTTAAAGAAGCTTATTATGGTTCCCCAAATATGAAAACTCCAGACCAAAGAAAGAAGAATAAAAATTACACAAAGATACCAGAATATAATCAAAATTTGACCAAAAATTATAACAACTTGGAACAGAATAACTGCAATATATCGTCAATAGATGTCACTACTAGTCGATCGCCTGTAATCGATGAGAGCGTACACAAATCACCAATATTAAAAGAAATCATAGAAACTTCTACTACGACAAACGGTAAAAAACAACACAAAATAACAATTTTTGGCGACCAACAGGCCTATGGTTTATCTAAGAAGATGGCTAAATCCAAAGTCATCCAATGGAAAGACCAATACCAAGTAACATCCATTATTAAGCCCAACGCAACAAGCGCGCAAGTACTGAACAGTTGTAATGATGACTTCGTGAAGACGCAAACCTCGAATGACATTGTGATATTAGTAGTAGGCTCTAACGATAAGAAACCTTATGTCCT
Source organism: Catocala nupta (assembly GCA_963675205.1). Classification (NCBI taxonomy): domain Eukaryota; kingdom Metazoa; phylum Arthropoda; class Insecta; order Lepidoptera; family Erebidae; genus Catocala; species Catocala nupta. Next base: position 13,476,689 of record OY776087.1, read on the forward strand.
TATTTCAGAACTATGTAACACTTTATCTAAATTACGCCATCAAACGGTATTTGTAACAAATGTACAGTACAATCCTAATCTAAATGAGAAAATTATTAATTATAACTTAGAATTAATTATCCAAAACTACGAAAATTGTAAATATCTTAAAATACACAACACTTCTAATAAAAACAATACGTATGCCACTTATCCATTAAATTCTCACAAAATATATCTTATGAATTTACTTCTCCAATTGAACTCTGAAATTATTAGTTTACGGTTCCGTAATCTGGTAATTTTAAACCAGAATAAAATTCAAAACTGTAAGACAAGTCAAACTAAAATTACCACATACTTTCATAAAATAAAACAAACACAGGTATTTAATGAAACTCAGTTTTTTCGAGGTCCAGAATAAGCATACCCCAGTTAGATTAATCCATCAAAACATCGCAGGCTTGCTATGTAAACAAGAATTAATCGAAATAGCCCTTAGTGACCTACAAAAATCTATTGGTACGATCGACATTATATGTTTAACTGAAACGTTCCTTAAGCACGGCACTGAATCTAATGTTAGAATTAACAACTTTAACTTGGTATCATTTTTCTCTCGGACTAACCAACGCAGAGGTGGTTCGTGCATCCTAGTCAGAAATAATCTACAATACAAGGAAATTAACAATCTCTGCCCATCAATATCGCTGCACTTCGAATGTTGTGCCATCGAAGTGGTCAGGTTTAATCTCATTGTAGTATGCATCTATAGGACACCTACATCCGATGTAAATATATTCTTAAATAACTTGGCGTTTCTCGCAAATAAACTAACCAAAAAACATAAAAAGAAATTAATACTATGCGGCGACTGGAATATAAATATGTTGCAAACAAATAAAATATCGACTGATTTAAGATCTATACTTAATAACAATAATTTGACAAATCATATACAATTACCTACCCGCCAAAACGCATGTTTGGATTTAATAGTTAGCAATATACACAACGCAGAAGCCACGCAACACTATCTGGCACTTTCAGACCACGAATTAAGCCAATCAATAACATGTGATTTAGAGAATAACTATAGAGTTAAAGACAATCCAAAATATTGGTTTAAAAGTATAAGGGATCTATGCGAAGAAAATATTATTAAATTTAAGGAATATATTTCAAGTTTGTCCTTTTCAGAGGTTTATGAAAGCCAAACAACAAATGAAGCTTTTAACAAGTTACATGACACTGTTACACTTTTTTATAAATTATGTTTTCCTAGTATAAGGACAAAAATATTCTCAAAAAGCATAAAAAATAGAGGTTTAACTAATAGCATAAAAAGATGTTGCACTAAAAAAAGAATCCTTTATTTAAAATATCACTTATGTAAACACAATAAAAAATATAACTAAAAAAGGTATAAAGATTATAGTTACATATTAAAAAAATGTATATATAGAGCACAACAAATAAATAGTCAACATTTCATCAACAACGCTAAAAATAAAAATAAAGCAGCATGGCAAATGATACACTCGAACATTAACACGGCACTGAAAAATGATATTGAATCAATACAGATCGCTGAAAAAATTTATGACGACCCAAACCAAATTTGCGAGTCATTTAATAACTATTTTATCTCTCTAGCTACCACTAATAAAAGTAACTCAACAACTTCACAACACAATCAAACTCAAACTACAATCCTTCAGAATGTAAAAAGTATTTTCCTTACACCTGTAGATGAATACGATATCTATAAAATAATAATGTCATTAAAAAATACTAACTCTACAGGGTACGATGAGTTAAACACAAAAGTAATTAAAAGATGTGCCCACAGTTTAGTTTACCCCCTAACGCATATAATTAATATATCTCTAGCAGAGGGCATATTCCCCACACGCGTTAAGAAATCTGTAGTTAAACCACTCTATAAAAAAGGAATCAAAACAGACATGAACAACTACCGGCCGATAACTTTAATACCAATTCTATCAAAAATTTTTGAGAGAGTCATGTACAGTAAAATAGAAAACTTTGTAGAATCATGTAATATAATTAAAAAACAACAATTCGGATTCAGAAAAGATAGCTCCACTGCTTTAGCATGTTTTACTTTGATTAAGCATATCACTGAAAGCCTTAATAATAGATCAAAAATAGCATGTGTCTTTCTCGATATGACAAAGGCATTTGACCTTGTTTGTCATAAAACACTCCTATCGAAACTTTCTTGTTATGGAATAAGAGGAAAAGCCCATGACTGGATCGAAAGCTACCTTACGTAAAGAACACAATGCGTAGAAATAGCCAAAACGCACAATTTAAAGATGAAAACCGTAAAATCATCATATAAAGAAAATAATTACGGTACCCCGCAAGGCGGAATATTATCTCCACTATTATTTCTACTGTATATAAATGACCTCCCTGACGCTGTAAACAAAGACTGCATCCTTTTTGCTGACGACACAACACTAATCATAACGAATAAAAACCAAAACACATTACAGAACGAGATTAGTTTAACACTAGATAAAACTATTAACTGGTTGCAACAGAACAATTTGAAAATTAATATGACAAAGACAAATATAATACAATTTCAAACATATAATTCATGTATACATAACCTTGACAACCGTTATAATGACTCTCACTTAGAAAGTGCTAATGAATGTGTATTTTTAGGTATAACATTGGATAAATACTGTAATTGGAAACCCCATATAGAAAAACTTGTAAGTAAGATTGACCGTTTTGTATATGTATTAAAATATATCCGACAAACAGTTAACTTAGATACAGCCTTGATTGCTTACCATGCTTATATAAGCTCTGTACTCCGATATGGTCTAATTGTATGGGGTAACTCGGTTGAGACCGATCGTGTATTTAAAGCCCAAAAGAAATGTATACGTGCAATATGTGGCGCTGATGTCATGGACAGCTGTAAACCCTTATTTAAAAAACATAGAGTACTACCATTACCATGCCAATACATACTTGAAATATGCCTGTTTGTGAAAAAACATCCAGAATTATTTGAAAAGCTCGGCGATACTGCAAATTCCCGAACTAGACATAAAAACAGGTTACATATACCACCCATAAAACTCGAGGTATTTAAGAAAAATGTTTACTGCATGTGTATTCAAATATTTAATCATCTACCCAACAATATTCATAGTCTTCCATTATTATTATTTAAGAAAACACTCCATAACCTGCTATTAGACAAACAATATTACTATTTAAAAGATTACCTGGACGATCATGTACATATAACATAATGTAACAATTTCATTGAATTATTCATTTAATAATGTCATACCATAATTTTATTTCATAATTTCTTTTATATAATTTAATCCCATATTTTAAATTAATTTATTATTCTATGATAATTTTTAATTAACATACATATTTGCACGCCATGCTTGGCAGAACATGTGATACTAATAATATTTGTACCAACTCTTCTACCATGTTTGAGCAAATAAATGATTTACTATTATTATTATGGGTTATAAAATATTTCAATTCTCAGCTTTGATGCTGGTGGGTGTGAACCTGTCACGGGCTTACGCCAAGTGGGTCGGTTCATTGAGTATTGTTGTAGGTGTCTGAGTAGTGGATGTTAGAAATCGCCGGACTATAGAGCAAGTATCGATGATAACTGATTTCTGTAGTTTTATATATGAATTTTTATGTAAGCCTAATTCTTTAAGTGATGTATGTAGTGACTTTGGAATGAGTCCTATAGATGAAATTATGATTGGAATAATTTTAACTGTATGCTGATGCCACATTTGTCTTATTTCGTCTGCTAATGGTATATATTTTTGAATTTTCTCTGTGTATTTTTTTCTAATATTTTCAGAGTTTGGTATTGATATATCTATTAGGTATGTGATTTTTTCTTGTTTGAGTGTAAGGGTGATGTCTGGTCTATTATTTGTAGTTGTTTTGTCTGTTATAATGTCTCGATCCCAGTAAAGTTTAGCGTATTCATTGTTTAGTACGTTTTTTGGTTTATATTTATAATATGGTTCTGTTTTTTCTTCTAGTTTATATTTTATAGATAAAAGTGAATGAATTTGTTTTGCAACATTATTGTGTCTTTCTGTATATTGTTTGTTCGCTAAAAAGGGGGATCCTCCTGTAATGTGGTCTATTGTTTCTTGATTTGTGTTACATAACCTGCACCTGTCTGATACTACTGTAGGGTCTTTTATTATATATTTTTGATAGTTCTTTGTTTTTATAATTAGGTCTTGGATTGCGACCATAAATCCTTCTGTTTCTTTATATATGTTTCCTCTATACAGCCACGCGTTTGATGCTTCTTTATCTATATATTCCTGTTGTAACTGGTGAGGGTATTTTCCATGTAAAGATTTTTGTTTCCAGCTTGTAATTTTCTGATCATCTGTTATGTGGTCTCGTATAATAGTAAAATTGTTATCATTTAGTTTTAATGGTGTACCTGATGTGGGAATGTATGTGAGAGAGTTGTGAATGTGACTATCAGTGGCTTTATTATGCATATATGTGCGAATGTCGTGTATCTGTTTATTATGTAAGTTTTTTATATCAACTAGTCCTCTGCCTCCTAACTTTCTTTTAAGATTGAATCTTTCTGTAGCTGAGTGGATATGGTGTATAAGGTGTTTATTACATGTTGTTCGTGTTACTCTATTTAGCCGATCTAAATCTGTAGCTGACCATTTAATAATACCGAATGAGTAAGTTAAGACAGGAACTGCGTATGTGTTAATTGCTTTTATCGTATTTCTACCTGATAACTCTGTCTTTAATATTTTATTTAACCTATCAATATATTTTATCTTAAGTTCTTCCTTTATCTTATTATGATCTAATCCTATACTTTGTGCATACCCTAAGTATTTATATGTATCTGTTATTTCCATTTTATCAATAAGTAAATTCTGCTGTGAGTGAAGTATGTATGGGTCGGTGTCGTGGTGTTTTCCCTTAATTATGCTATTAATTTTACATTTATCTGTTCCTAACTTCATTTTATTGTCTGAACTAAAATTTTCAGTTAGTTCTAATAGTCGGTTCATTTGTTGCCTATTAGCAGAATATAGTTTAATGACGTCCATGTATAATAAATGTGATATTTTTATGTTACTTTCTCTGTGTATTACGTATCCTTGTCCAGACTTATTTAAGATTCGGGATAACGGATTTAAAGACATACAAAACCAAAGAGGACTTAAAGAATCCCCTTGGAATATACCTCTAGCTATTTTTATTAGATTGGACTTCATTGATCCTTTTTCTGTTTTTATGTGGAGCACTGTAGTCCAGTTTTGCATCGTCTTACAAAGGAACTCTACTAGTTTGACATCTATCTTATATATTTTTAAAATTTGAAGTAACCATGAATGAGGTACACTATCAAATGCCTTTTGATAATCTATGTATGTATAATAAAGATTTCTGTGAGACTGCTTAACCTGATTATGTATTTCGGTATCTATAATTAATTGTTCTTTGCACCCCCTTGATCCTTTCCTACAACCTTTTTGTTCTTCTGCTATAATTTTATGTTGTGACAAATGTGTGTTTATTTTGTTTGAAATTATAGATGTAAGTAATTTGTATAATGTTGGCAGGCATGTTATTGGTCGGTATTTAGCTGGATTTTTAGTATCTAAGTCTTTTGGCTTTAAGAAAGTATTACCTTGTGTGAGAAACATGGGTAGTGTGTTCGGTTCTTGAATGAGTGCGTTGAAAGCATTTCCTATATGTTCATGGGTAGCTACAAAATATTTCAACCAGTAGTTCTGTATTTTATCAGGGCCAGGTGTTTTCCAATTCAGGGTCTTTTTTATTGCTGATTCTACATCTAATTTATCGATTACAACTTCTGCCATCGGATCCAAATGTTGGTTTTCTTCTATTTCCTCTTTAATCCAGGCTGCTTCAGAGTTGTGTGTTACTTGCTTTGACCATATATTCTCCCAAAATGTCTGTACTTCCGTAATGTTAGGTGGATCTTTAATGCACACTTCTGTATTAAAATTTCTATAAAACAGCTTTTGGTTGGTATTAAATGTTATATTATCTCTATGCCTCTGATTAGATTTTTTGTACCTACGTAATCTTTTTGACAAAGCTTGTAATTTTTGTGTCTTTTTGTCCATAGTTTCAACTGCTGCTTCTTTATTTTTGTAAAGTCTTTCCATTTTAATTTTATTTCTTATTGATAAGTTGTCCCTAATAAACTGGTTTAATCTGCCTATTTCTTTTCTCAGTGTAGTAATATTGTTTTCGATGCGCATTTCCCATGCTGGTTTACTGTCAATTTTACGTCTTGGTTCAGTTTCTGTATTTTTCTTATAATTATGAGTTGTTATTACTGTCAGAGCTGCACAATATATGAGATCCTGTATTGCTTCAATAGTCGGTTGTGTGTTGTTTATTAATTGATAGTGTATCAGCTGATTTAGTATTCTTACTGTGGTTTTAGATTTAGCTGTTATTTTTAATTTTGGTAGGTTTGGGCGTGTAGTGGGATCTGTTCCTTTATATTTTGTTATTATTTCATTAAATAAATGCTCGAGTTGCTCTGGACAGCTTGTGTCTTCAGTTAAAACGGTTTCAGTATTTGATGTTTGGGTCTGTGTGTATGGTGTTGGTAATAACGTCAATGATGATATTAACTGCGTATCAGTGTCTGTTGTTTGCGAATTTATAGGTAGTGTTTGTTCGAGGTGTGTTGATAAATTATGTGGGTTTAGTTGTTGTGCATCTGGATTAGTTTCTGGATTATTGGTATTTGTTATTATGGTTGAGTGATTTGTGTTAAGTTGATTTAATTCTGTGGACGTCGGGACACGTAAATTTTCTGCAATTTCGTTCTTAATTCTTTCTCTTTCTACGGTTGAAATTCTATTATTACGATGTATGACACGTACTTGATCGGCTAATCTTTGCTCTGATATGATATGTAGATCTGGGTAAATTTCTATGAATTTGGTGTAAAGTGTTGGGCGATATCCTGTGAGGTTTGTTTCGCAGTTTGTAACAGTGTAGTAGCAGCGAAGTAGTTGTCGATTAACTTCGTCAGTCCATTTCATTCGCTGCCGGTCTCTGCCAGCAAGGGTTGTTGCAGGTAGCATGTCCTGCAAAACACTTCTTGCCGATTCTTGTGGAGTGTCTATTGCGGGTGTGTTTCTTGTTTCGGCTGTAGTAGATTGGATGGTCGTGACCCGCCTGCTCAATCTACGACCACTGACGGTTCGCATGCTGCCACGTCCAGCGCCAGCTCCAGACGTGCCCTGGCGGTCCCCAGGCAGCGGTCCTATACGTGTATTCCTTACTGAATTCTCCATGTTGTATGGGTGTCCAGTGCCATGTTAGCCGCGCCCGTAATACATACCATTTGTATGCGTCGCGTGTCCGCCCCCCACGTGAGTCAGATGTTCGACTCGGACGTATGGTTGGATTTGGGGGGCTTATTATTATTATTATTATTCTCTTTATTTAAATATTTTCAATATATTTTTCATTTTTAAATATACATATATCTATAAAAATACATTTAAAAATATAAAATATATGGTACCCCACCGGCATCGGGAACAGGGTCCAAGCTGCCGGTGGTTAGGATTCCAGAGATAGGAACCTCCTCACAATGCGTGCTGTATCTAAAAGCACTGCCTTCTGCATCAAACCCTTGATCCAAGCACCCAACGCGAGCCTCTTTAGATGGTGATCGAGGCTCTTGGCTATTAGACCATTGACAGATATGACTATCGGCACAATGATTGCCGAATCAACATCCCACATGTCGACAACCTCGCGAGCCAAATCAAGATATTTAATTTGCTTATCTTTTTCAGCTTTCGCGAGATTGCCATCATGCGGAATGGTGACATCGATAATCAATGCGCGGCGCTCTGATCGATCTATCACCACAATGTCAGGTTTGTTGGCCACAACAGTCCTGTCTGTGATGATAGTTCGATCCCAGTACAACGTGACATGACCATTTTCGAGAACTGATTCAGCTACATACCTGTAGTACGGCACTTCAACATCTACAAGTTTGTATTTCAGAGCAAGTTGCTGGTGAATAATCCTGGCTACTTGGTTATGTCTGTGCAAGTACTCGCCGTTAGCAAGACGAGAACAACCGGAAACTATATGCCTGAGGGACTCACCAGGTAGGTGGCACGCCCGACAAATGTCAACCGTGCCATCCCTCAAGACATATCTCCGGTAGTTATTCGTCTTGATAACTTCGTCCGCAATAGCACAGACAAACCCTTCGGTTTCCCCAAAGAGGTCACCGAAACGTAGCCAGTTCACGGAGGCTAACAGGTCTACATCAGCTCCATATAGAGCCTTGTAGAACCTACCGTGAAGCTCCTTGCTCTGCCATACATCCCTGCGATCGTTAGTGCTAAGTACTACAGGCTTGCGCCAGTTCTCTTTAGCCAAACTGAGCGGGGTGAGTCCGATGTCTACAGCAACTACATCCCGATGCATACCCACGTCTGCTTGAAGAAAGTATTCTCTGAGGTTGCATACCTCGCGGTTATGAAGGGCCTTGGCATTCAGAAAGCCTCGGCCTCCACATTTCCGCGGGATATACAGTCTCATCACAGACGAACGTGGGTGATGCATACGGTATGACGTCAAGAGTGTACGGACCCGCCGGTCCAGGGCATCCAGTTCAGTCTGAGTCCACTTAAGTATGCCAAAGGAGTACATGAGCACCGGCATGACCCAACCGTTACAAGCGCGCACTTTGTTGCCACCTGATAAAAGACTATTTAAAACTTTTTTCAGGCGACCAAAGAAACGCTCCTGCAACGATTGCTTCATGTCAGCCTCATTGATACTTAACGCCTGTGACATACCCAAGTACTTGTAAGTATCAGTTACAAGAAGTGATCGTAGGTTAATGGAATCCGAAAGTTGTGTTCCTTCGGATTCCACTATCTTGCCTTGCTTTACATGGATGACAGCACATTTGTCCACACCAAAATCCATACTGATAGACTTACTAAAAGTTTCAGTTACTTTAAGTAAATCCATCAACTGTAATTTAGTGTGGGCAAACAACTTTAAGTCATCCATATACAACAAGTGGGATATCACTCCACCACCTCTATGTAACCTGTAACCTAGCCCTGAACCCTCTAGTAATGTACTAAGAGGATTCAATGCTAGGCAGAACCAAAGAGGACTCAGGCTGTCGCCCTGAAATATACCCCGCTCAATTTTTATAAATTCGCCATTCCCAGGGATCTGTCGACATCCTGGATAGCTAAGAACCGTTTTCCATTGCCCCATGCATGACTTCAAAAAGGTGCGCAGAGTTGCATTTACTTTATACAACTCTAACACCCTCAAAAGCCACGCATGAGGCACCGAATCATACGCTTTCTTATAATCTATCCAACATGCCGCCATATCCCTTTGTTTACGGCGAACCTGTTGGCTAATGGCCATATCAATGAGGAGGAGCTCCTTAGTACCACGAGCCCCCCTCTTACATCCATTCTGAGAAGCTGACATTATTGAATTTGTATCAATATGTTTAGATACCTTGGCTCTCAAAATAGATGTAAGAAGCTTATAGATCGATGGCAAACATGTTATCGGTCTATAATTGCCGGGCTCGTTGGTACTACCTGTTTTATGGAGTAAGTGGGTTATTCTCGTGGTCATAAAATCTGCTAACGATCCAGATTCTAGGGCAGATTGAAATTGAGCAGCCAAACAAGCATGTGAGCTACGCAGCCATTTCAGCCAGAAATTGTGCAGTCCGTCCGGTCCTGGCGATTTCCAATTTGATAAGGATCAGACCGCACTAATTACATCCTGGCTATCAATGACCACGTTTTCCATTTCTGGAATTAGCTCACTTGCTCGCTTGACCTCCTGCATCCATTCCCCCTCAGTGTGGCCGACGGGTACCGACCAGATGTTCCTCCAAAACGTATTTGTAGCATCAGCATCTGGTAGCCCCACATCGGCCACACATTGATCTGGTCGTTCCCAGGTTCTATAAACCCATCTTTGGTCACTTTGAAACGTGCGGTTGATGACATACCGGTGCACGCGTTTTTTGTATCTGCGCAGTCGATTTGCCCATGCATAGACTTTCTGCTTCAGGAAGTCAATGCGCTCTGTGGCCCGAGATACGTATTCATGAGGACTGACACCAGTCCCCAGAAAAGCCCGGCCCACATAGCGCATTACCCTGGGCCGTGTGTTCCCTGCCCTGAAGCAGATCAGCTTACCGATGAGTGTCCTTGCCTCAGCAATACGACGTTCAATCCTGCACTGCCAGGCCGGGGTGACAGATGTTTGTCGTATAGCAGGGACATGTGTGGGTAACTTGATGCCCGCTATACGACTTGCCGCCACAGCAGCACAGTACAGGATCGACTGAGTATCGGCGAGATTCTCGCTATTATCTAAATAACTAGATAATAGCGAGTCCAGGACACTCACCAATGCTATATTTTTTCTATGCATAGGTAACCGAGGCAGACGGGGCCGAATCGTAAATTGCATGTACCGGTATTCCTGAATCGCACTTTCCAAAGCATCCTTTACCTCCTCCTTGTACTGAATACTTATCATTTGTCATGTCATCCACCTCCATGCTGGCACTATTGCCCGTCCGCGTCGCACTAGGTGATAGTTGCGTAACTGCGGGTTGGATGCGAATGGCATGGCTCGTAGGCAAGTATTCTGAGCGTAGCCTATCAAGCACGGTATCATCCAACTGTCGACTGCGTTGGATAACCCGCACTTGATCCGATAATCGCTTTGCTGAAACGTTGACGCTTGGTTCAAAGGCCTGAAACAGAACAAGCATGCGGCTGCGATACGCAGTGAGGTTAGTTCCTCCCTCTGTAGCCCCAAAATATGCCCGCATGACGTTTTCATTAATGGATTGAGTCCATCGCATGCGGCGCACATCACCACCGGCAGCGGGGGCCCGGTTCGAGGTCGGTGGGCCTCGGGGTCCCAAGCGGGTCGGTGGCCGGCCTCTTCCCCGCCGACGTACAGGTGACGGTGACGAAGGCGGAGAGAAATATTCGTCGCTCGAGCTCGACGCAACTGCAGCGGCCGGTGATTCTAATCGATGTACCGACGGCTGCGAGGCGGAGCTAAGCGACGAACCCGGAGGTGGTAGCGGTGCGGCTCTAGATCTGGCTCTTGTTAACATCTTGTATTTTAATAAACTTAAATTCAGTCTCTGTGAAAATTTTCATTTTTGACGTTGTCATTTTATTTGTAATATTTAATACTGATGAATATTTGATTTTATGCCTGTAATTTTTTATGTTTATTGTGCAAAGCGTCTTATTGTTTTTATATGATTTGAAAATAAATGGTTTATATCAAAAATAAACTTTAAACTGAAAATAAAATATTTTTCTCTAAAAATACATAGACGTTTCTTAGTGTTGCCAGATTAATTTATTATTATTATTATTATTATAAACTTTCGTTTGCAACCTGATCGCAGCGCCACCTATTGAGTCCAATTGTAATTCAAAACCATTAAAATTTTTTATCAATACCTGTTCAGCACGTTACAACGCGTTCAGTGCTGAAGTCATGCAGATAATATTATAAATATCGTACAAATTGGAAGAATAAGTCGCATCAATACAGTTTTCTATAAGCGTAAAAGTAAGCCCGCTAAGAGAGAATAATAGCGGGTGAGTCCTATTGACAGTGATCGATTGTCAGTTGTACTCTCTCGAAGATAATATTTCTGTCGTTGACGATTGAATACATTATTTATAGATTTAGCTATAGGTTCCAATATAACAAAGAATACATCTTTACTTATTTTACTCCTAATATTTTCGTTTGGCTACAACTTTTTTAACGGTATCGTTTTCGGATTTTAAAAGTGATGGACTAACTTTTTAAAATTATTTTGTAGACGCTTACAAAGACCTTTTCTTAACAGGTAATATAGGTATTGATTTATTTAATTAAATAATTTGTTTAATCCTTCCTGTTTGCTTACGTAATAGTAAATTATTTTAATCGATCGTCATAGCAGACGAGGACGTGTCAAGACTGCGATAAGTCTAAAGATAAACGACTCTCGTAAACGACAGAAATGGTACAAACACAGCCAACCGTGAAATCAGGGCCCCTTTTTAATCTTTGCTTAAAATAGTAATTTAGGAGATTAATCTATATCATATTATTCGGTGGCAAATAATCACAGAATATCATAAGTCTTGCTATTTGCTACTATATATACCAATTAAAAAAGCAGCGATATTCTAGTGAGAAACCGTTGGACTGCCAGGCAGAGTTCACGAGTTCGATCCCAAGGCGCAAATCTTAGACATTTCGAAGTTATGTGCGTATTAAATAGTTAATTATCGCTTAGGAACAGCGATAGCTCAGTGGGGAGACCAACAGACTGCAATGCAGAGGGTCTCGGGTTCGAAACCACGACGCGCACCTCTGACTTTCGGAAGTTAAATGACTTTTCGAAATTATGTGCGTATTGATTGACAATTATCGCCTGTTCCGTGCCTCGGAGAGCACGTTAAGCCGTCGGTCCCGGCTGTCATGAACATCTATGCCAGTCGTTATTGGGGAAGTCGACACAAAAGATCCCACTGGGTCGAAGTGTCGCCGGTCTGTACTGACTGCCCCCCACACAAGATAAGATAATTATCGCTTGTTTTAAAGGTGAAGGAAAACATCGTGAGGAAACCTGCATGTCTAAGAGTTCTCAATAATGTTGTCAAAGATATATGAAATCCTCCAACCCGCACTGGGCCAGCGTGGTGGACTATGGCCTTACCCTTCTCACACTGAGAATAAGCCCGTGCCCAGCAGTGAGTCAGTTTAATACGCGGCTGATATTATATTTTATTATACATATAAATCTGAAATTAAATACATAAAACAACTAATTAAATTTATAAGATCTGATAGGAACTAATACAAAAACGTCTTTTCAGATCCACTCCATCTAATATGTCAACTTTGTTTACATATACGGTCATAATTTAATCACTCAAAGTAAGATCAAAAATTGTAAACAAAATATTATGAAGAAAATGTAAACGCTCTTTATTCAAATAACCATCGGCAATTTATTGATATTCGACGAGGCTTTATAAAATAAAATCCAGGCCCAACGAAAACCTTTGTTACGCAATTTTATAAATAATTCAATATATCGTATTATTCTTTCTGATGTAAAAGTCACAAAGGCAATCCACTTCGATTCAATGCTCAATTATTCAAAATAATTTTATTTTTTGAAGTCCAATGTTCGTTCCAATTGCTTAATGTAAATCAGACAGACCGAGATGATTTACTGTTAAGCTATTATCGAGACCTTTGAGTGGATTTAAAACTTGGTGTTGCAACACGAAATATATGATATTGAATTTGATGAAATATATTAAAGCCAAGAACATAATGATTTGATTTTCTAAGACACAATAACAAATCCATTAAAAATAATAGAACGCAAATGAAAGTCATGAAATAAATCAAGTAATGGATTCGACAGAGTTGCCGATATTCTAAAACGCACTATAAATCTTGGTTTTAATTGCACTAAAAGACGGAATCATTGAGATGATTTGATTATAACTAAATAGAGTTAGAATTATCGATGGTGCTGCTTGCTAAATGTATACTTCGGCTATAAAATATATCACTTTGTATGCTGACATGCCGATTATTATTATAACATTGAAATGACCATAAATGTATATACAGCCCCGTTAGTACCTCATACAAGAAAAACGACTGATAAAAGCATAAGGATTCTAACAAGGTCTTTTCATTCTAATTTTGATTAACTGAATTTTATTAAGTTCATAAATTGAAAAAAATTGTCAAATAATTTTATAATAGCGTAGTTGCTTAAGTTTAATTTTGTACATTATTTTAAACACCAGAGCAAATAGCAATCAAGATAAACCTTTTTGCGCAAACAGTATCAAAATAAAGGAATTATTATTTTAAATTTGGGTAGGTAAAAGTCTATCACATATGTACATATAACACTATCTAGCCCAAACTAAGCAGAGCTTGTAATTAAGGTCGTAATGGGGTGTCTCGCTATGTCCTTCACTCAAGTGTAGTTCAATAGTGGTTACAGTTTGTATCGTACTTACCAGGTTTGAAACGCTTGTATCTTATATATTTTACTTTTGAGTAGATTTCTATAAATCTTTCTTTTATAGAGTTTGAGTAAAATAACTATACGACTTCAATAAAAAAATCTACACTAGTAATAATACATTTTCTACAGAGATTTACATTCGATTGTATCAAGTATATATCAATGGTAAAAGTGATTCAAAATTAAAATGTCGTTTTCCTACATAATGTTTAGTTTGCAAATTTGCAAACTAAACATTATTTATTATGTACTATGTATTATACAAGACGTTCTTATTAGTGCGAATAAGCCACACACAGCTAACAAATACTACACTATAATATTGATACCCTATGATCAGGTCACGCATTTAACAGCTTATTACAACTGCTTAAGCAGCAAGCTAATTATGTGTCTCCGATAATGATACGGAACAGTAAGCCACAAGAGACGTAACAACAATATAACTCCCGAAATCACGAAAGCTTAAGTATATTGATTTTGCATTTATAATATTAATATGGAGCAGCAACAAAATATATGTCGTCGACTATGATAATTTAGCAATAATAAGACACTCAATTGATTTCATTGTACGAAAGCGGGGTACGCCGTGACGTCGACAAGTCACTTAAGCGGAATTGTTAGGTGGGGCAACGGTTATATTATGAAGTGAGACTAATTGCTGAGCGATTTAATTATCGTCAATACAAAGGCAATGAGTCAAATTTTCGTATATTGGGAGCAAAAAGCGTTAGTCTCGTGTGCTATAGTACCCACAAGTTATTTAGTGCTTGTGCGGAATATAAAATAAAAAGTAGTCAAGTTTAACAGTATTAGTTTAATAGTCTCGTATTAAAATAAAAAACGTGATAAAATCCGTATGAAGTAGTTTGATTCAAATGGTATAGAAGATTGATTTTAATTTTAAATATACTTATGTGGTCTATATTGCGGTACCCCTAAATATTAGTCAAAATAAGGCTTATAGTTCACTCAATGACACACAAATAAACGCATGTTTGATAATGGCCTGAACTTTTTTCATAATTCCAACAATACCTACTACAAAAACAAATGTATCATATTAAAACTTCATATACCATACCATATAGTTTGTAAGCAATTCGTTTCTGTGCCTAATATTTATATTGTGTTTATTCAAGAGCAAAAGGTTTATGTTTGTATTAATTCACAACTAATTATATATAAATTGCTATCCAAAAGCCCATGAATGACTTGTATAGTTTATGTTAAGAAATTGTTTCACGTCGTCGTCGTTTTACTTGTAAATGGATATTTGTTGCATATTATAAACTGTATTTGTTGTGGTAAAAATCGCTTAATAAATTTTAATAAAAGTGGATCATCCAAGCTACTAGAAAGACGCAAAATAGTGGGCACTGAAAATGAGGAAGGCTCCAATGGAAATGGTAATATGGACACAGCTATAGGATTTGCTCCAGATTGCAATAATAGGAAGAAGGTAGGACTGTGTTGCGATAACAAAAAAGGTTCATAATGACAATAATTAAGTAACACTTAATTATACTATTTCGATACTTCTGAAGGTATTTATTTAACAACTTTTTTGTGAAATCTTCATTTAAAAGCATCTTTATTTATTTGCAACTCAAAAATAATTTTGAGAAAGGTTGTCAAAAAATATTTATATTTCGAAGTATAAAATATTCGGCATGTTGAGGAAGGATTTCCGGATGACTTTTTTTCTTATGAGACAGGAACTCTCTTAATTATCTCAACGATAATTGTCCGCCCATGCTCGCTTAGCGTTATTCGCTTGGTACAAAACGCACACAAGTTTCGTAAAGATAGCGACTGGAATGTGTAATTGTCAGACACCTTGGCACGCTGTCTCATAGCCGAGCAGCAAACCCATCCTAAAAACACATTTGATTCCGCTCGATAACCCATTAAAGTTTCTCGCGTCATCGCCGGTAGAACAAGAAGGTAGTTAATTCAATTAGTGAATTAACTTCGGTCATCAATATAGTAAAATACATGTTTACATTGCCGAAACCTATTTACAATCGCTTTAAGAATACTTCAACTCGTTTAATAAAATATTGTGTTATTCCAACCGACAACTAGTACAAATTACTATATAAATAGGGCCACGTCTGATAAATTACCGATTCTATTTCTAGAGATTACCTTTTACATACTGGAAGATAAAATAAATGTGTTGACAATTCAATGTTACGCAACCTTCACCTTTTAAGACATCGTAGTGAGAATTTGAGCCGCTTTGTCGGGCATACTAAATAGCTATCATCCATAATCTTGAAGCGAATATTTACTTAGATAGTTATGATAGATGGATGTGAGACGAATTTTAAATGTATATTAAAAATACATATACTTAGTTGGGCTATAAATACATATAACACAAAGTAAAATTAATTTAATTTTTACTATTCTATCTGTGTAATGCTATAACAGCAATTCGGTTCTCTTTACCACCCAACTCCATTTTATTATCACAAAAAGTATTTAACACCGATTGGCGTGAAAATGAGAAAACACAATGAATATTCATATAAGAATGACAGATTCTAAATTCAAATGTAATATTATGTTTATTTTTAATCGTAATAGTATTTATTGTCCGACTAAGTTTAGGTGAACTGACAACCGGCTTCAGAAATAATTAGTATAAATTATATACGTTATAAGGATCGGGTAAATGACTATCATTATTTAAACCGACTGCCATTACCATCTTGATATATTAAAATGAAATATGATAGTAGCACGCTTGAACTTGTTACGTTAGTAAGCGGACAGAGATAAACATGTTTGCGTACATTTATCACGTACACGATTACTGCAATCATGTAAGCTTAGCTAGTATTACGTAGGTATGTTGGCTCTGAGATATGGTTACTAACAAGATGCGTAAACAAGCACACAACTAACACTCTCTGTCATTTGCGTAAACAATCAAAATATGTAATTAGTTAGTTTATTAGTATAAGTTTAACTTGTATTCTGTCCAATAAAACAGATATCATTTTGAAGAGATATGTTTAAGCGATGCAGAAAATCATTGCTGAATTTGCTTCTGAGGATTATAAATATTTTACATTACTTGCAGTTTGAATAAATTATAAATCGTTTTACAATTTTCTTTATGAATTATCATAATTTAATTACTACTTAAAGCATTCATTAGTCATTTCAGTACTTGAGCTTACTCAGTACCCGTAGAGTAATAAGCGACATTTAATTTTTCTTAAGAAATTAGACTTGCGCAAGATGCTGAATGTACAAATGAAGTTTGTGATTTATTCATGAAAGCTGCTGTTTTGCTGCCTAGAAAAATCTACGCGTATTTTTTTATGGAATTCGTTTAGAGTGCTCTGGAAAATTTCCACTTGACGGTGCGATTTGAGGCTTGCTTTGTAATTAAGGAAGTGACAACAGTAAAATTAAAATTTTAAGTCACCGTTGTATTTTAGCTAGCTTTCATATTTTAATTACTGTTACCTGATCAATGAGGAAGATGACGTCATTTTACAGAACAGAGTGAAAAGCAAGGTTAGCCATCGTAGACTTACTACTAAACAGGCCGTAACTGCCTGGTGGTAACTCTGATAATGGTTGTCGGACGAAAAATGACTTAGTTCACTGCCGTCGAAGTAATTAAAGATAGGATAAAAGAAATGAGATGGGAAGGTAAAATCTTATGAGCATCTGCCACTCATACTTACCGAGAAAAACTGAGACAATTGTGAGAAAATCAATACCGGGATTTTAGTATAAGGTTGCGTCGTCGTCTTATAGGTACTATTATGTGAAAATTACGGTCGCCTTACGTAAAAATTAAGTCTGTTTTTTATGGTAACGTAGTATCATAATTATTTCATTCACTATTTCATATTACACACATATTTCTTAATCTTTAAATGTCACACTGGATAACGCTTAGTACGACACTTGAACCTTAATCCAAGTCAAACTAGACAAGATTATAAGCAAAGGAGTTTAACATGAATAATGTACATACTAACGCTTTCTACACAGCTACTGAAGTTAGTTAACGTGTTTTTAAGTTAGTTCTTGTAAGTTAAATATCTCATATACTTTGGCTCTTTAAAGTCTCGAGACGGGCGTACAAAGACTGATGAGTGTCGCTCGAGGCGTCACCGTCGAACAACAGTTCAAAGCGACTGCACTCCCCAAGTAATAGCTTTTATAAATGAAATGGTTTTATACGTTTTTAAATATCTGTGTCCAGCTTTTTTGTAGTATGTTCAATGTATGTGCTTAGTTTGTACACATTGAACAATAATTTTATAACTTTTTTTAATAAAATTTTAACTAAAAGCCATATAGTGAATTAAGTTCACTTATCAAAATAATGTCACGAATCTAACTCAATATTTTTTATATTGAGTTAGACAATGTACTTAATTATATGTTGACGAGTCTAAGCAGAGGGTGGATCCATGTTTGCCTGTATGTGTGTGTATTATAAAAGTACGACAGGCATAGTCGGTTAGATATTTTTACAGAACATTCTTCACATACTTTAGAACTGACTTGATGATTTCATTTGTTAGTAGCTGTTCGCCTGGTCACAGTGCAGAGAAGTCGAGTGCTTACTCCTGAAATGCTGTTTATTTTAAATCCGGATAACACTGAATATATCTCAAATCATGTATTTTGCAAAAATAATTTGCTTTATAAAACAATGTTATGTTTTAGTACTTTTTCTTTATAAAACTGTAAAGTGTTTTGCTAACAGATTTATCTTTTAAGGTTATTTACCGAAGAATAGCGATTTTTTATGTGAATCTATGCAATATTGTTTTATTTAATATTTCGACCTAGGGTTGTTACCTGGAGCGCAGGTAATGTTTTTTTATTGTGTCTGGTTTTAAGGTAGATGTTGAGTTAAGTAAGTTTATAATATCCCTTGATTCTGTAGCATTTTTTAATTACATATTATACAATAGTGCTTGGCTTACATCATTATTAAAATAAAATAATAGAATTTATATTTTTATTACTTTAAACTGCTGCTATGTACGATTGGGCAATATACATATATAAACATTCACATGTATGGAACATGGATGGAAGACCAACGTGATAGAGGGCGAGCCTTTTCGTCGTCTATCTTCTTCTATTCTAGACTCTGTGTTGCTACTGAGATAATGGCATAACCTAATAACAATTTGCTCGATCAGGGAATCGAAAACGAGACACAACAGAGCAGTAGCATTTACTACCACTGTGCTACTGAGGCAGTAGCAATTCAAATGAACATAGGTATGTACAGGTCGATATGTTGGTATGCTACATAATTCGTTTTGGTCGTTAATATATTTCTAATTATATACACTGAACACAAACTAGGCTATACACAATTAGGCAAATTACATGTTCTACGAACCATGAACTGTAAACTGTAATTTTAGTAACAGTTACTAACAGCTTAATTTAATGACTAACGTGCCGAACTTATTACATATTCGTAAACAATTCAGGAATGTTATATTAAACTGATGTCGCAGCGGGCGAACAATCGACTCAATGCGCGCCGCTGCCACTGCGCTGAGTGTTATGTGTTCGAATCCCACACAGAGTAATTATTTATGTGATTTACAATTTGTTCGTCTGAATTTGAGTGTACTTTGTGTCCGATAAGTGAATGTCGTAACCATGGCTGCTGAAAAGCAATCGAAACGTCGGAGAAAGTGTAAATCTAAATCCTTACTAAAATTATAAAAGTAAATGTGTCTTTGTTTGTTTGTTACGCTTTAACTACTCGGCCTATCATCAAGAAACTTCGCATATAAGTTGTCAGTTGGAACAAAAAAGGAAATAAGCCTATGCTTATGCCTTTCATCCAAAATAAGTACTGTTACTAAACTAACCTACATTTACGCGAGCGAAGCCGCGGGCAAATTCTAGTAGTTTAATAATTTTAATGCTTAAAATAGTAGTACATTTCAACAGTGGTCGTTTCAAAACTATTTAATTATAGTGTATATATAAAATAAACAACACCGTAAAATCCGATTAAAGTATTATAATTTCAATGCTTGTAAAGTACCCTGCGACATAAATAGTATTATTGCAGTATTATTTAATGAAAAATTTAAAAGAATATTGTAATAATCACATTTATTTTTTTAACACAAGCTTCAGTTTATTTTTATTTATGTTTTCCATTAAACTGATCAAGTTTGTATATGTTTATCTCACGGTTTTAAGCACCTTTATTTTGCTATCCGTAAAATAGCGAAACAACTAAAATGGCACCCAACTCGGCTTAACTTGATCAAAAGGGTTTTAATGTGCCGCGGTTAGATTATTAAGAACAACTTTAACATTAAGGTTTTATCCAGTTAAAACATCTAACAACTATGTAAATCCACCACAAATATTTTAATCACCGGTTTGTGCTGGGTTGTGATGTGCCCTTTTACTTTTGAAAGTTAATCAAATATACTGTCGCAGTGTTGTCAATCTATTTGATTAGCTAAACTAGATATTGCGTTGTGCATAACCGTATTCAAATATAATCATTACTACACTTTGTTTTATAATAATAAAACAAAGTCCCCCGCCGCGCCTGTTTGCCTGTCTGTTCGCGATAAACTCATATACTACTTAGACAGAGTGATTAATGAGGAAGGTTTAGGTGTATAATTTGTAAGATTTTGTACTACACGTACGAAGCCGAGGCGGTAGCTAGTTTAGAATAATTATGCGATTCACTGAAATGGAATTGATAATAGTTTCAGCAATTCGGTTTACGAGTTACTACTACTGTTGTAAACCCATCCAGCTAAGCTGCCAGATGCTTGTGTTTTATGCATGTCGACACCAACAAGTTCTCGACCAGCAGTCCATTGAATTAAGATCAGATTCTATTTCTATTATAATCATATGTACATCTGATCCTTAGGCGTAGAAAATACGACTGCTGTCCGATAGGTCCGGGGTCCAATCCCCTAGTTCGGCAAAGTGTTAGTCGTGTTAGCAGTGCGTCGCCCGTTATACGACAATAGACTCTCCCTCTATTACGTGGGTTCCAGAAAGCAACTGGCGTAATGTGGCATGATTAGATGTAGGCATAACACCATGTATGTATGTATGTATATTTTTGTATGGCAAAATATAGAAGGACTATATATTTTAGACGAATATTTATAGGACGAGGACGTCCATAAAATCGAAAACAACGATAAGTTCATAAAAAAAATGGTGGCACGGAAGATAGCGTAAATAATATATAATCACGAATAGTGGCCAGACTTAGCTGGCAACTTTTTTGTAAACAACAATATTTGTTTTTACAAAAAATAAGCCGCAAGCAATTATTTATTTCGTGTTCCCCTCATTTCGCAACTGCATCGATAAAAACAAACATAGTAAAACAACTCACTCATCGGGAGTTTATTAAAATAAATTATGAAACTATTATGTTCTCTTAAATAGCTGGATGGTAAATAAATAATAGAGAAAATAATCAAAATAAATCTGTTAAAAAAATTATATGTAACTCTTTTTTTCGGTGCTTGTATAATGATGCGAGCAGCAAAAGCGGGCTACATGTACGAGATAGTCATACTTATAACACGCGGGTAGCTTGCGTCCATCGTTACCACTATGCGTAAAACCCTAGCAAGTGTGCCAATTTGTGTTAGCTGCGTCGAGTAAAAGAGCTATTAAGATCGTTATTAAAATACTTTATATAATAAACGCAAATTCTATAGTTTAACCTTGGCTCCGACACCGCACTAGATGGCTTTAGGAAAGCCAGTAAAACATGAATAATAAACAAAACTGGCGAAGTTAGTTAATGTATTTTATGGCAGGTTTTGTAAGTTAAATTTCTCCATTACTCGTCACTTGAAACGTTGAAATACGTGGGAATATTATTAGACACATACCTACCAAATTTAATAAAATGCGATGCCATACATGGTATACTTTTTTTCATAGATACTTTTGATTGTATAATGTGCGGTACCTACTCCCTTTCTTCTCCTTCAACAACTATTCTGTCATAATATCGAACATAATAATACCTACTATAATAATTGAATCGCCTCAAATATTCAGGGCATATTGTATATAGGAATTTTAATTTTATAGCATGTGATATTATGTGACATTAAGTTCGGGCAAGTTATCATTTGGACAAATGAGGATTAGGACTGAGGAGTAGAAAAAATGTGCTACTTTCGATTATGGATAAAAAGTTAGGGAACACAATAGAGAACCATAATGTGCATAACTCATATATTATTTGTTTTAAATGTGACTGTTCAAAATTTTCTCATTCATTTGCAGAATTTTGATGTGCCATCCCATTACTGGAGCCAGTAATATATATAAAATTCAGCTATACATTCTAGTAATGAACACAGTCAGTAACAGTCTGTTAAATGTTTATACATTTACGAGTACGGGCATACTCGGCAATAACTTGATAAATCACGATTAAATAATCAAATAAAAAATAAATATATATTTTTACTAGCTGCTACCCGCGACTTCGTCCGCGTGGATTTGAACTAAACTGTGTTTGTTCACTTCGCAAATATTTCTGTATGCTAAAATTAATGTAATTCATCTTCTTTGTGGATTGATTATAATTTATTATATAGGGATTTACATATATTGGACGTATATACATTAAAATTATTATTATTTATATACATTTCTCTATTTGAATCGGATATTGTTCACTATTTCATAGGCTTTAATTTTTACTGTGAATTCCTTATTATTTTACTCAAATAAAAGTAGCCTCAGTTACTCATTATAACATCAGCTATCTGCCAGTGAAAGTCCCGGCAAAATGTATTCAGCCATTTCAGAAATAAGCCGAAACAAACAGACAGGCAGACCGACAAACAAACGGACAAAATTTAAAACTTTTTTATATGTACCTTATATACTATCGTATGCACTAAGTAAAAAGCTGTTATTTTGACATTACAAACAGACACTTCAATTTATTTGTTTAGATTTAAAACTAAATAAGTACTATGCTTTTCAGACGTCAACATAATGGTTTTTAGATTTTATCCGCCTGTATCTACTCTATGTTCGTATTTTGATGTATCTTGATCAGTATTCATAGTTTGGTATCTACGTTAGGGCTTAACTTAAATCTTAGCCACTTTTTATTAAATCACGCTTAATAGAACTGACATTGTAGCATATTGTAAACCGCGTCAATAACTTTGTGTACGAATTATCTATGCGAACAAAAGTGACTGTCATCATCATTCATAGTAACTTACTAAATATTTTAAATTAGTATGTATTGGGCCGCCGGCATATCTTACTATTCTTTATAAAAAGGTAAAATACACTATTATGTGCAGAAATCCACTATTTTACGTGTTATAAAAGTTCGCGCTAGCTCAAAACAAAAACTTTATCCAAATCTATAATTGGCCATACAAAACTGTGCCGGGCTAACTTTATTTTTCAATGGCCGGCACCTCGACGTAGATTTGTATAGAATTCTAAAAAGAGTAATACAGTCATCTCGTATTTGTGCAATCACTGCCAGTCGATGAGAGTCGCCTAATTGAGTGTACTGTACAAACAGCGTTCAGTAACAACGTTTACTAATATTGTTTCTTAGCTTTATAATTACGAAGGAATTGCTATAGAGAAGTTCAAGTGAACTAGGATAATGTTGTTTCATTCATGAGAACGCTAGCATAAAATAAAGGTAAGATAATTAATTTAATATATTATCATTTTACGGCTTCTGTGTTTTACTAATATTGTAAATTTGAAAGTTTATTAATCTATGTATTTTGTCTCTGACTTTAAATGTTATAATTAATCAGTATATACAGGTTTCGAGAGCCACAGCTTAATATGTTGTATTTGTAATGAACTCCTATGTAACTAGGTAAATTCAACCATATGACGTTGTGATAAGTAATAATATTATTCGTCACATAAAATGTCCTGTTGTTATCCAGCCCTCCGGCCAAATGATATCGAACCCAGATTTCTCGATAGAATATGAATTAAGCAATGCCATTTAATTGTCATAACAACTCCTGCAATAGGAATAGTTTATGTGTCGTGAGAGACTTTACAAACATTCAACTAACGTACACAAAGAACACCCGGTATCGGCAAAACCATTTGTGGAACACACAAATTTTTGGCCTGTGTGGGAATCGAACCCACAACACTCGGCGCGGCGGCAGCGGTGAGGCGACCATTTAAACCAATCCGTCATTCGTGCAGTCAAATTGTTTTAAATAGCCTTTTATTTTCGTAATGAACTCCTTGGTAACAATGTAATAGCTACCGTAAGAATGAGACTATGATCACGATATCTCTTCAAGAAATTTAAAGATGTTACATATCTTGCGCGCTTAGTTTGTAGATCTTCTAACCGGCGTATTTTTGTTGCTGTTTCCAGTCCGTACTGATTTACATAATACTGTCTTCTGTTTACGCAAATGTGATTCATTGAAATTAAACTACTCTATACGGATTTTATCGCGTTGTTTATTTAACACTCTATTACATAATTTAGAAACTGTTACACTACTATATAATACTATTAAACTTTACTAATTTTAAGCTAATTAAATTATTAAAACTATCAAATCTATTTGTTTTTAAGTTTACACTTGCCCCGACGTTTCGGTTGCTTTTCAGCAGCCATGGTCACGGGGAGACTCCGTAAGTTTCCTTGGAATTCACAATTTCTAGTAACTACAGCTAAGCAATAACGGTTGAGTTAATTTAGTTTCCTAAGGCTTCTATAGACATACCATATAAGCCCTTATGGACTAAATAAACTTTAGCTTGCGTACTACATGCATGGATTAAAGTTGTAATACAATTACTTATATAACAGGTAAACACTTCACGCCAACAATGTAATTTATATATAAATTCGTAATATGTAGCCCGAACGAGCGTAGTCCGCAGATTGGCTTACGTATGAAACAATAGAGGTTGCCTTTGATTAACACTGATTTGATCGGTCACGCAGCGAGTCAGTCACACCGAATGTATAGCGTCAATATGATAATGACAGCTATAGCTGTCACTCCAGTTGACACATCGACTCTGTTGCGATCTCATTCAAGCTAACACTCGATGTTACGAAATAAACTAATAGATACCGCTTTATTAAATTCCAATCACAGAGATAAATGCATTACAATTATTATTTTCTTGAGGCTACGACATACCTAATGGTTACATGTTACATGCACATGCTGAGTTGTATATAAAACGTAACCACTCAATTTGAGCTTCTTGCGAAGAATATTAACTAGTGAATACACACAAATTTTTTAGTCATCATAATAATTTGTAAAAAGAACAAGAACACAAAAAACAAAGAACAGCCTATAAAATATCTTATACTTTTAAAGCAGCATCACAGTACCATCAACTACCAGACACTAGTAACACAACTATAGCTTAGCACTGAAACAGTAATAAAAATAAAATAAAAATCAGCATTAAAAATTTAATACCCACATCAAAGCCTGCCGGGTTTTCTTAAACAATATTATCTGCTGTTTTGTAACAATGGATCACCAAACAGATTATTTCCGCAAGCTTATCCTCGAGAGCCTCCAAATCACCTGTTCATGTGTGATTATGTTGAGATTATCAGTATGTTTGTAATACAAGAGAGATAAGAAACATAATATAGAAGTATATCAGCTATGTTTTACAAACTCAATACTCTTCTTAGCATAAAAAAGGTTAAGACCATAATCCATCTGGCTGACCCAGAGCCGATTCCATTTCTTAAAATATTACAAAGAGCTATACGCTATACTTTACTGTAAATTTTCACGACTAGAATGAATCTCTATAATTATAAGACCAAAGCAAATGTACGCAATCGTAACGAATATGATCCTCCAACCCCCTGCGGTCAACGTGTCATCGAACTATAAATCAGACCCGCATTTTACGACTACCCACAACTTGTAGACAATTAGTCGAGCCGGACATTAAACAGGCTTGACCACACTCCGCTACCAACAATTATTAATATGGTACAAGGGTGTCTGTAAAACATGGCGAGTAATTTATATTCAACTAACTTACTTTAACTGGTTGCTTTTTACAGTAGGTATAGTATTTGCTGCATATGTATTCTTGTTGACTAGGTGACGTATGTACCGACTAGTCAAGCGCAGTACTGTTTATTGCCTCTCTTTACAATCCCCATTACATTACTATTATCTATTATCTTTATAGAACTAAATTAGGTATATATAGTATATATTTGCTTTAGCTGTATATACAATATTACAGTTATGCAGACAATCGAGCAGCGATAGCTCAGTGGGGAAACCAACAGACTGCAATGCAGAGGGTCTCGGGTTCGAACCCACGTCACGCACCTGTGACTTTCGGAAGTTATATGACTTTTCAAAATTATGTGCGTATTGATTGACAATTATCGCCTGCTCCGTGCCTCGGAGAGCACATTAAGCCGTCGGTCCCGGCTGCCATGAACATCTATGGCAGTCGTTATTGGGGAAGTCAACACAAAAGATCCCACTGGGTCGAAGTGTCACGGTATGTATTGACTGGCTCCCCACACAAGATAAGATAAGATATGCAGACAATCACACGTCGTCAGTTCGAATGGTCACTTTATGCAAATTATTCAAATAAGGTTCGGATTATCCTGAATATCGATGAGTTTAATATAGAGGCCTATGTTCGGGTATAAATTGTATTTTTGTCGTAGTAGTTGAGGTTTAAGTCTGCAGTCTTAGAATAATCATCAATTATAAATAGATCGATTTTATCCCACCGTTGACAATTATTTGGTGTGGCACAAATGATGATGATGATAAAAAATGATTACCTTCTTACAGGTAACCGGCATAAGAATAGAAAAACTGTTCATTTCCAGAGTCGCTAATGTACGAGTGATTCCTCTTCGTCAGCCTCGATGGCGTAGTGATTAGTGTAACCGACTGCCACGCCTGAGGTCGCGGGTTCGATTTCCGCACAACATTTGTGTGCATGAACATGGATGTTTGTCTTGGTCTGGATGTTTCTATGTATAATATATATGTATTTACAAAAAGAAAATAATAGTATATATGTGTGTGTATCCATGGTCTAGTATCCATAGTACAAGCTCTGCTTAGTTTGGGTTAGATGGTGTTGTGTATATGTTAGAATATTATTATTATTCCCCTGGTATAGCAAATGATTATAGACTGTGGTAGCCACTACCAAAAAGTAAAATAATTACTACGTAAACAAGCGACATTTACTTATGTAGTAGTACTACTGGCAGTACTGCAGTACTGACGTCATTTAGTTGTCACCGCTCGTGCGCCACCGAGTTCTTATACGTTGCTCTCGTATAAGGATATTTATCTCGCTTGATGAACTCGGCGCTATTATGATAAGCACGGTGCTTTCGTTACAATAGTAGGTGCTTCCATAATTTTATCAGTACTGTAAAAATATTACATCTATAACGTTAATGCTTTCCATGATTGGACATGGAATAAACATTATAATATTATATTTAATTAATTATTCAAATTCGCAGCAATCTAGTCAACAGATAGCATAACATTCGAAATGCCGAATGGATGAATCTTTCACAGAACTTCGAGTCCGAAGTTATTAAAAAAAAAATGTTGCAATAGTTTCCTATATGGCGGGTCTTAAAAGTTCTAAAGTTGTCGGCCTACGTTCTTGTGTACGCAATCTGGGGCACACAGACTTCGTGAAACTTTTAACGATAAAAGTTTTGTGAATACTGTATGTGGTCATTTATTTGTCACAAAATAGATGCTTTGACTTATTATATTTTTTTGAGCTTAAGGATTTCTGTAAGATCGGAAATGTGATCTATTAATAACTACAAAGAAAAACGCGTTTTGTCTGACAGGGTACTTGCCTATGTTTAATTTTGTAAATTATTTTACACACAAGAGCAAGTAACGATCAGAAGAAATCTCTTCGTGCAAAGAGTATTAAAATTGCAAAATAAGGTAGTATTCAATATTTTAAATTTAGATAAGATCAGATAAACACATTAAGATTGATATTATGTATTAACATACGTAATCTGATTATCTCGACTTGTATGCTGATGGGATTATCTCTACACTATGGATGGATAATATTGTGCTCACTGCAAAACGTATTGTTACGGCTTTGCGCTATATAAATATCTGACGAATGTAATAGCAGATTATGTTATCGTTTGCGAAGTGATTGCGGTATTGATGCTTAAACTTATCAACTTACGAAGATGTAAATTTAGTAACTTTAGTAAATTTATCAACTTTGACGGTCATAAGTGTTACTTTGTGACCTAAATGAATAAGTAATTTTATTATTTTATTATTTATTATTTTAATAGACTGAGATCGATAGATTTCAAAACCCAGGCCCGAGTATAATTTAAGAATGGGCGTATGCAATATATAATAGGCGTGTGTTTATAACAAATGAGACTACTGTGCATAGGGGGTTTAATCCTAGGGTCCCGGATCTCAGGTTCGGTTTTCGGTTAAGGCAAATATTCATCCAGATTTTCTGTCAAAAATATTCTTAGTTGTAGCACGGAGACTTGAACTGGGTCTGGTAGGCGTTAATAGGCTCGCATTTTATTACGTAGACCCTAACCATAGCTGACGAAATGTGAGCGTAATACAGCTCTGCCTACTTAAGGGATTATTGTCTATTGGAGATATAGGCGTGAGACTACTACGTATGTATGAATTTACGTATACGTATGTATACTCACTGTACTGATATTTAAAGTGTAACCGTCAGTGTAGTGAGGATGTATCTGCGTAATATGTCTTCAATTTCAACGGAAAAATCCAATCTCATTTTATGTCATGCTGGATGAAAATATTTCAGTCCATAGCAGTGACGGAGTCGACGCGATATGCAATACATCAGTGGAGCATATCACAACGGTAGACCACATATTTTACAATGCCGCGATACACGTTTAATTTATTTCTATTGTTCTTTAGAAATTCTCGGTAGTACGTTGTAGTTCATTGGGATTTCATTCCCCTATATTATTTCGAACTATGCGTTGTATTGTTTTTCTTTTGTTTACCAAAAAATATAAGAATATTTAATTACTTTATTGAATTCAGTAATCGATATAAAATAAAAAAAATATTATATAATCTTTAACCGACGACCTTTAGCCTTTGTATAAATTAGGCATTTTTAAATTAATATGAATAGTGAAGAGTTGAATTTGACTGACAATAAAATGCATTTTATAAGTAACATTTAACATTTTATTCACTGTGAACATCGTAAGGTTGTCTAACGACATGCATAGTTGAGTGCACGGAGACAAGTATTGTCCGATCCGATCCTCTCACGGGATAAACATTTGTGTGATCCAAAAATAGTTGTTTCGGGTTCGATTTGTCTGTTGACATCGGAAATACTTGACAGACTTTATGAAAAAAATATTAAATAACTAAAATATTCAGTCTTGCCAAGCCGTTGTATAAGCATGTCTCCAGCCGTCATGTTGCTGGCCTGAAGATCTACCGCGTACGCTGGGTTTCACAATCATTTTACAACGCGTTGCGTTTCTGCTAAAGATAAAAATAATTATAATTATTTGCGCGACATACCTGTCCCAAGATTACATGCACAAGATAAGGCAGAGAGCGTCTGTCACCATAGGCAGCTTTTAAATGTCAGTCTATAGGTAACTGACTTTTGCCCACAGCTTCACTCGGGAACAGTTTCCTTCCCTTAATGAAAGGTTATATGCGTGAAAGCGTAACTATAGTTACGATAGTTAGTACTTTGTAATTTGTATTTAATTTGTTAATATTTGTTTTGTTATATTTTATTAACTCTCCATAGAGCAGCCTTGAGTGAACACCGCAGCAGCAAAACAAATTTGTACCGCCGCTAGCTGTTATGTAACGCTTTTGCGAAAAATCGCCGCGAGATACTCTCAATTTTAATATAAGTTAAATATTTACCATGTGACTGAGCCAATCGCCTGTATACTGGGAGATTTGATGGAACCGCAAGCTTTCAATATATTGGCACACTAACAAATCGATTTTTAAGTCGTGCAGTGGTAATCTGTTCGAAATTTATTGCAGAGTTATTAAGTATTTGTGGAATTGTTATTAATAGCTTTTTTGGACATTGATTGCAGTGTTAAAATAAAATTAATAAAATTGTTTATATTATTAACTTCAGCCTCCCCTAAGTAGTTGATGTCATTTCGTATTTTTAAATATATTTGCAAATGAATGACCCAACACTGCTTTATTACAAGAATAAATATATAATACTAGCAGAGATGGAAAT
Source organism: Catocala nupta (assembly GCA_963675205.1). Lineage (NCBI taxonomy): Eukaryota > Metazoa > Arthropoda > Insecta > Lepidoptera > Erebidae > Catocala > Catocala nupta. The sequence continues at coordinate 13,507,191 of OY776087.1, forward strand.
AAAAACTTAACACTACTTACAATTTGATTAAGAATCTGTATATTAACGAGAAAATATGTTTAAAAAGGGGTACAAATCCTCTTTAAACATATTTTTTCGCAGAGGAGTATAGAAATTGGTATAGTTAAAGTTTATAGGCAGAAGGTGCACGCCTAGTTCGTTTAAAGCCATGGGTAATTAACAAAGAAAAATAATTATGACGTATTTCGACTACTGGATTATTCTTGGCTAAGTATATACGACATATTTCTATGTTAGTTAGTCTTCTTCTCCCTAGCACTTATATTATTCCCAAGACACTTGGGGTCGGCTTTTCTAGTCTAACTGAATTTGACTGGATATCAGTTTTTACACGGAGTGGCTGCCACCTGACTTCCGCAACCCAAAGGCTAACCACACCCTAAGGCTAGACCAGTTTCAGGATATTATAGGGCACTGACATCCCAATAACGACTGCCATAGGTGTTCATGGCAGCCGGGACTGACGGCTTAACATGCTCTCCGAGGCACGGAGCAGGCAATAATTATCAATCAATACGCACATAATTTCGAAAAGTTAGAGGTGCGCGACATGGGTTCGAATCCGAGACCCTCTGCATAGCAGTCTGTTGGTTTCCCCACTGAGCTATCGCTGTTATCACTGAGTTATCGCTTTCTATGTTAGTTAGTATCAAATAAAAATCATGCAATAACTTTTGAATCTTCTTTCTGAATAATCGTACGACTATTCGGTATTTGCTGCATACAAAGTTGCGACAAATTTAAGACTAGTGAACAAGTGCAACGAGTTCAGTTACTAAGTTTGTCTCTGCCGCTGTATAACTTACGTTTTTACATGCATGAATTAGTCTTCGTTGCAAAGTTAGTGCATAGGTATGCATTAAATATGTTAACACTGTCTAAATACTGATGCAAGATATCTTTGAGTTACTGATTTAAGGAGTTAGTGCGAGTTATAGTTCAATTACCATATCGTCTAAAACGATTCTATAATATATAAAATTTGTTTTCCTTTTTTACCTTTGTGTGCTTCATTTCAAACATGTTTAGATTGCTTTTAATATAATAATTGTAATTTGGCATAAAATCTTTACACAGTAATAAGTTTATTTTTTAATTAAGAATTAAAAGCCCAGTTGAGTAAAAGTATTAGGTACATGCATTTTTTAAGCGTTTTGTATTTTGTTCACCGAGACGGAGAGGATTTTGGTGCATTAAGTGAATACATACGCACTAAAATATGATGCGCACCTTTTTTGTATCATTTGTATGTCTGATATCCACTCACTACTATGTAGAGAAATATATTTTCGTTGTAAATAAAAATTAATTATTATACCAAATGATGCCATCTATACAACCCTTTTCAAATCTTTTTAACATAAAAATTTAATTATTAAACATAATTATAAAAATAATTACTAGGTACATGTTTCTCATTTAGGTACTAATCTTACTAATAAGCTTTAAAAGCATAAGAATTGATAATACACGCAAACATTCTTGATAAGCCTGGCTTACAAAATATACGTTATTTTTCCATTTGTTAATCAGTCGGCAAGTTGCATTATGTTAGAAATTTTATTTTAATCTAATGTCTGAATGAGAGTTAGCATCGTTTCGTAAAATCTTTAAGTGAATGGTTGGGAATGCTGTCGACCACTGGCTCACGTCCACTGCCCTGGGACACTCGTGATCAGTTTGCAAAATCACTACAGACGTACAAAATCAAATAATGAACGTGGAACATGCCTGCCGACCTACGTTAGTTTATATCAGGGTTAATTTTAAAATCTTATATACATTCGTGACATTACATCGCAAAAGAAAGCCGCAACATGCAGATACCTATAATAATAGTAGTATTTTGATAAACTGTAATCGCTATAATTATTTGATTGATTCGTGGATCAAATGATTACAGTTTATTATATAGGTACAGCCAATGAATACTAAGCATATGTAATTTACATTAAAAAATTAAAAAGCAACCCTTGGTCAATAAAATTGACTTACGGTCACAATATGTAATTTATTGGAAAATAGACAAGTCCATTAACTAACTTTGTCTTACCACCAAAAAGATGTTAGACAAAGTTGAATTATTGACAATTTTGTGGATTCAATATTCGCCTTTGACGCTATTAATTTGTTTGTTCGGAAATCAATCTTTTTTTTATAGATTATATGCAAAATGTTTTGCTACGTCTTCATGTGTATATGGATATCCATATATACAAGAAGACAACGGAAATGACAGAGTTCACATTTAAAGAAACAAAGTCAAAGTCAAAAATAATTTATTCACTTAGGTCACAAAGTAACACTTATGAACGTCAAAGGGGTTAGTGAGTTTATTACATTTACTGAATTTACATTTATATTAGTTGCAAGGTTCAGGCAAAAGGTTGAGCCTATGAGAAGATACTTGCAAGAAACTTAAGGCCACTCTTTTAAATCGCCATTAACTTATAATTTCAGTATTTTAAAACTCATTTATGTACCAGGTGTTGCAGTCATTATGCCATTTGTCACTGTCCATATAAAACTAAATTCTAAAAATAAAGAAAAGTTGGTAATATTATGTAAGAAGCATTTGAGGTTTGAAATAATATTTATCAGTAGATAGCCATTTGTAATAGACATTAGTATGGCATGAGGACGCATACACTTACACTTTATGACATGAAAAGGTAGTTCAGTTAAAACAAAATTTACGTTAATACATATAAAGTTTTTTTAAAAGAAAAGAAAGATACTTTAACACCACAAAATAAACACGAAGTACCTTCACATAACTAAATTGACTTATATATATATATATATGCAGTGTGTATATAAACCTGTACGATCCTTTAAGGGACTCCCTTGATAAACATGCCAAGTAAAATAATAAAAATATATATCATCATAAAACGTCAACATAATATTTTTTATCCCAGTAATCCATAGTGTGTCAGGTCTAGTGTATAGTGATCAAATTAGATTATTATAAATGCAACACACTTTACACTCAATAATTTCAATTAAGCTGCAATTTCTACAAAAATATTTTTTTTTATAAATCATCGTCATTGTAGTTACATCTCTCTAATAAATACATTATATAAGTAATTAAATATCTTACAAACAGAAGATAAGAAGAAATATTTCAAGCATTTCCTCTGTTATGGCTGTATGTAAATTATAAACTAGGAAATAGACAATCCATCTAGAAGTACTTACCTGTAAATTTTAAATCTACTAAGTTTGGAATCCTTTACTAGAAAAAATAGTTTTAAAACTTGCTGAGAAACTTAGCTAGTTTCTAGGTGGTAGTAAACCTAGGCTATATAATATGTCTTGATTGTGATTGTATTTCTAAGTTTATTTATAAGTTTACGTGATTCTATTTCTAAGTTTACTATTTTGTAAACCAACGTTTCTTGGTACCGACTAAGGCTCACAAGCTATATATAACTTTGTCTATAAAAGTTTTTATTCACGACGCAAGTAGATGTCGTAGGCTCCATATTATGCGAGTTTATCTTGCTACAAGCTATACTTACTGCTATGAATTACCTTCACGGGTTAATGGTCCAGTCAACGTTCTTAAGCTGCTCGTGCTTACTACACGCTCGACTTATTCGTGTGAGCTACAGATACGCGTTATTTGTGCGGGCTGTATACGTGAGATACTCGTACAGGCTGTATGCACGAGTTTATCATACGAGCGAGGTACTTGGTATGAGGCCGTAACCGCGTCACATACACGGGCCATAAGCATCATAAACATCAAAATATTAAGTATCAAATACACAACACAAGTATCCAAAATGTATATCAAACAAACTACAACAACCCTGTGGGTTTCCACTATACTAACTATGCAACTGTACGCTACTGGTATTTTAGTTTGAAACCCTTTTTTGTTAGAGTAGGTAAAGCGTACGCAAACCACAAATACGGATGCTGTAGGAAAAGAGGTCAAAGAGACAGAACAACTATGTGTAGGTATACTAGATATTGTCCGTGGTTTTCCTCGCGTTAATGTAGATTTGGTCAATCAATTTCAGTGCTGTATTTGTTCTGGATGAAAAATTTCCTACATCCTTCTCTGTACCCTGATAAAGTGTATGTGATATTTCATGATGATAGGTGGGGTGGCGATACTCAGTGGGGAGACCAACAGACTGCAATGCATAGGGTCTCGGGTTCGAACCCACGTCACGCACCTCTGACTTTCAGAAGTTATGTGACTTTTCGAAATGATATGCGTATTGATTGACAATTATCGCCTGCTCCGTGCCTCGGAGAGCACGTTAAGCTGTCGGTCCCGGCTGCCATGAACATTTAAAGCAGGCAGTAAAAAAAATATTGGGAAGTCAGTGTTGTATAATATCTTGACACTGGTCTAGCCTTAGGGTATCGTTAGCCTTCGGGTTGCGGTGCAACCGCTCCGTGTAAAAAACTAATATCCAGTCAAATCCGGTTAGAGCACAAAAGCCGACCCAAGTGACTTGGGAATAATAAAGGCCAGGAAGAAGAAGAGCAAACAAACTCACTATCGCATTTATATGTAATATTAGTAAGGGTATCTTTAAACAAAAAGGATATATTATAATACAAGCCTATTGTTTTAGAGCTTATCTCATGGATAATATGTAAACAGTAACATGTATTGCAGTAACATTTACTATCATTGAGGTGGTCTTTTATTTTATACTAGCTTTTGCTCGCGGCTTTGCTCCCGTAAAATAGGTTAGGTTATGATAGTAACAGTACTTGTTAAAAATAAAATGAAGTCTATGTTACTCGGTGATAATAAAGCTTTCTAGTGGTAAAATAATTTAATGACGGTTAAATTATTTAGTGACGGTAACCCAGATTGCCTGAAGAAGTAGGTACTACCTTCTGACTAAAAACCGGCATAGTGCGTTTTGGCCGATAATAAATAGTTTCGGAGTTTCAGTTACATAGGTTTGCCATCCTATTCCATTTCTTTTCATTCTTCTTATTTAATTCTTTCTTCCAAAGCCAGTAACGTGTAAGTCATTTTACGTATCTCCTGGAATTGCAAATGATTATAGACTACGGTTACCGTAGTCTATAATTCAGGTGGGCTATGTTATATCTTTTTTGTATAAAATCAGATTATAGGTACATAATTATATACTCGTATAATTATTTTTAACTGAATATAAGGATACATTTTAATTTGAATACGTTTCGTTATAGAGTCATATTTGAAAATTAGTCTTGAAAATTGAACTTTGCTCATACATAATGTCACGTACAGTCCTTAATTTTAAGAAACTGAATTACTTCCACAAAAAATATTGTCATAATTCATATTTACGACGCATATGGTAAACGGTGGTAAGGCACTTACAATAAAAAAGCTAATCTGCCTCAACTTGGCCATTACTGGTAATAACTCGCGTATTCTTATAATATAATACTTATGATAAAAGACGGAGCAAGTGAATTCGAATACGTATTATACTATAGTATACATACATAAATAGTCTATCGGCTACATCCCCGAAGGAGTGGGCCGAAGCATATTACACCCACATTTCGCCAACTATGGCTTTAGTTCTTACTTAATAGGAGGTGAGCCTACTGTCGTTTGCCAGGTACAGTGCAAGAGAACTGAGAATTTTCTTCATGCACAGCAGTCACATTCACTCCTGTTGCGCCACCGAGGCAGGTTTTAATTATTACATTTGAGAATTATCAATTAACTATTTGCACGCTATAGGTGCTTACGTTGCAGAAAAAAGGAAATTTAAATCATACAAAAACAAAACTCTTATTCATGTAAATACTACTAGCGTTTGCTTTTCCTATTTGACCAAGTTTAACAAATTTATAGAAATTAAAATGTAACCCATGTAAACCAGGGATATTGTTCCTTTATATAGTAAAATGGTAATTTTTACAATAAAAAAATTTCACTTGTATAAAATAATTTTAACATGTACTATTACGACGTCCCTAATAAAAGTAAAGCAAGTGTATCAGTAGATTTTTTACCTAGTAAAAATAAAACAATGCGCTATCCATAAAATTAGCATAAAAGCCCAGTCCGTAGAATACACAATTTTAAAACCACGTACTTTTGAAGAGGAAGGACATCGTTTCAACACGCGCAAATATTTGATGGCTGCCGAGTTGTTAAAACCACATGAATTATGACGGGCATAGGCTAATACTCAAGCCTTTTATTTCAATTAATGTGGAATTTGGGAGCCAAATACTCTAAGTAATTATACAAGACGACCTTCGTTTAATGCGGATTTACATAAACATCATGCACGAGGCTTTTCGGTATTGGGACTATAAAGGCATCTTTCGAAAGGCAGAACCTACTGTAGCTAATTACTTGATGTTTGTGAAAAAAAAAAACTCACTTAGGGGTTCAACAGACTTCATGACTTGAATTGAATGAACTTTAATTGAAAACGCTGCATAATTGACGTTTAGTACATCAATTATGCAGCATTTTCAATTAAAGTTGTTCTTCTAAGATATTTATTTATCCATCTATAGGTTCTGTGTTAATCTGCTAAGATACATATTTAATTAGGCAGCTTATTTAAACTTTGCTATCCGTTTTATAAATACGAATAGCAATTAGACGCAATGTAGCACCTTTATTTATTCGCGTATATAGATATTAATTTGTTCAAAGTATTTGTGGTGGACCATAGCTTTTCTCATTACAAGTTGGATTAGTGTGGTGTGTTCAGCCAACTGTTTGCAATCGTTTTATCTTTTTCTGCGGTGAAAGTCATATTGACTTTACGACACCTAAACATCTGTACATTTTGCTCTGGAAGTATTTCAATTTGTTTTGTGGATAAGTACTCAGTAGTAGAACTTTGCTTTTACCCGTAAGCCTTTTTTCAGTTCAAGATGACCATGGACATTATTTATTCGACTTTCCACAGCAAAACCAACAACTCAAACGGCAAATTGCTAAACTTTGTTGCCCGTTAACTGAATTTCACATTTATGTTGGCTGATCTGTGTTTTCCTCTTCAGTCTGCTAAAATTGGAACTGGTACAATCTTATTTATTACTTCCACCATCTATCGTAGAAAATACCGTTACTAATCTAACCTACATTTACGCGAACGAAACTGCGAGAAAACTCTAGTTAGCTATATATAACTAGCGCTTGTATGTAAAAACACTAGTTTTCCCCTGCGAAATATTAACTGTAAATAGAGCGGATACTGTTATTAAAAAGAAAATATTGGCTTTTAAATTGCTGGTCATATTATCATTGGAATATCAGTTATTTTATTGTTGAATCTAAGACAGAAAAAGAGTATTTGTAAAACATAAAAACTATATCTTTATTTGGGCTAAATTGTTAATGTTAATAAGTTTGTATTATTATTTAATGAGAGATGATGGAAACGTAAGAGTCCAATATCAAAGTCTATTGTTTGCCATACCATTTGAAATCAATTACAATATGTCAATCAGCAGTATTATCTTTTTAGTGTCAACAAAATCCTAACCAAATGTTATAAATATGTGAGTTTGTTTGTTCGTTTATTTATTACGGGTTTACGCCTTAACTTGTTGACCAATCTTCGTGCAATTTCGCATACACGTTTTCATGGAACAGAAAAGGACATAGGGTATCTTTTATCCGAAAAGTAATACTGTTACTAACCTAACCTACATTTACGCGAGCGAAGCCGCGGGGAAAGTTGAGTCATTAATATCAACAGACCTTTATACTAATTGTCCAACTGAATACAAATCTCTTACCAGTGTGAGATGAATTAGGCCTTCATCACGCTGGCCCAGTGTGAGTCGGCAAACTTCACATACATATATCAGACAACATCATGGAAAACACGATGTTTTAGCCGTTAAAGCAACCGCTAACTAATTTATACGCATAAAACTTCAAAAAGGCAAAGGTGTGCGCTTTGCAATCGAACTCGAGATATCTGCATGTCACTCCGACGATCTCTCACTAGGCTACTGCTCTTTACTAAACATTGCTTAAATAAAAGTAATTCCATACCATCCCAGATGAGTTGTATTCGATCTAGACTTATATTTCAATCCAATAATAACTAGGCTCTAGCGGGAAGGTCTTGTTCAAAATGTCAATTTTTCACTCACTGTCACGGCCCGACAGGCGGATGATTAAAACCGTTTCAAAGCTACGACCGTTGTGAAATATGAAAAATGATGAAGTACTTTCGGCAATACTTTGCTTTTTGAAAATACCACGGATACGAATCATTTCGGACGATGAATGGTGACTCTGAATGTATTGGTCACAGATAAAGCCTTGATTGCATAAATGGCGTAGTGGATTATGTGGTCGCCTCGTCACTGCCTGCCACTGATTCAAATGTTTTGGGTTAGATGCTCATATGGGGCATAAAATTGTGTTCCACGACGTCATATCATGCTGTACAAGATTAAAATTTTGCATAATCTAATTAAATTAGTAGATGAAAACCTATTCAAACAAAGGAAGACTATCATAACAAAATTTACGTTTTAAACAGTCTGGATAAGCTCGGATACCGACGTCCTAGCGTTGGTTGAGAGGTTAAATCGATGTGCCCTCATCGTACTCAAATCGCACGGAAAAGTCCCAACACTAAGAAGATTGAGCTCACGCTTAGCGCAAATTGCGCTTATATTTTTGGATTGGCAATCATTAATAATTGTCTGTAGCATTAGCCACAGATTATTATTATTGATGGCGAATTCCTATTTATAATTTAGATATCATGTGTTCCAGATAACAACTTAATGTCCAGAAAGGTGACCATATTTAACGGTAATAGAGCGCATCATAAAATCTTGGGCTTTTATATAAAATTATATTATTTTAAAATTAAATACTTTATACGACAGAATCCGTATAAAGTGTTTTATTTCAATGTATAACATTCGCGTAAACATAAGACAATTATTATGTAAATTATATTATACTAACCGCTAAGCGATAACTTTTTATAAACTTTTCTAACACACTCCGCACCGCGAGTAATATAAATCCTTTTAACAGAATTGAATTATATAACACTAACTACTTACAGCAAAGTCGTAAAAAGAGCACATGGGAACTATTGTTTTTATTATTGAAGTTGGCATATTGTAATAAGTAATATCGGGCACGCCACGATCGTGGCGGTAAGTCCCGTGTTTGAGGAGTGGCTGGAGAGGCGGCATGGCGCCCTCACCTTCCGGCTGACACAGGTATTGACTGGCCACGGTTGTTTTGGCCGGTTCCTGTGTCGTATACGCCGGCAAGAGACGCCCGGTTGTCACCACTGCGGCGACTGCCGTGACGTTGTAGAGGACACGGCGCTGCACACTTTGGCGGTTTGCCCCGCCTGGGCATCGCAGCGCCGTGATTTGATCGCGGCAGTCGGATCGGTTGCCCTCTCGCTCCCGGCCGTAGTTCAGTCTATGGTCCGGAGTGAGAGGTCGTGGAACGCCGTCGCCTCCTTTTGCGAGGAAGTGATTTCCATCAAGGAGGCGGCGGAGCGGGAGAGAGAGTGTTTAAACCCTCTCCCCAACCGCAGAGCCGGGCGCCGGAGGGCGCGCGATGACCTCCAGCCACCCTGAGGTTTGACCTGGGGGTGGCGGGCTTTGTGGGCCTGCCCGCCATCCGTTCAGCACCAGGTCCGAGAGGCGGCGTGCGTGTTCCCACGCGCGCCTCTGTGTCGAGTCCGTCTCGTCCCTCTAGGGGGGAGACAGTAGGGAATTTTTGAGGGAGCCTGCCGTTTCATACGGCGGGCCGAAACCTCGGCGGGGTCGCGACCGCATGCGAAAGCGATTCGCGCGGCCCCGCCGATAGTGGTTTTGTCGAGGAACACCGTGGTAGGTTTAGTCGGTATTCCGGGAGGTACATTATTTCTTTTCCATCTTTCTTTTACCCCGGCGAGTCCGACATAATCCCTCCGCCCGCCCACGCGGAGGGATATGCGTCATTGCATTCCCCCACGTAAAAAAAAAAAAAAAAAAATTGCCATTTTATTTGATATGACATAAATTTTACTTTTTTTTTTGATTCACGCCTGTAAATGCGCGCAGGTACTAACCTACCTTTCACCAGTTATATACACAATACATAAAAGAAAAACTGACATTGAGGAATGAAAAGGGGCAAGTATTTTCTCCTGAATATTTTTAAAAACAAAAAGATATAGGCTTTTGTACTAAGAATATTCAGGAGAAAATACAATATCTTTTTGTTTGTACCCGAGGATTCGAATCTACACTGTCATGATCGCACGAGGCATTTTTAATTAAAGGTTTGAACCAAATTTTTAGGGTTGATATTTTCTTCACTACATATTGTAAAACAACGTACCTCGCCGCGTCTGTTTGACTCTTCGCGATAAAAATAAACTCAAATACTACTGAACGGATTTTCATGCGATTTTCAGCAATAGACCGAGTGATTTATGAGGAAGGTTTTGGTTATAATTTGTTAAGGTTTTGTACTACCCGTGCGAAGCCGGTGCGGTCGCTATAATATAACGAGCAAAAAAAAAATTTAGTTTCAATTACTTTTTTGTTTAAGGCAACTGCCGCACTCGCAATAATACCTGTGCCACGAGAGTCTTTACAAACATTCAAACAACGAACTGTCAGATTCGTAATAAATAATTGTGAATCATATAACTAGTTTTCCCATACGGGGATCGAACCCACAACCAAATATTATCATCAGCTACTCAAACGCTACCCCTGCAGTCAAAAATCTTTGCTGGTTAGTATGTCAGTTTCTCTCATAGATAAAATAATAATATATGAATCAGAGCGCAGTTATAAAGTAGAAAACATATTTTTATCGTGTTGTATGAATCTTCCATTATTATAAAAAGTTTTTACTATAGTGAAGATTTTATGACAAACCCAAAAATAATTTTATTTATTTAAAATAATTTTATGTATGTATGTACATCACATTTTACAATGATAAGACAATTTCAATTTTATGAAAATTTTGATTTCCTCTTATAATTATATAAGCTTCTTACAGTATTTTCCATGTCCGTAAAAGATTCACTTATTAGGCTCACCATGCATATGATTTAGGCCTTCTACGAAATTATAAACTGGTCAAGTTAGAAAGCTTACTAGGCAGCGCATCGGAGCAAAAAGCTTATATAAAGAGCCATTCTGGTGTTTAAGAAAAAACGCAAGATCCTTAGGTTCAACGTCCTTTACAAATGGCTCGCATATTTCAGCGCCCGCTACAGCAATGAAGAAAATTATCATGTACTAGAACTCTTTGTATCAATATCACAGTAAAATATTCTAGTCAATGTAAATGTTTATATTAGTTACGTGAATATTTAAGAATATGATAAAATATCAGACGTTTGAAATGTTTTTTTGGCATATACTGGTGCCGTGGATTCCATACATTTGTCTGCCTCGGCGCAATGGTAGAGTATGTGACTGATATGCATAAGGTCTCAAGTTCGATGACCGGGTCGGACATAGTGTTATTGAATTTTCTGTCAAGAAATTTCTCTAGCACATGGAACATAAAATTAAAGTTGGCATCATGTAGATGTAATAAACCTCTGCCTATTTCTTCGGGGATATAGGTTCACTGCATATTATATTATGTACTAGGCAAAGACGTACTAGGTAGGCAATGTATTGTTGCACGTCACCGTCGTCGAGATTGCCTAAAGGTTTGACGCTTGCAAAGGACCTCACACTAAATTTCATAAAAATAGCAATGCATCATCTCCTAAGGCTCTTTTGCTTTATTGTTACATAATTTATTAGACGGCTCTCCCATTGAGTAAAACTTTTTATTGTTCTTGTGTACAATGCCATTTGTCGCAAAATGCTAAGAGAATTTAAATAGGTGCTTGTTTCTCGAAAAATACTTGTATTACTGGAAAAACACTGAGTTGCTTTTCTTTTTCATTTTCTACTTTGAAGTTTATTAAGAACTAGCTTTTGTCCACGACTTTGTATGCGTGTAATTTGGTGGTCTATCAATATTTTTCTTTCGTTGCATTGCACTTCTAGGCAGCGTATCAAGAAAAAACAGTGCCATATTTTTATTGTATTATGTTTAAGTGAATTTTATATATATTATTATTTTATATATTGAAACCGAGATAAAATTCCTAAGCAGTAGTTTAATTTTAATAGTTTCATTTCAAAATCTACCTTATATTACCAAAAATCAAAACAAATAATAATCTTCATTCTCTTTCAAATACAATATATGTATTACGTTTATAATTAAACACAGTAAAATAGTATAAATATGAGTGGAAACTCAACGGGATCAGTTTCAATAAATAACAATTTCAATAATACGCGCTCAATTCAGCACATATTGACTCAATGCTCGATATTTTCAATAATTTCGCACGATGCTCCGTGGCGAATTCGTTTGATTGTTTCCTGATTTCGGCTTCATGTTACGATGAGTTAAGGTTTTCAAAGGTTTGTAATACATATTCTTATGTACATGTTAGGAAAAAAATCGTTTCATGAGCATGGTTGATTATATCGCACCCTCAGTGGAATAAAGGCGTGAGAAGAATATGCTAACTTTAGAGAAGAGCATAAAACTATTTGATCTGATATATTAATTATTATACATTTATATGATTGAAAATATCAAACTCATTATAACGCGACAAAGGTTTTTTTTTTCATATATATTTATTTGTTTTTTTAAGCAGCCTTACTTATATACTACTCTCAAATTTAAGCGGAACGGATTAACGAAAAAGGGATGGGTCCATGACTTTTGGAAGCAACGACTGTTGGGGGAATTTTAAACATTTTGTACAGGCTTGCACTCGTACCTAGACATATTACGATTATTATAAAATGAACTACGATCAATTCATAAAATTTGTGAATATTATGGAGCCCTATCTTAGAAAACAAGAATCCAATTACAGAATGCCTGACTGTATCTAGACTTTCAGAAAACTTTTCTAATTAAGTATTTTACAGAGTTAAAATTTACAAATTCCAATACAATTAAATTTTATATTTCCCTTTCACGAAATGACTCCAATATAATGCATATTTGGATGGATATACTTACACGAAATGATATTAAACAACATGATATTTTTAATCAATGTATTTATTTTGTGACATATAGAAGAAAAAAATCCAGGAACATGTAATGCTTGTATTCTAAAGATTCTAGTAATCGAATTCACTCACATCAGGATCTGAAGATTGTGGCCTGGAAATAGAGTGTGGTATGTAAGGGGATGGTGGGGTCCATAGATGAATAGCTATTAGATATATGAGGTGACTCATAGCTTTTTGTTGTAGGATATGGGTTAACTGTAGAATTTTTCGTGAAAATTTTGGATGGGATGTATGAAAATGTTTTAGGGGCAGTGCCTGTCTCGTTTGCAGCGAGAGATGTCTTGAATGAGTTAATTTCTGTGAAACTGTTTAAGGTTGTTTGAGGAGCAGATAAAGCCTGATTAGAATAATTATTATCGACGTGAGATGGTGGCGGTGGAGGTGCGAAAGATAAAGTCTAATTAGAGTGGCTATTATCAACAGGAGGTAGTTGAAGAGAGGAGTCCTTAAGCTGTTTTCTGCGAAAGTTGGCCACAAAGTTGTTGTATTAGATTTTTTTTTTTTGTAGAACATGATATGCCATAATCAATGCCATGATTTTCATCTAAAAGCATTATCTCGGCTTCATTTACAATATGGTACACTTCGCGCTTTATTTGAGCTTGTATCTTGTGTGGCATTATTCGAAATGTTCAGCCCATGGTCTGAAAAAAACTCATTGTTGGATCAATTTCGTTTTCGGATTTTAAACACTGCTGGTATAACATATTAGACATTTTAAGAGTGTCGTTTATTGTGGGAAGTGGGAGTACAGTTCGATAATGATGACGCGGTGACGCGGTGACGGCACAGATGCTGACTCAGCATCTGTAGTAATATCTGAATCTTCAGGTGAACTTATCAAATAGGAAATTTGTGGCCTATCTTGAACGAAGGGTTTGATAAATTCCAGTTCTTTTTCAAATTAGATGGGTCGATCGTTTGTCCGTGCAGATCCAAATCTATTTTGCTTCGTTCGAAGACTCTTCCGGTAGCTGTCACGAATTTTTTTTCAGAATTTTTGACATTCGTCCTCTGAAAAAATTAAGCGTTTTAAAATTTACATCAATTCATCCAACTAGTTATTGATAATTTTTTTTTTCTTTGTATTGTTCCAGATTTTTAACAACTGCCATCAGTTGTAAAGCTTTAGATCACAGTTATCGGATGGGTACAGTACTGTTCCGCTGCTATATGGAATCATTTACAGCCAAAATAGCCAAAATCAACACCTGAGCTATGGACCAAAATAGAAGAAGAATTTAAAACTCAATGGCATTTTCCTAACTGTATAGGAGCCATAGACGGGAAATATGTTAAAAGCGCCCTGGAATAGTGACAGTCTCTTTTTAACTGCAAAAACATTTCACTATTGTTTTATTGGCTATAGCTGACGCAAATTATAAATTCGTTATAGTCGATATAGGAGCATACGGACGTAATAGCGATAACGGCATTTTAATACATACATACATAAATTCACGCCTGTTTCCCAGAGGGGTAGGCAGAGACTACGGATATCCATATGCTACGATCCTGACACACTTCTCTGGCTTCATTCACTTTCATAACATTCCTCATATACGCTCGCTGGTTTAAGGTGCTCTTAACCTGGCCTTTATCCAGAACGTCTCCGATCTGATCAAGAAACGTTCGCCTAGGTCTTCCCCTTGCGGCTGTTCCATTCACACTAGTCTTATAAACTTTCTTAGTCAGTCTGTTCTCGTCCATTCTTTCTACATGCCCAAACCAACTTAACATACCCTTTTCTATTCTCGTCACTATATCCACGTTTTAAGCGGATTTTAAGCGGCATTTTAAGCGGATCCAAATTGGGGCCATTGCTACAAAACAATTCACTAGGCATTCCGCCTAATAAATGTTTGCCTGGTACTCCAGAGAAAATGCCTCATGTTTTTGTAGGAGACGAAGCTTTTCCACTGTCTAATTACATGATGAGACCCTATCCAGGCAGCCAAGTAACGGGGGATGAGGAGAAGAAAATATTCAATTATCGTTTTAGCCACGCAAGGCGGATAGTAGTAAGCACTTTTAGCATAAACGAAATGCTTGAAATTTTTCAAAAAAGATCAAGATGCAGACAAATTATCTGGACTACTTGCATGTACTTGTTTGCATAATTACTTACGCACTGATGATCAATTGGAAAATATTCATAATGAGATAGAAAATATCACACTGCCCGATAATAGTATTTTGTAAAACATTGATGTTCAACATGAGGATGATAATCTAGTGGAGGATGCTAAGTGATTCTTTCCAGCGTTCCGGAAATTCACCTTCGATAATGGACTGGTTATAGATAATTTTAAGCAGTAGGGCCAACACATCTGCGCAATGATATAAAAGTATGGGAGGTATACCATCACTTCCTGGACCTTTTTTCACGTCTAAGGACCTTAAGAGTTTATGTATCTCATCTGCACTAAAAGAAAGGTGGCAAAGATCAGCGGTTGACGTTTGAGCGAATGTATTGTCAGGGGTCCATGTATTAAGAGGTGTGTTGTTAGTGTACACTTTTGCAAAATTTTCTGCAAATAAGTTACATACTCCTGATGGGTCAGATGAAGACTTATTATTATAAGTCATTTCTGCTGGGTATAAACTGTTACTTTTACGTTTGCTCTTGATAAAGGACCAAAATGTTTGTGGATCTTTTTTAAGAGCGTACTCTAGTTTATTAATGTAGTTGTTGTAACTTTCCATTTTTATTTTATTACATCTACTTCTTATGGTATCAAATTCTATAATGTCTAAAGGATTTTTGAATTTCTTTACACGGCAGTGAAGTTTGTATTTTTCTTTCAAAAGTCTTTTGAGTTGTTTGGTGTACCACACTGGATAGTCCTTACGCGATGTTTTGTTGGGTACGTTTTCTTTGATAAGGTCATGTAATATATTGTAAAGTCTTTCTACCATTGTATTTACTGATCTATAGCATTTGAGTTCCTTATTCCAGTCGATTGTTTTTAGAGAACAAACAATTTTATCGTAGTCGGCTTTAAAAAAATTTGGTTTGTTTGTAGATTTATTTTGCAGATTATGAGGATTTGACAATATTGGCACTAAAAATTCAAGAGACGGGTGTAGTGGATCTTCGGGCACGATAGGGTTTATGCATTGAATAAGATTGTGCACTAGACTACGTGTAATAATTAAATCTAAAGTACTAGCTTTGTTGTTCAGTAAATAATTGTATTGGTTAATTTCATTAAATGCAATAAATTCTAAAAAATGTTTATTTACTTTACTGTTACAGGAAGCATGAGGTACAGAATATGATAAGTCCCTAGAGCGCGTCCACAGTATGCCACTTAAGTTAAAATCCCCAACAAACAATATTTGACTACGGTTATCTAAAACTTGTTGGGCCTGGTTTGTAAAAGAAACGATAGTTTCATAGCTAACTGGCGGGGGTAAGTAGGTACCACAAATGTACAATTTATTACCGTTAGCGTTTCCAGTTCCAATGTTGATACATATCCACAAGTCTTCATATGCACTCTCGAGATGTGACAATCGTACTGAATTGAAAATTCTTTTAACAGCTATCATAATGCCTCCTCCGTTTTTACGAGAGCTATAACACGTTGACTCACGATCTCGCCTGTAAACCACATACCTGTCATCAAATAATTCGCTGTCATATATGCCGTCATTTAGCCAAGACTCCGTGATAACAAGTACATCATAACTATGTAATAATATATTGTTAAAAAATAGAGAAGCTTTTGTTCTCAATCCTCGTACATTCTGATAGTAAACTTTAAGAAAATTGTTGAATGATAAGTGTAAAATATAGTGAAGCAAGTAATGTTCAAGTAATTTATAAGTATAATAATAGTTTAGGAACTAGGAAACCGACTTTAGGGTGTCCAAACTATAGACTACAATGCGATCCGAAAGCTCAGTTTTCCTCATGAAAATTCTCCCATTGCGTACCCACACAAATTTATATCCTAGTTCTTTCGCACGTAGTCTAGTTGCAGCGTGCAATTGTTTATTATCTGCGGATAAGTGTTCCGTAACAAATATCGGTGTGGGATTGTCGGTAGCGATTCCAAGATGACTACTGTTTAACTTCTCCTTTACATTTTTCTTGTTGTAATTGATAGCGGCAGCAAGAAAGTTATCACGTATACGAGGAGTATTGAACTTAACAAGAATTGATCTAGGACGAGCACTTTTTGAGTCCTTTTTTGCGATTCTAGTGCAATGAGCTATGTCAGCGTCATTTAATTTACACTTGGTGATGTTAGCTAATTGCAATGCAGTGGAGATAAGATTCTCTGACTTGTTTTCTGGAACGTTTTGTAACTCGACATTGTTGATTCTAGCATGTTGTTCTATGATATTCATGCGCCGCGTAGTGTCCTTAAGTGTGTCACGCAGCGCAGTGTTCTCTTTTTCTAGGCTGTGTATTTTTGTAGCTTTCTCCTCTAAGGTGGTTTTAATATCTTCAAATTTATCATTGAAGAATGATAACGACTGTTGAAAGCTAGCAATTAAATCATTGATTTTGTTAAATTGTTTGTTTACCATTTCCTGTAATACTTTCGTTATAGCCCGTTCCGTTTCCTGCCTGACGATATGTCGAAGACTCTCGTTGGAATCGTCCATCAGCGGAGTGTCACATTTGGTATCAGCTTGAGGGCGCGACGGCTGACGTCTCGGCTGTTTGCTGCGCGTAGTTACGTTCTGGTCAGGAGACGGTGATTTTTGGCATACAACACGACTAACTCTGCTACTGCTCTCTGTTACGGAGGAACGAATAGGCGTGTTTGTGTTGCCCGTTTTGGGCTGTTTGTTAAAACATTCGGGACAATTCCATAAACGTAGAGAATCACCCTTCATCTGAGCAAACTTTGCCTTAGTAACATTGGCGCAAAGTAAATCATACCATTCTTTGCATCGAGAACATTGCAGTCCGTGTGCACATTCAAATGTAGTTTTACATCCACTACAAATTATATTATTCATCGTACCAGCAAGAACTTAATTATTAGTGAGTGACGGAAAGTCTGGTAATACGCTTGAAGCGCTGCTAAAGCGACGAGTGTCTAACTGTTCAATAGGTTTGGCAGCGATGTTAGTACTTGCCTTCGTACGGTGCGAAGTGTAGGAGCGCAGCGTATGGTCGCGTCCGAAAGGTCATAAGCGCCGTGTAATCGGAGGCGCTTACGCGTTTCTTCGAGCACTGGATTCAAAAACAGACTTTTTGTTTTGTTAACGAACTGATATTGAAATACTGTTATTATTTGGTCAAATTACATTATTTAGCACTGGACACTTTTCAGTTATGTGTATCTTAGTTCTGTAAATTGAATTTAGTCACTTTGATCTCTCAAGTTGCACTTTGAACCGGTTTAACTAATTTTCTTAACGGAGCAAAAAATAACTGTCTGTAGGTACGGAGCAAAAAATTCTTATTCTGATAAGATGGTGGAAATAATATAAGATGGTGGCTTTAAATGAAGCCTTGTTATGAAACCTGCTGTATTCGTTTTGTGGCCCTTGAGTCGCTGTCATAAACTCTGTGATTTAACTTACTTACTTACTTGGCTATCGTAATAATACGTAGGACTCTTCTCCCTAGCCTTTATTATTCCCAAGTAACTTGGGGTCGGCTTTTCTGGTCTAACCGGACTTGACTGGATATCAGTTTTTACACGGAGCGGCTGCCACCTAACCTCCACAACCCGAAGGCTAACGATACCCTAAGGCTAGACCAGTGTCAGGATATTATAGGGCACTGACATCCCAATAACGACTGCCATAGATGTTCATGGCAGCCGGGACCGACGGCTTAACGTGCCCTCCGAGGCACGGAGCAGGCGATTATTGTCAATCAATACGCACATAATTTCGAAAAGTCATATAACTTCCGAAAGTCAGAGGTGCGCGACGTGGGTTCGAACTCGAGACCCTCTGAATTACAGTCTGTTGGTCTCCCCAATGAGCTATCGCTGCTCTATCTATAATGTGTATTTGAATATAATTACGGATGTGCTTTTGGATTTCTTTGTATTTATGTAAAAGGGTTATTCGGCAAGTATACATTCAGAAATAACGTATATTTCCATCTCGCGTAGACGCTTGTATGTCTAAAATAATAGAAATGATGTATTTCAACCTCAAATCGCCAGCTCACTTAAAACATTTTGGTGACAGAAATCTATTGTATTTATTTTAATGGCCTTTTTTATCTGTAACGTGTTTTTAAACAAAGTTCAAATAAAGCCTTTATGTGTATTTATCCCATATTTAAACCAGTCTAAAGATTTCTTAGTTGAGATTGCAACTAAATGAACAAATACAAACAGTCAATAACTAATATTTAGTATCAAAGTTCGCCTTTTATCATGATCACAACAACATATAAAGGAGCGGCTGTGCCTCGGAAAACTTCAATTGAACGAGGACAATGGATCTAAAAGTTTGTCGTTCTTAAGTATACTCTTGAAAATTAAAACATGTTCTTATTTCTATAAAACAGTTTATTGTATTACGGTGCATACCGATTGTATGTATTACGGTTTTTTTTGCTTAAATATTTAAATAGTCTCAATCATATACATATGTATCCGAAAGTGTACATGTTATACACACACATTTGGCCAGGTATGGTGTTGATCTCCCGTATAAGGAAGCAACCCTTTTGTTATTTATTAGTCACAGCTCCATACTTTTTGAGGCTACTGAGAACTTTTGACAGAAAAAAAAACAATAATACCTGGACCTAGGCATCGAGGACCGCTTGCACATTTGCACAACCACGACAATGACAACCGCTGCGACCGTGAGGAAACGAATTTTTGTATGAGTTATTTTGCATCCGTTAACCGTATTTTTTGATACCACGTGATATCACGGTATAGGAGATAACCTGTTGCCGTTAGGGTTTCAAACTCCGTGTTGCTATAAAGTTTTATTTAACAGAAAAGCCCGTCAGCACTTTGCCATAGGGTCGGAGCCAAGAATTGAACCGGAACAGAACCAAGTGCAAGTGCAAATTTTTGCTACAGGAATAGCGATGCAGACGATAATGCAAGGAGATCGTTCCTATTCAGGCACATATATCGATCCTTCGAGGATGAAATGTAGTAGAACCCAAAACATTACTTTCCAGGAGAGCTATACAATAAAAACTGAGTTAGTTTTACTTTACTCATGATTTTATTATTTTTTATTTCTTATTTCGGTGAAAATAATTTTATAGCTTTTTATGTTTTTTAATTATTACGAAATTATATCTTAAAGTAGTTAAAGTATTATTTACACCATAATTTTTAAAGTAAAAGTTTATGCTGCAGTATTTTCTGGGTAGTAAATTCATTATGCAGCTCAAAAAATTTAATGAGTTTACACATCAATAACAAATTTTCGCCAAAATGACTTTCACAGCATTTCATCCTCGAAGAGTCGATATGTAGATTCCCGAAAGTACCGGCTAGGTATATTTTACATCCACTTTCAACCAGCCATGTTTTTAAGATCCCACCTAATAGAAAGCCTACTTATTGCCATGACATATCATTGCCTGACTCCGTGCTACTTACTACTAAAAATGTTCTACCAGAAAATATACTTAGCAATTCACCCGAAATTGTCTGCAAAAGAATGGTTAAATTAGCAATCTTATAATTCGAATATCAAATCTACTCCACATTTCCATCATTCGACACTCCAAACGTCATGGAAACAATTTGTTTATCTCAAATGCTCATGATGGCAGCTGTAACCTCATCTACCGCACTCGTAATCACAAATGTGAGACCGCATCCGTACAAATGGTTGCAATAGAGATAAGGGAATATTCCACGCGAGGTATCTGGGCTGCGAAGTGTGCACTACATAAGGCTGTTTACAATATAATAGTGTAATAGTACAAGTAACGCCTAATTAAATTCAATATATCATAATATATTGAATTAAATTAGGCGTTACTTGTACTATTACATCGTAATAAAATAATTGGTAAGAGAAAAACCCGCCACGCACCTTAAATGTGTTTTTTTAATTATTTTATCATTGCGTTTGTCCATTACTTGTTTCCGATGTTTGAAAGTTTGTAAAGTCCACCGTGACACAGGAATAAATTCTAAAGCGAGAGATGTCTTCAAAAAATGATTTAAAACCACTTACCGTGTGTGTGTTAACAATCAGTATTTGATTTTATTTTCCTTGGTTTGGTAAGAGTTGAGTTTCTTTACAATAAGTAACGGGTTGGTTAGGTCTCATATTCTTTGCTTTTGAAACACAACCATATCTGCGAAATTACTGGGATAGTAACCGCTTAGCCGCTATCCCATGTCTCTCTAAAAGCAATAAAAAGCATAATATAAAACAATAAAAGTTTAAAACTGGATACTGAAGTAAAGTTTGTTCTTGTTTATGCATTATGGTAGTGCAGTGGTAGTAAATGCAACTGCTGTACATTAATCTCGAGTTCGACTCATGGGTCAGGCCAACAAAAAGTTAATGGATTTTCCGACCAGGAATTTTTAATAATCCTCCGACGTTAGGAAGCTGACAGTGTAGTACACCCCAATGTTGGATTTCCGTCCTATCTATATAAGTTAGGGAACAAAATTTCCATAATATTTTTTGCGCAGATGGCCAGTCTTCGTTAAAATTGGCAACCATGATCGAAACTCGGAATCAGAATCAGAATCAGAATTATTTATTTGTTAAACATAGGTAAATATTAAGGTGTTACATTTGTTTTAGTACTTCTATGTTTTGTCTTCAGGACATACAAACATTTGATAAATAAAATAAAATTGTTAGTGATATTAAATTAATTGAATAATTTTGAAACATCATCGTAAAATACAATTTAAATTGTGAGTAACATTGAATGTTGACAATCGTCAACACCAGCGCGGCGGCGGCCAGAGCGGGACAACAACATCGGTCAACGCGAGCAGCCTGCGCCGGCGCCGGCGTTCAGTCACCTTAGAGGAGTCGTTGACGAAACCTGCGCTCTCGCTTTATATCATATTGTGACTTTTATTAAGTTATAATATATCCTTTTATACAGTCCACTGTTTATTATTTCATTACGAGCTGTCGTCGCAACATATGGTCCTTCTCCCGTCAAAGTTGAACCGAAGAGAGGAATTGAAACAAAAGAAGATTTGAACTGTCAACGGCCTGCAAGTCATCAAGTTTGGTCTACGGGTTCAAGTGGATTTGTTTACGTTCTCCGTGGCTACATCAATTACATTCATCGTGTCTACATTTTGGACGTCGTGTAAATCGGCACGGTTACAAGATTTAACCGTCTTCGCCAGTTTCGAAATTTCCAGAACATTCCAACGGACACACAAGATTTGAAAATTTGTTTGGATCGTCATCATTTCATCACGTTGTCGCTGGAAGTATAACCAAATCTTTAGATTGTCGACGTGCCTTGAGAATCATCGTGAAGAATCTCCACGTTACAATTATCATCAGTGGTTTGCGCCAACAAAACCGTGAGATCGTTCCAATTATTCCTTATTTTCATAATCACCGTAATAACCATCATTTTCTTTTTCATCCTTAATTTATTCAATCCATTAGTGGCATTATACTACAATTCATTTAAATCATAACCTAAGTCGCTACTTGGTGTTAATCAGTTTCATTTCTTCATATTTATCATTTTAGTTAGTTTAATCATTGTCATTGTCATAAATTCTACATACTATCATTATATTCGTCATATAAAATATGTATATCGTATATTAAATATATATATTTGCTTCAATATTCATTTCACTAGCACCATTACGTAGCAATTTTGACGTGTGGCTAAAATCCTTACAATTTTTTTATAGCAATCATCGCTTAGTAAGATTTGCTGATAAATAATCTTATGATTAATTGCTGTTAATTTCAAACAGGAATTTGCTGCTTAAATTTTTATTTGTGTATTTTAGTTTGAATTTTTTTTTCATTCATTTTTCAAGATGGCTGACATCAAAAGTTTTATTAAAAAACGTGCGTCACTTAAGGCTAAGCTTACCCAATTCTCTTCTCATTTAAAAACAGCTCAATCTTGCGAAAAATTAAGTGAGGTTCAAGTTGTTGAAATCGAATATCGACTTAATACATTCGAAAATTTATATGAGAAATACGACATTTTACAGACCGACTTGGAGGCGCTGATGAATGACCCCAGCGAGCAATATGCGGAGCGTGAAGAGTTTGAAAAGCAGTATTACGGCTTGGTGGCAACTGCACGTCAACTAATCAGCGACGCTCGCAAGCTTCTGACGGAAGACGCCGCGTCCGAGGTGGTATCTTGTACTTCTCAAACACACAAACACAACTCAATTCGCTTACCTAAAATAGATTTACCAAAATTTTCTGGCAACTATCACGATTGGCTAGAGTTTAGGGACACTTTTATTTCTATAATACATACCAATGAAGGCATAGATAAAATTAATAAGTTACATTATCTTCGTGCTTCCTTAAAAGGTAGCGCTTCTCTGGTAATTGATAATCTTGACTTTAGCTCTGACAACTATGATACTGCTTGGAAGTTACTGTGTGATAGGTACGATAATAAAAGACTTCTTGTTAATAATCATGTACAAGCTTTATTTAACGTACAGCCTATCAACAAAGAATCAAGTAAGTCATTACGTTACATAGTTGATACAACTAATAAGAACTTAAGAGCTTTGTCTACTCTTGGTCAGCCTGTTCAGCACTGGGACACACTCATAATTTATATCATGACCAGTAGGTTAGATCAGGTGACGAATCGTGAGTGGGAAGAGCACAGAAATTGCTTGTCTGACCCTTCAACATTAGCTGTCTTCATAAGTTTTATTAGTAATAGAGCTGACCTTTTGGAGACGCTTGAGGAATCCAGGTTATTAAAATCTAAGAGCGACATGCATACGAATTTGAGCACTAAACCTAAAACGTTTGCATTGTCCACTGAAATTGACACTAGACAATTATCATGCCCTATGTGTCATCAAGATCACTTTATATTTCAGTGTGAAAAATTTAAAATTTGCCTATTCAAGCTCGCATTAAAAAAGCTCAAAATTCAAATGTGTGTATGAATTACCTACGACCAGGTCATAATATTCATAAATGCAAATTAGGACATTGTAAATATTGCCGTGAAAAACACAATACCCTACTACATGTTGACAAGGACATTTCTACTGACTCCAATCAAAACATAGCTTTATCTGTTAATCATTACAGTACATCTCGTGTTGTATTACTCTCCACAGCACTCGTGAAGGTGTCGGACGCTGAAGGCAACCTTCACACTGCTCGAGTCTTGCTGGACAACGGGAGTACCCCAAACTTTGTAACAAAAGAATTAACCCGTAAGCTTAACCTTCCTATTTATATTGTGAAGTCCAAAGTTAGAGGCATAAATAATCAATATTCCGATTGTTCACAAGGATGTTCAATTTCATTAAAATCAGTAAACAGTGACTTTGAACTGGATATTGTTTGTTATGTCTTGCCTAAGGTATCATCATCAGTACCTAATACTTATGTTGATACTTACAACATATGTATACCTGCAAATGTTGTACTTGCCGATCCTCACTTTTATACTCCGTCTTCCATCGACATTCTTGTCGGCGCGGAAGTATTTTGGGGAGTCATAGGCAATAACCGTATTCCTTTAGGGAAAAATATGCCCACGTTATTTGACTCTAAGCTAGGTTGGCTAGTCTCGGGCGTCATACATCAGTCTAACTCCTCGTCTCATGTTTGCTTGCATACAGAGAATTTACAGATTAACTTAAATCGTTTCTGGGAGTTAGATTCGATAGCGCCTCGACACAAACTTACAAACGAAGAGCGATCTTGCGAACAGATTTTCGTAGATACCACTTATCGCGACTCGGATGGACAGTTTGTTGTCAACATTCCTCTTAAGGAGTCATCTGATGGCTTGGGTGACTCGTACATAATGGCTAAGCATCGCTTCCTGTCTTTGGAACGTCGTTTAGCTAGAGACTTAAATTTTAAGGAATTATACATCAGCTTCATGGATGAGTACATAAAATTAGGACATATGTCTGAGTGTAAGCGTCAAAATTCTTCTTGTTCAAATTACTTGCCTCATCATGGTGTCTTGAAGGAATCGAGCACGACCACCAAGCTGCGAGTGGTTTTTGATGCCTCGGCTCGTACAACTTCCGGTAAATCCTTTAATGACATACAGATGATTGGCTCTCCCCTACAAGATGACTTATTATCTATCTTACTTAGATTCCGACAGCACATGATTGTTGTAAGCGCAGATATCGAAAAGATGTACAGAATCACTCGCATAAATGACATTCACAAACCTCTTCAAAAAATTCTTTGGCGATCAGACCCTACTCACACTTTAAAAACTTACACCTTAGACACGGTAACTTATGGCACCGCTTCTGCTCCCTTCTTAGCTACTAGGTGTTTGATGCAACTAGCCCAAGAGTGTGATGACCCTTCAGTTCGCTCCACCATAGAACATGACTTCTATGTGGACGACTATTTATCTGGTGGTTCATCTGTTACAGAGACATTGAGCAAATGCCGAAAGGTCATCGCTGTTCTTCAGTC
This sequence comes from Catocala nupta, assembly GCA_963675205.1. Classification (NCBI taxonomy): domain Eukaryota; kingdom Metazoa; phylum Arthropoda; class Insecta; order Lepidoptera; family Erebidae; genus Catocala; species Catocala nupta. Next base: position 13,532,904 of record OY776087.1, read on the forward strand.
AGCAAAATACAATCTTCGTAAATGGCGGTCTAATTCAAACGAATTATTGCAAGATCTTTGCGAACATCGAGATGGTTCTGATTTCGTAAATCTTAGTAATAAAGAAATGTCTAAGACTTTGGGGTTAAACTGGAGTTGTTCTACGGACACATTTTCCTTTTCCATAAACTTTGCTTTAAGTGACATCATCAGTAAACGTCATATTTTATCCGTCATAGCGCAAATTTTTGATCCCATTGGTTTAGTGGTCCCCTGCATTGCGGAGGCCAAAATTCTAATGCAACATTTATGGCTCACAGGATGTTCTTGGGATGAGCCTGTTTCTGAAGAGATTCAGCTTGTTTGGAGTGACTTTATAACGACACTGCCTCTTCTGAATGAGTTAAAGATACCCCGGTGGATCACATGTGAATCAGCGTCTTCTCTTTAATTACACGTCTTCACCGATGCCTCTGAAAAGGCATATGGTGCGTGTATTTATGTACGCAGTGAATCTGAGAACGGGGAGGTGCACGTACATCTTCTTACCGCTAAAAGTAAGGTAGCTCCTGTGAAATCAACCACCATACCCCGCCTCGAACTCTGTGGCGCATTATTAGGTTCACGATTATTCTCAAAGGTTCGTCAGTCACTTACTCTTAGTTTTCAAGAAGTACATTTTTGGTGTGACTCAACCATTGTTTTAGGCTGGTTGTCGGCCGCACCAGTACAACTGAAGACATTTGTCCGACATAGAGTTTCTGAAATTCAGGAAACTGTGAGGGGAAGGCCTTGGCGCTATGTACCTTCTTTTTCAAACCCCGCAGACCTCGCTTCGCGTGGACTCAGGGCGGACAAACTATTGTCGTCTTCGTTGTGGTGGTCAGGACCTCAATTTCTTCAAAAATCTTCAACTGCATGGCGTCAATTCCCTGAATCAAATCATAAAGAATTGATTTTACCTGATATACTTTTATCTCATCATATTGACACATCAAATAATGCTGAAAATCTCATTAATCATTTATTTCCTAAATTCTCTTCTAATTTCTATCTTTTACAGCATATGATGGCATATGTCTTACGATTTATAAATAAATGTAAAAGACAATCATCCCTTTGCGGGAATCTTAAATCTTCTGAATTAACCAATTCATTATACTTGCTTTGCAAATTTAGCCAAATTGAGTCCTTTTCTGAAGAATACAACCTATTGTCAACAGGTAAACAGTTACCAACAAAAAATAAACTTTTATCATTGTCGCCATTTTTTGATAAAACTTCTAATCTAATTCGTGTTGGCGGCAGATTAAGCAATTCATTTTATGACTACAATGTTAAGCATCCACTTCTATTGTCTAGTTCCCATATTATTTGTAAATTATTATTTAACATGTATCATGAAAGACTTTTACATCCAGGACCTCAATTACTACTTGCCACAATTCGTCACCACTTCTATCCCATTGGCGGCAGGAACTTGGCTAAAAAGGTCTCACATCAATGTGTGAAGTGCTGCAGGATCAAGGCTAGAACTATCCAGCCTATGATGGGTAACCTTCCAGAGCAACGCCTACACTTAGAATTTCCCTTTTTAGATTCTGGGGTCGATTATGCTGGTCCAATCGTGATAGCTGACCGTAAGGGCAGAGGATGTCGCCTCATTAAAAGCTTTATATGTGTGTTTGTGTGTTTGGCTACGAGAGCTGTCCATCTTGAACTCGTGTCTGACCTGACGAAAGATGCTTTCTTATCAGCTATGAACCGCTTTATTGCTCGAAGGGGAAGGCCACGCAACGTCTACTCCGATAATGGCACAACGTTTGTCGGAGCTTTCAACGAGTTGGCCAAGCTTCTTTCGCAAGATTTGAACCTCAGTGCAATTGATTCGGGTATTAACTTTCAATTTATACCTGCGTACACTCCACATTTCGGCGGATTATGGGCGTCCGCAGTTAAGTCTGTCAAGCACCATCTTAGGCGTATCCTTGGTCTGACAAATCTGACTTTCGAAGAAATGGCAACTTGTTTAATTCATGTAGAGGCTATCTTGAACTCAAGACCTCTAACTACTCTTTCCAACGATCCTTCAGACCTTACCCCACTGACTCCTGCTCATTTCCTTATTGGTCGATCACTCGTAATGTTGCCTCATTTTCAGATCCAGACTGCCAACATCAGCAACTTGCAAAGATTTCGTCGAATAGAATGCTTGAAGCAGCATTTCTGGACTCACTTCTCTCATGAATATGTTTTATGGCTTCAGGAGCAAACCAAGTGGCGTCGATCATCAGGAGACCTGAAGAAAGGGACGCTGGTTGTCATCATGGACAAACATTTACCACCTTTACTCTGGCTTCTAGGACGCATTGTTAAGGTGCTTCCTGGTACAGATGGCATCGTCAGAGTCGCCGACATCCGGACACGCAAGGGTGTCATTCGGCGTGCTTTCAATACTATCTGCCCTCTACCTGTGGCCTCTAGCGTTGAAGATGACTCTTCAACCGGGGGAGTATGTTGACAATCGTCAACACCAGCGCGGCGGCGGCCAGAGCGGGACAACAACATCGGTCAACGCGAGCAGCCTGCGCCGGCGCCGGCGTTCAGTCACCTTAGAGGAGTCGTTGACAAAACCCGCGCTCGCGCTTTATATCATATTGTGACTTTTATTAAGTTATAATATATCCTTTTATACAGTCCACTGTTTATTATTTCATTACGAGCTGTCGTCGCAACATTGAATTAATTATCATAATCATAAAAATCATTAAGAAACATAATAGAAAATAACATTAAATTAATCATTAGAATTACAATTTATCATTTAAAAAATCGTCCAATGTATAATAACATTTGGCAATTAAAAATTTATTTAATTTGTTTTTAAAAATTGTGGTCGGCATGCTTTTGGTTTCATTCGGTATTTTATTATATATCTTTGACGCAATACTAAAAAAACTCTTCTGCATCAAGGACGTTTTGCATTTAACATGAGACAATTGATTAGGGTATTGAGCACGCATTGGATTCTTCCTTACAGTAGATAATTTCGTAAACTATTCAGGATTAGTTTTTACAAATAGTGCAATCTCTAATATGTATAATGATGGGAATGTTAAAATCTTTAAGGATCTAAAATAAGATTTACAGCTTTCAATTGTTTTAAGACCACACATTGATCTGATACAACGTTTTTGCATTTTAAATACAAGCTCTCTGTCAGTGGACCGTCCCCAAAAAATAATACCGTAACGTAGAACTGAGGCTACGTAACCATGATAAGCCTTCATGATGTCTCAGTATTTACTTTTTTTGAAAGCTGAAAAAGTGCGTATGCCGATTTACTTAATCGCCTACATACTTCCTCAATTTGAGGTTTCCACGTTAACTTGTTATCAATAGTAATGCCTAAGAATTTACCGCTATTTACTTCTTCTATGTTAACATCTTTATATGTAACTTTAATACTTTCATTTTCACGGCGCTGATGGAAATGCATAACTTTAGTTTTTGTTAAATTTATAACTAGATTATTATGACAAAGCCAATTTATAATTTTAGTTAGGGAATTATTGATATCATTTTGATAGCAGTTAAAGTCAGAACATTTTATAATGGCTGTGCTGTCATCTGCAAATAAGATCATTTTATGACTCCACACTTTTGACAGATCGTTAATATATATTAGAAAGAGTAGTGGCCCAAGCACGCTGCCTTGAGGTACACCAAATTTTGTTTGTCTAAGTCCAGAAGTATATTTTATTTCTAATTTATTCTTAGGGCATATTCTAGCGATTACTGTACATTGATATCTATTACTAAGATATGATTTTATGAGTTGGAGGATGTTTCCTCTGACATCATAACCATGCAACTTTTTCAAGAGTATATTATGATTTACGTAATCAAAGGCTTTGGTCATATCGGTATATATCGCACATACTGGGTTACGTTTATCCATAGATGTCATGACACTTAATAGGAGATCATATATTGCCATGTTAATATTTGTATTTTTTCGGAAGCCTTTTTGATCGTTGCAAAATAATTTATATCTTTCGAAATACGTGTACAATGACTTATAGATTACTTTTTCGAATATTTTTCGGTTTGAAGGACATTATTATTATAACACATTTCAGAATCACTTTGAAAGATGTTTAAAGTAAAATAAACAACGTGACAAAATCCGTATAAAGTGTTTAATTTCAATGGTTCCCTATCCATTAGCATAAAATTTTAAGACCTAATATAACTTAGCATAATGTTGTTTGGCATAATTATATTTTCGCATAATATAATTACGCATAACAGCTTACGCATAATTTTTTAAGCATAATTTCTCTGACCATAATAATGATTAAGCATAATATTGTAAAGCATAAATTTATTAAGCATAAAGTTCTAAACCATAACTTTTTTAAGCATAATATCCTAAAGCATAAATTGATGATGTGTTGAATGAGTTTCTGTCACGGCTCCGGCGCTGCGGGCCTCCGGCGGCCCCACGCGTGCTAATCGTCGCAGACGGCTTTCGCTCACCACCGCAGCTTCGGCTTGTTGGCCGGCTTCGCCGGCCAGCCTCAGCCTCGGCGGCTCGCTCGCAGCCGCCTGCTCCTCAGCCCGCGGGCCGCCTCGCCCCTACACGCCTACGCCATTTTAAATAACACTCTAGGGGTAGGACAAACAAGACTACGTGAAGTCGGTTTTGAAAATATACACCTAAAATAAATAATTAAGGACTACTATTTCAATCAGTTAACTTCTATCTGAGTTAACTTCTATTATGCTAAAAGTCTTTAGGCCTACTAACGTTATGCTAATAGTCATTAGGCCTACTAACGTTATGGGAATCAAATTTATGCCAAAACAAATTAGTCTTTAACATGATTATGCCAACATAAAATGTATGCCTAAAAAAAGTATGCCAAAGTATTATTATGCCAAAACAAATTGTGCCAAATTCGTTATGCCGAAGTATATTAGGACAAAAAACATTATGCGAAAAGGAGGGATCCCAATTTCAATGTATAACATTGGTGTAAACATAAGACAATATTATTACAACATATTCATGTTTTGGCGCGTAATATGGTATCCAGTTATTGGAGGGAATATGCCATAACGAGGAAAGTTATCACATTAATACACGATTGCAGACTAATCATGTGAAACTGCTAAACATTTACCTTAAGTAGGAATTATAATTATGTAACTGCTGAAATAGGCTTTCACGTTATCAAAATTTATGACTGAAAGAGCAGTTACACACAGTTAAAACCACTCAACGATACATGCGATATAGTAGCTATTTAGTCGCTGATATTCGACATTCACATATAGCAAATATATATTATTATATTTTACTAGTTTTTGCCCGCGACTTCGCTCGTGTGAATGTAGATTTAATCAATAAATTTATTCATTTCACATTTCACAACGTGTATGCGAAATTTTATGAAGATCTGTCGAGTAGTTAAGGCGTGAAAGCTGAAAATGTTAGGATTTGCCTATCGAGCCGGTGAACGATAGGTGAGTATAATACATGAATATTAAATTATTTATGATGTAAGCTCATTGTTAAGTTTTTACCTCTCAGTGACACAAACCCTAAGCTTAGTTTCAAGGCCACCGGTAACGATGAAATTGCGTAGTTAAACAAATACAAACGCCTATTATAAAAATATCAGCCTTATTTATAAACTGTCCAAATTTTGGGCACGAGCCTCTTTTCGGTGTGAGAAGACTATAGTCCACAACGCTGGCCTAGTGTGGATTCGCAGACTTCATATAAGCTGGAAAACATTATGGAGAATACTCAGGTATAATCGTTACAAAACCCCTATAAACATTTATAAATTACAAGGATCGTGCTGCAATCACGTATTTGTATCACTGCAAAATATTCGTGTGAAGCCGTCCTAAGGGATGGCATATTTAGTATGGCTCATCACGTTGTTAGAACGTTGCTCCTGTCTCATAAATGATCTACGATGCGTGGGAGAGCACGCGATGTTGGTATATTATAATTATAGTCGATATAATGAGTACCCTCAAATATGCTGACGGTATCCCTGTTCCATGGAATTACCCATTACATAGCTTCCGCAGAACTACAGTAGTTAATGACTGCTGTGCATGAGGTATAGGGTTAAAAAAATTACGAATTTCTTAACAACACGGAGTCTAGAACTCTGAACAAACCTACTATGGTCAGGTATATTTCACCTTTTTACCTGGTATAGTTATTTGGCAAAATGTAGCTATTTTTCTCTCTGCTGCTATGGGCATATAGGCGTCAGATAATGTATATATCGTATTCTTTTATGTTGAAGAAGTCTGATAGCAGAGATACCGTGGTGAAACTGATATTTATTCACATCTGATTAAAGTTGTAAGTTGATCTCACTACACGTGGTATAAAGCAAGGTAAGCCTATGAAAGCCAATGCACATGACGACTTTAACATACGATGCACGTAAAATGCAAGTGGAACGCGATATACACGTAATATCATTGAGTTTCACGTTTATATTACTGCTAATAGGCAGTTACGTCGATGTAGACCACGATGGCATGTAAGGAATGCAAAATCAGCGCTTTAAATGCGCTTTAACATGCTTTTATGCGTTTGCGTCGATACGGAAGCATACAATAATTTTATTATGTTATGCAGCGCAAATAAGCACTTCTCATGTAGGTAGATATTGAAATATTTGTCGTATAAATAAGCCTCGAATAGACTAATGATGGAATTAAGCACAGCCTACAGAAGATCGCAGATAGAAAGCCTCCGGTACTTTTATACACCGAGCGAAACGCTTTACCCGTATGTTATTTTAAGACAATGCCTTCACTAAGCATAATGGTCATATCATGGGGGACTTACATTATCAATATATAGAAAACTCAGATACGAAGCAATAATATTTCACAAAGTTGAGTCTCATTTTGAAATCGGAACTACAACGCTGGGCGCAGCATGGTGTTGAAGTGACCACTTAAACTATTATACCACCTATGCAGTATTTATTTTTACAAATATACTAATTATATTAGCTAGGCTAGCTTGGCAATCTATTCTCTAAAAATCCACGTATGTACTGTACAGATTGGATTGCCGAGGACCTAACAAGCCTAGCCCATCAGGAAGACAGTATGTTCGGCGAAATTTATCCGTTCGGTTAAATAATAGTCGGCGGTAATTGGATGGGTGATCGTGAGTGGTGGCCTCTCCCCATATCATTAACTCATCGTTCTCACTGAATCCACCGGGTTATTACTGAATGTTATGTCCTGTCAATTTGTGAAGGAAGTTACGTCAGCATTTTTGTAGATTTGTACATCGGAGTTTTAACTTGGTGAATATTTATCTATTGAAGTTTTTGATGTACTAGTATGAACGGTGGGATTTAGTACCAATCGATAGGTCTTTGTTTCGAAAACTAAGTCGTGCTAACGGTATTGGTTCTATACCAAAGTCTCAAAAGGGACCCAATGTTTGACACCACTGGACCCGTTACATGTTTCTAAATGCCGGTACCTTGATCGTGTCTATTGGATCCCCATAGGATATGCCATACATAAATAAGTCAATCTTCTTAATCCAGACCCAATAAAATAAGCATTGACTACGCCCCAAAATCGACTTAAGATTTTAAAACAAATCTTAACTAATATTATAAATACGAATGTTAGTTCCTTTATTTATTTGTTACGCTTTCACGCCTTAACTACTCTGCCGATCAGCATAAAATTGCGCATACACATTGTCAGGGCAACAGAAAAGGACATAGGGGGTACCCTATGTCCTTTTCTGTTTATTTTTCCTAGATGAAAGGTATTTCATCTATGAAAAATAACTCTTATTAGAACGAGATGGGTGTAAAAATCCAGGATTCAACCTCTTCGTCTTAAATGTAAAAGTAATGAAAAGAAATGATCCCTATATCTCGGCGGTTTGTGGGCCATATTCAAAACTAACCCAGGTATGACCCCAAGGTGTCTGCACACCAAGTTACAAGTCAGTATTTTGCCATTTAAAATACATGCGACCTTGTGACCCCTATATTTTGGGAGTCTTTTGACCCACAGGGCCTATATTCAAAATTGACCGATATATAACACCAAGGTGCAACTGCACATCAAGTTACAAGTCAATAGGTCCGGTGGTTCCGGAATTATATGTGTCACTAACAAACTGTCACTAACAGATAGACACACATGGTGTTTTCATTAACCTCTTCGAAGAAGACTCAGTGGACTCAACCTAATCTAACCTAACCTACATTTACGCGAGCGAAACCGCGGGCAAAATCTAGTATCAATATAATTTACAGTTGTTTGTACCATACCTCAATGTCCTTTGTTCCAATGTTTTAAATACCCACAGGTGTTTGAGTGTTTGTGAAGGGTCTTTACAAATATCATGATTTCTTATTTTTGTTAATAATTCTGTTCGGGAGTTTTTATTTACCCAACTGGCAACACATCATCATTTTTAAATAGTGGGGTTATTGTGGAAGGGTAAAAGTAACTTTGCTCTCGGCGAAAGATCGCTCAGTAGTGAGAAACTAGAATTCAACTGAGTAAGACGTTCTCGACAGTCCGTTTAATTGCTGTGAAATTGGTAATATAGTCACATAATATTTTAGGCGAGTGAGTTTCATTATACAAACAACGGACACAACGAACGCCTAGACCCGGAAAACTGTTTCAGATATTTTTGTTTCGTGTGGGTTTTGAAGCCACAACATTAGAAGTAGTGGTAGTGGTCAAAAGCGAGACGACCACTAAAGCAATACGTCATCAAGGCTGACATTACAAAGTAAGCCCTTGGTGCAACCTATCCGAAGTGCGTATACGACGTACAGTGTATGCACTTGTGGTATGCACTTAGGTGCTTGTAAGCTTAAGGCAATTCCTCGCTTAAACACAGCTAGTGTTGCTGGTATAACTACGTTACTCACAGGTCATGAGTTTTTAGTTTCCTGCAAACAGATTGTACAGCTAACATCCGCAAACGCTACAAACGTCTTATCTTATTGGTATTTTCGTAATTTACACGTAGCTAACAGGGTTAAATTTTGACATTTAATGCTAATGCTACAAAAAGTTAATTAGGTTCTTTAGTATCAATACGTAAATGACCTTTTTAAAGATGAATATCGATTAACAATTCTTGATTAAATATTCGAATCGCCAAACAAATCCATATAAGCAAAACCTTAACGGTTATATAAGTGCATTAGACTTTGAATTTCAAAGTTTATACAAGTATTAATTAGACTGCACGGATGATGTAGTGATTTAAATGGACGTCTCGCCACTGATACTACGCCGAGTCTTGGTTTAATCCCCACACGGGATAAATGTGTGATCGAAAAATATTTGTTTTGGACATAGTGTTCTTTGTGTCTTTAGAATGTTTAGTCTGAGTATGTTATGTATTCTGAGGTAATGATAACACGGGACAAGAGTTCATGTTGGATGACTAAATGTGACAAATGTTTTTTTAAATGATTGCGTGCTCTTCTGTCCTAAGACACACACACACCAATGCATTATGCATTATTTATTACATGATACATGTGTCCCTACTTTGTCCGTATTTTAATGTTTGTAAAGTCCCCTGCGACACAGAAATTGCTATTAATGGCTAACTTAAAAAAAAAGTACTTTTAATTATATTTGACTAGGTTTACGCGAAATACGAATGCGATATCGCCATTCTATTATTTACGTGACGTAACTTGGCAATATTAGTGAAACTGTTAGCGGTTATACTTTAAGCAAATATGGGAATGGTATAACTTTACATAATCCTATCATATAAATAATTATCTGTCCCCGTGGTTTCAACCACGTTTATAATTACTGCTCGGCTTCTGTGGCTCGTATCGTGATGTTAGAACATAGCCTATGTTACTACTGGATATACATGCTTTCTAATGGTAAATTAATTATTAAAATCGATTTAGTATCGAAATTAAACTACTGTTTTCGTATTTTATCGAAGTTTATTTTAAAATCACTACTTTTCTGTAATTTTTGCTATATATATTTTTTTAATTATTTATATTTGCACTTTCTCCGAGGTTTCGGTTGCTTTTTACTAGCCATGGTCACGAGGAGACTAAGATAGTGGTTGACTCATTGTCTTGAAGTGCAGTTATCTCAAAGTACCCGAGCATATTTTAAATATTAGTGTTCTTCTTTAAACATTATGAGCTCAGTGTATCACAAGGACTTGCTGTATTTTGTTGACGCATAGTAGTTTCACAGTTTATCGATTACAAACAAACAAATATTTCCTTCTTATAAATGGGGCCGCTTAAAACATGTGACGACTCTCATAGCGCGCGAATTTTGCCATCAAATATTTCAGAAAGACAAATATTGTTCTAATAGAAATTCTTTCAGGACAAAAGGGTCTGGTAAAGAGAACGATCCAATAGATAGGGACCATTCGTCTAATCGTAGTAAGATATAGATGGGCTTACATTTCAGTTTCTTTGGGTGGAACATATTGAGTTTCAACTATAAGCATTTCGGCGATGTCTCTTCCAACAGGGTTAGTATTTTTACGGAAAAATACCTTTTCGTTACTAGATGTTTATGCTAGTTTGGTTAGATTCACGCCTGTTTGGGCAGGCAGTAGTATATTGTACGTAGTAGACCTATTGCCAGCTGCTCCTTGGTGCTACTGACAATTTCCTAAGAGAAATAACTCGACAGTCAGTTAGCCCAACATTAGAATCGAGTCCAGAACACGACAGGTCACGACACAAATGAATGCAATAAACTTATGACACGGAACCAGGAACGCGTCTCTTGAATAATGAAACTTTTTAAGTATATAATTATTTTTGTAATAGTTAAAAATCAAGAGGCGATATCCTCGTAGGAGACATTTCGGCCTCGATGGCGTAGTGGTTAGTGTAACCGACTGCTACGCCTAAGGTCGCGGGTTCGATTCCCGCACAGGTCAAACATTTGTGTGCATGAACATGGATGTTTGTCTTGGTCTGGGTGTTTCTATGTATAATATGTATGTATTTACAAAAAAAAAGTATATATGTATGTTTATCCATTGTCTAGTACCCATAGTACAAGCTCTGCTTAGTTTGGGCTAGATGGTGTTGTGTGTATGTTGTAGAATATTATATTATTATATTATTATTATTATTTGTACTTCCATGGAAATATTCGTAATTGATCCTAAGGCAAATCCAATTTACGAAGGCCAGTTTCTGTGTTGCTAATAAGAATTTTTAGGCAGTATAATCCAATAATACTTTGTCCAACCCGGGAATCGACTTCAAGACCTTATGCACAGTAGCCGCCGCGTTCACTGCCACTGCGCTACCAAGGCTTAGGCTATCTGAATCCTGAAAAGTAGTATATTGGATCATCAGGTTGACACATGATAAACATATAATATAATAATAATAATAATAATCTGGCAACACTAAGAAACGTCTATGTATTTTTAGAGAAAAATATTTTATTTTCAGTTTAAAGTTTATTTTTGATATAAACCATTTATTTTCAAATCATATAAAGACAATAAGACGCTTTGCACAATAAACATAAAAAATTACAGGCATAAAATCAAATATTCATCAGTATTAAATATTACAAATAAAATGACAACGTCAAAAATGAAAATTTTCACAGAGACTGAATTTAAGTATAATAAAATACAAGATGTTAACAAGAGCCAGATCTAGAGCCGCACCGCTACCACCTCCGGGTTCGTCGCTTAGCTCCGCCTCGCAGCCGTCGGTACATTGATCAGAATCACCGGCCGCTGCAGTTGCGTCGAGCTCGAGCGACGAATATTTCTCTCCGCCTTCGTCACCGTCACCTGCACGTCGGCGGGGAAGAGGCCGGCCACCGACCCGCTTGGGACCCCGAGGCCCACCGACCTCGAACCGGGCCCCCGCTGCCGGTGGTGATGTGCGCCGCATGCGATGGACTCAATCCATTAATGAAAATGTCATGCGGGCATATTTCATATTTTGGGGCTACAGAGGGAGGAACTAACCTCACTGCGTATCGCAGCCGCATGCTTGTTCTGTTTCAGGCCTTTGAACCAAGCGTCAACGTTTCAGCACAGCGATTATCGGATCAAGTGCGGGTTATCCAACGCAGTCGACAGTTGGATGATACCGTGCTCGATAGGCTACGCTCAGAATACTTGCCTACGAGCCATGCCATTCGCATCCAACCCGCAGTTACGCAATTATCACCTGGTGCGACGCGGACGGGCAACAGTGCCAGCATGGAGGTGGATGACATGACAAATGATGTAAGTATTCAGTACAAGGAGGAGGTAAAGGATGCTTTGGAAAGTGCGATTCAGGAATACCGGTACATGCAATTTACGATTCGGCCCCGTCTGCCTCGGTTACCTATGCATAGAAAAAATATAGCATTGGTGAGTGTCCTGGACTCGCTATTATCTAGTTATTTAGATAATAGCGAGAATCTCGCCGATACTCATTCGATCCTGTACTGTGCTGCTGTGGCGGCAAGTCGTATAGCGGGCATCAAGCTACCCACACATGTCCCTGCTATACGACAAACATCTGTCACCCCGGCCTGGCAGTGCAGGATTGAACGGCGTATTGCTGAGGCAAGGACACTCATCGGTAAGCTGATCTGCTTCAGGGCAGGGAACACACGGCCCAGGGTAATGCGCTATGTGGGCCGGGCTTTTCTGGGGACTGGTGTCAGTCGTCATGAATACGTATCTCGGGCCACAGAGCGCATTGACTTCCTGAAGCACAAAGTCTATGCATGGGCAAATCGACTGCGCAGATACAAAAAACGCGTGCACCGGTATGTCATCAACCGCACGTTTCAAAGTGACCAAAGATGGGTTTATAGAACCTGGGAACGACCAGATCAATGTGTGGCCGATGTGGGGCTACCAGATGCTGATGCTACAAATACGTTTTGGAGGAACATCTGGTCGGTACCCGTCGACCACACTGAGGGGGAGTGGATGCGGGAGGTCAAGCGAGCAGGTGAGCTAATTCCAGAAATGGAAAACGTGGTCATTGATAGCCAGGATGTAATTAGTGCGGTCCGATCCTTATCAAATTGGAAATCGCCAGGACCGGACGGACTGCACAATTTCTGGCTGAAATGGCTGCGTAGCTCACATGCTTGTTTGGCTGCTCAATTTCAATCTGCCCTAGAATCTGGATCGTTACCAGATTTTATGACCACGGGAATAACCCACTTACTCCATAAAACAGGTAGTACCAACGAGCCCGGCAATTATAGACCGATAACATGTTTGCCATCGATCTATAAGCTTCTTACATCTATTTTGAGAGCCAAGGTATCTAAACATATTGATACAAATTCAATAATGTCAGCTTCTCAGAATGGATGTAAGAGGGGGGCTCGTGGTACTAAGGAGCTCCTCCTCATTGATATGGCCATTAGCCAACAGGTTCGCCGTAAACAAAGGGATATGGCGGCATGTTGGATAGATTATAAGAAAGCGTATGATTCGGTGCCTCATGCGTGGCTTTTGAGGGTGTTAGAGTTGTATAAAGTAAATGCAACTCTGCGCACCTTTTTGAAGTCATGCATGGGGCAATGGAAAACGGTTCTTAGCTATCCAGGATGTCGACAGATCCCTGGGAATGGCGAATTTATAAAAATTGAGCGGGGTATATTTCAGGGCGACAGCCTGAGTCCTCTTTGGTTCTGCAAAGCATTGAATCCTCTTAGTACATTACTAGAGGGTTCAGGGCTAGGTTACAGGTTACATAGAGGTGGTGGAGTGATATCCCACTTGTTGTATATGGATGACTTAAAGTTGTTTGCCCACACTAAATTACAGTTGATGGATTTACTTAAAGTAACTGAAACTTTTAGTAAGTCTATCAGTATGGATTTTGGTGTGGACAAATGTGCTGTCATCCATGTACAAAGGCAAAAAATGGCAAGGCAGGATAGTGGAATCCGAAGGAACACAACTTTCGGATTCCATTAACCTACGATCACTTCTTGTAACCGATACTTACAAGTACTTGGGTATGTCACAGGCGTTAAGTATCAATGAGGCTGACATGAAGCAATCGTTGCAGGAGCGTTTCTTTGGTCGCCTGAAAAAAGTTTTAAATAGTCTTTTATCAGGTGGCAACAAGGTGCGCGCTTGTAACGGTTGGGTCATGCCGGTGCTCATGTACTCCTTTGGCATACTTAAGTGGACTCAGACTGAACTGGATGCCCTGGACCGGCGGGTCCGTACACTCTTGACGGCATACCGTATGCATCACCCACGTTCGTCTGTGATGAGACTGTATATCCCGCGGAAATGTGGAGGCCGAGGCTTTCTGAATGCCAAGGCCCTTCATAACCGCGAGGTATGCAACCTCAGAGAATACTTTCTTAAGGCAGACGTGGGTATGCATCGGGATGTAGTTGCTGTAGACATCGGACTCACCCCGCTCAGTTTGGCTAAAGAGAACTGGCGCAAGCCTGTAGTACTTAGCACTAACGATCGCAGGGATGTATGGCAGAGCAAGGAGCTTCACGGTAGGTTCTACCAGGCTCTATATGGAGCTGATGTAGACCTGTTAGCCTCCGTGAACTGGCTACGTTTCGGTGACCTCTTTGGGGAAACCGAAGGGTTTGTCTGTGCTATTGCGGACGAAGTTATCAAGACGAATAACTACCGGAGATATATCTTGAGGGATGGCACGGTTGACATTTGTCGGGCGTGCCACCTACCTGGTGAGTCCCTCAGGCATATAGTTTCCGGTTGTTCTCGTCTTGCTAACGGCGAGTACTTGCACAGACATAACCATGTAGCCAGGATTATTCACCAGCAACTTGCTCTGAAATACAAACTTGTAGATGTTGAAGTGCCGTACTACAGGTATGTAGCTGAATCAGTTCTCGAAAATGGTCATGTCACGTTGTACTGGGATCGAACTATCATCACAGACAGGACTGTTGTGGCCAACAAACCTGACATTGTGGTGATAGATCGATCAGAGCGCCGCGCATTGATTATCGATGTCACCATTCCGCATGATGGCAATCTCGCGAAAGCTGAAAAAGATAAGCAAATTAAATATCTTGATTTGGCTCGCGAGGTTGTCGACATGTGGGATGTTGATTCGGCAATCATTGTGCCGATAGTCATATCTGTCAATGGTCTAATAGCCAAGAGCCTCGATCACCATCTAAAGAGGCTCGCGCTGGGTGCTTGGATCAAGGGTTTGATGCAGAAGGCAGTGCTTTTAGATACAGCACGCATTGTGAGGAGGTTCCTATCTCTGGAATCCTAACCACCGGCAACTTGGACCCTGTTCCCGATGCCGGTGGGGTACCATATATTTTATATTTTTAAATGTATTTTTATAGATATATGTATATTTAAAAATGAAAAATATATTCAAAATATTTAAATAAAGAGAATAATAATAATAATATATTTATTTACCAAAAACATGTGTTTCAAATATCACAAATTATTTCACAAGGCATTTTTTATTATTTCTGCATTATCGATGAAGAACGGCCAAAATAATTCTAAGCCGCTCCTCAGCGAAGATGCAGATTTGCCAAAATGTTAACCCTGACTTCTAAACTAGGCTATAAGCCTGTATCTTAGGAGTCAGTGTCAGTGTCTCTCCGTAAATATTACAGTACTGGTCTTATAAGTTATATTATGATATAATGATATAATCACCGATTACCGCGCAAGTGGCAACACTCATCTAGGGATGCCGCGTAAATAATGCCCTCCATAGAGATATTAATATTAATTAATAGACGACGGAGCGGTGATTCATTTTTGTTTAGTGTGGATTATCAAAAAATATATGTTATCGAGATTCGTGGATATTATAAAAATATGTCACTCCAGTGCATTGTAAGTCATAAATCACGTATTCATGTAATATCTTTATTAAATCATGTAACTGGTTTAAATATATAGAACCAATATTAGAACCGACTGCTACAGCCCATTACAAATTTTTACTTCATACAAGATGAAGTAAAAATGGGCGATGGGCAGTTGTTACAAAACACTAAATTCGAATATTGTATGATTCTGTACCAAATGTTAAACAAATCTTTGTTACTGATTATATTTCGATTCATAATCAAATACTCGAAACTCGGTTCGACGATAATTGACAGGCAGCTTTGATCGGTTGTAGTGAGAAATTGCACACTACACAAGCCTCTGTAACGTTGTAATACAATTCCTCAATACTGGCATAGCATTACCGAGCTTTAACCCTCCTATAGGGGAATGCTTCAGGTTAAAGATTAATTCCTTGACCGTAGCTAGTGCAATCACCGGACCTGTGATATACAATAACGTCTTGCGAGCTACTATCTAGGTACATATATTTAGTCTAGAGCTATTTATGTACAAAACATTATAGTTAAAATATGCCATACTAGCTTTTGCCATCAATTTCGTCGCTTAAAATTTGGAAATGGGCACTTATTTATATTTTTCGATTTTTTACAGCAAGCAAAACTAGATGTATCATGCTCTAGATTTTAAGTTAGACTGCCAGTTATACAACTGTAAAAACTGCATTTAATTTCGTGCAGTAGTTTTTGCGTGCGTGCAGAAGTACATACAGCTATAGTAAAATAATTGTTTTGATTTCTATTATATAGCTCTTTATTATTTTTTTATATTTTCTAACCTAAACACATCGTAAACATTCTGAAAAAAATCCGATCTAGTAAATTCAAAGGCAATATCCAAAATCATTTATTCGTGTAGGTCACAAAGTAACCCTTATGAGCGTCGAAGTTTAGCGGTGGGAGAGTTTTCCAAGGTGACTAAAGTTTCATTTACATTTATTTTAGTTACTATGTTCAGGTTATTTTAAGTTTATTGTTATGTATAATCGAATAAATAATAACTAACAGACGTTTTGAGTAAACATACGAATCTAAACACAAAACTACAATATATGACAACTTTCATCCGGTGTCAAGGTCCGTTGAACAATATGCACTGTATTTTAATGCCGAAGCACAATGGATAACGGTAGTGGGCTTCGGAAGCAAACACTTCTACGTATACACGGACGAATACTTGGCTTAGGGTGCGTTTTCACCAAACAATGTGCGTGTAGAATATGTGTGAAACATACCACTAGTTCGTCAATTTGTCATAGCTTAGCACAAATTAGATCTGATGAGAAAGGGCTCAATAAAGCGAATTGCATGCCTACTCGCTAAAGTGAGGAATGCGTTCGCACGATCCTACTGCTCCATTATAACGTTTACATGGACATGGACAAAAAGTTTCAGATTTCAGGTTTGTCAATGCTCAGCTTTTAGTTCTGTCATACATCTTAAATAGAAAGTTGTTCACCTTCAGTTTGCCTGACATACATATAGCACAGTACACACACGAGCAGGATGAATGATAAATAAAAGTGGCAGGATATTTATCATCATCTTATAGTAGAAAACATAACCTCGTTGATAATACCTTGTTCTACATCCAATATGGCACATGATTTTAGTGGCAGCGTTTCAATAAAGACACACTATTAAGGACCCAATTAAATAAATTGTTGCTGAGTATACTTATATATTGTTACTTTAATTTAAAAAAGACAACTCCCACACGGGAAATAATTCCTGTTTCTATATGGGGATCGAACCCACAACATTCGGTACGGCGGCAGTGGTGAGGCGGCCACTTAAATCACTACATCATCCGTGTCTATGCACGGATGGCGTAAGTTAACGTAAGTAAGTATACGCAAGACTATTCTTGCGTTCATCATCAAAATCATTGCGTTATCGCCAAAAAGTTAGGCCAAGTTGTATTATATTCGCTAGCTACGATTTTAGATACTGAGTAATTAAAGGCATGCCACTTTGCGCCTACCGGATAAAGTGCCAGACTCCATACTTCTGCTGAAAACAACTTTTTAACATAATAGCACTGTCCGACCTGTAAATTAAACTTGAGACCTCACAAGCAACTGCTTGTGAGGTCTAGGTAGTAAAAGCAAAAGCACGGTTACTGCGTTTCGTTTGGTGGGTAACAGCTTCGGAAACTTAATTACCTCTTCGGGCTAGTTCCTACTCCACTATTTGTCCCTTCTGCCTCACTATAGCCAGTGACTTGCTACTGCAGTGGCGAAAGCAAAGCTACGTACATGAGCGGCGGCTACTATCTAACATCAAGAGAGTCGCTGACTTGTCTGCTATCGGTGACAGTAAAAATACGATTCGTATAAATCGACGTTTCCTTCATTCAGTGAGAGCATCGAAAACTAAATGACCCAACGATGCCTTTTCTCTTTTCCTCCTGCCTCACTGTAGTCAGCGACTTGCTTATGTATCCTTAAAATTGCTTCATTGGCTTCCTTGGCTACCATTTACCATTGCTGAGTCACTGGCTCTACTACCACCAACAAAACAGCAATAAAAAATACGTTATACAATTCGTATGATAATAGCCAAACTATGTGTGATATTGTACTCGCTATAAGTCACAAGGGGATCTTGTAATTTATCCTTCGACTCAGGGACGTGGAAGTGTGACAAACTATAGAAGGGCTTTATCATATATCATATGTAACATGTATTATACATATAAATTGCGTAGTCGCAAGACGATAAAAGCTATGAATCAAAAAGTATGTGCTCATACATACAAAACGTCTGCCTACGTGCACGAATAATATCGTTAGGCAATCAACGATTTCGGTACTCTCCTTGTGATTTTTGGCCTCGCTCTATAGTGATCAATAGATTCACATTAAGGGATATTCACCCTTTTGGGATACATGTATATCCCGAACGATACACATTTCGGAATATATATCCCGAAAGGGTTTAATAAAAGCTGTATCACACACCCATATTTCATCAGGTATCTTTTATGCCCACGTAATGCTTTCTTAGTAAAACTAACATTTATATATAAATATTATACGTCTTATTATTATTATTATTTATATGTAAGGTCCGTACCTATTTATAATAAGTTGGAACCTGCTTCCAGTCAATTTCTTCATTTTGCAAGTGTTTATGTGGCGTTTTCTTAGCCACAGACAATTTGGCGTACGCTAGGATTGGCAATTTGCCTCTCGCATCAGACTGTCCGCTACAAATGTCGAAAATGTTTGTTCCACAGTCGACGTGTTCTTTGGTGCATTAAGCTGATCACGCTTTCTCATGAAGACGAAGAACGGTAGGAAATTTGTACATCTCCTATGTACAAATTTCCTACCGTTTGAAAATACAGAACCGAAACGTATTTCTAATGTAAAAGTATTGGAATACCTACATAGTTTTCTGAAACTACTAAAAATATACTACTGGTTAAAATTTGTTAGGTACATTAGTATTCAGTAAGACAAATTTTAATGTAGTTAATAAAGAACGTAGATATAAATTCAAATGCAATGTCTATGTCTTTGTCTCGTAAATAATTTTATTTTATAACCACGTATCAGTCAGTCAATGTCACGTTTTAAAAACTTTTTGTGTAGTAAGTTGTATAGTATGCAAGAGTGGTGGATAGAATAATGGGCAAGCGTTAACCTCGCCGCTGGTGGTAAGCTATATGTTTTGGTGTTGAATCCCAACAGAACAATTATTAATATGTACATC
Organism: Catocala nupta; assembly: GCA_963675205.1. Lineage (NCBI taxonomy): Eukaryota > Metazoa > Arthropoda > Insecta > Lepidoptera > Erebidae > Catocala > Catocala nupta. The sequence goes on from OY776087.1 coordinate 13,552,527, forward strand.
CATAAATGGTCCATTCAAGACTAGGTGTACTTCATGTCCGTCAATTGTATGTTGCAAAGTCCTCTGCAATACAGGGTTTGATACCTAAACATACTTAAACGAAAAAAATGAGATAAAAAAACGACACATTTTACAAAGACAATATTTCACTAGAAACAAGTCTTGCTTATATTATTTTAGTTATGCTGGCAATCTTCTACGCACGTTGCCATCGACTGCGATGGGATGAATCTAATATAATAATTTCATAGTATCATGTAGATACTACTACTACGTTTTGTAAATTGATTTAAATAATATAATATTGTCTTTAATTAATGTAATTAAACTTATAACTTCATAACTGGTACCTTCATATCAGCCCAAAATAAATAAACAAAGGTTTTTTTATTTTCTAAAAATATAAATACACATAAAGTCTTAAGCTAAATATAAGAAAAGCATAAAAAATAAGAAACTCAGGTACCCAAGATAAGATTAAACCTAAGGTTTGGGTACCACACAGTACTCCAGATTTTGATTATAGTAAAGACTATAAAATTAGTACCAAACTAAACAAATAGATGAATACATAGACGTATGTGGTCACTAAGCTTCTCAATATAAAAATGTATTCATACTTGGAAATTACAAAATATATTATATAGTTTTAGTTGATCTTCAGTATATAAGCATTAATTTAGCTAGAGCCATTGGATTCTATAGCATTGCACTTATGCTTGTTAAGTGGATATATGCATTTATTCATTATGTCAAAAAGATATTCTTGTGAATATGTACCTACTGGCAAAAGCCCTGTCCTTGTTTTAAGCCCTATATACTTGAACAGAATGTATAATTGTTTAATAAATTCTATCTAACATGAGTTTACTTAAGAATACATAAAACACACAGCAATCTCTATGCTTAAGTGAGTTCATCCCCGACACACAATGACATTGAAGAATTACTTTTGTTCCCGAGTTGCGTTTTAGGTCTTGAACTGGATCTATCTTTCTATAATTGTGCGCTAACTTTAACTATGCGCTATGCGCATTAATTTTGGCATCATTTTTATCTAAACTTTTGAAGCTTACATATTTCCTTCACAGTCGTTTTAGTACAATTCCAATTAATATGCACTGCCTGCACGGACAGTGGTTTAGAATATCGTTGTTCATATACCGATTGCTCTTTCTATACCGTTCGTTACCCCCCCAGTGATATTGAAATTGCCACAACTACGGCAGTTGCTATTTTTGGAACAACTATAAATATACAATGATTATTTTATTAATATAAGTATAATTAATATTTATATACTGCAACCCTCTAATGTTGCTATACTAATCACTATACACTACTATAAACGCTACTACTAATTACCATCAGTGCGTGAGCATTTAAGGAGTTAAGATAAATTATCGAAATATCTCTCAGTCGGTAATCCTGCACTAACATTTAATGTTCGAGAGAAGAAAACGGGTACTTTGGAGTCGTTAAAGAGCGGAAAATATAGTGAACGTCGTCACGGTAAAATCTCGTTCCCCCATGACATATTGTCGCAGTGGATATTTCTGAGCGGTAATTTTATGAAATTTATAGACGGCCCTAGGGATTTTTTACTGTTCGCGTTTCAAGGGTTATTTCGGTGCGGACCGTGTATTGGCGTGAATAGACGTTCCTCTTAACCGTTAGGCGAAACGTAGGTGTGTCTTTAATTTTTGCTATCTTAGTGACATAAGATGTGATAGAAACATCTTTCCGTTACGCTATTTAGCTATCCTATTATGTCTGACAATTTATATATTATAGCTTAGGTATACTAAGTGCTTTTTGGGAGCTTCTGATCACTAACTAACGATACAAGGAGTATAACTCGCGCGTTGCCGACCTATGCGAAAAAGGAATTGAAGATGGCATAAACAGAAAGGAATATGAGAGCTCATTGCTTAATAACATGAGTTCTTCCGTGTACCTGGCGACACACAATAACAATTTTACTACAAATAGGCCAGTTTCCTGTAAGAAGTTGAAACTTAGACAGGCGAGGTAGCCATTCTTACCATGACCAAATAATTGACAACGGCGCTACAAAATTTATCAGTTACGTTTAATACCACAAAACATCTTAAATTACATTAAAGATAACCTTTCTGCTATTCAATAACAGTAACCCATATACAACAATCGGTAGCGGTAACCAAATGTGTGTGATCATATGATATATTTGTCAACTTTCGTACGTTCACGCGTGACCGAGAATATTGTGCGTCTTCATAAAAAAGAAATATGACATACCGAGGTACTTATAGACAGGAATTTCTTTATACTGGCACTGAAGGTGTGATATAAAAATGAAATATGTGAAAAGATTTTGTATCGCAAACAGTATGTTTTAGTTACGGTTTTGACTTTACGATATCTGAGACAAAATAATAACATGTATTAATTTATATTTATATATAATAATAATAATATTCTATCACATACACTATATTGAGACTATAAGGCTTAGTGGTGAAGAGGGAGTATCGATGTTTCATACTCTCTGTAACAAAATAGTGCGCACTAGTGCTTGGCCGAAAGAATGGGTTCATACTATCTTCGTTCCACTTCATAAAAGGGTTCCACTAAAAAGTACTCTAATTACCGACCGATCGCACTTATATCTCATGCCAGCAAGATGTTACTGCATATTTTAAATGAGCGATCAAGACCTTCTTATCGAGAGAAATTGCCACAGAACAGGCAGGCTTTGTGAAAGGGAAGGGTACCCGAGAACATATTTTAATAATGCGTCAAATAATCGAAAAGGCTCGAGAATTCAACAAGCCAACATACATATGCTTTGTTGATTTTTCGAAAGCTTTCGAGTCAGTGAAATGTCAGTCAGTGAAATCCTCACTCATATTTAATATTGAACAATATCGAACTTGTGCTATGCAGACGACACCACATTGTTCGCAACAAGCATTAGCCATATGGAGCAGATGAAGCAAGTAAGCCTGCAGTTTGGCCTAAAGATAAATAGGAGCAAGACTAAGATCATGATCGTCGACCGCATCAATCACAATTCACCACAAATCACTAAGGATGCGAACTGTGATGTCGTACAATCTTATATCTATTTCGGGGCTCTAATTTCTAATGATGGTGGCTGTATTGACGAAATAAAGTGGCGCATGTCTATTACAAGATCTGCAATGGGAAAACTTAAGAAAGTGTGAAAACGTCAGTACATCACTAAAGCCACGAAAATTCGCCTCGTCCGGGCACTAGTGTTCCCTGTGTTCCTGTATGCTGCAGAAACATGGATGTTACGGGAATTGGAGAAGAAGAAGATAGATGCTCTTTAAATGTGGTGCTGGAGGAAGATGCTTGGGATATCTTGGACGGAGTTTCGAATAAATATCTCCATACTGAAAGAACTCAGCATCAAGCAGCGTCTATATAACTGTTCAGACGCGCATTCTAAGATTCTTTGGGCGCGTGTTAAGGGTCACTACTGACTCTATAGAGCGTCTGGTCGTGCAAGGAACGGTGGAAGGCAGGAAAGCGCGCAAAGATCACCTATGAGATGGGCTGACCAAGTTAAGCCAGATGTGGGCGATCCATTGCATGAGTGTACAAACATGTCGCTAACCGGAAGAAATGGCAGAACATCGTTGACTCTTCTGGACACCTAGAAAACATGATGACTACGACCATTCTGTCAAGAATGAACGACTAAGATGAATCACATACACACAACACCATCTAGCCCAAACTAAGTAGAGCTTGTACTATGAGTACTAGACAATGGATAAAAATAAATATATACTTTTTTTTTTATTACTTATTATGTATAGAAACACCCAGACCAAGAAAAACATCCATGTCCATGCACACAAATGTTTGACTTGAGCGGGAATCGAACCCTCGACCTCAGGCGTGGCAGTCGGTTACACTAACCACTACGCCATCGAGGCCGCCGATGTATATGTATCGCCAATTAGGATTTTGTAAGCCTGTGCATCTTAATGTGGTTTTTACATTATGCAATCAAATTAATACGAGGGAGTCTCTATCTGTAAAAAAGATGTGTCTGTAAATGGACAATAATTTAGAAAAATGTTTATTTGTCTGATAATAATTAATTTTGAAAATTGTATTATGGTAATTTAGAGGACTCTGATTAAAAAACAATACCAACAATTTTAGAAGTTTTGCTCGCCTGTAAGTCTGTATGTTATATGTAGTAGGGGGCATCCATGTCGTTTAGCGAATAATATATATATCACACTACTACAGAACATTTTCTGAAAGGAAATATTCCTCCTCCTCAAACTCGCGGTAGCAGTAAGCGTCAATTTAAACCAATGACATGTATTTTTTTATACAATAAGAATATTATATTACTCCTTATCATACTGAGCAAATAAATTTGCCTATTATAATTATTATTCCAAGTGGAGAAAAGAGTGAATGAGTAAGTTGAGAATTGGGCGATAATATAGTATGGATTACCAGACTAATCTCACATCTATTTCAAATTGAGTATTTGATTTTGGTACATCCGGTTTTTTTTCAACTCTGCATCTCGGATCAACCATACAGCAAAGTGCTCTTGCTGTTAACTTTAATTAAATCTCTCATAATCTAGGACAATGCTTCTAAATTTGTAATATACTCTAAAGTAACTTCATTTACAGAAACTATGAAATTGCATTAGGCTGAAATTGACGTGATGGCTTAAATAGGTAGTCGCTGCGCCTTTGCCAATGCGGCTAGTGTAGTGCCCAATTTCAATAGAGAAGATGGTTGAAATGTACCACCAGCTTGGGATCCAGTACTTCAAATAGTCAAACCCAAGAAGAAACAAACCACAGTTAGACTTCATGATACTTTGAGCTCATTCTGCGTAAATAGAAACACCAATAACTAAATTATGTTTGGGTACTTTGAAATAACTACACTGGAACATTGAGACAACTACCATATTAGTCACCCCGTGACCATGGCTGCTGAAAAGCAACCGAAACGTCGGGGAAAGTGTAAACCTATACATATATAAATATATTTAATAGTTTAAATAATTTTATTAGCTTATAAATTAGTAAAATACAATAATAGTAGTAAGTAGTGTAATAGTTTCAAATTTTTTTAATACAGTGATAAATAAACAACGCGGTAAAATCCGTATATAGTAGTTTAATTTCAAAAATTTTTATACTTTAGCCTGGTACGAAGTACATATTGGAAAACGGCAGTATAGTATGGCGACCTCACTACAATACCCACATGTTGCGAATAGAAAGAATACAATAACGTTTTATGTTGCTTTTAGTGTAGGGAAAGCCAAGAGCCTTACCTCATACTCAATCCGTTTGAATTACTTTAAAATGATCAGCTTATCAACACGCAGAGATATGACTGACGCAGTCTTTTTGTTTGAACTATTGAGAAACAAATTAGATTGCTCAAAGTTACTGGGTCTTATCAGATTTCATGCCCCGTCTAGGTATTCAAGGAATATGATCACACCTCTCTTCGATCAGTGCTTGGTTCAAACTCCACAATACCTAGGTTGTGCAGGCTTCTTAATAACTGTAGCGATTTAGTAGACATATACCAGGACAGTTTAGGTAAATTTATTAAAATTATTAGAACTGTAAATAAAAATTAATGCGTTATTTTGTTTTTTTTTTTAAGTATTTTATTTATTTATATTAAATAATTATGCCATATTTTATAATACTTTTATTTATTATTTATTAATTGTGATAAAAAAATATTATTGTAGTGTGTTTGTTATTTATTGTTTATTAATGTAATTGTAATAATTTTAATAATAATTGTAATGTCTAATTTATTATTTTTTATAAATTTTGGAGCTTAGCACTTTTGAAAATGTTAACCTTTAAGTAGTGCAGGTGATGTTACTCAATAAATGATTGTTACACTGGTAAATGTACCTACTCAATGAATAATTATGTAATGTGTTGTGTAAACAATTGTTGGATAACCTAATTAAATAAATAAAAAAATAAATTTATGCACCAACCGCTGTCAAACTATATACATAATAGCCCGCTTAAAATGATTTCTATAGTAGGAGGTTTTGCTTCCAATAAAACATTGTTTGGAGCTCTGCCAACTGACGAAACATTAGAGTTGCAAGCAAGCCCGCAGTCGATGAAGATCTGCCCTCTCAAAATATATATGTGAAATCAGTGACTATTCCTATTTCTCATATATTTAGGCAGTCTTCATTTCACCATATTCTAAGCTAATAGTCAGGTAATAGGCCAATAGTATTATAACAAAATAAATTATTTTTCATATACTTCGTAATAAAAACCTCGTTTGTACAGTGAGGGGTTCAAATCAGGCAATTTTTTGTGGATTTATCTGAAATATTCATTAGCCAAGTCTGGAAATAATATATATAATATGGTAAACAATCTAAAATAGTCTTTGCCCTTGAGATATAAAAATACAGCGAAATGTGAGCGTTGCATACATCTGGATTCGTGTCTGTGTTCTGTGTATCTATGATTTTAACATTGCTATGAAAACTTTTAATATAGTGGTAGTTGTAGAAAACTTATTAGCATGGTGCCATTTTGATTGGAGGAGAGATATTAACAAGAAGCGTTAACTTCTTACGGTCTAAGTGAAGGTTGATTGAGGAAAATTGTGACTGTTGTTTTGAACAAGATAAGTTAGAAGCTGACAAATTGTCACTACATAGTGAAAATTTGACAGCTATTATTAATTATTGAAAAGCGATTAGTTTGTTTTTCTTTTTTTATTTAACGTGCCGTCAGAGTCATGTCACGTTGTCATATGAGTCGTGATGAAATGTTACGATTCGTGGGCACGTTAGAAAATGGTGCTATTCAACGCGTCGTTGCTGAGGCCCTACATACCAGCCAAAACTTGATATCAAGGTTGTGGTCAATACGTGTACGTATGTATGTGCGCAATACTAGGGACGCAGAGATAGGATCGATTTCTCTAAATAACCGCCAGAAAACAACCTAATATCACAGCGATGCAACTAGTACAAAGGCTCCAGGAGAACCATCAGCTGATAGGTAGCAACCAAACCGTGTGAAGGAGTTTGCATGATGTTGGTCTTCATACTCGAAGACCACTACGTGTTCCAGCATTGCGACGTGCCAATCGCGGTCGGCGGCTTTCGTGGACTCGGGAACATTTACTATGGAGTGACGAACAATGGTCTTTGGTGCTGTTCACCGATGAGTCCCGGTTTGGGTTGCATCTGGAATCACGAAAAACACGCGTATGGAGAACTCCAGGGAGAGTTAGCCATCTACGGCACCCTCAGGAGGTCCACTTATACCAAGGCGGAACAATCATGGTGTAGGCAGAAATAGGTCTTGGCGGATGAACCCAGCTCGTTTGGATCCAAGGGTGCATGACTGTACAAAAATATCACAAAGAGGTAGTAGACCCTGTTATTGTCCCATACAGAATCCAAATGGGCCAGGAACCTACACATGCATGATAATGTTCCTTCCCATACGGCGTGGCTGGTGTCGGCCGCTCGGCGAGACTACGATATTCAAGTTTTGGATAAGCCTGCACAGTCGCTCGATTTAAATCCTATCGAGGTATGCCTGGGACATGTTACAACGAAAAGCTTTGAGAGATTTCCCGCCAACAACAACTTTACAAATACCTCATACCGCAGCAACACATTGGCAATTTAATTTTAAGTATGAACAATCGATGTCAATGTGTACATACATATTTATTGTAAGAGGTGGCAACACTGGTTATTAAAAATTATCGGCGATTATAAAAAATACATTTTCATTTAAAACAAAAAAATCACGAAATGGTTTTATTTTTTATTGAAGACCTTAAAATAACCTATCATTCTTCCATTTACTATATCAGAAAATTCTTTATAGGTTTTTAGATATTTGATGAAATATTTAAATATCCCTAGATTCTGTTGATGTGTGTATATTGTATAAATAAAATTTACGTGTAAAAAGGTCTTGCATAGCTGCAGCATCTTGTACATAAATGAGTAGAACATACTGAAATTATAATTCAGTTGCAATTTAACGTTTTGCCTGAGCCTAGCTACTAACATAAACCTAAATTCGGTCAATTTTGTAATCTCGTTAACTGAAAAACTTTGTCATTTATAAGTGTTTTTTTGTGATCAAAATATGTAAATGATTTTTTACTTTTTAAAATGCAAAATATGTCCAAATGTATATTTTAGGTACTAAATACGTGGCAAGCATGAAAAGTTTGAGGGATTGTAGTTCGGGGTCCATCCGAAACTATAAACCATCGTAATTTGTATAAATTTCATCAATTTGATCGATCGATCTATTAGCCATCATCAAATTTTAATTATTACAAAATATAGATATATTTCGATGTTATTTGATGATAAATTTCTAAAAATACTATCCTACTACTCCATAGACCCCAAAAGTAGCCTAACCTGTAATGTGGGACAGTTTACATTAATCTTTCATATTGGCGTATGAACTCTACTACTTAATAAAGTAAAAAAGGTAACAAAGCTAAATAAAGAAATGTAAAGATAAAACAATTAAAATTAAATTTAAGTTTGAATAAAAATTGATTCTGGCTTTTCAGTACTTTTTTAATCGATTTTTGCAGTCACATTGTAAACACAGTGACGTAAATTAAGAAAGCATAAGTACTGTATCAGTTGGCTGATTACAGATTTGTCTTTATATATGTACATTTATAGCAACACAAAAGCCACAAGCAAAACATAATTTCGCTTCGCTTTTATACATTGCATTGTAGAATTTCACCCAATTAATTGTAGGCGAGGATCGAATTTATCCCTGATAATTTTCAGCTTGTAAAATATATTCACTGCCGAGATTATAATAAATTGTTTCGCACAAATCTGAACTCACAAATTCAAAGACTCAGATTGGTCTCGGAATTAAATTATATGGGAAGAAATTTGCTAAAGTTCAAACGAAAATATAGTAGTAACTTAGTTTTACGTACAGTTTTTTTTTCTGTATAATATACTAAAATGTAATTTTAAAACAAATCAAGTTTACGATAATACACATACTTTATGTAAGTTATCCTACGAGTAAAGCGAATAATTTTAAGATTTACATCAATGACAATTAAAAATATTTATCGTACTTTTTCATAACAATGGGCACGAAATGCATGTCGTTACCATTTATTTGTTAAAGTACTTTTAAAGCAATGAATATTCTTAACTCAGCAAAATTTGAATGTGAATATACGATTTACGTAGAGCTAGCCATACAACTCGTTTGTATGTTCAAAGTTTATTCAACTCAATCGCCAGCGGGAAATAGTTCCATAGCAAACTTATTTGTAGAATAAATTAATTAGCTTGATTTCGTCCGTCCGTATGAATAATTTTACAAATGAACAAATGAGAGATTCTCTAGAGAAAGACTGGCATCGTAGTTAGAATACATATATATTTTTATTCACAAGAATTCATTTGTATTAATTTTATTCATGCCGGTCACGATTACAGTTTCTTGTGAAAAGGAGTTTTATAGTTATATGCATTCTCCTTTTTATATAAATGAAATAGTTTCTACTGAGTAACTTTAAGTTGTGTCTAATGATGCTTTTACACAGAGTCAGTAGCTAGCGCGGGCATGTGAATACAAAAACATACATGCGAAGTCTTCTCGTGCGGGTAACACTGAGATTTATTTATGGAAGCAACTATTATCACAGAGAATTCGGGCGACGCAACGTATAACTCTTTACTTTCTTCTTTTTGACAACAATACAATTATTCTACAACAAAAACAAATATCAGAGAAATACGTAATTAACAAGAAGTTAAATAGTTAAAAATATTGAATAGTTTATTCAATTTTATCCTTTATTCATGCTAATGTTGCATATTCAAATTAAACTGCTTAATACTGATTAAATAGTTTAAAATCGATGCGATTTATCGAAATTTATTTAAGGTACAAAGAATGTGATAGAGTCGCTCACCACATGATCATGGCTGCTAAATAGCTGTCGAAACTTTGGGAAACGTATATATGTATATAATAATCGTAAATTATGAAAATCGAGTTCAGTATTTGTAAATAAAATAAAACACAATAAAAGCCGTAAAAAGCAGTATAATTGCAATGAGTGGATAATTCTTAAATTTGAGTAAGATAAAAAGTATATTATTCCGTTGAACAGTTTATGTAAGCGCTTACTCTACAGTACGTGGCACTGATTATAAAGATGGTAATAATTGCTTTACGCTAAAGCAAACTAATTTTTAATTGTTTCAGTGTCATAATGTAATAGTTTCAACCTTTAAATGTGAACAAGTATTTACGGTCGAACCATTTTATTTATTCGATAAGCAATGCTCAAATGCCATGCCATGCCTTGATCGCAAAGCCCATGCTTCTCATGGAATGAAAAAGAATTCCATAATTCTCATGGAATTCAAAGTAGGAACCTCAACATTGACTCAGCTGTTATGTGGATGGTATGGAGGCCATTGCTCTTGGACCACATGATCGCTTACCATCAGGCGAAGTGTGGTCATTCGGATGAGACAAAAAAAAAACAGTTTTATGAAAATAAATAAGGAAGCAATTGCTAAAAAAAATACAAAGCAGGTATTTGTTGTTTGAATTATTTTATTTTATTTTTATAATTATTACAGTCTTAACATAGTAAGTAGTAATAATGAACATAATATATAAACCGGATAAAACAAAAAACATTGTTAAAATCTTAAATTCATTAGCGTAGGATACAAGTAGATAATTGTAAGTAGGTTTTTACTTACTGACTGTAATTTTACATAATAACTAGACTTGGAACTTTTCGGAACTAAGTACACCTGACAGAATCTTTTTATAACTATTGAATTTTATGTCAAAAATGTCGATCTCTTTATTTACACGTGCTACTTTATTATAATACTTTGCACATTCTTATTCTTCTTTTGGATTATAAAATGATTTATTATTTTTATATGCCTGAATTACAAATATGTCAAGATTACGAGATCTATGTGAAATATGAAAGCTGAGAGAAGAGAGTAAAGCCGGTGTATCGATAGATGAATGAACCAATTTATGCAAATAGAGTAAATCGTATCTCTGACGTCGGGTTTGCAATGAGACTACATTAAATTTACTTAACTTCTCAGCATAATTTAAGCGACCATAATATTTACGAAGAATTTAGAATTATAATATTTAGAATTTATGAGAAAGGAATTTTAAGCAGCGATAGCTTAGTGGGAAACCGTTGAACACGCAGAGGTCTCGAGTTCGAACCCAAGGCGTGCATCTCTGACTTTTCGAAGTTATATGCGTATTAAATAGTTAATTATCGTTTGCTTTAACGGTGAAGGAAAACATCGTAAGGAAACCTGCATGTCTGAGAGTTCTCCATAATGAGCGAAAGTCATTGACGCATACCCCTCCGCGGGGGCGGGTGGAGGGGTTATGTCGGATTCACCGGGGTAAATGAAAAGATGGAATAAGAATAATGTACCTCCCGGAATACCGACTAAACCTATCACGGTGTTCCTCGACAAAACCGCTATCGACAGGGCCGCGCGAATCACTTGCGCATGCGGTTGCAACCCAGCGTGATGGACGATGGCCTAACCCTTCTCACAGTGAGAAGAGGCCCGTGCCCAACAGTGGAACAGTTTAATATAGGGCTGATATTATTATTATTATTTTCTGTACTCTCTCTATGTTATATATATGCGTTTTATAATAAGAAGACCAAACTGGGCAACTGTATTCTAAGATACTCTTCACCATACTGAAATAGAGACACGGGGTACTTTGTGTATTCTTAAACTCTTTAGTGGACCTTAATAAATCCAAGAAGTTTGCTGCTACTCTTCACCACATATTCGTAATGTGAACGGAATGTTAACTCCCTATCAAATAAGCCTCCCAAATCTTTTACCGCCTCTTTTCTATTTAACACGCTATTTTCTATAAAATAAGGGTGAAACATTTTGTTCATTTTCCTGTTAAAAGAGATAACACAACACTTGTTCACATTGAGGCACATATTGTTTGATAAGCACCAGTCCGTAACGATGTTCAGATCTCGCTGAAGGGTCAGACTATCTGTGGTCTCATTTATTTTATTATAAATCTTTAGGTCATCAGCGTATAGCAATGCAGGGCAAGATAATTGATTAATAAGATCGTTAATAAAGACTATAAAAAAGACCGGACCAAGATGTGACCCCTGCGGAACCCCAGAGGAGACGGGTACGAGAGAAAGATAAGACGAGAAGAATAACCCTTGAAAGTTACAAGTTGGCTCCCGTTACTCAGGTACGACGTGATCCACTTTAATAAGCACCTATCCATTTTTTGATTGTAAAGAATTATTCATGTAACGCGATATAGGAATTATTCCAAGTGTGAGAGTTACATTTCTTTTGCAGCCTGCCTCTTTAGTCACGTGGCATAAGTTTACGCTTACGTTCACTGCTAATCATAAGTATTAGCTTAATTGAGTCCGGACTCAATTTCTAAGTCGAACAAAGTGTTCGTGCGCCTATTGTAAAAATATTATCCATTGCAGCACGAAGTACTTGTACTTAAACATAGCTGGCGAAAAGTAGAAGCTTTCAACTCCTACAACTCTACCTAACTTCACGAGAAAGTACAGGCACTAAGGTATGAGAAATGATAGCTATTTCATGACTTATACATTACAAGCTTTTATCCTGTATCGCAGTTATTTGAGTGTTCTCTTTAATATGCATTACAAGTAAAAATTTGCTTGTGTCAACATTACAGTGAAATATTTAAGTAGCTCTCACTGTTTATTTCATATTTCTCCATGAATATTTCAACGAATCGAATATTTAAATGACAGCCATTTGAAATGTCGGCATATATTACGTCAGGCGTCTTAAGTGTTTGATTGTTAGTATGCCTTCACTTTTTACTAGCTATGTTTGAATACTTTTGAATTAGAACATGTCTCTGCGTTTCGTTCAACAAATTACATAATAGATATATAATCTAGATTACATGAATGGCGTAGTGATTTAAGTGGTCGCCTCACCACTGCACTGTACGTTGAGTGTTGTGGGTCCGATACCTATTTGAACAAAAAATGATGATTGACAAATCCTTGTTCCAAGAATATTCTAGCGGGACAGGAATTAAACCTTTTGCAGCATTATTATGCGCTTAAAAGTGTTTAATATAATTATGTAAGTATAATATACCACCCATCACCACTAATATATATACTATCAAATATATATATATATATATATATTTTTTTTTAATGTACATTATTTGGAATACATATGACTATTTATGTTATTACTTTTTTTACTTAAATTAATGCTAGTGTTGGTTTGTTAGCTATATTTCCAAAACCCACTATGTTTTGGTCGCAAGTACAATATTGTTACGTGCTGGGTTCGACGGCTAAGAATATAAAACAATATTACCGACTAAAACGTTTTATTCTAGCACACAATTAAATTTAATACACAACAAACACTATACTGCACTTTTTCACTGTGACTGCTTCAAACTCCGTAGTATTTTTCGCTTCCGTTCGCTTCGATGAACACTTGATCGCTTACGATTGTAAACTCCTCGGCGGTGCGCGTGCGCTCTATTTATACGCGGGAAAAGTGCTTCTGGAGTTTTACAGAAAACGTCACACACGGCACGCAACAGCGCGATGATTCGAGAATGTGCCAGCGCTTTCTCCACTGAACTCGTACCGACAAATACGTAGTTCCGTAAGATGTCAATAGATGGTGCTGTAATAAATTATTATTAGAAACCGCCGACTCTTCCCCACAGTGCCGACAGAGGGCATTAGCCGTAACAATATCTTATCTGTTGGGCAACCGCATATTTATTAATTTAATAAGCTTTATTGATCAAATATTGACTATACCGACAAGTATATTAAAACTATGTTGGCAAAGATTTATAAAATAAAATACATAATTATGAAAAGAATAATTGAAATGCATGCAATACATTTTATACTTATTCTCACGGACAAGTATTTCCTAAAATATATTGCTTCGTATAATAGGAAACGAGAAATAACATGAATCCTAGGTATTTTAACGCGTTTTTATTATGTAAATCTATATAATAAATAGCTTTAGGTTAATACTCTTCAAGTATATATAATAAACAGCTTTAAGTCAATATTCTTAATGTTTGAAGTAAGCTCTGAGATTTCTAGTCTCAATGTTGAAACTAGAAATCTAGATGTAGTTTTAAATCTAACAATAAAAGAGATCACATAATCCAGGTTTCTTGCTGATGTAGATTTCGCAATAATATTGGGCGCCGCTCCCGGTACGCTCTCTCGCAGATTACACTCGTTAACCTGACTCAGTACTTTCTATATAATGCTAATTTTTAAATATATTCTAGAACGCTATTATACCTGTCATGTCTTTAGTTCTGCATCTTGTGTTTTCTTTTCTCTTTATAAAAGCTTCATCATATTTTCCAATAACTTATTCTGCGGTCGGTTTTTTGTTGACTACTAATATAATTATCTCAAGGTAAACGTATGTTGTAGCATACCACATTAGATTATAGTAGCCTCGCCATTTGCCACGCGCATAGTGTTGTGGGTTTGCACACGGGTCATTTTGTGAGACTCACGAAAAACTGTCAGTCTGGGTGTTCTTTAAGGCTGTTGTTTGAATGTGTATAAAATTGTAAGTGACACAAGATTTAGTATCATAGTAGGAGTCATCTCTTTAAAAAAATATGTTTATCTATTGTCATGTTGCAACGCTCGGTAGCATAGGCATAGTGAATGCGACTGCTGCTGTGCATGAGATCTTTAGGTTCTCTTCCTGGATCGTCCAAATAATTATTTTAGTTTTCTGTCAAGTAATTCTTAGTAAAATACAGAATCTAGAATTGTGCCGTAATGGTATATGCGTAAGTCTATGTATGTATATAAATGTTTGCGATGAAGTTTTAGTTAGAAAAAATGCTATCCCAAATATATATTTTTAAATGAAACAATGTCTATAAAGAACCTGTCAATTAGCAACTCGGTCATTGCAAACAATTAATGAGTCGAATCTATACCAATATTAGAAAGCTGAAGAGTTTGTTTGTTTGGTTGAACACGCTAATCTCAGGAACTACAGGTTCGAATTAAAAAATTATTTTATTGTTGGATAGCTTATTTATCGAGAAAGGTTATAGGCTATATAACATCACGCTACGACCCACGAGGGGGGAGGGAGGGGAGGGATAGTAATCATAAACATGGGTGAAACTGCGGGCACATTTAGTAGTTCATAAAACTAATTCTCACCCATTGCACATCCCGGTGCAAACTGTTACACAAAACTGTTACGTTAAATCAGTATATAATTTTCTATTTTCTATCATTTCTATTTCGATTCTAAACCATTTGATTATAGTTTGTTTGTAAATCTAATCGGTAATCGATATCGTGCTATGTTGATTGAAATGATCTCTTCACTGTTGCTTTTCAACGATCATCTCTCAAATGCATCTTCGTATTTGAAACAAACTATAGTTACATACATTTGAAACTCCACTGATATAATGTAAAGTTTATAACCTATATACTTGCCTTATAAATTTTGTAGAAGTTTTAGAAATGGAGAAATATATGTATTTAAAGTGTATATTTTTCTAAATAACAAATCAACGCGAAAGACTAAGAAAGATTAGCCGTGTGAAGAATTGCAATTTAACAAAATATATCAATTTAAACGGGGTTCATTTAAGTGAGAGAGACAGAGATACAATAAGAAGATACAGTGCAGATTAAACACATTGCATTTTAGACAAAATATACAATTTTCAAAAACATTTTATTATGTTTTAAATTATATGATCTTGATATACTGCAAAAAATAAATAAATAGTATCTTCTTCCCAATCAGTAAGAAGTCGAGGGCAAAAACAAGTCTTAGTTTCGTTGGAATAACCAATAAAACGTCATTTCCACTGTACTTTATGCTATCACTATAAACTTGGTTACCGTAATATCGATTAGATATTAGCATCGCAAAGGTAAACTATTAATTATTTCTTGACATCTCACGTATTAATCTTGATGGTTTTACGATGATTGACAAACTTGTACTACTCTATATCAAAGAAAACTTAGCCTCCTCTTTAAGCATGAATAACTTAATGATGTCATTGTACGAAAACAAATATTATATACAAAAATCGCTAACATCTTTGATGTTATATCGTAATAAATATAGTAGAACTTTGTTGAACTGTAATCTATTTCTACTATAGCCGATTCGCTACCAAGGCAAGATTATAGTTGAACAAAAGACGTTCACGAAACTAAGAACCTAGTCAATAAAGAATTGGAACTAGAAGTGAAGCTCGAAATATCTCAACAGAAGCTCAAGTCGCAAGTATACTTCAAAGAGACAAATTATACCTTCAATTGAGCGAACACATACATTTGTCTTTGAAAGAAAATGAAACATCTTATATATTTTAGTCATTAAGACTAAAACCGATTCAGTAGCGCAGTAAATATGCAACTGCTGTGCATGAGATCTCAGGTTCGATTGCCAGGTCTAACGAAGTGTTATTGGGTTATTTTGTCAAAGTATTCTTAGTAGCAGCACGAAGTTTGAAACCCTATTACATGGCACCTAAATCTATAGCTGGCGAAATGTATAATACAATAATTATAACTCAGTCTTCTTCAAGTCATCGGTGTGATGTATATACATATGTTATTGAGAATGTTTCTTTGACGCAGTACTAACGAGAGTCGGATCGGTAGATATGGGGACAAGACATCCCTGTAACTAGTCCTTCAATACATTTTCAGTAGCATCACGTAGTCGAAAACTAGGCCTGAAGGATGGATGCACGATGTCGGGGTGTAGCCGTGGTGAGTGGTAGGTGAGGCTAAGTATGTACATATGTTATTGAAAATGATTTTTTGATGCATTACTAATGAAAACGGGTTCTATCGACTAAACCTAGTCCGCTGTGCCACCTTGTTGTCTAGAATGGTGGGTGGACCGCTGTCACTGAAACTAGTTCAGCGGTTATTAGGTACCTACCTAGAAAACTTAGAGATTACCACTTAAACAACCTCGAAACTGCGCAGGTACCTTAGTCCCTCAACTTATTTTGTGATTAAGCGCAGATAATATCATATAGCATCGCATTGAGCTTAAGGTATGAATAATAGCAAGCTTTGCACTTTCTGTCGCTATTTAATGTGGGATTTTAGCATCTAAATATGACCTCAACGTATGCTGGCTCCATAATTAGGATGATTATATAAAGATGAAAAATATAATAATTATTTATATACGTAGTTTCGTTCTATTTGAGACCATCTTTGCATTCAGTGTAGGTTGGTTGACTTCACAGGTATCCTCACAATGTTTTCCTTCACCGTTCAAGCGAGTGATAATTAAATATTTAGTACGCATATAACTTTGAAAAGTCAGAGCCTCTTTCCCATGCCTTGGGATTGAACTCGAGACCTCTGCTTGGTAGTCTAACGGTCTCCCACTTGGCTATGGCTGCTATATGAATATAAAATATATGTACATATATTTATTAATATAATAAATTATTTCCATAATTCATATTATGCCGTCAGTCCGCTCCACATATAATAACTTCACGATTAATTGGTTTCTTTCTGTAAGCCCGGCCGGCATGTTGACGTCAAGTGCCATAGTTAATTAACGTTCGCTACCGAACGCACACCGACTTTGTTGGATGCTGATGGTAATACTCATCAATATTATTTGTTAGTAGCTTTTATTTCACATGAAGATCGACTTTGATTTTATTTTGATACTAGATTTTGCCCGCGGTATCACTCATGTAAATGTAGATTAAGTTAGGTTAGTTTAGTAAAAGTACTTTTTCTAGAGGTATCCTATGTCCTTTACCGTTTCTTTCACAACGTGTATGCGAAATTTCACAATGATCAGTCGAGTAGTTAAGGCGTGAAAGCGTAACAAACAAACAAACTAACATTCGAATTTATTATATTAGTAAGGATATTATTGACTGCACAATGACGCACAGGTTTACTGAATGTAAATTATAAACATAAAGAAACACAATACGTTAAGCAGAACTTGAACCTGAGACCTCGATATGCCGTAACACCGTTTTGCTAACTAAGCTATTCATCGTCCCACGCAAGGGATTGAAGGTCGATATTGTGTGTCATCTATAGTTTAGTTAGAGAACTATGTGATCAGCTGCTTTATGTCTTTTTCCTGGTTTATAATTTACAGTTTCCTTTAGCATGGTAAATGCTCATAAACCAATTTAACAACTTTATACGGATTGTAAGGAGCAGCGATTGGCTATTTGAAGGTAGTTGGACTGCCACGTAGAGCACACCTTCACCTCTAACTTTTATATAGAAGTTGATGAGTTGTTAATAAACGTATAAAATAAGTTGGTTATCGCTCGTTTTAAGAAGGTGAACGAAAACATTCTGAGGAAACTGCATATCTGCGAGAAGGACATAATGAATTGAACTCTGCTATACCGCACTAGGCCAGCATATAGACTATGGCCTAGCTTTTTGTTATACTGACAATAGGCCCGTGCCCAACAGTAGAGTCATTCATTAATAGGGCTGATATAATACATAGTATTACAGGCAAAAAGTTGTAATTTTGTTATTTATATTTCAATGTATAACATTTACGTAAACGTAAGACAGTAGAAAGTAAGTAGTTTAGGACGTCTAATAAAAAGATTCTGATGACATAGGACTATTATCCGTGTGTGTCAGAGCATTGGAACATTCATGAAACCTTTTGTATACGTGAGGGTCCAGATGGCTAGACTTTAAACATTGTATACGCCTGAGACCTTTTGCAAAAGTCGTTAATGGAAATTGAGAACAGTCCTCCAATGAACATAGATTTGCTTCGAATGTAAAAGAAAGACTTAAAGACCTAATCCGAGATTATAGCTATAAGGTATCTTGTAAGCCAGAGCTACGTGCGCATTATTTATCGTAGTGATAGTATTCAATAAAAACAAAGCTTGCGAAATGTAATATTGTTCTGAATACTCCTTCGAGATTTAGGGCGTTAGTTTAATTATGCATGTAAAATAATCTGTGAATTTTGCCTAATAAATTACTTTCCTCAGTGAAGTAGGATCCTGTACTTATTAATCGCCCACCAATGCTGGTCTTGATTAAGTGGTAAACAATATTCTGTTTATTTCAGTCGATAACCAGATTTATGTTTCGACTACCGACAAAATAACCGTTTATTATTATTATTTTTTAATTGACATACTCCACAATAGGAATAATTTCTACGTCTACGGTGCGGGAAAGTTTACAAACATTCAAACAACAGAAATTGGAACACTGACACTCGAAACAATCATTTGTGTATACAATTTTTTGTCCTGTGTAAAGATCGAACTCACAACATTCGACGCACTTGCAGTGGCGAGGCGACCACTTAAACCACTTCACCATCCGTGCAGTCAATTATCATTATCTATCGTGCATGCTGCTCACGTACATTTAATAATCAGTTTAATTATACACAGAGTTATCTTTAGAGCCTCCTTGATTACTCTTTGGCATCGTCAATTTAATAAGCACAGTAACGCGACTCACACACGAATATATCTTATAGAAACTACGTTCCCTAATGGAGAAAACTATGTAGATAAGACAGGTAATAAGGAAAAATGCGACATTCACGTGTGATTCGTATGATTAGTTTTCTGGATACCTCGTTGGTTCGTAACATAAGTTTACGATTTTGTTAGCAGACGTTCGTGAAGTTGCTGGTTTGATTCAGTAAAATTGTTTTTGAGATTTTTTGGTAAGAAGTTCTAAGGCTTATTGTGGTCAAATAACATACTAGGATAAAAACTCTTTCGTTTAAAGCTTTTACGATGTTGTAAAAGGTAATATTTGTTCAGCAGATTGCACATTCGTGGATTTCGGTGCAAACTTTGTATAACTGAGTGAGCTGATTGAAACTAATTTTGTATGTAGATGTAATATATTGTAAATAGCGGGTAGGTTACAACTACAACGCGCGGCACGTAGCTATAAGTATCTAGCCTTAATATGGTAACGGGCAGTCGGCCAATATACGTTGTATGGCGAAGTGGTGTATTATTTCCAACCCTCATATTCCGGCAAGAAGTGCATTCCTCAGAAATATTACAGTGGCGACGAGGAACAAGAAATTACGCGTGAAATACGGCCGCAGTATTAGTACGTTTAAAAAATACGAAGATTATTATCGAGCAAAATGTCGATCGGAAAAATTGCCGAGTTCAAAGTTAACTGTGACGACTGGCGGTTATATGTGGAACGATTAGAACAGTATTTTTTAGTCAATAAAATTGGGACAGATCTGCAAGTACCTACACTAATCACCGTCATGGGATCGGAGAGTTACGAACTTTTGGTTAACTTGTGTACCCCCGATAAACCAAAATCTAAGACGTTTGAACAAATAACGGACATTATGGCGAAGCACTTACAACCGAAGCCGAGTGAATTAGCTGAGCGATATAAGTTTAGGCACCGAAAACAAAAGGAAGGCGAAAGTATATCAGATTATACTGCGGTTTTAAAAAAGATGTCCAAGACGTGTGGTTTCGGAACGTGGTTGGAAGAGAGCCTTAGAGACCAGTTGGTATGCGGGATAATCAGTGAAATAATACGACAGCGATTGTTCGCGGAAAGTCAGTTAGATTTTGCCAAGGCGTACAGACTGGCGGTCAGTTTGGAGGCGGCCGAGAAAGACGCAGCAGCTGTGGTGGAACGTAGCAGGCAGCCGGCGACCAGCACCAGTGTGACCGATGTCGATTGTCAGGTGCTGACTCCGAACCCGCGGCGCAACGCAAGGTCTGCGGTGGGCGAGCGAGGCAGAGGTCAGGGCGGGCACGGCAGGCGCGAGGCATATCGGCCAGCTGCCGCGCCGACTCCGGCGGCGCGCGTGTGGCCGCGACTGCAGTGCCGCGTGTGTGGAGCGCAGCACGACGCAGCCACTTGCAAGTACGGGCGTTATGTCTGCAGAGTGTGCAATCAGCAGGGTCATCTGCGACGGGTTTGCCCAAGGTTAACGGGATCGCACCATGTTGACCTTCGACATACCGACGTTGACGACGTCAATAGCGTGGCCAGTGACGAGGTAATAGACATACGCTTATTATCGCCAACACAATGTACACCTATCTATATTACTTTGAATGTGAATGGTCAAGATCTCAAAATGGAGTGTGATACAGGAAGTGCTGTGTCATGTATAAGTTCGGCATGTTATAATAGGCTGTTTAAAAATTTGACTCTTACACCATGTGATTTAATGTTTAAGTATTATACGGGCGAATTAGTTAAACCGTTAGGAAAGCTGTTAACATTAGTAAAATATAGAAATAAAACTAAATTACTAGAATTGTTTGTTGTAGAAAATGGTAAAACCATTCTGTTAGGCCGACAGTGGATGGCAGAACTAAAAATACAGTTACCCCCAGTTGCTTACGATTGTAATAATTTATCTATGTTTAAAAGGAATGCGTTTGATGTAATTGCATTCAGTTCCAGATACTGTGAAGTGTTCGCGGATGGCTTGGGTCGATTCACTGGTGGCACAGTAAGCATTCACGTCCGCGAGGGGGCGCGGCCGGTGTTCATGCGCGCGCGGCCGCTGGCTTACGCGTTGCGCGAGCCCGTCGAGAGCGCGCTTGAACAGCTAGTGCGCGATGGCATACTCTCACCTGTTGAGCGTTCTGACTGGGCGACTCCGATCGTGCCGGTCGTGAAAAAGGACGGTAACATCAGAATTTGTGCTGATTATAAGTTAACGTTGAACAGAGTTGTAGAAATTGACCGTTATCCGTTGCCGAGAGTCGAGGAATTATTATTACGTTTGAAAGGGGGCGAACGTTTTAGCAAGATAGATCTGTCACAAGCTTACGCGCAGTTCGAATTAGACGACACAAAGAAATATACCGTAATTAATACACATAAGGGTTTATTTATGTATAATAGACTAGTTTATGGACTCTCTTCAAGTCCGGGTATATTTCAAAGACATTTAGAGCAGTTATTTGCAGATATGCCCCATGTAGGCGTGTTCCTTGATGATATTATTATTACAGGTTGCACCAATCGGGATCACTTAACTAATTTATGTAAGGTATTTGATCGTTTACGTAAATACGGTTTGAGAGTAAAGAAGGAAAAGTGTGTATTTTTCGAGAAGTCGATAAACTATTTAGGTCACACGATAAGTAAGGATGGAGTTCACACATGTCCTGACAAAGTCAAAGCTATTGTCGAAACGCCGGCACCGACTAACATTTCCGAGTTAAGGGCATTTATCGGTATGGTTATGTATTATGGGAAGTTTGTAGAAAATATAAGCACGATTTTAGCACCCTTATATAACTTGCTCAAGGCAGGGGCTAAGTACCGGTGGGGTAAAGCGTGTCAACAGGCATTTCGCGAGGTTAAAACGTTGTTAGCAAGTAGTAAGATATTGATGCACTACTCGCCTGAGTTGCCGTTAATATTGACAACAGATGCGAGTAGTGTAGGTATTGGCGCGGTTATATCGCATACGACTGCGAGCGGCGAGCGGCCGGTGGCATATGCTTCTCGTGCGTTGACTGCCGCTGAACGCGCTTACTCACAAATAGATCGGGAAGCACTTGCTATTGTTTACGGCGTCCGCAAATTTCATCAATACCTGTATGGTCGCAATTTTATACTCAGAACGGATCATAAGCCATTAACATATATTTTAGGTAATAAAGTAGGCATACCGGTAATGGCCGCATCAAGATTGCAACGTTGGGCAGTCTTATTATCTGGGTACAGTTACGAGATAGAATATGTATCATCTAAGAAAAACTGTGCAGATGCATTATCTAGGCTTCCTCAAAGCAAGAATAAAGAAATTAAAAATAGCGATGAGAATACATACGTTAATTTTGTAGAAAATTTCTTACCGATAACAAGTAAAGAAATTAAAAAGGCGACTGCCGGTGACGCAGTGCTAAGTAGGGTTTTGGGGTACATTCAATCGGGATGGCCTTTGTCTTGCCCCGACGATCATATAAAACCTTATTTTGTTCGACGCAATGAGTTGTATACCGAATATGGATGTATAATGTGGGGTTATCGTATGGTGATACCGGTATTATTACAGGATAACGTTTTAAAACAATTACACATCAGTCATATGGGTATAGTAAAAACTAAATCTTTAGCTCGAAGTTACATATGGTGGCCTAAGGTAGATAATGATGTAGAAATGATGTGTAAGCAGTGTGAGACTTGTGCGGCGGAGGCTGACGCCGCGCCACGGGCTCGAATACAACCGTGGCCGTACCTCGCCCGTCCTTGGAGTAGGCTACATATTGACTTCTTAGGCCCATACAAGGGGTTAACTTTCTTAACCTTGATAGACTCGACATCAAAGTGGATAGAACTTTTTGAAATGCCTCGCACTACTGCGTCAAGTGTAATTAAAATATTAAGATCCACTTTCGCAAGGTTTGGCTTACCAGAAGAATTAGTTTCAGATCAAGGCCCGCCATTCACTAGTTTAGAATTCAAAAATTTCTTATCCAACAATGGTATAAAACAAACTTTCTCACCGATATATCACCCAGCCTCAAACGGTGCAGCCGAGAACGCTGTTAAGTTATGTAAGCGTGCAATTAAAAAAGCGTATAGGGACAATGTAGATATAGATGCAGCTTTACAAACTTTCCTTCTAGCTTATCGAAACACTGTCCATAGTACGACCGGTGAAGCACCGGCTATGCTGTTGCAAAAGAGGTCTCTGCGTTCGAGGTTAGATCTGTTGCGCTCCGAGCGAACTGTTGAGGACAAGGTTCGGAATACTCAAAGGCGCCAAGTGGAATACGCAGGCGGGGTATCACGGAACTTTCGAGAAGGCGACACGGTATGGGCGCGCGGTTACGGAAGCCGGGATAAATGGGTAAAGGGTATCGTGGACACTGTTGACAGTTCACGGAGGTATTCCGTGGCAGGGGATGATGGTCAATTACTTCAAAGGCACGTTGATCAAATTCGTCGTAGATCGTGCTTGTCTGATGTTACCGTACCTGTTCCCGAAGGCGAGAGTGACTCGTTACCAGATGGGGAGAAGGTTATGGGGCCCTCAAGTGACGCGGTTAGTGGGAAAGACAATTCTGGTGAGGATAGGGGTAGCGTAGGAAAGACTGTAGATGACACCAAAGATGTATCTGATGTTTTGCCAAACAATAGTCCTAAGGTAAACAAGTCACCTTCCTTGCCATCTCCAACTGGGCCCCCAGTGAATCGATATTCAAAGCGAACACGGAAACCAGTCGTCAGGCTTCAAGTTTAATTGTATATGTATAATGTTAGGTTAAGCTAGCAATAAGTTGTAGATAGTAAGTTTTACTCATAAGTGTGTTACTTTAAATTAATGTTTTCACTTGTTGTATCGTGGTGGAGGTGTAATATATTGTAAATAGCGGGTAGGTTACAACTACAACGCGCGGCACGTAGCTATAAGTATCTAGCCTTAATATGGTAACGGGCAGTCGGCCAATATACGTTGTATGGCGAAGTGGTGTATTATTTCCAACCCTCATATTCCGGCAAGAAGTGCATTCCTCAGAAATATTACAGTAGAGTCCCGTTTCTAACACTCCTTACGTAGGTATAGAAGCAGATACCTAATATGAGGTTAAAAGAGTGCAATTTTGTAAGTAATGCGTTCTATTTTTGTATCGTGTAATTTACCGTTGGTTTTGTATGACAGTCCAGTTTGTGCCACCATCAATCAATTTCGTTTAAGCGTAAATTACGCTTTTCATATTAAGTGACGAAAAGTCTTTTACTTCGGTCTTTAAATAATTGGCGACGACGGGACGCTCTTTCAGAACTATACCAAACACTAATGTGTTCCAAAATATAGATATACAGACATAATTAAATACAATCGTGTCTTGCCGTTGCTACTCAAGACTCTAATGAACGGACTGCATGGAAATACTTAATGACTATTAGTTTAAGTGGTCATCTCGTCACTGCTAGTGTGCCGAGTGTTATGGTTTGGATCCATACATGAGACAATAAATTGTGTGATCCACAAATAGTTGTTCCGATTCCTTGTGTGATATCTTTGTGTCTGTTGTTTCAATATTTGTAAAGATAATTAGCACAAGAGTCCTCACATCGTCTTTATTATCGTTATTTCAAAATATGAATTAACTTAATGACTTTTAAAGTAGATTTTTTCGCGGCTTCGCTCACTCAGCAACAGTACGTTTTTCTGGTACCCTATGTCCATAAGGACAGATAATGTACTCCTAACAACGTATATGCGTAATTTCATGACGATTAATACTAGGGTAGTTAAGGCGTTGCGTAAGAAACGTGCATCCAGTTTGTCACATACATCCTCTTTTTTTTATTTCGCCAAATGGCGTAGTTCATTATATATTTCGACAGAAACGTTATTTAAGATTAAATCACATAAGTCTTGTGGCTAATGTATGCGAATATATATGGATCACAGGAATGCGGGATTTCATTCAAAGTTAGGGCTAAGAAAAAAGTTAAAATGTTTTTCAAAACAATCTCAGTAACATACGGAATGGCATGGCAATAAAATATATATTTTTTTTTAATTACGACAATATTACGATAAAAAGTGATCCCATTTACAATGCAATTGTGGAGTACTTGAGGCATTGCAAACGAAAGATGCCTCTCTCTCATCGTGGATTCATCACGTTCACACACGTATGAATATTGAACACAGTATTGAAAAATACTGGCGCGTAAAATATTCCGTTTGTAGCTAAATTAAATATTTACTATGAGAATAGGCCAGTGCGTTTGATGTTGCCATACGGGTGAATTTATTATAAACTAGATTTTGCACGCGGCTTCGCTCGCTTTAATAATAATTTTGCCAATAACGGTACCCTCTGTACCCCTGATAAAGCATATGTAAAATGTCATAGTGATCGGTCGAGTGGTTAAGACGTGAAAGCGTAATAAAGAAACAAACTCACATTCACATTTATAATATTAAAGTTAAGATTTTATAGTAGCGTATTTAGGTAATGACTAGTAATCTTGTTAATTCCTCCAGCTCAGCTAAAGTGTTTGTGTTGGATGTGTGGCCACGTCGGTAGTGCAGGTGCTACAAGCTAGCTTAAGCATTTCAACTAAAGCTACTAGTCTTACTTAAATCTGAGTATGGAAGCCGCAACCTTCTGCTTAGGTATGCATAAACTTATGGCAAAGGACCAACATAACAGAATAATGAACAGAAATAATATTCAACAACAAACTATACATGATTCTTTGAAACGCTTAAAAATAACCGAATAGATGAAGTTTCCAGAGCAAAATATTCAATGTTATAGTAATATAGTTATAGTTTAATTTAAATATTACTGCAAATTTGGCACAACTGAATTCCTGTATCCTACTTAAGACATCCCACGTGTTATGTTTTTTTATAATTTAAAACATCCATTTATAAAAATCTGGCTTCAGTTGTGCAATAGTCCTGCTTGAGCGGTGCAGCGCCGTGAACTCATTGAGATTGTAGAAGAAGACCTCTCGCTGCCGACCATGATCAAAGTCAAGGTTGACAGCGAGAGGAATTGGGCAGCGGTCGCATCCATCTGCGAGGATGTCATCTCGCAGAACGAGGCGGTGGAGCGGAACCGTGAGGAAAGTATCTATACGATGCCAATTACATTTAGTGCCACGAAATATATAATATATGGGTTATGCATATTGACATGTGCCAGGCATACTACCAGATCCAAAAACTACTCTCGAATAAAATTTTATCAACATTTTTTATTTTAAAGAAACTAAATACCTAACCTAATGTTTTAAATAATGCTATGTAAAGTTATTATTGGACTTCGGGTTCACGTATTATGTATAGCGTGCAGATTTATTGTACACTAGATTATGCCCGCTGCTTTGCCCGCGTAAATGTAAGTAAGCTTAGGTAACATGAAATTTGCATATACGTTGTCAATTACGGTGAGAAAGCATAACAAACAAACAAATAAACAAACTCACTTTCGTATTTATAATATTAGTTAGGATTTTTATAAAATTCTAATCAGTTGTCTGTATCTGTACTACAACACTAATACCCTTTCCTCAACTTAGTATTTGACCCAAGCACATCGTGATCAATGCTATGCAAATGTACTTACGAAGCAGGCAGTGATTTATATACGTAGCATCGTTTAGTATATATTTTGTTTTATAGAAATATTATTTTAGTTTGACCACTATCTCACCAGATTATTGATCTTTTGATTGATGATAAAACTCGCTTATTCAAAAGCAACATATTTACTAAAATTTTCAAGAAAGCCAGGTTATACCTAACCGAAAAAGACGGTGGTTTGGAGATTACTTCTTTGTCATGACGACATACTATCGTAGTAGTATTATGTAGCTACTACACAATGCTACGTATACGTAGCGCTCCGTAGACATTCGTAGCACATAGGCATGAATTTCTTTAATAAGTAAGGATATATTTAAATTAGCACAATTTTAAGATTTTTATGTCTCCGATTTCGACGATCCCTTATATATTTATATTGACTGACTTATTCTTAAATAACAAGGTAAAGAAATTCAATACAGGTTGATCTTGAGCAAATTTATACGTTTCGTTACCTGTATTGGAAAAATGTGTTACCCTCTACATTTTGACTACCCCGAAAATAGAAG
Organism: Catocala nupta; assembly: GCA_963675205.1. Lineage (NCBI taxonomy): Eukaryota > Metazoa > Arthropoda > Insecta > Lepidoptera > Erebidae > Catocala > Catocala nupta. The sequence goes on from OY776087.1 coordinate 13,580,310, forward strand.
TTACCTTTAAAGCAAAGCGAAAATGCAATCAGCCGCTAGGTTTTGTACGTTACCCCTAGGGGACCGGCTCCTCAGGCTGTTTAGCGCCTGCTTGGAGTCGGGACGGTTCCCTTCCATGTGGAAGACGGGCAAGCTGATCCTCCTGAGAAAGGAGGGCCGCCCCGCGGACTCTCCCTCCGCGTACCGCCCCATAGTGTTGTTGGATGAGGTGGGCAAGCTTTTTGAGCGCGTGTTGGCTGCCCGCCTCTCCAAGCACCTGGTGCGGGTGGGCCCCGGCTTATCCGAAATCCAATTCGGATTCCGGGAGGGCCGATCGACGATTGACGCGATCAGTCGCGTCAAGGCCCTCTCGGAGGAGGCGGTCGCCTCGCGCGGGGTGCTGTTGGCGGTGTCCTTGGACATCGCCAACGCGTTCAACACCCTGCCGTGGGAGACTATTAGGGAGGCGCTCCGATTTCATGGGGTGCCTCCCTACCTGCGCCGAATAGTCGGGGACTACCTGCACCAGAGAAGTGTATTCTGTGTGGGGCGGAACGGAGAGACGTTCCGGAGGGAGGTGTCGTGCGGTGTTCCACAGGGATCGGTTCTGGGTCCGCTCCTGTGGAACATCGGTTACGACTGGGTGCTGCGGGGCGCCCTGCCCCCGGGCGTCGGCGTAACTTGTTACGCCGACGACACGCTGGTTACGGCCCGGGGAGAGGACTACGGGGCAGCTGCCCGTCTTGCCACGGCTGGAGTGGCTCTGGTTGTCGGCAGGATTAGGATGTTGGGACTGGAGGTGGCGCTTGAAAAGTCCGGGGCCCTTCTATTTCACGGGCCTCGGAGGGCGCCGCCACCAGATGCCCACATCATTGTTGGAGGGGTCCGCATCGGGGTGGAGCCGAGTATGAAATACTTGGGGCTCCACCTCGACGGCCGCTGGAACTTTCGCGTCCATTTTAGCCGCCTGGCCCCCCGGCTGATGTCGGCGGCGGGAGCGCTTAGCTCTCTGCTGCCGAATATCGGGGGGCCGAGTGTCATCTGCCGCCGCCTCTATTTGGGGGTGGTGCGGTCGATGGCCCTTTATGGGTCGCCCATTTGGGCTGGCGCCCTGAATCGCCGAAACGTTGCCCTCCTAAGGAGACCTCAGAGGGCGATGGCGATCAGGGTGTCGCGGGCGTACCGCACCGTCTCCTATGAGGCGGCGTGCGTTTTGGCGGCATCGCCGCCCTGGGATTTGGAGGCGGAGGTCCAAGCGTCAGTGTATTACTGGCGCGCTGACCTCCGCCTCCATGGCGAGGAGCCCACGCACAGGGCGGTGGAGACGCGAAGGTCCCAGGCTCGACTGGTCCTGGAGGCCAGGTGGAATGAGCGACTGGCCCAGCCCCGCTACGGGGTGAGGACAGTCGAGGCTGTCCGTCCAGTACTAAGAGAATGGGCGGACAGACGGCGCGGACCGCTCACCTACCGGCTTACTCAGGTGCTCTCCGGACACGGGTGTTTCGGAGAGTACCTCTGCAAGATAGCCGGTAGGGAGCCGACAACCAGATGTCACCATTGTGAGGTGTGTGACCGGGACACGGCGCAGCACACGCTGGAGGAGTGCCCGGCGTGGGCCGCGGAGCGCTGTGCCCTGGTCACCGTGATTGGCCCCGACCTTTCGTTGCCGACCGTCATATCCAAGATGGTCGGCGACGACAGGTGCTGGGGCGCAACGAGTTGAGAAGGAGGCGGCGGAGCGGGGGCGTGAGGACGATCCTTACGCTCCGGACGTCCGCCGCCGGAGGAGGGGGCGCAGGAGACGCGCTTATGTCGCTCTCCTGCCCCCCACCTAGGGGCTCCGGGTGGCGGGGCCTCAGGGGACCCTGCCACCCGTAAACTAAAAGCCCCGAGAGGGCGCGCGCGGTGTTCCCGCGCGCCTTTCTGATGTCGAAAGGGGAGAGCAGTCAGGCTCTCCCCTGGGGACGAGAGGTGGTCGGGTCCGAAAAAAAATGACCCGGCCGGCACCCACACGGGGGGGCCTGCTATGGTTGAATCTTTTAAGTTCCCAACTGGCCCCCCCCATTGGGTGAGAGAGGGAACACCCCAGGTTTTTTAGTGGGTATACCAGCGCGTCTTCTTGCTGGGAGTCCCACACGCCCCGCCGGTGCCGTCCCCTAGCCGGCGGGTAGTGCATGAAGCATTTTTCCTGGGTATCAAAAAAAAAAAAAAAAAAGGTTTTGTACGTTACGTTGATAAAACAAGATTTTAACCAGTATAACTGGAGCAAATTATTAAGAAATGACTTTTTTACTTATTTAGGTAGATACTGCTTGTTGGTTGATATAGTGACGAGAATAGAAAAGGGTATGTTAAGTTGGTTTGGGCATGTAGAAAGAATGGATGAGAACAGACTGACTAAGAAAGTTTATAAGGCTAGTGTGAATGGAACAGTCACAAGGGGAAGACCTAGGCGAACGTTTCCTGATCAGATCGGAGACGTTCTGGATAAAGGCCAGGTTAAGAGCACCTTAAACCGGCGAGCGTGTATGAGGAATGTTATGAAAGTGAATGAAGCCAGAGAAGTGTGTCAGGATCGTAACAAATGGAAATCCGTAGTCTCTGCCTACCCCTCTGGGAAACAGGCGTGAATTTGTGTGTGTGTGCTTGTTGGTACCGTGATATAAGTTTGTTTTATTAAAGCCAATTTTTTACGTTCTATGTTCGATTGCAGAGTTAGACCATATTTCTGTTCAGACCTCAACAACAACTAGAGAACTGTGACAAAAAGCTCGCAAATTATTATTTAATGGGAAGAAACATGCTAGCAAAACGTGGGGCAGCTTATCTTTGCCTATCCCTGTTATTGTCTATTATTTGCTGTAAAATTATGATAACATTTTCACTAAATTCTGAAGGCTTATGCTACTTTTAATAAACATCTTGCTTTTACCCGTAGTCGTACTCACTTGGATCTAAAAATCTATTCCATAGCAACAGCGCATTTTTCTATAAAAAGGTCAATGTCAGTCTGCACTCTATTAACTATATCTATGCAAAAATGTAATGGCGATCTGTTGCTGCATTGTAAGATGCAAGAAGCAAAAAGCAACAAACACACATTTGCATCGTACGAATATTATAAATTCAATCACGTGGGAACCGATGTACTGGTTTGGAGCCGAGATTGTATTCGTAGCCGAGGACAAAGTCGTGTCTGAGGTCAAAGTCTAAGCCTAGATCAAAATCGTAGCTGAGGTTGAATTTGTAGCCGAAGTCCAAGTCATAGCCGAGGTCAGTCGTAGCCAAAGTCAATCGAAACCGAGGTTGAAGTTGTAGCTGAGGTCAAAGCTAAGCCTAGATCAAAGTCGTAGTCGAAGTGAAAGTTGTAGGCTTGGTCAATTGAAGCCCAGGTGAGTCTTAGCCGTGGTCAAAGTCGTAGCTCAGTTTAAAATCGTAGCCAAGGTTGTATTCGTAGCCGAGATCAAAGTCATAGCCGAGGTCGAAATCATAGCTAATATCAAAGTCGTAGCTGAGGTTAAAGCTGTATCTGAGGTATAAATACTTGCCGTGGTCAGTTGTAGCCGAAGTCAGTTGCAGCCGAGGTCAAAGTCGTAGCGTAGGTCAAAGTCGTAGCCGAGGTCAAAGTTGTAGCCCAGATTAGTCGTAGTCGATGTCAAAGTCGTAGCTTTAAGGTACAGCAACAGTCAGTTATAAGTTATAACAGACATAAGCCAAAATCCATTTACTGACATCAAAGTACATCTACATAAATGCTTTAAGTATACAAATGTACAATTATAATACAAACAAAGCAGCGGTACACTAGTGGGAGACTGTTAGACTGCCACGTAGAGTTTTTGAGTTCGATCCCAAGGCACGCATCTCTGACTTTTTGAAGTTGTTTATCACTTGGTTTAACGGTCATAAATACATCACGAGTAAACCTTTTAGAGTTCTCCGTATTGGTCTCGAAGATATGTGAAGTATGCCAACCCGCACGGGGCCAGCATGGTGGACTAGTGCCTACTCATTCTCATACTTAGAAGAGGCTCTTGCCCAGCATCATAATCGTTAAATACAGGGCTGATATTATTTTATATACAAATATAATCCATGATAAGTATATTAAAATAAAAAACAAGATATTTCATTGTGACAGTGTAATACCGGATTTAGAGAAAAAGGGATGCTAGTAAGTAACTCTGTATGTTTAATCTACCTCAACGTAGACTATCGAGATTTCAACAGGATTACGTTACTTATTTCCTTTAAAATTGCTCATTATAGAAGCAATCGTAATAATATTATTGTGCAAGGTTGTTTCGTATTTTCATTACTTCGAAACAAAAAACGGGTAAATTTAATATTCGTGTAATAAATTGGGTAGAATATAATAGCTTTACTTTCTAAATAAATTCTTTAATGTATGAATATACACGAAAGGGTAGTCAGAAGTATAAATGCAAATTTGACTACCCCTTTATGTTTAGGTATATGTATACACCAATATTTTTTCAGCTATATTTTAAGACATACATACTTTTTTACAAAATTCTATCTAATATTATAAGTACGAATGTGATTTCGTTTGTTTGTTACGCTTTCACGCCTCAACATCATCATGAAATTTTGAATAAAATTTGTCGGGGTGTACCTTCCCTCGAAAAAAGTACTGTTACTAACATAATCTAACCTAACTTTACGCCAGTATAGCTGCGGGCAAAATCTGGTAAATTATAATTTAATAAACTAGTTACTTTTTCGCTGGCCTAGGGATCGAGCTTAAGACCTCACGAGTGCCAGCAAACTTTTGCCAGAGCTTACTGCCTAGTCCTCGGTTACAGTCTAAATTAACATTTTAAATCCAAAAAGATTGCATAGGCAAATACTTGTTAACCATGATAATTAACATTGATTCTTTGTGATACGATGTGATGAAAGGAAATCGAAACTATCCTTAACACTTTTTGTTTAGATTAGGATATTCGTTCATCGTAAAATAAATATATATATATTTTTTATTCCCAGCTTTCCAATATCTTCTTTTTTGTATAAGTTGTTTTTGAACAAGGATATAAGAAACCCTTCTTTTAAAAAATTACAATATATGGTTCTTTATGGAGGCTTAAAGAGCTAGGTGGTAGAAGTTTATTTCACAACCTTAGGAAGGAAATATCTCTCAAAATATGTGCCAAGATATGGTTATTTTATTACAAAGAAATACTTTCACATATTCCTCCCGCTGCGAAACTTTTAATTAGGATAAATTTACCACCAGCAGCTAGGATTTTTTTTGTCGTATAGTCGTGGTAGAATGTCAAGGATATTTATTTTATGTTATAAAAATTCTATTCGCTTATTTAAAATTACAGTGGCATTTTCTCAGTCCATCTCAATTCATCCACCGCAATAAGCAACGTTTATTGCTCTTGAATAAAATAAACATCAATATCAACACGAACTGCTATAATTTAAATGTAAAACAATTTTTACTTTCAAACGTGGGAATAGGTTTCATTGAAGTTCGAGCTATATAAATATATTTAAAACTGATAGACTCACGCATCTGTGTACCCGAACGGCGGGCAGGCTGAGGAGTATTTCGCCAGCAGTTTAGGTTAGGTGTTAGGTATCACGTATCTAGGTCGAGGCTATAAGTGCTTACCAAGTAGGTACACTGCCGGATTCTGTGGTGTTATTGCAAAATTCGTAACATAGGCGCCTAGTAACACTTTTCTTAACCCAGGAATCATACCGAAAAATACTATATCATAATAATAATAAGCATTTATTTCAATTAAGGCAACACAATTGTTACATTTACTATTTTAACGTATTATCAGCCGACAGGCAAAAACCAGGTCCGTAGCTGGTAACCGTTAGTGTTATAGTGAAACACGTAGACTGATTCAACTGAGAATATATTTTCAATTTTTAAGCCTTTTTATATTCAATTTATTGTTCTTACAAGTAGCGCTCGCACTAATGCGCATAATATTCATTTGCACCAATCAGCGACAAGTAAAGAAAATTCAAAAATCTACGAGAGAATTCATGAAAATATTCAAGCGTCTGTGCGGCGCGGTGGCGTATTTATACGCCACCTCGGCGTGCGGCGTATAAAAACAGGTGGCACCTTCGCGCGTCGCTCAGTATGATGCTCCGTTCGATTCCAGGTTCCTCATAAACTCATATGTTGCTTCTACGTATATACATACTCTACATCACTCCCGCCTAAGCGAAGCGTACGTTTTGTTTCACCGCGCGGCCGGATGTGGTGACGTAGGAATTTCGCGGTGAAGGTAATGAAGCTGTCCGCATTCGTGTGGGTGATGTTTCCAGGGCTGGCGTGTTTGTTGATGTTGTCTTTTCTGGCGAGTCTTCCTCGTTGAGTAGATGGACTGGCTTCAACCTGTCGATTGAAATTGCTGCAGTTCGAAGCGTAAGTTGCAGTGTGAAGTGCTTGCCGTCGGTACTGCGTTGAAGTACTTGATATGGTCCGTCGTATGGTGGAACGAGAGGTCTGCGCACGAAGTCGTTGCGCACAAACACATGCATACATGTCCCGAGGTCTTTGTATATAAATGTGTTTGACCTTGACGCTCGCCTTGTTGATGTTGGTGATAATGACGATATTGTTTCAATCAGCTGACGGACAAATTCCGCATCTTCAATGTTCGGCTTGGTAGGTGCAAAGAAATCAGATGGGATCGCACCTGATACCTAACGCTCCGCTATGTTTACTCACCGATACGTCTGACACTAGCCTCGGCGCAGTCCTACAACAGAAAATAGACAACGCGTGGAAACCACACGCTTAATACTAAAAAAAAATGAGCAAGACGCAGAGAAGATACAGTATATACGATCGCGAACTTTTAGCAATGTATACAGCTGTTAAAAATCTACGCCGACTAATAGAGGGCAACGAACTCACCATATGTACGGATCACAAACCATTGACGTACGCACTAACAAGAACGCCGAATAGCAGCGATACCCAGCGTCAAGAGAGTCAGCTTCATTACATAAGTCAATTCTGCACTAACATCAAATACATTCGCGGTAATAAGAACGAAGCCGCTGACGCGTTATCACGTATAGCGGAAATCAAACTAACGCAACGATGGACGACGACAAGCTATCTCAAGAACAAGAAACCGACGCCGAGCTACGTGATTGCATGAATAACGCGATTTCGTGATTAAAAAGAGTGGCCATGAGTTTCTTGCCCATTCTTCTCATGAGCCCTACACCCTTGCTTTGCTGAACGTGTAAGTAAATGGAAATTCACAGAAAAAAAAGTGTAACTTTGATATTCATAAGTGTTACCTTGTAACCTAATTTGAATAAATTTATTTTTGATTTTGATTTCAACCCCAGACTGAAGTTTTCCCGCGTAAACCTAAGCGCGTTAAACGACCTATTTGGTGCGAAACATCGACAGCGAGCATTCGACCATACAGTACCATTGTCTTATCGTGTCGCAGCCTTCAAAGCACAACACGAACTAAGTCACTCCGGCGTTCATACAACAAGAAAAATAATGACATCAAAGATTTTCTGGCCATCTATTAACAAAGATATGTATATGGACCAAGGCGTGCATCAGCTGTCAACGCGCGAATTCATGTGTCTATTGTATAGGTGATTTGTCCTTTTTCTTGCTATTGTGTAGATACTTGTTTAGTAAATTTTCTTAACTCTTGCACTGTAGTTGGTGCACTGTACTTCATAGCCGAGGAACTGTATCTTGTCTTGCTGAACTCTCATTTATCGATGTTTAGAGTGGCACCGTAGTTGTTAAGTCGTTTGAGAACTTGTTGTAAGTGACGGTTGTGATCCACTGGGTTTTCTGAGTGCACTAGTAAATCATAGACGAAATAAAATACGTTATCGTCGAGCCCTTGTAATACTTCGTGCATGAAACGTTGAAATGTTTGGCCGGAGTAGCGTAAGCCGAACATCATACAGTTGAGCTCGTAGAGGCCAAAGGGGGTTATAATGGCCGTCTTAGCAGCATCTTCTTTTTCAATAGGTACTCAGAAGTACGCTATTTCGACATCTGATTTTGAAAAGATTTATTTCTCATGTAGCTGGTACGTAAAATCTTGAATTCTCGGAATAGGGTAGTGATCGGGTACTGTAACGGCGTTCAATCTTCTATAGTCACCACACAGGCGTGGCGAACTATTATTTTTCTTAACGACGAGAAGCAGGCTGGCCCATGGACCGTTTGACGTGTTACAGATTCCCATCGCCATCATCTTCTCAAATTCTAGCTTCGCAGCTTTGTGTAATATTGTCTTCTATTTACGCGAATGTTATTCATTGAAATTAAACTTTTATATACGGATTTTATCGCGTTGTTTATTTGACACTTTTGACAATTTTTAAGCTAATTAAATTATTAAAACTATTTATATTTAAGTTTAAACTTTCCTCGACGTTTCGGTTGCTTTTCAGCAGCCATGGTCACGGGGAGACTAAGATGGTAGTTGTCTCAATGTTCCAGTGTAGTTATTTCAAAGTACCCGAACATTATTTAATCATTGGTGTTTCTATTTACGCAGAATGAGCTCAAAATATCATGAAGTCTGTCGATATCAGTCTGTTGTTTAGCGTAATATACTTGTTGGTCGATGATGGGTTCAATACGATGTCGCCGATGTGTTCGAGGTCGCTACAGCCTAGCAACAGGACCACGAGGTTGAATTTCTGTTCTTCTCCCATCTTGTTGGCGGCGAAGGTGGCTTCAAGCTGTGCGAACCACTTTCGTAGGTTTTGACACCAGAATGGTGGTAGACGTGCAGGCAGTGAGATCCTAGGGACATTACCGTCGAAAGGAGTCGTTACTTGCTTGTCGGTGAATTCTCTTTTTCTTGTGCCTTTATGATAAACCTTATCAGCATTAGGTAGCGTATTCGTATGTTCTAGGTTTGGCCGAAAACCAACCGAGGTTGGGTGTCGGTTCAGTGAACTGATATTACAAGAGCGCTAGAACGACGAGAGGTCACTGATTTAATGTATTATCTGCCGGCAGGCATAAACCAGGTCTGTAGCTGGTAACCGTTAGGGTAAAGTAAAACACGTAGACTGAATCAACTGAGAATATATTAACAATTTTTAATTAGAATATTTTTTTATTTTCATTATTATTTTCTTCATTAATATTAGTCGTCGTGACCGAAATTCAGTCAAGTGAACTTTTATTCTAACTGTCTTCTCTTACTGTTTTTTCTAATGACTGTCAATACTACATATACTTGAATAAATGTTGAATATATTCTGTGCATAGTATTTGTAATGTTAAGAGCAAAATTGTCGGTTGTCCTAAAGAAATACTTTCTTTTTAAGAGCGCAATATTTATGTATGTAAATAGGAATAGTTACAAATGAAATTTTTATATTGGCTTGTATTGTTAACTATTTGATGTATAATTTCAATTTTTATGGTTATATAACTTGCTTTCTTTAACGCTAACTTTGGGAAAACTAATACATATAGTATATAAGTGTTTTGGTTTAACTGTTAGCTTATATTGTTTAATTGATAAATAAATGTGGATAACGTACCTACTGCCCAAACGTATACAGATACAGTCGAGTGAGTTTCAATCTATGATGGGGTAATAAAAGATACATATTTAAATTATTCAAGTAAAATACAAATCAAGATATCTGAATCTTAGATAAATATTCGAATATGATTCGAATTATAATCAATGACAACGAATTAATTTACATTCGCATACCGATCATCAGTGTTCAATTTGAATTTTGTTTCTCATAACAATTTCAAACCGTTAGGGTCTTGGCTCTCTGGTAAGTGAACAAAATTAATACTATAGAATTAAAAACAAGTGTGCTTCAGGCGCTGAGATCATAATATAGTGAGTGCTATTCGAGACAAAAGCTCCATTATTTCAAAGTATCGTAACGATATTAATTTATGCACCATTTTATAATCTTCATCTCTCACTATACTCCTTCAATGTATCGCAAGTTTTTTCCTGTTCGTGTTTCGAGGGTTATTTAAGAGTAAACTATGGAGTAAGGGCTTTTTGTCTGAAGACATCTAATATGTGTAAAGAATATGCCTGCAGGTAAACACACTCAAGGCCTTGTTGTTCTTTAATGTAGTGCAATTTACTCAAAATGAAGTTCTCGGCGCTCTTTCTCTTAATAATATTATTTGTTGTGAAATTAAACTCGTTACTAATTAGACTTTAAAGTGGTTCTGTTCCATCCAATTGCCAGTTTGCGTCGTAAAACTTGGAGTAGCGTAATTTTCCGTTTGTTTCTGTCTTAATTTTTATATACGCCTTTGGTGAACGTTTATTGTAGTATTTCAAATCGTAAACATTTTTAAATGTTCTCTTTTTCCGGTAACAATTCCTTTACGTATTTAGCAGCGGTGGTGCGTGGCCTAACAATTTGTCCATTCAATTACATATTGTTAAAACTACTAGATCATAAACTGCTTATGAACTATATGGGGTAAGAATTTATAATACAAGTGAACAATCCTATCAGTATGAAAAAAATATTAAATAGATTATATTACTTTTGTTATGTCTCCGTAAAAAACGCCTGTGTCTATCGCCTTCATAATGATTATTGTTGAAATCGTTTTTGATTAGCCTTAATTATATTATCAAATATATTTTCTAAAGTTACCAAACTCGCAAAGAACGTATATTAATATCGAAGGAGCGAAAATTTGTGTTATTTGGAATTTGGAAGAGATTATCAGGGTATTAGGTAATTAATGTTCTTTTTAATTATGAACATGTATCGTTTTTCAAGTTAAAATGTTATACGGATTGATTTCAAAAAGACGTTGATATTATAAGTCTATTGCTTCATTTGCATGCTAGGGATGCGATTGTATATTGTGTATCTATGTGTACTTTGTTTCAAAATATTGTTCCTTCCATTTTTAAAGAGTTCCAGATTTTTAAGAAGATTAATTCGGTAGTGTAACTATGTTAAATGCAACTGGTATGTATAATGATAACTAGTTCATCAAAAAATTTCTAGCAGCAGCACGGAGTCAGGCATCGCAAGCGAAAGATAGTCACAAGATCGTTTACTATGAGACCTAAAACATAGCAGGAAAATTATTTATTATTATGTGTGTGAACGAAGTTTCAAGCAAAGTAAACTTTATAATTGAACTATTCAGTGTAATCAATCGATTGAAAGTTGTAGTGAATTAGCAAAATGGATGTTAGTAATAGAACATAAACTATACCGCTAAATTATATCACCGGTAGTGAACCACGTCTTACAATAAATCTTGTATTAAGACAAATTATGTTGAACCAGCTTCCTATACGAGAAGCTTTCAAGCTTTAATATAATATTTCTTGTACTACTATTATTCTCCGTAGGTTATAATTTATATATGTAATTCCTAGTTATGTGTGAAGAATTTCTAAAAAAGAAAATAAACTGACTAAATGTAATTTTCAATAAACTGCTCAAATCATTTGATAGACTGAATGGTTTTTATATTTAACGGTAAAAGATATTTAAGCAACATATAAAAGTAAGTAGTATGCAATATATAATTATATTAAAATACAGAAAATCTAACGTTAGTGTTGTGTTACACAACACATAGTCTTGTAAATACCAAACGCTGGGTAAAACACCTCCAGAAAATGTTGTGTCATTTTCAAAAAAGCTAATAAGTTTACTACAAATACTTGTACAGTGCGCAGGAGAATTCAGTACAAGAATATTAAGTCCTCTACAGTACACACATTTTATTTTCAGTTCGGGAGTTGTCTTTAATGGAACATTAAACATTTACAATTATTACAATTTAAATCAAAAGCCGCCTTTAAACATGAACTAGTTTCACTTCACTTATACTATGTCAATAAAACAATTTGATAGATGAACTTCAAGACATCATATCAAAGTTTGACTAAATCTAAGTTAAGCTTCTAGCAAATGAAGTCATATCACATTTGTTCTAAATGGTAATCCCGTTTAAGCGATATGGTAATGAAGAAACGCTGCGTATCACGTTCGTGTTCAATTTTACATTTATAAAAACTCATGAAGTACCTACATGACTTTAGAAGTAGTACTAGAAATATAAGTCTAAAAGCCCGACCGCCTTGATAAAATGCTGGATCAATAAAATTTTTGTCCTAGGTATTTTATTACGTCCAATTGATAGGGACATATCTATATTAATTTAAATAATATATATAAAGAAACTATTATTTAGAAATAAGTTAACTTAAAGAGAGAAAAAAGAACAATAACAAAAGTTTATTATATTTTATCTCTGCTTTGGTGAGCTCTTTAACGATATGTACGTACAGTTGAAGAAAAGCGAGAAAATGGATTTTACTTTATTCATTTTTATAAATACACATTGGTTATGGTATTCTAAAATGTGTATGTCACTGCTTCAACTGCGAGTTTTCATTTCAAACAACAAATGGATCTTTTTGTTGGACACATCTTTATAGAGAGAGATGCGAAATGTACTGTTTATCTTAAATACAATCCTATAATATTTCTGACTTTTTCAATTATGGATGTAATACACTGCTGCTTCCGTTCGGTAATATACGTGAGACTATATACTATAAGTGAGTTAAAAGCTTATAAAGTAAATGTTTGTTTTATCGCAACTTCGCAGTTCAGAAAGTGGAAATATCAACGTAAACTGTGGAAGCTATCGATATAACTTAGTGAACTGTGTGGATCTCGATGGCAGTGTTGGTGCCAATTTACACTCGCTCGGTCTCAAGGCACGTTTTCATTGAACGGATTTTATAAAAGTTTGATGCACATTTCAACATACTTCTAGTAGTCTTATCGATATGAACCTTCTGAAGACGGTTATATAATAAGGTAGCTGAATTATTTTTACTTATTATGTAACCCAAACACCAAAATACAAAGAATTTTTGATGGCACTGTTGATGATTGGAAATCGGACTCCAGTAGACCATTTCAATAGGTACACGACTCAATTGTTTCTTAATTAAGTAAATTTTATAGTAATATAACTAATGTTTAGGTAAGGTAACTAACATTACCGAATCTATAAAATACAAATAATTGTTGATGTCTATGCAAAAAATAATAAAATACAATCGTTTAAATTCTGGTAGTAGGAGTAATTATAAAATGACAGAAAAAGGATGCTCGCTAGAAATTGTGACTTACCCATTAATTAAATGAAGCTGTCTGAGGGAGATAGCAGGATATTCCCATTATACCGTCACTTTTTGTTATACCCAAATTTATAATATGAATTATTCAATTATTTTCCAACTAATTTTGAGTAGCACAGAACGATTTCTTTTTATAGCTAAAAAGCTATATAATTATATGATTTTTTGCCATTGTAATTCTCCCTTATATCGTAAATACGAGGGGGATCCATGTGGATTAAAAATGTATTTGATGGTTTGTCTTTCTCTCATGCAGCAATAGCGCAAGAAATTAGAATGATTTTGTAGTACAGATATAGTGTAAAGACAGATGAGTAACATAAGCTTCTTCCGCACTAATATTATTAAGAGAAATTATTTATATTTTAGTATTGTAGTTTGTAATGAATAAACCGAAGAACCACTGAACCGATTTTACTCATTCTTTTACCATTCGAAAGATACTTTAACCGTACCGTGAATAACATCACACACAAGCGACGAGAGCAGAAATGCAATTATAGACGTGAGAGAAACCGTGGGGAATAACTAGTACTATATATTCTTCTGATTGATCTTTAGAACCAAAGAAGCAAAGCCGGGTTAAAAAAATACAGACATAAGCCACGGGTAAATGATTCAATTTGCTCTGCTGTTTAAACATACTGTCTATTTTATTACCCTATCTTATCTTATCTTATCTTATCTTATCAGTACAGACCGGCGACACTTCGACCCATTGGGATCTTTTGTGTCGGCCACAAGATTTATTCCATAGCTATCTCCCTATGAATGTACTGCATCAGCCTCAGCGTACACTTCAGAGGGAGAAGCCTGAAGTCCTCAGGGTTTGGGTATGCCAATCCCATCAGACCCAACCTCAATCCAGCCAACGTGTCGCATTCACATAGTAGGTGCGATATGGACTCGTCCTGTTCACCACAGGCTCTACAGATCGAATTGTGTGCCAATCTTAATCTGCACAGGAAGTCGTTGGTGCCAAAATGGCTAGTGAACGCTCCTGTGAGCAGACGTATTTGGTTCTTGTTATACCCGCAGAACTTCCGGGTAAAACTTTCTTGGAGTGTTCCATACCCCTAAGGGCCATCCACTCTAGCCTGTGTTTATCATTGCCATGTGCATTCTAAGCTGCCATAACGGTACTCTCAGAGAGACGAATGGCTCGGGGCCCACAAATAGTTGGTCAAAGCCCTTCTTGGCTAATACATCAGCCTCCTCATTACCCTGCACCCGTGCATGCCCCGGAACCCACACCAGTCTGACTGTGTTCTTCCTGCCAAGTTTGTTTAGGGCCTTAACACAGTTCAGGACCAGTATTGACTGTCACTGAGAATATACACAGTCCTGTCAGTGACATTACTGTTTTTATTCTCCTGAGCCCAGGCTATTATAGCATAGGTTTCCGCTTGAAAGACCGTTGCATATTTGCCCATGCTTTGGCTCACCTTGCAGTCGTTGGCATAGATACCAGCGCCCGATCTTGTTTCTATTTTGGAACCATCAGTGTACCAAATGAGACAACCCTTATTAGGGAATTGTAGACCTTGTCTCCATTCGTCCTTCGTGGGGACCTTTATTTTAAAATAATTTTGAATATGTGCAATGGTTGCATTTTGTCGCATCCCATGCTCATAATCCTTTTGAGATCCTTTGAAATCTCCAATTTTGTGTGTCAAGTTACGAATTTTGTGTGTTATGTTAACGCTCCACAGCCCATGCACAGATAGTCTGTGTAGCGCCTTTATCGCCTCTGACTCCACAACAATGTGTAGCGGCGTTAGATCCAGCAGGACCTCCAAACAAAACAACAAAAACTTTATAACTTAATAAATAACTATACTAAACAAGCAGCCAATTCAGTGAAGCTAGAAAGCAGAAAAAGCAAGCTAGGCAGTGCAACTATTAAAGCATAAATACAAACCTCCCCCAAGTTATTACCCTAACTAAAATATTTCTTCTCAGAGTTCGAACGAGTTAGTTCTTTTATTTTAGTACCAGTCCATCAATCAATATAATTGAACCGACTGGGTTTTTTATTGATTGTTCTAGACAGTAAATGACTTGAAACGGTTTAAAAGTTAAGAGAATCCATTAGGTGGGCCTATTTAGAGTTCTGTATAGGCTTGTAGGATGGGTGGGAAAAGGCCGATTATTTGACTATTGTCAATAATACAATTGGTAAGATACAAACTTACCAACTTTCGATTAATATTGAAATATATTAACTTTAATAGCTTTTATCTATAACACAACACATATTATTACAGCCTAATTAAAATAATAAGCTAAAGTTTTAAAAAGACATAAAAATGTATTTATGTTTAGGACACGTCGAATTAAAAAGGAAAATAATCATAATATATTGAAAGTTGGAGCCAGTTCTAGAAATAGAACTCACATAAGAAGAATCGGGTAAAAAACTCATGTTCACTCCTTCAGTCGCCAATAGAGCCTTTTGCCATTTACCCGAGCCCGATTCAGACGCCGTGCTACTGAAAAAGACGCAGTAACATTTTACACGAACCGATAATTAAACCCAAGATCTTACACACAGTAGTCGCATTTAAAATAACAACGCCACCGAGGCAGCTAAAATTATATACTCATTTAAATACAATTTTGACCTAAGCATCGACCATAGGTAACACAAATCTATTCCGCCTAGGGCAAACAGAAAAACTACTTTAAAAGTTTAGCGGCTCCACGGGACAAACATGAGATTGACTCAAAACTTTATAATTAGATTAGCTTATCTCCTTCATATTTTTAAAATAATTGTTTTTGGACAATATTTTGTTAAGAATTTGATTTAAAAGTATTTTCCTTTTGATACATTGCCCCCTTTCAACTTTGCTAATTCTCATAAAAACGAAATCAATTTTTTTTTTATTTTATTGTTTGGCAAACGAGCAGACGGATCACCTGATGTCCGCTACGCATACTTGGTATATTGGTTGTTCTTATATAGTTCACGATTAGATTTTTTTGATTTTACTTGCTAAGGGACAATCGAACTATCAGCATATCTTTTGGTATGTGAGATGAGGAAAATCACTTTCGCGTTGCAGACCCGAGGGAAATGTAATTAAAGGATGGGAACGAGAGAGGTCGGTAACTAAACGTCCGCAATTCTTAAAAGGTACACACATATTCCCTATCATCCATCAGGTTTTATGGAAGCCTGTATTATAAGTCGTATGCTCATTACATGGCCAACGCAATACCAGCTAAAGCTTTTTAAATATCGGCACATGACTTTACGAATTAGGTTTGAATGTCACTCAGTCAATAATCTTTTTGAATACATAATAAGCAATCAATCAAATCGACGTGGCTATAGATTTTGCCCACAGCTTCACTCGTGTAAATGTATTTAAGTTAGGTTAGTAACAGTATTTATTGATAGATGAAAGTTATCCTATGTTATTCTTTTCTGTTCCCCTGACAATGTGTATGCGAAATTTCATGATGATCGGTCGATTTGTTAAGGCGTGAAAGCGTTTCAAACAAACAATCAAAGTCACATTCGCATTTATAATATCAGTTAGTTAGAATTTATTATTAAGTAGTTAGGATAATATAGGCGCCAGTTAGTTCATCATAAGGTTAATAAAGTAGCAGCGCATGATAATTCGTTTGCAATATTCAATAGAAGTTCGCTGGTTGGCTACAACTTATTAAAATAAATATCTTATATTAATGAGGTAAGCTGAGATATATATCTTGAAGTGTTCAGAATGCGACAATAAGCACGTATCCAATTACTTAGAACCTAAGAACATAGCCGATGAAGTGGTCGCCTCATCAATACACCAAATATTGTAGGTTCGAATCAAACACGGGAAAAATTGTGTGATTAGCAAAGGTTCCGGGTTCCGAGACTGGGTGCTCTTCGTGCTCATTGAAAATCAAAATGTCTTTATTAATTTAAGTCATAACGTAATACTTATAAACGCTAAGGTTAAACTAACTAAACTAAACTATGAATTTATATGGTAGTTTACGTTAAGCAAAGCAAGGGCGTAGCGCCAATGACAGGAACAAGGGCAAGAAACTCACGGCAGCTCTTTTTATCGCCAATTTTACGATGCTGCTTATTAAACAAATTATATATGTTAAGAGCTGCAACGATTATACAATTGTTTAAAAATTTGTAACGTCCCACGTACATACAGGAGTTGTCTTTTTAAGGAGAAAAATAACCACCTCTGGCAGCCCTATATACAGTAAGGGTACAGAGTACGGTGATATACGTCAGCTTATAATTTTATCATATAATATGTAGACTGTACATAAAAGCATGACCTTTACTGATACTATTATAATAGGATTTATCGACCGAGAAACCTTAAACCGCGTTTGCTTACTGACCGCGTGGTCATAAAATATTCATATTCCCGAGATAAAAATGATGGCTGTAAAATTGTATAAAATATTCTTTATTCAGTATGTATTCTATCAGCTTACTGAGCGTTCGTTTAAGTATGTTGTATATACTTGGACTCGCTGGATAAGCTGATGGCTCTGCAGTAGAGAATAATAATAAACATATTAAACACAAAAAAGGCATCGTGTACTTAATTAACATTTCACCGGCTATGATTTAGCTATCACGTAATAGGAGGCGATCTTATTGCCGTCTTTAGGCTTAAAACCAGACTCCATACTGTTACTAATAAACACTAATTGACAAGTGAACCAGATCTAAGACTTATCATGCGTAGCAATCGCATTCACTACCGCTGTGCCACCGAGGTAGGCAACAGTTATCATAGCTGTTAAGAATAGGTAGCCATATACAAAACATTTTAGTTAGTATCTTATTTTTTTGTGTCACGATCGAGCCTTGTAAGGTATTTGACCCAAAATAAGATGAAAACATTTTCTTAAGTCGCTAATGACTGAACTCAAATACAAACAAAAACAATTCTTTTAAAAATTAAGCTGAGTCTACAGAAAGCAAAGCAGTAAAAAGTTTGAAGATCTTAATGAACGATCTTCAAGTCACGCCAAGTTCAAGGTGACTTGTTCTTTTAAAGAAATATGACACTTTTATATGTATCTCCTGGGTTTTCAGGTTAACGTTAGCTAAAATGCAGATAACTACTTCGAAAAACAGATTTCATATTTTATTCACCATTAGTAAAATTAATGAATGCTTCAGAAATTATGTTTCAAAATTAAAATAATGTCTCAGTTTTGAAATAGAACAAAATAGAATTAGTCAAAAATTCTATATTTTCTTATAACTATTTTTATCTTATTTAATCGTGGAATATAAATTAGAAATAGAAGTAAAACGAATAAATATTGCCTTTGGCTATGCGATATCAGGGCGCTATTTACGGGTGAAATAAGAATTGGAATTCTTATTCAATGTATACTGTGATAGTGTGTAACTATCTATTAGATATTGGCGCAATGAAAATTAAATGAAAATTTCATAATGGGTCGAATGGTTGAGATATGGTCCAGCACCTATAAATTAACGTGAAGAGAACACTTTGCATTCCTTTTTATGCATATTATTAATTCTATATTTTCTTATAACTATTTTTATCTTATTTAATCGTGGAATATAAATTAGAAATAGAAGTAAAACGAATAAATATTGCCTTTGGCTATGCGATATCAGGGCGCTATTTACGGGTGAAATAAGAATTGGAATTCTTATTCAATGTATACTGTGATAGTGTGTAACTATCTATTAGATATTGGCGCAATGAAAATTTAATTAAAATTTCATAATGGGTCGAATGGTTGAGATATGGTCCAGCACCTATAAATTAACGTGAAGAGAACACTTTGCATTCCTTTTTATGCATATTATTAGCTAAGTGTAAAACAGAAAAACAGGAGATATTTGCCGGGACGACTCGTCAGAATATCCCAACAATACCGACAAGTGCACTTGACGGCTATAGACACAGAGCGATTGCGAGCGGTTAACACAAAGCTTTTGAAATTGGAATGGATTTGTAAATGGAGAGTCACTGTCAAGAACTGTAATTGAATGGTTAATACAGATAGAGATGGCACTGTATGATAGTGTTGGGATTAGGAAAATACGACTATTTTCGATAGTTATTGTGGCCTTGCTTTGCTTGCATTGCTAATGCCATTCTGATAACGATTATTTTCGTTCGTATTATATTTAGATAAATACTTAATTAATACTTTTATTAATAAAGACTATAAAGTAGTCAACCAATTTTATTAACAAAATTTCAAGACAATCTTCACAAGTCTTAACAAGTCAAGACAAGTCTTAACTAAAAAAAACAACACTTGTATCCTGTGTAATGATCAAATCATAACACTGGCAACGTCAGGACTAGTGATTAAACAATTGCGAAATCCGTCAAATTTTAATTGATTGTAAGAGAAATAGGTTGGCAATATCGAAATTTTTGCTGTTAGGAACGTGACACTCCGGGTGTAACCCAATTTGCAATATTTCGCTTTAGCGGCTACACAAGATATTTCTCGACAACTTCGCAGTGAGTGGACTATAAATTGAAAGTTGGGTAACATCTGCCGTCCATAAAGCTCCCGAACAACGTTAGTATTATTCGGTTATGCTACCTTTTTTTAGCAGTGCTTTTATCTTTTAAGGATTGGTGTATCATAGCTGTGTGCTGGATTGCCCTTTATAAACAGACGTTGCCAGAAAATAGCACCTAATTGAATTCATTCTTGGAACTTTAGTATAATTTTAGTAACCTAAAATTAATAAGAAAATTTTGATGATGAAGCTAAAAGTTTAGAGTTTAGAGTTAGAGATTCACTCAAAATAATTTCACCACTCGATTGATACTAAAATATTTACAATTTAAAACCACAGCGAATGAAGTTTGTACCGGCTTAAATTTTATTTATATATTCGTAAATGAAATTATAATTTTCATTTGAAATGAATTCGGTAAATGTAGGCATGGAAGATAATTCAAGGAATTATGTTTCTTAATTTAATATTCTAAGCTGAAACATAGGGCCATATTATTACTTTGTGAAATAAATTTGGTAGGTGAAGTAAACAAAGATCTTTGTTTTTTGTTGTTTTAAAAACAACTAAGCAAATAATCTGATAGGATCTGGCTGGGCGTAAATATTTAATACTTAAATCTATAAGTCAGGACTATACACACACTAGTGTGTGTGTGCGTATGTGTGTGTTTATTTGTGTCAGTTATATTGAAGGCATTATGAAGTAAAAACTGTTAGTGGCAGAATATTTATTACTGAACAAGTTTACAAAATAATGTACGCCTTTTAGAGTCTGAAACCGAGGCTAGTTACTGAAATAAATTATAGAAGAATAAATTCTGTATAATAAATATTTTCGACGTAGTTAGTCTCTTAAAATGCTTATGTTGTCAGTACAATGTTATGCAAAGTTTCGGTTACTAATTTCCTTCAGTAATGAGTATGAAGCTTCCTCGATTCATCAGAAATTACATATATCATAAAAAATCGATGGAACAAGCATCAGATACAAAAATATCTTATATACTTTGCGAAATTCTTACTTATTATGACATCAACCCCGTCTGTGATGTGCACTTATAAATATATTCTCGTAGATATACTTGCTTGTTGTCACCAACGGCAACAATGTCAAGCCTATATATAATTATACTGTCCCATAAATGGGTGAGCATGAGCCGCTTCTTAGTATGATAAGGGTTAGGCCATATTCTACCAAACCATCCCAGTATGGTATTGCTGCCTTATATGCATTAATATAATTTAATCGATGCAAGTTCTGTTACGTCAAAAACATATTGGCCGATGTTGGATACTCACTATAGAAAGTTTAGGAGATTGGTATACCAAGTCTCTGTCAAGATCTTATACAACCTTGGCAAGAGTAAACATATAAAGTTCTGAGCTTTAAAATAGAATAGAATAGAATTTATTTGCTAGAAACATCGTACAAAAGTGTTACATATATTTTAGATCGACATGTTTCGCCGGCACAGCGGCATGAAAATCTTATTATTTTAATAATTATTACATTACATTAATAACAAATCTAATGAAATTAAACAGTCACAAGAAAACTATATATATATATTAGTAAACGACTAAGAAAACACATAATTGACAACATCAATTGATAATTCTTACTTATGCTTATACTTCATGGCAAAGTCGAGACTAAAATATTTGCACGGATACTTTACAAAATACTCATTAATAGAATAAAAACTTTCCTGCAACAACCATTTTCTTAATTCAATACAGAATTTTCTAAAAGGCAGTTGAGTAATTATCTTTGGCAAGGCATTGTATATCAAAGGAGCCATATAGACGCAGCTGTGCCGAAAAAGTTCTAACTTAGGAGCAGGTATATCAAATTCTAAATGAGTGACTTTTCTCTTATTTGTGTTATTTTTTGCTTCGAATAAAGAACGATAGCATCTTAAAAATTTAGCCACCTCATAGATATATATGCAGGGTACAGTTAAGAGATTTTGTGATTTAAAAATAGGTCTTCATGAGTCAGACCACTCCAAATTATAAATCGTACGAATGCACTTTTTTGAGCAATGAAAATTTTGTCTATCTCGGATGAATTGCCCCAAACAACTATATCATAACGAATTACCGAGCAGATGTAAGCATGATACACCATTAAGGAAGTTTGCCTAGATGTAACATCTTTAATTTTCCTTAAAGCAAACACAAATTGGTTGATCTTCTTACAAATATTATCGATATTTTTTATTTTTCATTTTTTCAAGTAGATATTTCAGCATGAACTAGAATACCTATACCGAATATAAATATTCGGGATTGATTTATACGACCAAGCAAGGTTTAAGAGGCCTTTTATTCAAACATTTGCTGTAGTTTGTTTCGTAAATATATGAATGTTTTACACATTACAGAAGTTTTAGAGGCCCTAAAAATATATGGAAAGAAGTATAAGGGTCGATATTGATCTAACGCTTATCTTTGCCATATATTTAAAGTAAAATACCTAATGTGGTTATGTAATTTTATTATTCACGAATATAATGAAATATAATAAATAATTTATTCACTACATATTTACAGTAGTACAACTGTAGGTTAAATATACATATATAATTTTGTTGTAGACAAATAATTATATGACGTATGATAATGAATACAATGAAAGTGAATAAAGCAAGAAAGATACGTCAGGATCGTAGCTAGTGAAAATCCGTATTCTTTTTCTACCTCTATGGGAAACAGGTGTAAATCGACGTATGTATGTGTGACGTGTGTGATACAGGTCAAAATGTATCTGATCCACACATAGTTGTGTCACGTGTCGGCTAAGTCAGGATATTCATTGTGTCCGTTGTGTTATAGCACACAAATTTATAATGCATTAAACCTACGAATTGTACCATGAAACTCGTATTTTTTAATACTGGCAGCCGTTTGATTTCCTATGCAAGCTCTACTACCATCTTAAAAACGAAGATTGTTTTCTGTCTTTAACGGATAATAAGCCGTGCTTATCCGATATCAACATATTATTTCTGTAACAAATGTAACCGGGTTTTCGGCTATAAAACTTTACTTATTTCTAAACGATACAGCACTTCTGTTACTTACCCATGAACTATAAATAGCGCACAATGTAGCTCGCACTTTGAGTCCCGTTCATTTAAGGGGTCGCAGCCCAAGTGTTGAGAACACTCAACTTTTGTACTTCAAGAAAGGTAAACTACGAAAATTGTTCAGTATGTTTTGTTATTGTTTTCGTCCTTATAAATATATTACACCGATTTGATATAGTGACAGCTTGACAATAGAGCAGCTTTTATTTAGTAATGTAACTGTTTCTCGAAAACCCCAGGCTGATTAAAATTTCACATTTCCCTATAACTGGGATTTTTACTAATGATCAGCCCTCCCCCAGTGGAGGGGGTTTAGCGCCCCTAACCCCGCGCAAAACCTGTAGGGTTCCTCCCTTACTGAACACCCTCCCACCGATGGTATTTATAAAGTGTAAATACTTGAATTATGAGAGGAAATCGAAATAACACTTTTGAGGACGAAATACAGATATCTACTTTAGAACGACGCGACGATACATTAGTATTGGTTTGTGATCACTCTTTCATACAATCGCATACCGAAAAATGGTTGCAAGGTCGCGCACTTCAATAGCCTACGATTGCCACGGCAGGGAATTAAACTCGCATCTTCCCCCATCCTACGGATGTCATGTCCGCTATCTGCCGTATCACACTCATGAACGAGGCCCACGGCCAGGCTGCGTCCACCACGCATGACAATAGTTGTATTGAACATTATACGATGTGGAATCAAAGCCTCAGCCTCAGACCACCTTGGTCTACATCTCGATAATTGATGTTCACGCGAGCGTCGTCCTTGGTATAGGGCCACCGCGCATAGATAACAGGGTCGCAGGGTTTACGCCTCACCCAACGGGGAATCGAACCCCGATAACCCGTCGAGGGTATGACGGGTGCATAGCCCACTATGCTATTGGGATGGCTTTAGCACATAGCCTACAAAGCCTACACCTGGTCTACCGCCTGATTCCTGATCCTCAGGACATCCGTTCATTCATCCCTGACTAAGGTACCGGATCAATACTAATGCGTACGTGACAAACGTTGCACGAATTTACTGCTGGATATATTATTATAAATTTAATACTTTACTCAGTCTGGGACATTAATGCATATATATTGGTCATATTATACACCTATAACGCCGCGAACATAATATGAATATTAAGCACTCACCGGATTAGGTAGGACCCCCACACAACTACACTGCTTTTATTTTACCCATTATCACCACACTCGATTCTTGCTCCCTTTACTGAACTATCGCTCCGACGACCTTCCTCTCCCAGAGTTAAAAACTAAGTGTCACCTAATTTGCTCATTTCGAACATGTTAACCTGCTAAGATCCTTTCTCATGGTTTTCTGTCTCATGACCCCTTTTTACATCTCTTTATAACTAATGCAAAGAGGTCCACTCCGTTGCCTACTTTATGATTATCAGATGTGGGGATGCTTTGTTCTTAAGACCCTTATAGCCAAGTATTTTATTAAATTCACAGAATGCATTAAGCACTTGTCAGGCTATCCCATAATTTAAACATTTAATGTTCGTAGGAGAGGTTATGCTTGTCAGACCCATAGAATTTATGGTTTCGCTAATTGCATAACGAGAACGCCACTTATGGTAAATAAATGTGTGCCTTTTATAATAGAATATTGACGTGTGAAATATATATTTATTGTGTGACGGGCTAGACCGTTACAGTAATAAGCCTCAATAAAAACTTGAGTGTGAAATCTATACTAATATTATAAAATGTCAAGATTTGTTTGTTGGTTTATGTATAATAGAAAAATTCTGAAACTACAGCACCGATTATAATAATTGTTTCACCATTAGAAAGTTTCTTTATCAGTAGTAATTTACGCTAAAATACATTACTCCTAGACTAACGGTAGCGGAACACTAATCATAAACGCGAGTGACACCATGGAGGATAACTAATATAGTACTGTAGTAGTTGTTTTGACTCAAATTTTATCCTTAACTAGTTTAATTTTATAAACCAAGAACGAAGTCATGCTTCCGGTCAAGATATTATTTGTCTCCGTGACGCAGCGGTACTGAATGCGATTGCTGTGCATGAGGTTCCGACCATGTACATGAGGTGACCGACGTTCGTCTTACAGTGAGGTAAGTGGAAAGTTTTGCGGTTGTTAAGGCGACTGCCTACCCGCGGTAACAAGAATGATACACGTGCTAGAACTTCAGGGGCGTCTATTAGACCATGGATTAGTTTGCTTAAAAATACAATGTCACCAATTTTACGTCTACTATGGAGGTGTTTCATTTTAAAGAATTTGAGACGGTCTTCGTAGGACTTCAACATACGGCAATTATTATTTGAGTATGCAAGATGGTATAAGAATTTTTTTTTAATTCTTTCTATGCGATCTATATGCACTTGATAACATGGATTCCACACTGTGCTGCAATATTCTAACATGCGGCGTACTAGAGATTTGTAAACAAGGATGGTAAGAGTGGGTTCTTTAAAAAATTTCATTTCCCCATTAATAAATCCAGCTAGTCGAGAACTTCTATTCACAATACTGTCTATGTGATGTCTGAAACTAAGGGTACTATCGAAAGTAATGCCTAGGTCGCGTATTGTATATACTTCGGGTAACATGACGTTATTGATAGAATAATTAATGTTAATGGGAATTTTCTTTTTTGTAAATTTAATGTGGTAACATTTTTCATAATTCAGTACCTTTAGTTTCAGACTCTCAGTTCTCTGTGCACCACGTATATACAGCATTTAAGTCTGATTGAAGGATATCTATATCGTTTTGACTTTCGATGGAACGGTAAATTTTAAGTCATCAGAATATAATTTATAATTAGAATTAATTACTTGTTTAATATCATGTATATATACCAGGAAAAATAGCGGACCGATGTGAGAACCTTGCGGAACTCCTGAGGGAACTTTTCTTTTACTAGATTTAAATCCGCGAAGATAAACTAATTGTGAACGATTGTGGATGTTTATTTTTATTTGAAGTTAAATTTAAGCCGGCCTCGATGGCGTAGTGGTTAGTGTAACCGATTGCCACGCCTGAGGTCGAGGGTTCGATTCACAAGTCAAACATTTGTGTGCACGAACATGGATGTTTGTCTTGGTCTGGGTGTTTCTATGTATAATATGTATATCTTTACAAAAAAAAGTATAAAATTATTATGTATGTTTATCCATTACACTCGTAGTACAAGCTCTGCTTACTTTGGGCTCTAGATGGTGTTGTGTGTAAATTCACATTAAAAGTGTAGCTTTGACGTTCGTTAGTGTTACTTTATAACCTACGCGAATAAACATCTCTTAAATTTTTTTTCGAATATTCAGACGTGTGGTGAAATCTTAGTAATAAGCTTCAGTTGTCGATCTTAGAAAGCGGCACCCTAAAGTTAGTGAAGGAACTTGCTTACGAAACTTTGGAACGCTCTTTCGGCACATGTCATTGTGTACCCTCCATTCTATAACATTGGGTCCTTCAAAAGTAGTGTGAAGAAGCATCTGGTCAGACCAGCTTGGCACTAACGACGGCTAGAAGACATCTATCTTCTCCTCGTCGTCACTGTCTCTGGACTGTAATTGGGCTTTCCATCAGCTCCGTTACAATCAAATTGCCGAGTTACAACAACAAAAAAAAAAATTATGTTTAGTATTGTATTCGTGTATGCAGTTATTTGTCCGCGTACTCTTATAGATTGCTATTTTATTAAGAAGGATATTATATAGGACCTGAAATCTTTGCTGTTTACATTTAGCTGTTTTTTATTATTCTGGGTATGCTTCAGTTCGAACACGATTTCACCTCAAGTGACTATGGAGCACGCTTACCTAGAATTCAGTCGCGACTTAAAGGCACCCAGATCGATACTCATCGGAAGAAACAGAGTTCCACTACTTTCCAGTACGCATTATAAAAGTGGAAGCAAAGCGTTTCGTGTGTATACTCAGCGCTGGTCTGTTTGTGTGTTCGTCTGCTGATAGAATGGGGAAGGAGGAATCAAATTATGTAATACAGCTTATACTAAAGCAACTCGACTCGGGAAGTTATGGAGCCTATGAAGAAAGTGACTCGAGCGGCCCTGCCGATTGCGGTTATGTCAAGGAACAACGTGATAGGTATAGTCGGTATTCCGGGAGGTCCATTATCATCATTTCAACATCTTTTTCTCTTACCCCGGTGAGCCCGCCATAACCCCTCCGCCCGCCCTCGCGAAGGGGTATGCGTCAATGCATTCACCCACGTAAAAAAAGAAAAGAAGTGTTAACCCTAGTATAGCGCAGCCACTAAATTGCTTGCACTTGCATCCTTTCATAGAATACAAGTAAAAGTTGAAACTATGTAGAATCATAGTTGGTAGAATTTAAGATAATACACCCTTGCCTAAACTTTCAGCGATAAAAGCCTGCTATTATTATTTACATGACATTGATTAAAATTGATAGTGATTATTGTTTATATTATTAAATGACATATATAGTCTAGTTTGAGTAATGTTAACTTATATAACTTGTGACTTAAAATTGATCTAATTATTATTCCTATTGCAATTGGTGTGTATTTAATTTTTTGTTTTGCTTTGTTTTTATTTTAATTGAATTACTTTATTGTAGTATATTATTCTATCATGTAATGCCAATGTACTATATCAAACGCAATGTAAAAACTTTTGGTGATCAAATAAATAAATATTATATTTTATATGGTCTAAGAAATATGTCATTGCGCATCCATGGGTCAAAAGATTAGGCATACGAATATCACACCCGTTATGTTAAGGGCAAAAATCATATCAGACGCTTATAAACAGTTTTACCCGAGCCATATAGTTGTAATAAACAGCGTTACAGCATGATACCCAGATCGTTTACGTCATAAATCTTATGACGTCACGACCATGGTGTGTTACGTCCCTAGATTTTAGTATGCATAAAAAAGCCCTGTGTATACGATACCCTGCTAGTAAAATGTATATTGACTTAAGTATTAAATATGAAAAAGCTTTTAAACTATAATAGGTCAAATTTTAATATTAACATTCTATTTTCTATTAATAAACATAAGATATTTTGCTGTTCTGACATGTTTACAATATACAAGTTTATATGGTATCAAAAGATTATGTAATATTAAAAATGACTGGCCGCCGGTGTGCCACTGCATCTCAGTAGATTAAGAGAATAATGCTTGTGATATACCAATAAAATAATTAATAATGTTAACCTGAGAATATTTTAGACGACATTTGGTGTGAAATGTTCTGACTAAGCGTAAGTAGGCCTTGAACCAGGCGCGAAGTGAAAGATGATAGGCAGGCTTCAAATATAATAGCTTATTGCACAGACACGAGAAAATTTAGCACAGCACAGCACAGGACAACGTCACAGTCCGATAAAGTAAAATAGTAAATAGAAAGCACAGGGTAGAAAATTGAAAAGCAAAATCTTTTCAAGATAATGATATAGCAGCGATAGCGATATGTGGGAGACCGTAGCGCTGCTCAGCAGAGGTCGACTTCGATCTAAAGGCGCGCATCCCTGACTTTTCGAAGTTATATGCGTATTAAATAGTTAATTAACGCTCGCTTTTATCAGTAAAAGGAAACTTTATGAGGAAAACTGCATGTCTGAGAGTTCTCCATTATATTCTCGAAGATATATGAAGTCATCTAGCCCACAGTTGGTTGCTGGACATGAGCCTCTTCTTAGTGTGATGCAATCACACTAAGAAGAGGCTCATGTCCAGCAGTGGAACAATTTAATACAGAGCTGATATTATAATAAGTATTTTTGAAATAACAATCATAAAGCAGTGGTTTTGTATATGCGCGGAATATAATTGACATAACTGTCTCGTTTAGAGTAAGATTTTTGGTCAAAAATATTACACTTGATTGCTAAAATAATTTTGCACAAAATCAAAATATGGGCAACTACTCTTTTAGCAACAATAAATAAAATTATTTAACATGAATTCAGTTTTGACACGAGATGAACTGGTCTTTCTGAAACGGGGTACTAGCATTTAAACATTTAGTAATTTAATAATACTAGACAAAAGTATTCACATTTCGGTTTGAAGACGTCATGTTGAAGTTTGTTGCCATCTTGGAAATTATTCACGGCACGATGTAGGGAACTTGTTACTGTATAACATGTTAGCTGCGGTCTGTTGGATGATCTACTTTTATTAGAAGTTAGATTAGTGTGGCAAGAACTGATTAGAAACTGTTCTCTACGGATCTGTTGCAACCTGAAATTGAAGTGATTTTAATGAATTTGGTAGAACGGAGGGTGAATCTACTTCATGTAGGAAATGTATATTCTCTTTATTTAGTGATTATGTGATCAAGCTGCCTCGTCGCTGCCCGAGCGTGGACTAGGGCGGGTTCGACCACAACACGTTTTAAAAAAATTGCGTGATTCAAATGTTTTTTAAAATATAATAATAAAATACAAGGAATGGAAAGAACATCTAGATTCAGATCTGGGTCTTCTTTCCATTCCTTGTATTTTTATATATTTGCCGCTCTTATTTCAATTTTATTTGAAAGTCCATCTTTAATTCTTTTTCCTAAGATACAAGGGTTAGTGAAAGTCATGCCAGGCGATCATGGGCCACAATTACCGCTTAGCTCTTGGTGAAACGACGTTTACCGTCTTGGTTGTATAAAGAAAAATAAAGCGTTTAATAAATTTATGCTATCTTGGTAACCTGTAACACAGCAATCGCATACATTACCGCTGCACAACCACGCAGTCTAAAAAATATGTCCATATACGCACCACTACTGCGATTCATACGTCATATCTTTGACGTCATATAACATATACTCGTAACTTTGGATATACTTAAAATCTAAAACTTGGTAAAAGTAATTTCCAATTTTGTACAGTTTAGATGAAGTTTATCATAATATACGAAAATATTTCGAACAAGTTAAATGAGGCAGTTAAGTGTGTCAGTGATACAAGACATTTTAAAAAATTTTTCACTTAGTTAAGATAACTCTACAAAATGTGTATGAAATTACAAACAAATTTTTCCTTACAACTTTGAACATTGATCGATTCAATCGAGTGAAATGCGATTGAATTTTGTTAAAGTGATGTAATTATTCGTATTAAGCTAAAGTATAACATTGTCTTCTTTTTACGCGAATGTTATTCATTGAAATTAAACTACTATATACGGATTTTGTCGCGTTGTTTATTTATCACTGTCACGGGACCCCCGTGACCATGGCTGCTGAAAAGCAACTGAAACATCGGGGAAAGTGTAAACCTAAATATAAATAGATTTAATAGTTAAACTAATTGTATTAGCTTATAAGTTAGTAAAATAAAATCAATAGTAGTAGTAGTGTAATAGTTTCAAAATGTTGTAATACAGTGATAAATAAACAACGTGATAAAATCCGTATATAGTAGTTTAATTTCAATGAGCTAAAGTAGTCTATTTTATTTATCTTTCAAGATAGATGCGTTATTATATTCTTAGTGTTTGCTAAAAGAAACTTTTGCGAACCGCGAGGGTGGTATTACTCGGTTTATTTGGAAGTTATTATAATAACTAAAATTGTTGGGTTTACCCCTATGGTATAATGGAGATTGTACTCAACCTGTCAATTGTTTGATTGCCAGACATAATAGAAAACCTATTGTATGTATTTGGCCGCCGTTGCGCCACTGTGACACAACAGGTAAAATACTTATAACGTAGTAAATATTTATTGACACATAAAGGAAATTAAGCAACCTATTGGTTGCTATATAGATATTTTTCATTTTCATCTATCACATACATATATTTACAAAACAAAATAACACTACTGACAATAGTTAGTCGCGTTATTTTGTCTTGCAAATATAGCGTTGATATATACATAGACTTATACATAGCCAGAAAAGGTAGGCAGAGGTGAATAGCACTCAGAATTCGTCAACTACAGTTTGAGGTCCCACGTAAAAGAAGGCCAAAGTATTACCGTCTCCTGGCTCCAGTTTCAGACTCCATGCCACTATTGAGAAGTTCTCGATAGTAAAACCGAACACTAACATATACACTGTTAGGATATCAAATCCGAGACCTTTCATGTTTTTCTGTGCACAGGGCATCTTTGTGTGTGTTCCCAAACGGCCTGGATTTACGGAAAGTAATAATAGTCCGCATTAAGCAGAAGCTTCTGGAATAAAAACAGTGGAATATATACAGTAATGTATTCGAAACGGGTTTGGATATGCTTGCAATTCACTGATGTAGGGGTTTAGTAAATGGAGCAGATAAGTAACACAAATACTTCAGCTTCGGTACAGCATGGCAGGTATTGCAAGATTCGCCTATTAAAGGAATGTTGTCCATCGACTACAGTTGCAATTACTCGACAAAAGCACCGTGCAATATTAAATAAATTGATGTGCTACTATTTCTAAATACTTATTGTTTATGGGATTCTTACTATCTGCACTTCGACCACTGTAATAACTGTGTAGCCAAATTGAAGAAGCCAGATAGAAGTGAAAACTATGGGAAAACACTAAATTTTGACGACATGAAGCACCGGGCAAGATTAAGCAGTCTTGAAATTCGCAACGAAGTTAATCAGTTTATACTCTGACTAAAATAAATTATGTATATTTATGAAATAACAGTTATTAAAGCGGTCGTACTGAGTTTACGTATATTTTTGGAACGCTTGACTTATCACATAAATTTAACACGATAGTAAGAAGCTATTGTATCCATATAACTCATGTACTCGTCGTATACACACATTAATTTAGTTAGAAAACTTTTGGTCTTATTACCTTATATCCGAAGGGGCAAAAATAATTGTATTACACACATTTTGCCAACTATGGGAAGAAGGTTTGTTGTTTTAAGTATTTTTCACATCTTGAATCGTAATTTCGTATATTATTAATATGTACGTAAGCCATTTTTAAATATACATATGTACAGTAACTAAATACGACAAATTGATAATGTGAGGAATTAAGGTCACATGACAATGTAATGATATTAAAAATTTATGACAACAGTGCATTCAGCAGAGCCACAATTAGGACCTCAATACAACATGTCGTACTCAAAACTAATATTCATATGACTTAAGTTGAATTTTAGTAGTTGCTGCAAAGATACACAAAACAACAAATACACAATTAGAACAATTCAATCGATATTTTAGCGGCTCACTGCTGCTAAAATATCTGGATTGTTTTAAATTATTTTACGTGTAATTTGCCACCTCTAAGAATTTATTGTTCTTCGTACGGGAGTCGGTGGATTGCGTCGGAGGTTGCTGCAAGATGTTATTGCAGATCACTGGTCCGGTTATTTCGATCTAACGTCTAGTATTTGCACTGGCTGCAGCTAAGGAATTTATCTTAAACCTGAAGCTTATTCCCTGCCTTAGGCGCCTCAGACCAAATTAGTGACGTAAAGCTTTTATTGAAGAACTTTGCGAAATGGTATTTTCTGGCGGTTAGCTGTGTAATAATTATCGATTTCATTTTATTTTTAATGTAACCTATAAAATATTGGGGTTATAATTGTTGTTTTATGCGTAATTCTTGTAAGAAGTTATTTAGCATCTAGCTACTAATATAATAACAATTTAATCCTTTAATACGTATTTATTATTATACCTTCACTACATATTGAAATCCAAAATGGCTATCAAGATAATATAAATAATTATTTTATAGAGGTTAGATAAATTCAATTAAGTAATATAAAATCATATAACGCAGAAAAGGACCTGTGATAAAAAAGGCATGTGTTGAAATAAATAGCTGTTTAAACAATTTATCAAGGCCCACAATAAAACGCTTCAGCAATATACTATTTAGGTTGTATTATATTTTTATTTCCCGAATCCCTACCTGTGTTAACTGTTGCGCTGTATAATCGACTTTATTTTAAGAATCATAAGGTATAAAGTTGTAACGAATTATTTAAGTGACAACAATAGAATCATACAAAAAAATAAATTTGTTTGGATATCCACTGTCTTTGTAAGGGTATAAAGATGGTTTATTTTAATAAATGTCGATGTCAATTAAATTGGGATTAAATATAATGACCATCAAAAATACTAATTGCACAACAAAATATGCTTACTAAAATATATCATAACCAGTGCCTATACGCCTCAAATTACTGCATTCAGTCTCGGAAGGGTTAGGTTATGTTAGGTTCCTTCTTATATCCACCCAAAAATAGGAGCCCCGCGAAGGGGGGTTCCGTCGACTTAGTTTAATCTCTTTAAATTTATTTTGGTGTGCAATTAGTATTTTTGGTAAGCATATTTTGCCTTGCAATTAGTATTTTCGGTGGAACAAAGACAAAAAATTGAGGAACATTTAGATACTACCCAATTAACTATTAACGAGATGAAAAAGCTTTCGCAAAAAGTTTAGGTTTCAGCTTTAGATTCATTATACTAAATTATGATTTGTTGTTGAATCAGTAGTTTAATTAGCCTAAAAGAACAAGAACGATATTTATATTATTTTTTAACCCCCGACGCAAAAACGACGGGGTCTTATAAGTTTGACGTGTCTGTGTGTGTGTGTGTGTGTGTGTGTGTGTGTGTGTGTGTGTGTGTGTGTCTGTCTGTGGCATCGTAGCTCCCGAACGGATAAACCGATTTTAATTTTGTTTTTTTTGTTTGAAATGTGAATTAGTCGGGTGTGTTCTTAGCTACGTTTGATAAAAATCGGTTCAAATTGGCCGCCGCCACAAAATGGCGGATTACATATTTTTTCACAACTCCCTCAATATGGATATCAAATGAAAGGGCTTGACTAGTAGAATATTATACACTATAATAAATTTCAAATCCAAGATGGCCGCCACCACAAAATTACATATTTTCACAAATTACAATTTTTTTAATCAGGTATTTTTAATACTTAGCGTTAGTAAATGTGAAATAAAGTAATTCATTGTAGTATAGAAAGTATTTTTGTTACATGTTTGAGTTGTTATACGTAAAAAAGGTACAGTAAAGTATCTTGTCTTTATAATCTCATATACCTAACATACGGGCATTTTTGGTCATTCATAGTGGCACATTGGATAAAGATTTAGTAATAGTAATAATATTTTTATTTCAGGCCAATGATCCATATAGTGTAAGTATCACCTTAGCCTACTGTTACTACTCACAAATAAATAAACTAAATTAATTAGCTACATGTACGTCTGCACGCACATGTTTACGCGCCCAGGTGCCCAGTACTTTATAAAGTGTCCATCTATATTTGCCGCCCAAGTTGCCAGGATATTGTTGGAACTATTCCTAACTTAAACCTCATGATTATTTTGAACGATAGAACAATTTAAAATATTGCGAATGTGTCGCTAACTGTATTAAGTAGTTCTTTGAAACTAATATAGTGTTAGAGAAGTATCCATTATTTACAACACTTTGGTTACGATTACTTATATATGACTGGAACCATCGCAACAAATTACCCGTGATACCATAGAAAGCAATCTTGTTCATTAAGATTTTGTGGTCAACTCTATCGAAAGCTTTTTTTAAATCGGTATATACAGCATCCGTTTGCGCTCTATTATCCATGTTATTAAATAGAGAAGTAGTGAAAATCATTAGATTGGTGATAGTGGATTTTGATAATAGTGTTTTACAAAGCCATGTTGTTCCAGTATTATACTTTCTTGGATGAGCGGATATACTTTATGATGCACAAGCGATTCGAATAATTGCGAGAGTACATATGATAGAAATAGGTCGGTAATTCTCAATATTTTGTCTAGATCTACCGTTATGTACTGGGACTATATTAGTTTTCTTTCAACCCAAGGGGAATGCACCTGTAGACATACATTTATTAAATATTATAAATATGGGTTTAGAGATTGTGTTAGCTGTCCATTTCAGGAAACAAGGGGGTATCCCATCAGGTCCAGGCCCTTTTGTAATATCTAGTATTTATAATTGATCACGAATCTGGGCGAGACTAAACTGTATGTCAGATGAGTGTTGTTATTAATAGATAGGTCTGAAGGTGGGCACCAATCAAGTAACAAACTCGTTGGCTCGTATACAGACTGAAAAAATTAAGAAAAACGATTACGAATATCGAGGGGATCACTAGCTGTTTTGTTGTTATAGCACATATGCGAGGGGATGCCTGACCTTCTTCTCCGATTGCTATGTATGTCCAGAAGTACTTAACATTGTGACGAATACTGTCCTCTACACTTTTAATAGTAGGTATTGTAGCATTTAGCACATTCCTTCTTAAAACGTGCTCTATATAAGGAGAATACTTCGTAATCCGATCTGTTTCTATACCTTTTCCACTTTGACCTCACTTTTTCCTTATATTTATATAACACATATATAAATATAAGGAAAAATGCTTGTATATACGTGTATGTGTACGCTTTGAACCGTTTTCGACAGAACTTTTACTTTGTATCATATTCCAATCATGTTCACTTATATCGTTATTAACGAGGTTATAATCTGTTTTACGAAAATTATATATAACGCTTTGTTTAGGTCCTATCAAGTTAAGGTTTATATTTAGAGAGATGAGAGTATAGAAGGGAGGATGATGGTTATCAGCCTAAACTAAGTTTTGGTTGGGTATAAAAACTTGGCATACTGTGTTGGACAATAGGAGATTGAGAGTACGCCCGAGAGTATTAGTTAAATAGTTACATTGCATAAAATCATGTATAGCCATAAAGTTTCTCATACGATCACAGATAGAAGAGGCGCCCATACAGCTCATAAAGTCATGAATAGGGTTCAATTTTATCCAGTTAGCTGTCGGGATGTTGTAGTCACCCAGCATTAGCAAATCATCAAATTTAGTTGAATTTATTATATGATTGGTACATTCAAATTGCAGGTCGTATACAGCGAGAGAAAAATTATTGGGTATGTATACTGCACTGATTAGCGTGTTTGTCGTGTTATTACGATTAGGAATTGCAATAACAACTTGCTCAATATGTTTGTTTAGTGAAGCTTGCATAGGGAGCTTGCATTTTACCAAAAAGACATCAATAGATTAATGTAAATCAAGTTTGGGACAACAAACTTAACATACGACTCTTGTTAAACTTGATAAACTTACGATTTTATATGGAGAAAAGACTCCATTAAACAGATACTTACCTAGTGTTGAGTATGTAAATGGACCGTAGAGAGCCGGAGACGAAAGCCCAAAGCATATTAGTTTAGGATCCTTAACTAACTTTGTAAATATAAACACTCTAATTACTACACCGAGCATCGCATACATAATGAGATACTGCTCTACAGTGGGAAATCATAATGAAATGAGTGCAACGTGACCTATATTAATTTAAACATTCTTTTCATTATTAAAATATATTTCGGCAATTCGAGCTGAGAGTGCGCTCTTTTTGAACTTAGTCTTTTTGAGCCAGTTCATGAATTTAAAGGGTTATAGTAGGTTGATGCATATGTATTAATTCTCTATTTATGTGGCTATAACTGGTTTAGTTTTTCTTCTTGTATTATAAATTTAAAAGTTTGTAAAGATGTTTGTTATTGAGTCTCATATAAACTGTTCAACGGATAAGTTTCATTGATTTTTTATTCCGATATGCGTTGACGTTAACGTTTTGCAGGCAAATCCTAAGATTTGACTGCAAAGGTTTATTTAAGAATAAAGTAAAAATGGAATTCCAAATGAGATTAAATACTTTTTTATTTAAATAAAGGTCAAACGTCAATAAATTCAGTTTCATTTAGCGAGTGCTTGACAATCACTTATTAAATGTTGACTACACATATAAATCGTGGCGTAGAAATAAGCCCCCGAGGTAATCATAGTATTTGTTGTTTTATAAATATAATAATATATTCGCGTTGTTTGAGTTACGTACATGCAGAATTTCATCAAGCTATCCTTTATTATTCTGGGTTGGTTTTAAGGTTATTTACTATAGGAATGCCTTTAAAATGTGTAAGGATATACATATTTATTTGAATTTTAAAGTTTCTGCATGTTAATAAAGCTTGCCCACCCTTATAGTAAAGGTTCCTCACATTTTGTCCTGCGGTTATGTCCAGGCTGAGAATTACCCGGCTTGAATAATTTAGGGTAATAAAATGAACGTTCTCTTCATGTGGAAAACTTGGATTTATGTATTTTCAAGATTATATAGAAAGGTTAAATTGTACTTAAGTTACTTTATATAAAATTACGCAATAAACTATTACAGTGTTTTATAAGTGATAATTTCAAAATTGTTAGTGTCAAGAAGGCTATAATAATTGGCTAATACTTGGTCTAAACAAAATCGGTATATACTTTATTTTCCATTTTATAAATAAAGACAATTGGCACATTAGTATTAATGCTTCTATTACTGGGGACCTTTCAAATTACTATAAGTATAAATAACACCCAGACGCAGATCAACTATTTGGAAATCACATTTTCTCCTTGTGAGGCTCAACCACACTTGGTGCACCAGCAAACCCCACACGCCTTCCATTTAATATATTTTTGCCTGATTCTATATAAATCAAGATTATACGCATTATACAAAAGCTTCAACTGATTGTTATGGACTATAATACAACAGCATTACATAGTACATTGAGGCAAGCACGACTAGAACGACCAAGTCAAGGTTATTCGATAAAAACAACTTAATAGCATTTTATTTTTCATTGCCATCAATACCAGAGCTCGACTATATGTTAGAGATATGTTTTCTTTAAAAACAAGTAAGTAATAAAAGTCGTAGCAACTTTTATGACGCCGCCAATTAGATCCAAGGCTCACTTAAGAATTTTATTTACTTCCCTATAAAATGATTGACCCTGATGAAACTACTACAGGTTTTGTTTATTTCCATAGTTATATTTGTAAGTAAGAGTGAATGAGTGAGTGGTGTATTTACATTCATGGAATCGCCCTTAGAAAATGTCTACTATGCTATACGGTATGTATTACCTGTGTAATAACTATTAATTTAGAAATAAGAAAGCTTTGCCTAAGATTTGTGTAATTATATTGTTGGTGTGATTATTCTTTAAAATAAAATATTTTAACGAATCTTAGTACGTCTGTGATAACATAATAAAGATATCGAAATATTTATATGAAATACAGAAATATATACTAATATTTTAATCGAAATATTTATACAATTTCTGTATTTTCTAAAAACCCACTCACAGCTTGTTTGAACTGGGTACCTATATCAAATTCCTATCATGTATCAGTGGCACAGGCTACTGTTGTTAATTATTTTGTTTTGTTAAAAAAAGCCGGCTTACCCTTCTTCCTATAAAATTGCGGCAGGTTAGTAACACGGTTACTTAATTTCGTCTATTGAGTAAGAGTTTCATAGGCCTTTAATACCTGCCATTCATAAGGATGGCAGGAATCAAAGATAGAATGAAAGGAAAACTTTCATTCATTCATCTTTAAATCCTTATCCTCGCAGCTATGCGATTCTGATACTTCTGAATAGAAAGAAGAAAAGAAGAGTGTTGATATTATTATTGTACCTATTTACAATTTAGAATACTAAATTGTAAAAAGGTACAATAATAATATCAATACTCTTCTCTTTGTGAGAAAATACAAAACACAAAAAACCAAAATACAAAAATTCCTTACTATTGCACCGGTTCACATGCCAACTTAAAAGTTTCAAATAACATTCAGTCCTTTGAATACATTCAATGAGCATATATTTTCCAAATTTATCTATTTAGCACATACCGTAGCAAAAATATTCTATGTTTATTACTAAGCCCATTTGTGTATAAATGTCGAATATTGAATAAACCTCTAATTGAATGTGTGACACTTAATCGATATGTCTTGCTGATAGTTTCGCAAATGGACAGATATTCTAACAGCGTCTAAAGACATTTAATTAGCTAATGGTGCATACCAGCAGAGCAAACTCCTAATGACCTTATATTGGACGTATACGCAACACTAATAGTATTCTAGTGCGGTTCTTAGACGGTTAAGGATACGCTACTATGCTACGCTATTATAAAAGCTGTCACGTTAAGTATTTGTCATCGTAGAAGTAGAGAGTGAATTTGACGCTGATATTTGATTCAGTATGGTTATAACCAAACTCTTTCAATTTATCTTGCTTACGGCGCAAATATTGTGCACACAATATGTAGATGTTTGTAACATCATGGGTAAACGCTTACAATAGAATTTATGCATTATCGAAACTGTAAGAAAACGCCTGCAAAACCAGTGTGAATTTTGTATCTATCCTCTAACAAAGAAGTTGCTATTAACCGTAACTCTTAGCTGCTATGAAGATAACTGCAATTAAAAGACAGTAGACACAACTATGACACAGACTTGTGAAACTACCTGTAGCTGTACATTATATTGTCTAACGTTCACGCAAATGTTAGACTTTGAAATTAAAGTACTTTATACGGAATTTAACGCGTTTTGCTTTAATTACAATTCAATTAAGTATTATTTTACTTGCCTAGAGTTTCGACTGTATTTCAATTAGATTAACTTCTCTATCTGTGGATAATTGACACAATGATTATGTAGAAATATCTACTGGAACTACAACGCCGTATAACGGCGAGTTAACAATGGTTGATGAGTTTCCTACGTTATTTTAACATGTAAAAATATTTGAATAAATTTAAATGAAACCGTGCAATGAGAGAATAAAATGAATTTCTAGGCGAAGCTCACCCCGGGCGCTATTTGAATCAGAAATGAAATAGCTTACCCCAGTTCTGCCCTTAGAGACTAAAGTTGGAAAGCGAGCCCGTCAGATTGGGAAAAAGTTCGGTTTGAAAATTTGCTACAAAACAAAAACTAATTCACAGTCAAAAGAAAGACCGCGAACGATAATAAAACCCTACCTGCTTAAAACTTTTAGTGTTCATCTCATGAATACTAATCGCCGCAGTGTCGACATCCGCAGTATTTAGGCTCCGAGTTTCGGCAGGTTTCTAGTAGGCCTAAAGAAGGAAACAATGTAAATAGGTGGTGCTCAGTTTGTGTTGTTCGACAAAATTAGTTTAGTTATTCTTTTTATTCATTTACAGTTAGAAGAGGTATTAACGATGCCACATAACACAACTTAATCTGGTGGATTAAATGTTTCAATACAGTCTAATGTTTAATTATTATTAATAGAAGCATGTTGTTAAAGGTTACAAAGCTACCGGATTACAAATACCAGTAATGAAGTTAACCAACGCAGATAAGCATTAATGCTAGGTTCAAAAATGTAAATACCAATTTAGAATAAGCTGTTATTTGTTTGTAAAGTCAGATCTGCGTATTACAATATATTAATCAAACATGAATACTTACATAATATTGAATTATAATTTACAGTCGAAGTGATTAATCACTTCGAGAGGCACTCAAAATTGTTTGATCAGATTTGTTAGGGACCATTTACTGCAACTATTGTGCATTGGTGTGTCGTATATGAAAAGTGTTATTGGATTTTCTAGAACGAAATTTATAGTAGTATCTGACTTGATCCCCATAATGTGGGATTTAAAACTTAACTCGTCAAAATTTAGATGAAATACATCTCTTTTATATCATCTTAAAGTAGTTCGTGACATTCGGCATATCTGTGATGTTTCTCTTTTAAATAAATCCTAAGTAATAATCCTAATTATTTTGCAACGGCACATCGGTGACCTGACACGATAGTTTTTCAATTTATTTATTTATTTATTTATTTATTTATTTATTTTCAATTGCTCGCTGCACTTACAGTCACCCAATACGTGCAGTGAGCCACTTACATTTATTTATAACTTAAAAATAACACACATAATCTCACAAATACGCTTAATTTATTAAAAAATATGTCAACTTCTGGATATTGAGCGACCAGAGAGTTGAGCAGTCGCACAGCTTGGCTTGTTGGGGCAAACTGAGCAGCGTTGGTACGTACCCTGGGAGTCGACAGTAAAGGACACGAGCGTAGGCGCGTGTATCGGTCTGGCACGTACAGGCCCATGCGACACAGCGCAGAGGTGTTGTCAACATAACTGTGCCATAACATATAATAATGTACCATGAGGGCACACTTTCGTCGTAGTTCGAGTGTATCAATACTTACCATGCCCGATACGAAGAGTGATGGGTACAAATATGGGTAATAACCGTACAACTTATAATATAAGTACCTAGCGAATTTGCGCTGCACTCGTTCTAACATCAGGGTATATTTTCTTTCATGCGGATCCCAGACAATAGAATTAAATTCTAAAATGCTACGAACGAAAGAAGAGTACAGCACAATGATAGCGCTCCTGTCCTGAAAACGGGCAGATTGTCTCATTACGAAGCCGAGGGACTTAAATCCTCTACTGCATATATCGGTGATGTGCGTGTTAAATGTCAGGCCAGTATCCACGATTAAACCTAAGTCACGTATCTGTACCACCCTCTCTAACGGCTCGCCAGCTAAAGTATAGCTATACACGTAAGGTGACCGCGAGCGAGTAAGAGTACATAGCAGCGATAGCTCAATAATAATAATCAAAATATGCTACGTCCACTTGTTTGTTCTTTTCTAATTCAGCCACAGAATAATCCACAAAGTTTATTAGGTTAGTGGCCGTAGATCTGCCAGCTCTGAACCCATGTTGACACTCGCTCAATTGTGATTTTATCTGGCTGACAATATGACGATTCAACATCGACTCGAATAGCTTAGCAAAAACCGATATTATTACTAGTATTCCAAGAATTGAAAGCTTAAAATAGGAGTCTGACCAAATCATATTTGTACCACCGAGTTTATTTGAAATACAAAGTTACAACGTTTAGTCCGTGATGGCGGACTAAATTAATGCTACATCTAACCTTCTATTTGCTATGAAATATGTCGTAGCAATCCCAGAAGCAACACAACTGTTATAACTTCCCAAGGATTATCCTTGTTCTGCTAAAAGTTACTGCAAATTAAATAAAGTGAGATAAGAGAACTGCAGACATAAGTTGCGTCAGATATTTAGTATAAAGCAATACTTAAAGTCTGCCTAGTACTCACAAAGGAATAGCTCTGACCTTCATTTTATAGCGACCTTTTGTTTTAACTCTACCAAAGTGAACTACGCCCGGAAATTAGATAAGCGCTAGAAATCAGAGAAAGGAACCCTTTTTATCTGTTTGTATATATTTGGGTCACTTGACAGAAAATTGTTGAGATTTTTATAAGGGCAATAATTTCAGACTCTCGCTTCGTAGAGCGAACGGGATTGAAGTTTCATTAATTGTACTCGAAGAAATCTCTTGGAATGAGACCATTTCTTTTATTTCTTAACAATCAATATTTCTTTTTTCTGAATTGTGAAGATTTTGCATAGTTGCTGGTGGTAGATGTGCCAGCAGCCTACTCGATGGTAAGCAGTAATTGCCACACATGGTTGTGTTATTTTGGTATCACAGAGACAATTTCAAAGAAATACATTGATGTCGCTGAAGGACATAAACCACGTTGTGGGCAAAAAGTTCACGGTCTGACTAATGGTGAATACTTTCAACACTAGAAGCATTACTCGCACGTGGTCATCTAAGGTGAATGGGTCAGAGCAGAGAAGTGGAAGTAGGGAAACGAA
Organism: Catocala nupta; assembly: GCA_963675205.1. NCBI lineage: Eukaryota > Metazoa > Arthropoda > Insecta > Lepidoptera > Erebidae > Catocala > Catocala nupta. The sequence continues at coordinate 13,622,709 of OY776087.1, forward strand.
TTGTGCCGATGGGGTATATTGACGTCTGTCGGTTTCACTTTCTGAAAGAAACATATAGGACGAATATAAACGAAAAGGATACCCGTAAGCTCTTTTCGTGAGTGTGAACATTTTTCACCCATTTAATTAATGCTTTATACATTAAAGTTACTATCTGCCTAACCAAATAATTTCACCGAATATTGGATGCTACATACTACATACGAGAGCAGCGATAGCTCAGTGGGGAGACCAACAGATTGCAATGCAGATGGTCTCGGGTTCGAGCCCACGTCGCGCACCTCTGACTTTCGGAAGTTATATGCTTTTCGAAATTATGTGCGTATTGATTGACAATTATCGCCTGCTCCGTGCCTCGGAGAGCACGTTAAGCCGTCGGTCCCGGCTGCCATGAACATCTATGGCAGTCGTTATTTGGAAGTCAGTGCCCTATAATATCCTGACACTGGTCTAGCCTTAGGGTATCGTTAGCCTTCGGGTTGCGGAGGTCAGGTGGCAGCCGCTCCGTGTAAAAACTGATATCCAGTCAAATCCGGTTAGACTAGAAAAGCCGACCCCAAGTGACTTGGGAATAATAAAGGCTAGGGAGAAGAAGAGTGCTCTGTAAGTTGATATAAGAAGATACATATCTCCAACGTTACGTAGATTTTTTAACAAATATATGAACTTTCTAATCCTAGCTGTCATAGTGGTTTTTAAGACATATTGAAATAATTTTAAGGTGCCAACTTCTAAATATTTTAAACATTTGTGTTGTTGTCTGGACTACACGTATTAAACATTTATAAAAAAGCCAATAGCAATTGCAATACCGCTAATAGTATATAGAGTCTTCAATGTCAACTTGAAGTCATTATAAATTAAACTAAAGCAAAACAGCGAATAATATAAACCGGTGGCTATAATACATATACTTTAAGTATGTTATTGACTTACTCCTCCAGAGAGTCGAAGTAACAATATGTGTTGGTGCGGCAGCATTTGTGTGTGAGTATAAATTCCCACACACTTGTGTACTCTTTCCTCTAGAAGTTTATGGTAAGTTATATCGAAGGTTTTGTGATGGATTAAAACGCCACGTGCTAGTAAATTTAGAAAGCTTTACTGGTTCGTTTTTTAAATGTTATGATGCTTTGACAGCTCTGGACGTTACAGAACAAGTTTAAATTTACTGATTGTATGATGATGTTAATTATTATAGCTGAGAGTATCTCTGAAGGCTTGGGCAGAAGTTTATTACACCCCATTTCACGAGCTATGTAAGGCTGAGGCAATGGTAATGGTTTTCTACTAGGCAAAGTTCTAAAATGTTCTTGACTGATATCCCAATAATACATTTTTCAAGATCTCATGCACAGCAGTCACAGTCACAACCGCTGTACTAAGGCAATTTGTAGCAAACTGGAAAACAAATACCCTAACTAACATTAAACATGCGAATGTGAGGTTTTTGTTTGTTAAACTTGCATGCCTTAAATACTCGACCGGTCATATTAAAATTTGGCATACACGTTGTCAGGGGTAAAAAAAGGACAGCAGGTAGCTTTGATCCAGAAAAAAGTGCTGCTCCCAAGCGATAGTCCCTTATTGAAAAAGTCTATATTAACGCGATCGAACCCGTGGGCAAAATCATTGCATCAAATAATTGCATCCATGTAGCCTAAAACAGTTATATCGTTTTAGACAAATACATTGCTGAAAAACATTCGAATTTATGTCATGCTTTTCATGCTGGCAGCTAAATGCATTCAATTAATACGAATAAATAATTTAAAAATAGAACCATATGGAACGACATCACAGAGGGAAACATTGTTTTTCATATTGGTTGCGTTGTAATGAATTTTCCATTTAAAATAATGCGAGAATTTATTTTATTTTTGTTTGTAAGCTCAAGGGGCCAATTGTTTTAATAACATCTGCTAACTGTACTCGTATCAGTGTCATAAATATCACAAATATTATTTGCCTCAATCAAAATAAACGTCAAAATGTGAACTTAAATTGCATTTCAGTTCACAGTTGACGTTATTACGTAGGCGTATTAGACTAGAGTGGAATTTTATTTAGAATATATTTCTGACGAGGATTGGCCCCCGGGTGAGTTCATACAACGTAAATACGTTATATGAACTTGATGCCTCTCGTAATTAACTATTTAGCGTAGCAAGTGCACTTAAACCACTACTTCTCTCTCTTTCGTCCTCTTCGTAACTTATGAAGAGGGAAAATGAGAGGTAGTTGGGTTGTTTGACTACATAGTTAATTACGAGAGGCATCAACTCTAAGCGTTGCATATTGTACTTAGTAATTATTTCATAGAAATGTTTTATATTTCACATAGACTTACGCCTGAATATATACGAAGAGATAAGCAGAGGTGTTTCACACCGGTATTTCACCATCTATATCATTTGTGAATGCACAGATATTGTCGTGGAACTGGGAGTCGTCATGCCATGATCACAACGCCGAGTATTGTGAATTCGATTTTCATACGAAATATAATAAATGTATGCGATCCACAAATGATTGGACTGAGATAGATGTTCTCTGTGTCCGTTGTTTCAATGTTTGTATAGTTTATTCCTAAATAAGGTTTTTACCTTTAGTGTGAGAATCGTAATTAAAAAGTAAGTAATCTTGTGGTATTTACATTTAAGTCTTGGAAGTAGGCTACTATAAAACATATTTACTTCATATAGACATACAAATATTTACATCTGTTTCTGGAAGTGGTAGGCAGGACCTACGGACTTTCATCTATACTAATAAGTGTAATAAGCCGTTTTAAACGCGCTTATTTCTGGAACTGAAATTACATAAAATATATTTTTGCATTTGATAACGCAGTTCTTAAGACAGGTAATAGGCTACATAAAATAACAATACGTTACGAGCTAAAAGAGCGGAGCACAAAACCACGGGATACGACTAGTTTACTATAATTCTGATTAATTAATTCACTCTTATCAAATTTCATATAAGTTTAACTGAAGGTTTAGATAACGTATGTAGTTCTTTTTTTGTACACGGCGAGACCATTATCCCGAATCAAATTAAGCGCTGTGTTGATAATGGCCAAAAGCGGTGTGACGCGAAATTGCACCATTTGCCCTGAAATCCGAAACGGTGTTTGACGTGAAACGTGGAAATCGGACAAATGTAAATCCATCTAGTATTTAATAATTGTTGCTTAAATTTATGTTACGTAGAAGTACAGAAAATGTTGTACCCTTGAACTAAGTTTTGAAGTCTTGTTGCTGAATTGTAATAACTATTGTATAGTCCTATAATTGCCGTCTATCGGGTACGCTTTCCGACTCCGGTCTGCTACTTAAAATTTACTCATAGATAAGAATGTTAAAGATTTAATAGCACTAACATAAATCACAATTCGTTTGATTTATTATTAGGGTCTCGATTCTATTCGATTCAAGGCTTGCGACGCTGAAATTTGAGAAGTTGGGAACTATAAATAATTTCATATATTTTATACATATAGTATACGATGAGCATAATATATAATAACACTGTTCCCGATCAGAATTGAACATCACGATAGTGGGCAAACTTGTGACCCACCAACCTGGTAGTATTATGTGAGCAAACCTAAATTAAAATTGGCTCTATGTACAGACATACCCGCGTCGGTGATTAATATTCAATGCATTTAGCAGAAGCTATCGGGGTACGTCAACAGCAAAAATGGGGAAACTTTTCATATTGCCGTTTTATTTTTATCCATCTGGGCTTTAAACACTTTTATGTATTATTGCGTGTTGCTTTATGAACCAATTAAAACAACGATGTGGTGATTGAATATTGACTGGTTTATTGTTATTTAATTAAGGCTTATATACTAAGTTATTATACATACGTAGTACGGACCTATATAGGAAAGGGAAATTATGATGTTTACTTTATTTGCATAATTAACAATATTAACTATTATGTATTACGGCACGTAGTATTTTGCTTTGCTAATAACAAGCTATATATATCACGTTTGCATGTACTATACTATACTATGATATACTATGGCTTTCGCCATAGATATTCCCCCCTTGAAGAAAAACTAAATTACACATAGTAATAATTAGATTAGAAAAATAATAATAATACAGATTAATTTTATGCCTACGTTTCTAAACAACGTTTGCGTCTCTAATTTTGGCAGGCGTTTTCAAACCTGTCTTTTTATCGATCAGTTTTTTTCCGTGTATATCTACTAATAATTGATAATGATCCAGAAAATCAGCTCCCAGAATTGGCATCTTGACGTCGGCAATGGTAAATGTCCATTTAAAGCTTCGGCGAAGTCCTAGGTTAAGCATTAAAGTGCGTTCTCCGTATGTATTTATAGGGCTGCCGTTGGCGGCGAATAATTTGTATTCGCATGCTTTGCTCTCGTTATTTGTGCGACTGATAACCGAAATGTTAGCACCCGTGTCGACTAAAAATCTATAACCACTGTTTGAGTCAGTTATAGTTAGACGGTTTGCTGGGTGAATAGCACAGAGACCCGTCGTTTTCTGTGCTACTTCTAGTTTTCCGACGGCCTGATATTTTTGTTCATATTCCACGAACATGGCTTCTTGCATTTATACGAATCTTGCTTGAAACGATTATATTAATAACAAATTCCATTATGCGAGCTTCTGTGGCGCGACCTTGACCGTGAGTGTGACGTATGGCGTGAATGGAATTTGCTGCGTTGCATAGGTTGATGCTCGCGTGCGCTACGTAATGCATTTATTTCTATTCGCATAGCTGCAAGTTGTGACGATATGTTTGTTATCAAATTAATGTCAACCGATGTCTCTTGAGTGGTATTCTTGTTGTAGGTCAAGTTTGCATATATTTTATCGGCTAACTCGCTCAAGTTGTCTAATGATAAATTGTTTGTAACCGATATAATCGCTGTTAGCGAAGCGGGAAGTTGTCTTAGCCACAGAAGACGAATAGTGTCGTCGTTTATATTTCCACATCCCGCTTCCTTCATTTTTCTCAAGAGCTGGGAAGGCTTTTGGTCTCCGAGGTCCATTTCTGATAGTAGTCTGTGAAAACGTCGGTGTTCGCTCTCTTCGTAGCAGTTTATTAGACGTTCCTTGATGGTGGAGTACTTATTATCGCTGGGAGGATTAGTCAAAATGTCACTAACCTGATGGACTACCTCTTTTGGTAATTTAGATATTACCTTTATCTTTATCTTTATCTTTACCATATTGTATTTGTAGTCTTCGCCCTGTTTTTGTGGTGCCAAGACGGCTTCAAACTGAGCGAACCATAATCGTGGTGAGTCTGTCCAAAATTGCGGTAGTTTTTCCGTGACCGTGATTGCAGCAACAGTTTCGCAGCCTGAGTCACCTTTTGAAGGAGTTATTGGTGGAGCTATTTTTCTTCTGACGTTATGAGGATGTGATAATATCGTAATACTATTGTTCTCTAGATTCACCGCTGAAAACCAAATTGGGTTCCGGTCGTCCCGGTATTATATCAGCACTAGAGACCAATAGATCACGTCGGGTTCACCAATTATTGCGTGTTGTTTCGACGCTGTGCTAAGTGAATGCATAAAGTAGTGTTATTCTAGCTTATATATTATAATTGGAATCTAACCGTCGGGCGGGAGATTCTACCAGAACGTGTTCTTGTTTCTGTTTTCTTATCTGCTTGCGAAGTTTTCGTTATCTGGTCGTCTATTGTCCGTTTGCTTATCTTTCTATCGTTTAACATGAATGCAGGTTTAACTCTATCGATAGCTACACTTTTTTGTCGTCCGTTTATCAAGATCGTGAAGATCTTATCATTTCGACTGATGACAAGATAAGGACCATCGTACGGCGGTGTAAGACTTGGCGTAATCGGTCACAACGTAAGAAAACGTGCTTACATTCCGATAACTGTGGGTGCACGAATATCTTGTCGTTCTTACTTTGTCTTTGTGGAACAGAAATCATGTGTTCTAAGTTGTCCTTAATTTCTCTGATAAAATCTGCGTATGTTGAGTTATTATGTGTCTCGAAAAATGCTCCAGGCAATCTAATTGTTGAACCGTATACTAATTCAGCTGCCGAGTATCCTGTGTCTTGCCGTAAACTCGTACGTATGCCAAGTAAAACGGTAGCTAACTCTTTTGTCCAATTGATTGTGTTACCTCTTGCTATCAATGCCGTTTTCAATGTTCTGTGCAGTCGTTCTACTTTAGAGTTTGACTGTGGATGATATGGGGAGGTTCGAATTTTATGAATTCCCATTAAGTTTGCTAAATTTTTGAATATTTCAGATTCAAATTGGCGTCCCTGGTCTGTGGTAATGTATTCAGGGCATCCGAATCGGGTTATCCAGCCTTCATATACCGTTCTGGCTACGGTTCTGCAGTTATATCAGCTATGGGAAATGCCTCTGGCCATGAAGTACAACGATCTATCATTGTAATTATATATCGTTCTACTTCATCGGGGTCACCAAATATTGCGTGTTGCTTTATGAACCAATTAAAACGACGATGTGGTGATTGAATATTGACTGGTTTATTGTTATTTAATTAAGGCTTATATACTAAGTTATTATACATACGTAGTACGGACCTATATAGGAAAGGGAAATTATGATGTTTACTTTATTTGCATAATTAACAATATTAACTATTATGTATTACGGCACGTAGTATTTTGCTTTGCTAATAACAAGCTATATATATCACGTTTGCATGTACTATACTATACTATGATATACTATGGCTTTCGCCATATGTATTATTCAATATGTAATATAACGGTGCCGGAATATTTAAACATCGAATATTTTATTCCACGAATCTGATCAACGAAGCTACACCAAAAATGTATCTCACGTAATATATGTTTCTAGGAAGTAAAAAATAATAATATTTGAATTAATTGTCGCAGTTGAACTTCCTGTAATAAATAATTAGAATGAAATTATTTTTCTGTTGTAACTTTTTATAAGTACCTTATATATAAATGTAATAAATGTAAAATTAAAGTTTATAATTATATATTATTGTGCCATCTACAAAAAAATGTGTGATCCTCAAATATTTGTTCGGCGTCTATATATTCTTTATGTTGAATGGTTTGAAAATTGTTTGAATGTTTGTAAGCATATCTAGCGCGGGAATTGTCTTTTATTTAAAAAAAGGATTCTTTCGTCTCCAGTTTACAGAAAAATATACAATGCTTGGCTGCAACATACTGGTTGCCAGTAATAACCATATTATAGAAACCATGTCACTATTTTACATATTATGTCTAAATAATTGTGTTTGGTACGGCCGATGTATTAAAATTTTATTTGCCCAAGCTGCTATGGCTATAGTTGAAAACAGCTACATATTGCAATAAAAATATTGCCTGCTTAGAAACCCTTTTAACTTGCCACTCGTTTCTCGATGGCGACAAACTTATTTCTAGATCAACTAGCTCGCTAATCGCTGGTGGTGGGACAAGTTCCTAATTTACGACAACAAGGCACGTGTCCCATCGTGGTGTTTATTCTGAAGTCTGGACAGAAAGTATGAATAATTCCTGATCCTATAATAATATGATCAATACCAACTTATAAATTTTGAATACATACATGATAAGGTTTAAAAATAGTTATTCACGGCTTTTATTGGTAGAATATTATATATAGGGTCGAATAGTAATCTAGTTATTTTCCTATTAAAGTTTCTTTTTCGATCCAAATTTTTGATTTGTTAATATTAGTATCGAGTTACTGGTGTTGCTCTGGCAAAGTTTTATTTAGATATTTCTGATGTTATAGTTTTTATTACAACTAGAATTTTTGGTGTTACTTTTTCAATTTATTATTAATATGTGCTGATGTTATAGCCAACTTAACTTTATAGCTAACTCTTCTATACATTTTATGAAAATCTGCGAGGATACAAGCAAAAGAAAAAGAAATGTCGCTGTGCTATGAAGGCACTGATTACATACTTCTAGATTCTACTTCTTCTGATTGACTAGAGCCTACTTCGAACAAAATCTGGAATCTCTTTTTACCGCAGAAACAACGCAAGGTTATTTTATGGGATCTTCTATTGTATGAAAGTACTTTTCCTACTTATAAATAAACAGCAGCCAAGTGCGAATCAAACTCGCGCAGCGAGGGTTCCGTACTTTAGAAGAATATGTATATATATATCTGCATTTTCTTAGCTATCGTTTTAACTGCCAGAAAGCAAACCTTTTGCTGTCTACCGGCCACAATTCTAACCTTCTACTAAGAATTTCCTAAAAGAATAACACAATCACAAACAAACTCTCTGCCCAACCAGAAATCGAACCCGGGGCCTCATGATCCCATGCAAACTTATGCCACAGTGCCACCAAGGTATTCTTAACTATGTTAATAAAACTCTTTTTATAAAAAGAGATATATATATCAAAAATGTCAACGCAACCAGAAGCCGGTAGTTTTAGAGCAAGAATTTTATCTTTCATCTGCATATTTAAAACTACTGCGCAAAATTATTTTCTCTAAAAGCCTCGTTTAAAATGCCAGCTCAGTTATTTATAAAACTCGCCTACCGCAATAATTGCCGTTCATAGCTTATAAATAAATTTCAAAAACATTAATACAAGCACTTATAATTTATATGGTATACAGTTTTACTTGCAAACGTACGAAAAAGTTTTGTATGATGTATGTTTAGGTTCTGCTTTTATACTTCCGTAGTAAACATAAAGTTTGAAAGCACTTTTCACGTATATAAAATAAAAAGGCTGCGTGATTCAAAAACGTATTCATTGTCATTTAATTAAATCGTGTGCTTTTGTTATCCTTTAAATTATTCTGGTTGTGACTAAGTTGATTAGTAATATTATGATGAACTAAGGGAAATCTAAGTTCTTTATAGTTTAAGGCTTTCTGTCGACGCCACGATATCGAGAGATCCTAAACATTTTTAATCAGTATTTGGCATCGTAAACACTCACAACACAGACGTGTACTGTTTTAACTATTTATATTTTTCAGGTCGCTTTATTGTTTATTGAAACACTGCTAGCAACTTGGTTGGCTAGAGCTAAGCTAGAATGTTAGTGCCGCGGCAACACGTCGGTAGTACAATAATTGAGATTCCAACCCACGATTGCGAATAAAACCACTGAGTCTGTTCTAAAACGTGACTATAATCACACACAAAACATAAAGTTCATGGACCTTATATAGGTAGCCCGTGCAACAAACGCTTGCGACTTTTAATTTTGCCAGTAACGCCACCTATTCAGCGGTAAGTCGAACTACTAACGGTACAACGATACTTAACACATATTATTATAAAAACTTTAAATATTTTTATACCTATTTAATAAATAATGATTTATTTTCGCTAAAGTATACAACGAAAATTAAATCTGTACAACTTATTTGCAGTAGCCGCGCGTGTTAGAGGAACTGTGTACGGTTAATCTAACTTAACCTAAACAAATTTAAATGCAAGTATTGGTCAGTACTAGTTTGGAGATACAAAGGCGTAATATTTATACATTATCAGATATTGCCGACGATTTTAGTAAATAATTTATGTAGATTACTCTGTACCAAAATACAAAACCCTATCAAAATCCATTAAGTAATTTTGCATGTTGGCGTCATAAAAAATACTTGCTTCATTTCGATGATTTGTTTATTTTTAATGATGAATGAATTCTGTGTCACAGGGGACTTTACAAACATTCAAACAACGGAAATAAAGAACACCCAGACTCGGAACAACCATTTGTGGATCAGACAAAGTTTTGTCCCGTATGGTATTCAAACCCACAATACTCGGCACAGTGGCAGTTCTAAAATAAGTAAAATAAAGAAGACATAATAAATTTAGTTTTGCGTTGTTTTATCTAAAGTAACCTTTCACTTGGAAAAACAGCAGGCTATATCAGCCTCGTTCATCTATAAAATAGTAAGTATATGTAAAGTAACTGTCTAAATACTCTTCCAAAAAACATCTGTGTTTTTAATGGCGTGACTCATCTGTGACTAATAGCATGTGTTCGTAATAGACGCAAGGGATGCCGAGTGATTACCGTTTCTTCAACTTTTCGAAATTACCTTCGCATGATGTGGGATAATCTTTGTTGCAAAACGTTCGCTCTTTGATTAATTGATGTATCTTCGAATAAAAAACATGTTTGGTATCTGATATATTATGTTCTTTCTCGTAATACAGTATTAAGTTTTAAATTAGGTGGTGGCTTTGTATTTTAGTTAGTAATACTTTTTTGTAGTGTAGTTATATAATGATATAAAATAATAATGGTTGCTTTTTTGCTGCACCACTCAGCTCTATTAGCGCACGCACTTTTGACTTATCGTAGTTGTGTGCTATAGCGTTATGGCTGTTACAGTAAAAGAAATCATCGTGAGAAAACCTGCTTTTCTAGGAGTTCTCATGTTCTCAAAGATATGTGAAGTCCAGCAACCCGCACTGGACCAGTGTAGTGGACTTTAGCCTAAGCCTTCACATTCTGGGAAGAGATCTGTGCTGAGCAATGCAGATAATATAATATAATTACTTCATTTCAGAACATTAAAGAGTTTTGTATAATGTGTATATGTCTTATTTAACCCTTTGTTACTCGCACAAAGAAAAACCCTCAACTGCTCGCATGGGGTCCCCACTGACCCCAAATTTATATGATGATTTCTAATGAAATTATTAGGGAATAAAAATAATAAAAGTACATGTTATATAAATTAAAGTTCTAATTGTCTTAAAAACTAAAAGGAACTCTTCCAAAAACAAAAAATAAAATCCGTTTGTTAAAATAAAATAAAATTGCCACTTTGAGATCAACAGTACTTATGTATTATTCTTACAAACTAATCGAAATCATTGTGATCACAGCCTTGGCAATAAACCATGAAGTGGTTATTACACACGAATATACTGAATTTTATGCATTTTCTTGGCACTTTTCGATTATTACTTCTAGGGCAATTATTACAGCGTCCTCTTTTGGCTATAGACGGAACGGACTGATATTGCAGGGCATGTTTTGGTAAGATTTATTTTACCCTTTTTTGCATTTACGTTGACACGTTTTATTTGGTATTTTTGGACTAGTTGTACAGCCTGCTGTCGTAGAAAATGACGTACGAATGTTGCTCGTATTTGCGCGATGTACAACCAATGCATCTATGCGTGAGACTTTCAATAGATAAAAGAATACGTTTAGAGGTCACTGCTTAGTTCTTTCGCCTACGTTGTAGATTCCACATAGTTGGTGATTAGCATCAACTCCTCCTTTATTAGCATTATAATAGATTATAATTTCTGGCTTTAGTTGAATCGATATCAACGCGATGTTGCATAGTAAACAGTAGAACTATGGTTGTATTTAGTTTGAACATATAGCAGACCAGGTCATGCTATTCTGGAACCCAAACATAGAGCTAAAAGACCTCCAATATCCATCAATGACGAAAACCTAAAATTAAAAAAAACGAAGACAAACGTGGGCTCCAATATTGTTGCCACGTTAAAAATTCATGTAAATATTATTATAATAGATACATTATACTAGACATAGAAAAAACTATACGAAAACTCAATAAATATCAAAAATATATAAACTTACCACGAAAAAATAAATAATAGTTTAAAAATTTAAAAAACAGTGGTTTTATATAAATATCGTTCTCCTTTAAAAATATTCCATGTCAGCGAAAATTCTTATTTTTCTTTTGTAGGTTATAGAACATTGAGTGCCTATCTACAGTCCTTAGAATAAAATGGGTAATACAAGCTACGTTGCCTTTTATTTATAAGCATTATTTTTAATACTATTAATTAAAAGATATTAATTAATAGAACTGACTAAAGTTACATCGGAACATGAAATGAATATAACAACTCGAAAACGAAAACAGCCAGAATGTGACCACACTACACAACTCGCCATTATTCATGCTGATATAAAGAAAACATTGAGTGAATGGAAAATTGGACTGGATGCCCAATTATCTACAATTACTGACGATATAAAAACTATACGGAGTGACATGGAGACATACATGAAGGAAACAAAAAAAGAATTGGATTCTATTCGTACGGATAATATATCTATAAAGAAAGATGTGATTAAGTTAACTGAAGAGGTCACAGAGATTAAAAAATCGGCAACTTACATATCGAATGAGTACGACGACAATCAAAAACGACTTCACACACTGGAAGACAGTATTCTTTCAAAGGATCTTAATCAAAGTATACTAAAAACACTGGAAGCGAAAATTGACAACCTCGAGCAACAGGCCAGGCAGTGCAACTTAGAAATTAGTAATGTTCCTGAACGGCGTGATGAAAACTTATTCACCTTACTTGAAAACATTGGCAAGAAAATTAATACCGCAATACCGCGAGATGAAATTGTTACCGTACATCGTGTGCCACATGCCGCAACTAGTGAACGACCGAAAAATACCGTGGCTAAGTTTAAAACTCGCGCCCTAAGAGACAACGTCCTTAGCGCCTCCCGGTTGAAGAAAGGTCTCACGTCTACGGATCTTGGTATTCTTGGTGTACCCCGCACTGTCTACATCAATGAACATCTTACACTCCAGAAAAAGCAACTATTGCGTGAAACTCGCGACGCCGCTAAGAAGTTCAACTACAAATTTGTTTGGGTAAAGCATTCTACCATTCTTGTAAAGTTGTCAGAAACTTCACCTACTATGGCTATTAAATCATCAAATGATATAAAAAAAACTAACGATAAATAAAACTAATTAAGCTGTACCCTAATTTTATGTAATTTCTATATTGTTTAAGCACAATAATGGCTTCCAATAAACTAAGTTTATACTACCAAAATAGCAGAGGAATACGTACTAAAACTAATAATTTATATATGAATATCCTAAGTAATTGTTATGATGTAATTATCTTAACTGAAACATGGTTAACTTCCACAATAAACAGTAGCGAATTTATTGATAATCGCTACGTATTCTTTCGATGCGACCGTGATAGAGCTGCTACGGGTAAATCAGATGGGGGTGGAGTTTTAATAGCCGTATTACGTGAATACAATCCTGTTAGAATTGAGCTCCCTATGCAAGCTTCACTAAACAAACATATTGAGCAAGTTGTTATAGCAATTCCTAATCGTAATAACACGATAAACACGCTGATCAGTGCAGTATACATACCCAATAATTCTTCTCTCGCTGTATATGACCTGCACTTTGAAGGTATCAATCATATAATAAATTCAACTAAATTTGATGATTTGCTAATGCTGGGTGACTACAACATCCCGACAGCTAACTGGATAAAATTGAACCCTACTCATGACTTTATGAGCTGTATGGGCACCTCTTCTATCTGTGATCGTATGAGAAACTTTATGGCTATACATGATGTTATGCAATGTAATTATTTAACTAATACTCTCGGGCGTACTCTCGATCTCCTATTGTCCAACACAGTATGCCATGTTTTTGTGCCCAATCAACACTTACTTCAGGCTGATAACCATCATCCTCCCTTCTATACTCTCATCTCTCTGAATATCAACCTTAATTTGATACGACCCAAACAAAGCGTTAAATATAATTTTCGTAAAGCAGATTATAACCTCGTTAATAACGATATAAGTGAACATGATTGGGACATGATACTAAGTAGCAGTTCCGCCGAAAACAGTGTTGACACTTTTTACAATTATTTATATGGTATTATCAAAAATCGTGTACCCCTGTCAAAATCAAAACACTATAATTTTCCTGTATGGTTTTCCAAAGCTCTAATACACATATATAAATATAAGGAAAAAGCGAGGTCAAAGTGGAAAAGGTATAGAAACAGATCGGATTACGAAGTATTCTCATTATATAGAGCACGCTTTAAGAAGGAATGTGCTAAATGCTACAATACTTATATTAAAAGCGTAGAGGACAGTATTTGTCACAATGTTAAATACTTCTGGACATACATAGCTAATCGGAGAAGTAGGTCAGGAATCCCCTCGCAAATGTGCTATAACAATAAAACAGCTAGTGACCCACTCGATATTTGCAATCTTTTCTCATCATTTTTTCAGTCTGTATACGAGCCAACAAGTTTGTTACTTGATTGGTGCCCACCTTCAGAGCTATTTATTAATAACAACACTTATCTTTCTGACATACAGTTTAGTCTCACCCAGATTCATGATCAATTAAAAATACTAGATATTACAAAAGGGCCTGGACCTGATGGGATACCCCCTTGTTTCCTGAAATGGACAGCTAACACAATCTGTAAACCCATATTTATAATATTTAATAAATGTATGTCTACAGGTGTATTCCCTTTGGCTTGGAAGAAAGCTAATATAGTCCCAGTGCATAAAGGTGGATCTAGACAAAATATTGAGAATTACCGACCTATCTCTATCTTATGTGCTCTCGCAAAATTATTCGAATCGCTTGTTCATCATAAAGTATATCCGTTCATCCAAGAAAGTATAATACCGGAACAACATGGCTTTGTAAAACGTAAATCCACTATCACCAATCTAATGATTTTCACTACCTCTCTTTTTAAAAACATGGATAATAGAGCGCAAACGGATGCTGTATATACCGATTTTTAAAAAGCTTTCGATCGAGTCGACCACAAAATCTTAATGAACAAGATTGCATTCAATGGTATCAGGGGTAATTTGTTGCGATGGTTCCAGTCGTATATAAGTAATCGTAACCAAAGTGTTGTAAGTAATGGATACCTTTCTAACTCATTTCTAGCTACCTCGGGCGTACCGCAGGGGTCAATTTTGGGCCCTTTATTGTTTATTATTTACATTAATGACATTGGCAACTGCTTCCGTCACAGTAATTTTTTATTGTACGCCGACGATCTTAAAGTTTTTAGAAAAATCCAGTCATTAGACGATTGTCATTTATTACAGCAGGACCTAAATAGGCTATCTGACTACTGTAACAATAATAAATTAATATTAAGTATACCTAAATGCAAATATGTAAATTTCACTAAAAATAAAAAAATAATTAACTTTAGTTACTCTTTGTGCAACGAAATTCTACTTAAAGATAATATAATTAGTGATCTAGGTATCCTCTTGGACTGTAAACTCCACTTAGACGTACACATCGATAAAATTACCGCCAGCGCTTTTAAAATGTATAACTTAGTGATGAGAGCTTCTGTGGACTTTAAGAGCCCAACCACATACATATACCTATTTAATTGTCTTGTACGACCACAGGTAGAATATGCCAGCATGATTTGGAACCCCTACTATTCAAAGTACGACCATGCAATTGAAAGAGTGCAGCGCAAGTTTCTGCGAGCAACTCAGTTTAAATGTCGTCTAGGGCGTTCCACATACAAAGAGTCTCTACAAAAATTTACTTTGCTTACACTACACTCGAGACGACTGTTACTTCAGGCTATGGTGCTCTATGACCTTATTAGCAATAAGTATGATTGTACCGAACTTATTAACGCTTTATGTTATATTGTGCCCAGATCTGTAATTAGACGAGAGACGCGCACCTACCCGCTATTTGCTACGACTGTTAGTCGTACGAATGCGGGGGAGCGTGCGCCCCTTCATAGAATAGTTAAAAAATTTAATAAATTGTTCGTTAATATAGATATTTTTGCCTCTACTCGCAATCAGTTTAAAAATAATATAATACATACGCTTCGTCAGCTACAATAGTATAAACATTTGTGAACATTTGTGTAAACACATACACTTAGATTTAAGTAGATACTAGCTCTAAGCTTCAATTAGGTTTAACTGTACTTCTGAAAGTAATATGTGGAAACGCCGTGGATTGTATATTAATTTATTTTGTTATGTATCTAGCCAGTAAAACACAATGTACAGTTGTTTGTTTTCCCAAACAAAAAAAAAAAAAAAAAAAAAAGATCTTACAGGTCATACAGGCCTATTATACGACAGCGAAAATACATAGTTGACAATAAATGTTGTTTCATCTTCTAGAATGGTATAAGTCTATAACGTATTTTATGCACTTTATAGAGGACATGTACAATTCTCTTGCGTTTGTCCTATGTATCTTGTAAATGTACGCCAACCAGCCGCGAAAATGGCTCGCTTGATTATCTAACAACGAATACAAAGAACACCCAGACCCGGAACAACCATTTGTAGATCACATAATTTCTGAAACTGACACAAATGTTTGTCCTGTGTGGGTGTAGAACCAACAACACATGGCGCGGTGGCAGCGGCGAGGCGACCACTTAAACCACTACGCCATACGTAGAGATAAAATATCTCAGCCAAATGTAGACAAGATTAGATTTAAAGTCTTGAAAGCCTTAACCCGTCGAGCGTCTGATTAAATAGTGAAAGGAAGGCCTTGGTGGTTATGTACACTTGGTGTTCACACGACACACGAGATAAACGAAGGAACGAGGTCTTGAATAATTTTGAAACTGACGAAATAGAAGAAATTTATGTGAAATCTTATGTGGAAGGCCTTTTTGTGAAGGGCAGATAATAGAGCCCCTGTTGCCCTTTCCAAAATCTGGCTCTGAATGTAAACCACATTTTAATCGTACTAGCACAAAACTCATCTAATACAAATACATAACACTATCAAATCTAAGCAATTCAGCTCGCTATCAAACAGTTCCGAAATGGTTAGCTGGATAAACAATATAATGCAAAATTGATATTATCTGCATATCGGCAGAATATTATTATATCGTTGAATTCGTAAAAGCCGTATTCTTTGCTGTGGCCTGTCACTAGCAAAACGCGTAGTAAATAATAATAATAGACTAGAATTATACAATTTGCAAATAACCAGTAACTGTGTAATTATTTCAACTCATAATTAAATAAGTACGCATTACTACAACCAAAGATGTGCTCTATTTGTACTGAGATCGCACATTTCGTGAGATCTCAGTACAAACAGTGTCCACACTAAGAAAACCGAGCTCACACATTAGATAGAAAATGATAGTGAACAAATGTCAATATGAGTGACCGTTTATAATTTAGATATCCATTGTGTGGCAGGTGATACCATAATGTCCAGAAAGGACTATATTTGAGCGTAGTAGGGCACATATAGATGCTCCCTACTATGCTCAAATATAGTATATTCTAAGTTGTAGTCATAGGACTACAACTTTGAATATAGTCACGTTTACCTACAGCACACAGGTTTGCCAAGAGTCTAATGGGCTCCTTAAAAACAAACGCGGTGGAACACAATACCTAAAGGTTTTTATTTAGCAGGATTCTTGGCAAGCATCCATAAATTAAATTAAGGCCTGGCTTATCCGATTTCACAGAAGATTGAGTGAAAATATATTTAAGTGTATTTGAATATTGTTTTTTTGGGTTGACAGGTGTTTACCTCGGCTTAACACCAGAGTAATGATGTCTTACGGTCTTCTTTTTGTATAAAATATCCGGTAATGTGTGTATTTTATATCTTATCCAGGTCTATAGTAAAAAGATATCTAATCTCAATGGAAAGTTGCTTCAAATGTACCACAATCTGAGATTCTGAGAAAAATAGCCACTATTTTTCTTTAGTGTAGTATTAGTGGACTAGTGACTAGTGAGAATAATGTTTTATTTGTTGTATATGAGCATTGTTTTGGTCATGTGACAACTTCCTAGTAAGCATTCGACTCACCCGCAATGGTGCCGAGCCGGTTTGCCCATGTATAACGAGGGGCGATCTCTCAACAGTATCACGCGAGTTATCTTATCCCTCTCTATAACCGCGCCGCGATGCGCGCGCGGTGTAAGGGAGACATATGGATCGCGCCGCCCGTGTACGTCATCCATAGTTTACATTTAGTTGGATATAAAATTATTCTTGTCTTGACGGCACGGATGGCACGCTTGTGGGTGCCTCACCTCTGACAGTGGGAAGTGTTATGGGTTGGATCTCCACATGAGTCAATGAATGCATATTGTATGGGATTTTTGACCTCCTTTTTTTATAATAGTAAGTTAAGTAATAATTATTTTTTCTCTCTGATTATGTATCCTTGATTCTTTCACATTTTTTGTAATGTTGTAAAATTGTATGCAGCTGGCTTGACGTCCGTGCATAAGGGTGGTCTCAATTGTAAATCAGCGTTGCGATATCACATCAGTTTTATCGCAACATCAATGCTGAATGGAGACCATTTGTTGCCACAATAGCATAATATGTACTTTTTACTTGCGAACTATTTATTTAATTGTCTTTTTCATTATTCTGTTGTTATTTTATAAGAAAAATGATGTAGTTAAAGATTTTTGTGGCAATAATGATTGTTTTCTATCTTTCTTATTTAGTAGCGACTATATAATGTTTAAGGAATTGGTTTTCATGAGCAGATAAAGTTTAATGCAACTTTTGAGTCGATTCTATGTAGATAGATAACTATTGACAGAAATACCAGCTTCTATGAGGACATTGATGCTGAACAGTATTAGTAACAGTAGTCTTTTGCCGTTATCCCCGATTTACGTCACCGTCCCCGATTTTATTCACATTTCGACAGCTATAGTTATAGGTCCCACGCAATAGAAGATGGGCCTAATGTTGTCGATCAGGTGTACTTTCAGTCCCCGTGATGCTACTGAATTTTCTTCACAGAAAATTTCATTCACCCTATTTTTACTTCGCCGTCGAAGCAGTCTAGTTACATGTTTGTATGTTTTTTGCGTAATTATAAGAAAATATTGAGTAACATTTTATATTAAGTGTTTCAAAAAGTCTGATAAAGCTTATAACTTCTAAACTAAGCTAATTTTATTTACAAGATGAAGACCTTTTTCCAAAACATAATAGAAAAGTCGACCGTCATTCGGACCCCAAAACTGAGGCGGAGTGTCAAGTAGCCATTCGGTAAGTAAAGACGAAGACGTTACATAGCGCCACGGTAATACGGGGACTCGGCTTAATCATAAAATCCTTTTGGCCTATTACCCTCTCCTACCTATTTAAGAAGTAAACTGGCGTTAATGGGGTTGATACTTTACAGGGCTTAATTATTATATTTTACAAACATCCTTACTAATATTATAAATGCGAATGTAAGTTTGTTTGTTTGTTATGCTTTCACAACTACTGGACCGATTATCATGAAATATTGCAGAAACGTTGTCAGGAGTATATATATGGACATACCGTAGGTACCCTTCATCCAGAAAAAGTACTGTTCCCTAGTTATTGAAATTAATATATAAAATCTACATTAACGCGAGCCAAACCACGAAAACAAAACGAATCTAACGTTTGAATATGAAGTCTCAAATTAACACCGGAGTATCTTTGAAGATACTAAAGTATCATCGAATAAGAACTGAAGCTTCCAAAAACGTCTAAAGCAGCTTTCGGTCTTACGAGCTAATTGTAATATCAGCCTTATTTAAAAACTTTTCACTGCTGGGTACTGCTTTGATACTTCAAATGCTAACCTAACAATTTTTCTTCGAGAATATGATAGAAAATAATTATAATATAATGTATTAGAGGTTTTTATGACAAATCTAAGTACATTATCATAGTAAATTTTCTCGTTTTTATCGTAAAAGTTCTCAGCCTCTTCTCTTCTTTCTAGGGCCTCCTCTGAGAAAGGACGGATGGAAACCCGTCTATTCCATACTATATCTAACCGCTAACTAGGCCAGGCCGTGTGCTTGTTTGAAATCTATGTAGTTTACGGTAGACAGTGGCTTGGTTATGTACCCTTTGCACTGCTCCTGTGATAACAATAAAACATTATCACTATGGGTGGCGGCTACTGCTTACCACTGGACTCGCATGAAATCAAAAGCAATAAAAAATATGATTCTATCAAATATCAAGACCTTTTTGGGTTGCTATATCGTAAGGCGTCTAATTTTCTTGAAACAATATTGTCTCGCCCCGCGACTGTGGCTGTCTCGACGCGTCGCTCTAATTAATAAATGAAATTAATCCTGTCTCTTACACGTCGCAAGATTTTACTTTAACGTCAGTGATTTAGCCCTTTTCGACCGAATTGTCGGCGTAGTCTCAAATTTAACTCACAATTTAAAGGTTGTTTTATTTGAAAGTGTTTCTGTTTTTTTAATAACTCTTTAAACATGTTTCAGTGCCTGACTTTCAGATTAAAGAAAAGGAATATAGTATTTTATCTTACTACGACCACATAATCCATTGCATCACATCTGCTGTTGAAAAAAACGAATAAACAAAATTCTAATCTGTGTACATACAATCCATTGAGCCAACAAAATTAATTCGCCAACAGTTTAGCCCACATTTGCTTTCAAATTATCTGCTTAGTGGAACACTGAACAATTGTAATTCACATTATACATAATTTCAATTGTCCAGCATATGTGTCCCTATCTTCAGGACTCGAGTAGATAGGGTTCCGGGGGGAGAACTACGGGTCTCCCCCTTTGGACCAGGGTACTGCGGGGTCAGGAAGCCCACTGCGCCTCGAAAGGCGTGTTCTATCGACCGCTGACTAGAGTGCGCGGTGCCTGACATTGGTGTTGGACTCGCAGGGGTATGTGATTGGCCGCTGAGGACGACATGTTCCTTTGCTCGGCAAGCACGTTGCATTCGAGCGTCGGACTCAGGCGCGGCCAGTGCGAACCAGTCGGTCGCATGAGGCATGGAGTTGCCTTTAGCGAAGAGGCAGTGTGGTTTCACTGCCGCAACGCATCTCGGGCGCTTGCCTGCTCAGCAAGTAAGAGTCATAGCTGGAGTGACTCGGGCCACACCCGGCTTGTAGGCCTATTTGGGTAGGCGTACGGATGTATGTCGGGAAGTGAGCGTGCCTTACACAGCTCCGGTACCATACTGGAGATATGGGAGGCGGCTTCTCCGTCGGCTTCAGTGAGGTTTTCGTTAGCAACTCCTTGAGTTGCGGGTGGTGAGCGGCTTTATTGCTCCGGTACCTATCTGGAGAATAGGTAGTGTCACTTGGACACGAGATAGCTCGCTTACAAGAACCGGATCTCTGAGGTTAGGGTGGAGAGTTGGGATTTGGGGACAAGACCTGTCTATAACTGGTCCCGGAAGGTGCTCTCGGGCGCTGGAAGGTACAGCGGCTCCTCTATCATAACCTAACGGTTGGTGTAGGGGAACGCTATATCATAAACTGGGATAATCGTAGAGATAGGGGATGTCCAGCATATGTACTGACTACATAATTATTAATTAGCTTGTATGATTTCCAATATTATTGCACTTCTCACAGAGAGTACATCATTAAGTTTGTGAAAGACTAGCTGTATAAGCAACAAACCAATTTCACGGGCTTTATAGGTTCTACATGTTTAGCTAATTTGATAAAATGCATTGGCTTTAGTTGACTTGCGTCTGGTCTATTTGAGACCATAATTATTTATCTCGCCAGCATATCGCCACACACAAATTAAATGCATTTTACCATGAAAGATAATTTATTTGTCGTTGAAATGAATTGAATTTCCTTTGTGAAATCACAAAAAATAACAGTCTTTGCTGGGTAATTTATCAAATTGTCGGATGCCAAGATTGGATTTCGGTCCCAACATTAAACTTATTGTACATTCAATGAGTACTAGTGACATTTCTATGTTTATAAGGATAAATAATGAAGGGGTTTAGGCTTATGGCGGTGGTGTATGTGGCAAAATATTATGTGATTATTTCGAATAAACTGATTTATTTTGTTGATGTTAATGCTTTTTGTATTAAAAGTATTAAATTGTAGATTGCAAATAACAATACGGTACGCCTAATGGTAAGCGGTGACCGTATCATATGATTGCTTGTGATGCCAGGTATATTATTTACTCGTAAAAAAAATTAAAAAGTAAATAGTAAATAACAACTGCTCCGTAGCGCAGCGGTAGTGAATGCAACTGCTGTGCATGAGGTCTCGGGTTCGAATCCTGGGTCGGGCTAATAAACAGTTATTGGGTTTCTCAGTTAAGAAATCTCAATAGCAGCCTGGAGTTAGGAAGTTGGCGGTGTAAGACACCCCCGTGCTTCGTAAAGCACATAAAGCCGTTGGTCCTGCGTCTGATCTCTCGCCGGTCGTGTCGGATTACCGTCCCATCGGATCATGAGAGTTAGGGAACAGAGAGTGCACTTATGTTTGCGCACACACTTGTGCACTATAATATTTCCTGCGTAGTTGGCCAGTCTCCGTTAAGACTGCCTGCCGTGGCCGAAATTCGGTTTATCATAGTTCCAGACTCCGAATATCTAGGAATATCTTGATAAAAAGCCGAAATAATACTTTGTTTGACCAAAGAATCGAACTCGACACCACCTATACAGCAATCGCAAATCTCCTTCAACGAGGTTAATTAGGAGCATCTAAAAATATTATTTTCCACAGATCTTAAGTATCGATGCCTGTTCAAAGCTTTCAATAATCCAACGGAATCGCATGAAAATCCGTCGTCATATATTGCCGAAACAAACTTCTTCATATATGTCAATACCTGCCATGTGTTTGTATTAGAAGGTTTATGTCAAATCACGTAGTAATCCTCCCCGGCATCTGTGCTGGGTTCGATCTCATTTACATGTAAGATAGAATTTTCGACGACAGAAAATCCATATAAAACCTGGTATGAGCGTAACGAGAGTCACAATGAATGCGCTACTGTTTAATATAACTGCAAAATACATAAATAGTTTTACGATTATATCTCCAGAGAGACGTAGGCTGGAATGTATTTGTAACCTACGGGTCTGGTGAACCATAAAAAATACAGAATTTGCTTGATAAACCTATATTTCGATGTACACAGCACGAGCGATGGATGAGAATAGAAAAAGATGGCCGACATCGGCATAACAGAACAAAATTGGGTACCTGATTTACCCAAGGCCCTCTCTCAGAACAGTTATGTAATAGGTGTTACGTGAAGTTATCAATATCGATCGATAAGCGGATATAGTTCTCATCTGTTCGGATAGATGGCACTTTACAATAGTTTTTTAATATACATAGGTATTAACAGTATTATACCAGTTTTAGGTCCTACATATGGAGCGAGCTTACGGCTGTCAACCAGAAAAATCATCAGACACCGTGATACTTCAAAAAAATGTCTTGGTAGAATTATCCAATTATACTTTTCCTGGCCCTGGAATCGTACCAGTAATACAAAAATTGTGTGCAGGTGATGGCTATTGCTTCATTTAATTTGTATATGTTTTTCTGACCGTGAAGCCTACGCCTACTAGATACGCTATTAATCGGGCCCATGTTACAGAACTTTGGTAGTGTATGAAAGGTACCTAAGTCCTTTTCTGTTCTCCTTATAACGTGTATCTATGCGATATTTCATGATGATCAGGCAAGTAGCTAAGACTAGAAAGCATAACAAACAATCAAACAAACTCGCATTTATAATATTAGTTAGGATGTTCAGTTATTTGACTGGGAATGCCAATGACATTGTTATATGTTGTTATAATGATCACGCAGTAATATAAATGAAACGTCCATTACTATCGAACGATCATTCTTTTGAAGTAAGCAGAGAGAACAACAACTTTATTGAGTAAATACCTACACAGATTAAGTACTATCATTTTGCTATCCGTCTAGGAATATATATTATATATAGCTATAAGACATCGACATCGACAAACCTGATCTAAAACAGATAAGGTTTTTTTTTTATATTACCAGCGTTCCTGGCCCGGTCTACAGCACGGAAGAATTAACCAGGTACATTCTGGCACCCACACAGGTTAGTTCAGAAGTGTTGTGTAAGACCGACGCCGTGAACGCCTGGAAAATGACTTGTCCAAATACTGATCTGCCTACCAACCCATTCTCCCAAAGGCAGTGGGATGGGCCGCTATGCAACACGGTAAGAGAAAATCTTTTTACTACATCTGTAAGTGTTGCTGAGCGCGCAAGTTTCCTGGCTGTGGGAGAGTGGGAATCGGGTTTATGGCTACAGGCACTTCCATCGTCCAATACAGGTACAATGTTGGACGATACAAAATTCCGCCTCGCCACCTGTCTTCGTTTAGGTGCCCCGTGTGTTTCTCCGCATCGTTGTCATTGCGGAGAAGCCGTCGACAGCCTCGGACACCATGGGCTGTCCTGCAGCAGAAACGCTGGTCGTATTTCACGACACGCTCACCTTAATGACATTATCCGTCGTGCTCTTATCACCGCCGGCGTACCAGCAGTAGTAACGATGGAAAGAGACCCGATGGTATGTCTTTGTTACCTTGGAAAATGGGTAGGCCTTTGGTGTGGGACGCCACATGCGTCGACACCCTTGTGCCATCATATCTTCCGAACACGGTGAGCTGCGCCAGTGCTGCTGCTGTAGCAGCGGAAAATCTCAAACGGCGCAAATACAGTAATTTAATTGGTAATTACGTTTTTGAGCCGTTTGGGGTGGAGACACTAGGTTCATGAAGTCCGGGCGCTCGTGCGTTTTTTATAGATATATCTAAGCGGCTAATCGACGCTTCGCGTGACCAGAAGGCTGGACTTTTTTTGGTTCAAAGAATCAGCATAGCCATTCAACGTGGCAATGCTGCCAGTCTTCTGGGCACTTTCCCGGTCGACAGCGATGCTGAGGAATTTTACGACGCTGCCTGAACCAACCATTTCCTTTCTTTATATTAAATTTATAGTCCCATATTTTGTAACTTTCATGTTTTATTTATAAGTGGTTAGGTTTGTTAATATTAGTTAAGTTGTAAATTATAATTGTTGCTTTGTCTATGTAATTAAAGTTAATAAACCGTAATTAATTAATACATGTAAGATGCGTTCGATAAGGTTTTTTGAAAAACTAAAATAACTAACTTAATTTTATTAAACAGAATGCAGCAATTTTCCCTGTGCTGGGATCGGAAAGGAAAAGAAAAATTTTTTAAGGCCGAACATTAAATGATAAGGTATAGTATTTTTTATTGTTTGCATTTAATAAAATTCTGTCAAATTGTTCAAATCAAGCTTGCAAATTTTTAATGAAACTTCGTGTTTGCCGCGTCAATTTGCTTAATAAGCTGACTGAGGTGGCAGATATGAGGTTTGGAATTCTCAACTATGCTTCGAACTAAAATTCTGTGAAATTATAAGCGTACGTGTATTCCTAGGGATGTGCCTCCAACTTTTATTCTCGAAATAAGACAACGTCTACTCATCTACTACCGCATTTGCCCGCGACATCGCTCGCGTTAAAGTAGATTACGTTATATTAGTAAAAGTACTTTTTTTAAAGAAAATATAGCCAACAGCTTTATTTTGTTTAAAGTACTTTGCCTCAGTAATAAGTATAGCTTTCAAATGGTAAAAGAATTTTGAAAATCAGTATGTAGTTTATAAGTTCAATCCTCAGACAAACAAACCAACAAACAAAAAATCAATCTTTATAACAGAAGTTAAACGAATTAAATCTATAGAAGTATAGATTTTATTCTTTTAACTTTGAGGTTTTTATAGTAAGTAAGCTAACTTACAATATGTATTTATTTTCTATTTGAGTGCTACAGTTCTTATTATAAATGTTATCACAATTAATAAATTATTAGGCTTTAGACGCACGCTACCTTAAATAATATAGATGATTCCCATTTTATACTGAATACCAAGAATTTATTGAGTATATACCTAATTATTAAGCTCTAATTAGTTTTAAAATCTTAATGAATGAGTACTTTAAAAATCGTTTGTCAAATCATCGTAAGTATCAAAATAAAAACATTCTCTTCATTGTCATATAATGTTGCGTTGCGTTTTGTAGCACCGTAGACCATAGATCTACGCTTTAGCTACAACTGCTACGTATACAGGTTCGATTAAACTTTGTTTTGCTGTGATTAAGCTGTGTTACGCATTTCAACAATCATGTAACACTACTCATGATAAACTGTGGATTTGTAGGCACTCGTAAACCAAAAGGCATTACTGTTAGTGTGTGTATGCGATATACGAGGGTGCGTTTTTAAGTTCGCGGAATGGAGGGTATGGAAGGTGGTGGGGGTGCTTTTTTAGTCACTAACGTGTTTAGCAACTAATAATTAGTATATATACCGAGTATTATCATAATGAGGTCATTAGTCTTTGAACTATCGTCCCTCAAGCAACTCAATCTGGAAGAAATTGTGAAGTATGGAGAAAATCGAGTTCCGCGCCGTTATAAAGTTCCTTACCAAGCAAGGAAAAAATGTTCAAACCATTTTGGAAGAGATGTCATCTGTATACGGGGACTCTTGTCCAGGAAAAACCATGGTATACAAGTGGCACAACCTCTTTAAGCAAGGCAGGGAATCAATTGAAGACAATTCCCGGCCTGGGCGGTCTGTTGAGGTCACCACTCCAGATCTTATCGAAAAAATCGAATAATTAATATTGGAGGATGCACGTTTGAAGAAAAAACAAATCGCAGAGATGGTTGGAGTATCTGAAACGACCATTTTCAAGGTTCTCCATGATCATCTCGGCATGACAAAAGTCAGCGCAAGATGGGTGCCTAGAATGCTCACACCGCCTCAAAAACAGAAGCGCGTCGAGTGTTCGCGTGCGTTTTTGAGCCAGTGTTTCATTACACAAGGATGGTTTTTTGGAGCGAATTGTTACTGGGGATGAAACTTGGGTTCATCACTATGAACCTGAGTCTAAACAAGATTCCATGCAGTGGCATAAAAAGGGTACACCACCGCCTAAGAAATTCAAGGTGTCGCAATCGGCGGGAAAGCTCATGGCGACAGTTTTTTGGGACACAGAAGGAATTTTGTTGGTTGATTACAAAGAAAAAGGTGTTTCCATAACCGGAGAACACTACGCTTCAATTTTAGAGCAGTTAAAAGAGGCAATCAGAGAAAAAAGAAGAGGAAAATTGACCAAAGGTGTCCTGCTCTTGCACGACAATGCTCCTGTTCACAAGAGTCGAGTTGCGTTGGCTGCTTTGCACAAGGTGGGCTTCGATATCATTGATCACCCACCTTATAGCCCAGACTTGGCTCCCAGCGACTATTATCTCTTTCCAAATCTGAAAAAAGAGCTTCGAGGAAAGAAATTTTCAACCGATGAAGAAGTGAAGGATGCAGTTTCGGCGTATTTTTCAGAGAAAGACAAAACATTTTTTTATGAAGGTATTCATAAGTTAATTCATAGATCTGAGAAATGTATTAGGGTTTCAGGTGAATATATTGAAAAGGAAAAATAATTTTGTAATATTATTTCATCCCCTTCTATTCCATTCCGCGAACTTAAAAACGCACCCTCGTATGTAACTGCACGGATGGTGTAGGTTTAAGTGGTCGCCTCGACACTGCCACTGCGCCGAGTGTTGTGGGTTTGAATGACATACACACAACTGTGATACAAATGTTTCATGATTTTGTCTAGATTATGGTCTATAGTACAGGCAAGTTTCATTTAAAACTGTTTAGCGGTTTATTCGTGATTGAGTAACAAACATTTAAATATTTTGAATCTTGGACTAAATGTTATAATATATTAATAGGATTATTATTATTTTTACTTTTCTGGTATTTTTACAATTTTACAAGTATATTAGTAAGTAATATTTATTTCTCTGTTTATTACCGACTTGCCGAAGATATAATAATATTAGCCCTGTATTAAAATCCTTTCACCTTCTCAGTGAAAGAAGTATTAGGCCATATTCCATCACTCTGGTCCAGTGCGAGTTGGCAGACTTCACACATCTTTAGATTTCCTCACGATATTTTCCTTCACGGTTAGAACGAGCGATAATGAACTAACACGCACATAATTTCGAAAACTTAGAGACAAACCCGAAACCTCTGCGTGGCAGTCCAACGGTCTGCGGTCTGGTATATATATATAATATTATGTGAATTTAAAAAAAGGATTTCTAGAAAATAGGATCTAAAGCAGCCCTGAATTAAGTCAGCTCCAAAGCCGTAGAATTGATATTTATCTCGGTATTATGTAAGCTAGCCATATGATTTCTGGTGTCTTAATCCTGCCTCTTTCATATTTGATGTTTATCCTCACAAATATGATGATGCTTTTGTTCCCTTTCCTGCACCTACCACGGAAAATATACAAATTTAGTTCAAGCGTTAAATTATTTAGAAAACGTTGGCAAAAAATGTCAATAAATATTATTGCTATATGTAAAAGAATGTGGTGCAACGGCCACAAAAAATACGGAATTCATGTATGAGAAGTAATAAACATTGATACCACGGACACAAAAAATACGGAATACCACTAGGTATTCCGTGTTTTGTAACGTTGTACTGAGTCTTCCACGTTTTTAGGGACGTGGTCAACCAGGAAAGTTAAGGTAGCCGCTACCTTAACTTTCCTGGTTGACCAACCTGGTTGTCAAGGTAAACACTATTGTTTGTAATTACACGTTTTTTAATTCGAGGTTTACACAAATTGGTACAGTACGCGAATTGATTTCTATACAATAAGAACAGGGTGTGGTTCTAAAGGTAAGGCTTCGTACTTGGTCTAGCGGTAGAGCACAAGGGACCACTTAACTTAGTCACGGCGGCTGGCAGAAGGAGGAGGAACCAAGGCGCGGCCGCGTTTATATATGTCGCCACTGGGAAGGAGAAGCCGAAGGAGAGGCGCCGCGAGCGCCACCGCTGAGACACGCATGGTCCGCGTGACAGTATCTGTCGCAATAATTTCAAAATAATTTAAAAGACTGTCTTCTATGAAGGTCAAACCCATAATACTCGGCGCACCGATGGTAGCAAGACTACCAATTAAACCACCGCATCATCAGAGTACTCGATTTTTGATTAAAACCGAAAATTTTCGTCGCATGTGTAAAAAATATTTTATTATGTTTGCTATATAACAGCGCGAGTTGGCACACTTCACATAATATCATCGAGAACATTATGGAGAACCCATGTGCTCTAAGGAGCACATGAGTTCTCTTTTGCATTAGTACTCGCTTTAATGGTACGTCGTTATAGTAATTTCTAATTCGTGATTACGCCCACAACTTCGAAAAGTCAGTGGTGCACACCTTGGGCCATCCCAAGGTATGTACCACTGACTTTTAAACTCGTGACCACTGCGTGGCAGTCTAACAGTCTCTCACTAGACTATCGCTGCTCGGTGTTCCACTAATAGTTGATCCGAGGGTGTACTTTATGTTCATTGTTTATGTTTAACCGTAACACCATAATCATTCCTAGGATGAGAGATGTCTTTTCAAAAAAGATAAGAAAGAAAAACGGTGGCTACCGTTTTCCACCTGCTACGAGCCGAGCATACCTTTCTAGCTGTATTATTATATGTATTTGTAAAGTAAAAGCGTCTAGTCTGGTAAATCTTGACTTAAAATTAAGAGAGTTAAGTCACAAGTAGAGTGGAACATCAAAGAGAATCGTTGGCTTGCGTCCGTTGCGCGGAAACATGACTTACTTCATGTTTTTATTTGTATCCACTGCGGTACAGCCGCTAACAATCTTTCATTTACACTACCCTTGCTTTATGTCATTAATCTTTTGCCTTGAGTATCTTTACTTAGATATGATTGGTTATAAGTGTGATTAATGAGGTGATTAAGTTTAAGAAGAAAGTTGTTAGAAAGTAGATAAGGATAAGCAGAGAGTTTTAGTTTTTTAAGGTTAAAATGTGGTGTGGTCGGTAAAACTTTTACTATTTGATACTCTTTTATAAATTATATATTACAAAAAAGAAACGTTGTTTATTATATTATGTATTTTAACTTAATCGGTATTTAGGTTTAGAGTTTTATCGGTTTAGAGTTATTCAGAAATGCATTATTTAATAATAAATAAGGTATAAGAAGAAACAATAACCTTTCTTTATAATTGCTTTCCAGGCAGACAAAAAAAAAATTCTGCATGAACATAAAATAAACAAAATGCTTAATAAATTTTTATTAATATTGGATCAATTATATTAGTGACCACTAATCTATACTATTATAAACAGGAAAGATTTGATTATATGTTTATATATGTGTTCGTTTGTATGGATTTAAATCAAAAATTGCCTAGCCGAATTAAAAAATTCCAATGTATGTGACATCAAATGAACGACTGATCAAAAGCTGCTAGATGTAATTTTAAAATATCAAATCAATACTAATCAAATTTTATAATACCGCTTCCGAGTCGGAATCGTACGGATGGAAGCGGTAGGTTGTGTTAGGATCTCTTTTAATAAATAGGAAATAGGCCGTCCAAAACTCCCATTAGTTCTACCATAGAACTGATAATTAATAATTTATCCAGTAATCCATTTTGACCTTTAAACGATGTGGTCAATAGTGTAATAAATAATATAAACATTGATATTCCAGACTTTGGTCAGCTAAACTTTTGATCAAATGACCATCGTTATTTTAAACTTTGTTGATTTACGTTGTTCTTTTGAAATTTGCTCAGAAAAGTTTTGATTTTCTAATATGCAACCATTAAAAAAATACTATTGCTACATACAACACAACCTATCTTAAACTACTTTTACGCGAGCGAAGCTACAGCCAAAAGCTAGTATTCGATACAATCGGTTCATTAGCAGGTGGTTCAACCTATTAGTGTTATCAGGCTATAACTAAATCAAGCACAACAATATATTATACATACATAGCCGCACGGTTATAATGTGGCCGAAGAAATTGCAAGATACACCCACATTTAGCTCCCACGTTATAGAAAGCAAGCCTATTGCAGTGCACCGGTCACAATTCCCAGCCCTGTATCATTTACAACTTCTTCTTCTTCATCTTAGCGTTTGTCCCGGTTGCATCCACGGCGTTGGCGTTGGAACCCAGGGTCCGCTTTCCCGCTAAGTCTCCTCCATGTCGCACGATCTTTAGCATCCTGTGGTGTGAGGTTGTTGGCACGTATGTCATATCTTACGACGTCAAGCCAGCATTTCTGGGGTCAGCCCCGTTTAGCGTAGCAAGATATTTGTTCGCCACGTAACAAGCCGGTTTTCGTAAAACGTGACCGTACCAGCGTAGGCGACTCTCTTGCAGCTTATCTGCTATGTCACGGACATGAAGACTGCCACGGATGCAGGAGTTTTTTATACGGTCCTTCCGCGTTACTCCAAACATCCAGCGCAACATATTCATTTCCGTGACACGCAGTCCCTGCTTGTGCCGCTCGAGCACTGGCCACGTCTCATTGCCATATAAAATGACAGGCCTAATCATGGTCTTATAGACCAGATACTCGGTCTTCGCCACGTTGAGTTTCAGACCGCCGTTCTCAAGCGACTCCTTCCACTCGTTCATCCGTCGCACCAATCGAGCCCTGTTCGCGTCCGCCAGCGCGATATCGCCAGCATACATGGACAACCAAGGAGGTTGCTCATGTGAGTCTCTGATGCTGTCCGACAAGACGTCCAATATCACGCTGAACAGAAACGGGCTAAGGATGGATCCCTGGTAAACTCCAATGGTGATGGGGAAGGGTTGTGTGTCGCCAACAGCGGTCCTGACAACGGAATCGAAATTTAGGTACATGTCTCGAACGATGTCAGCATAGGTTTCTGGAAAGAATACAGAATTTCTTAAAGAATACAGAAGTTGATCGCAAACGTGGGCAAAGATAATATATGTAGCTAATATCGGCAAACATACTTATAGCATGTGTCTTACTTAAAAGCAGTAACACTATACATTTTATTTAGTAATCGGACTACGTTTAACACTAAGATTAGAAACTAAAGATTCTTATTTAACATATTATCAAAATTACACTAAAATAACTAAATGTATCTAAAGAGTAAATGTAGATACATAATGGTAAATATATAATCTTCTATGAAATAGTAAAAAGAAATTATGAATACGTAAGTGAAAACCTTTAACAGCGTAGTTTAATGGGAGTCTATAAAAATTATAGCCGCTCCACTTTTACATTATGAGAAAACTTCCTTTAACAGCATTATGCATTGTATTAGCATATTAAACGCCACTGCTGTCGCTTTGAACCAGCACTGAACCTGAGAACGTGCTGAGAATGATAATCAGCTCTCGCAAACTCTGTTATCAGGAATCGAAACGAATAGCTTCTAGTTTAGTAGTAGTGCCAGCGTTTACGGTATTTACAGTTATCTCTGCATGATATTCGAAAACTATTCGAATGAAAATTTCATCGTTGTATCGAATATATATTGGAATAACAACTGAAAATAAACTCGTTGCGAATAGTACAATCAGTTTGAACGCTAGTTAATTGTGATGCTGTAACAAAGATTCAAACTGACATTCACGATGCGAATATTTTAGATTATTCTAGACTTTTATTATTATTATAATACAATTTTTAAGTTGGTCTCACAAGCCCTCAGCTTGGAATAATCTTACTGTATAGATCACGTTTTCTAGTTCTGATGCACACACGAAATATTTTTTGTTTATTTTCACGATGAAGGCACCGAACGAGTTCGATAAAGTTGTATATGGAGAACGATAAAAGCACAAGTATGCACATAACCTAATAAATAAAAATAAACATAGGTAAATTATTTATTAGGTATTTTAGCTTTATACAAACATATTTTCATCAAGTGATGCTTTCCGTTGACCTATCGGTAATTTTATTACACAGTCGATAAACTCAATGGAGGGTCGGCCATAATGCTATAAATAACATGATTTCAAAGAGATGGCTGGCGCAGTTGATTGTGGAAACATAATTATAATGAGCGCCATGCCTCGTTTTCCGACATATTATAAGAAAACCAATATCAGCTGCGTACAGGGATGATATTCTGATATTTTTTCAGTTGACTGAAAATACTAGTAATATTGCTACATTTTTACATAAATGTATTTAAATACTTATAAAATTTAGTGTAAGTATCGAACCTTCATGATCAGTAATTGTGCATGTGCTGATTGATATACTTCTGGACCAAGGTGTTTATCATATTTGTGAAAATAATAAAATATTTAGAGTGAAAAGAACTAGATAAATTGAGATTTGCATTACATTTGAAAACAAATGTTTTGGTAATGACATCGTATTTTTTTTAAATAATAATATGTTTTTATTTTATTCATGAAGCCTTTCAAAGATTTGGGTATAACACTGGAAATTATCCAGAAAATTGGTAAAAATAATAAATAAAGAGTTTCATATACGCTTTTTTGTCTTTATGTACAAAAGATTAAGTGTATTTTTCGTAACGATTATACAAATTATAACAGTCTCCTAAAAATGTGACCTCTCTACAAAGTTAAGTAAAAATACTAATATATCCGTGACTTATGTATATTAAACGGATAACGTATTAATCGAATTAACCAGCTACCACTTATACATTCGTTTACATCGAAACTTGTATTAATGAATTGCTTTTCTTATTTTATATATTGTGATAAGTATGCGTATGATGTATTCCTAGCTTGCCTTATTATTAAACCTCTTACATATTAATATCCTGCTAAGCTTGTGCTTCTTAAAATATATAGATCAATCAATTGATAGAACTAGTTGTAAAATGTGCCCGTATATGTTTAAAAAATAAATTGAACGTTTTACAAAAAATGCAGAGTGAAAAGGAAGATTAAAAGTCAAGCCAAATATTTTATATGTGATATACATATAAAAGAAGTACAGAACAAATAAAGTTAAAGTATTGTATACACATATCACTTCAGAAAGCCTGAGGTGGCTGCCATAGGATGAGGGACTCCACAACTTTCCTTCTATAGTCTATCGCTGATCTCAACTTACTGAAGCTTGGTGACCCTTCGCCGTTTGTTTCAAGTAATTTCTTTAATATTATGAAGCTCTCGATCAAACAAAGTGAATACAATAAGTACATTTGCAAAACAAACTTATACCTGTATCGTATAGTGAAGTAAATACCGCCAATGTTTACAGTAGATCAAGCCGGGTCTAAGCTCTTTTTGTTTCAGCCATTCCACGGCTTTGGACCGCGGCCTCGGCTTGCTTCACTTAATCGGCCCGCTTTTGTTTGCCACCAACAGTTGAGTATTTAATATATTGTTTATTGTTGGGTAATTCCGGTGGTATTTACTTATAATAAATTGTAGCAAGAATAAAACACAAATATTGGTTAGGTTCGATTAGTAACAGTTCTTTTTTTGTGGATGAAAGGAACCTTATGTCTTTTTCTGTTCCTCTGAACGTGTATACGAAATTGTTTTTGTTGTGTGTTTGTCACGCTTTCTTGGCTTCATAAAATTTCGCATACACGTTGTCTGGGGTAAATAAAGGACATAGGGTACCTGTCATGCAGAAAAAGTACTGTTTTATAGGGATAGAAATTTATTGACATAACCTACATTAACGCGGGAGAATCCGTGGGCAAAATCTAAGATCAAATAAAAAAATATCGAATTGTATATATAGGTATTCTTTCAAATTGAGTATTGTTTTTGGTACATAAAATAAAGTCAACTAGTGACCAACGCCCACGACTTATTAGTTTATTCATAGGCTGGTGAGAAAATTTGGCCGAAAGATTGTCCCGCGCTGATAATTATATAAAATATCCAACCACAGTTTATTTTATAATTATTTATTATGTATTGAGTAGTAGAGCCTCGCTGATTTCAGCATGAATGGGCCGGCTCAACCGGGGAAGGACTACCCTCTCACAGAATATCGACGTGAAATAGCAGTACTCCTACTGTTGTGTGTCGATCGGTGAGTGAGAGTGCCGGAGGCCCAATCACCCTATTTCCCCCCTTCTCGCTCCTTTTCCTTCCCGCTTCTTTTCCTAAAGGGTCGGCAACGCGCTAGTGATGCCTTTGGTGTTGCAGGCGTCCATAGGCTACGGTGACCACTTACCATCAGGTGGGCCGGGCCGTACGCATGTTTGCCACCTTAGTTAAAATAATAAAAAAAAGAGTTACTAATTATATGCTAGTTATGTTTATTCAAACAAATATTCTTTCATTATATTATGCTTTGGGTAAATATTTGTCGTAATATATAACAAGGAAGGTGATGTAGGTATTGTCGTCTAGCCGGGTGCTTCTTTATGATATTCTCTTGACAGTGTCTTAGATAGAAAATAAAAGATGGGTAGTAGTAGTAGAATGTAAGTATGTGGTAGAAATGGAATATTATAAATGCAAACTTTCTGTTGGTTTTTTGTTTCTAGCGCTATCTACCAAGATCTATGTGCCATAATTAGGTATATATTAATTCATAGGTTTCATATTTGTATTTCGTATCGATCGGCAATCCGGAGGAACTGTCTATCCACCCAGACATAATTATTATATATCACAGACACCTTTTTTTTTGGTTCTCAAGATACATGCTTTATGCACTGTCCGCCGGCTAGGGGACGGCACCGGCGGGGTATGTGGAACTCCCAGCATGACTGGTATACCCACTAAAATACCTGGGGTGTTCCCTCTCTCACCCAATGGGGGGGACCAGTTGGGAGCTCTTAAAATATTCATCCGTAGCATATAGCCTGTGTAGGTGCGGGCCGGGTCAAACGGACTCGACCACCTCTCGTCCCCAGGGGAGAGCCTCACCGCTCTCCACTTTCGACGTTAGAAGGCGTGCGGGAACACCGCGCGCGCCCTCTCGGGGCTCTTAATTTACGTGTGATAGGGTCCCCTGAGGCCCTGCCTCCCGGAGCCCCTAGGTGGGGGGCAGGAGAGCGACATAAGCGCGTCTGCTGCGGTCCCTCCTCCGGCGGCGGACATCTGGGGCGTAAGAATGTTCCTCACGCACCCATTCCACCACCTCCTTCTGCGAGACTGTTATCTCGACCTAATTGCGCCCCAGCACCTGTCGCTGCAACGAGAGGTCGGGGCCAGTCACGGCGACCAGCGCACAGTGCTCCGTGGCCCACGCCAGGCACTCCTCCAGCGTTTGCTGCGCCGTGTCCCGATCACACCCCTCACAATGATGACACCTGGTTGTCGGCTCCCTACTGGCTATCTTGCAGAGGTACTCTCCGAAACAGCCGTGTCCGGAGAGCACCTGAGTAAGCCGGTAGGTGAGCGGTCCGCGCCGTCTGTCCATCCACTGTCTTAGCACCGGACGGACTGCCTCGACGGTCCTCACCCCGTAGCGGGGCTGGGCTAGTTTTTCTTCCTATTTCGCCTCAAGGACCAGTCGAGCCTAGAACCTTCGCATCTCCACCGCCCCGTGCGTGGGTTCCTCGCCATGAAGCCAGAGGTCCGCGCGCCAGTAATACACCGACGCTTGGACCACCGCCTCCAAATCCCAGAGCGGCGATGCCGCCAAATCGCACGCCGCCGCGCCGCCTCAAAGGAGACGGTGTGGTACGCCCGCAACACCCTGATCGCCATCACCCTCTGAGGTCTCCTCAAGATGGCGACGTTTTGGCGACCGAGAGCGTCGGCCCAAATGGGCGCCCCGTAGAGACGGCGGTGGCAGACGACACTCGGCCCCCCGATATTCGGCAGCAGAGAGTTAAGCGCTTCCAGCGCCGACATCAGCCGGGGGACCAGGCGACTAAAACGGCCCCCAATATTGTTAAAGAAGTAATTGTCCTCTGGACGTAATCCTATATCTAAACATACAAATTATCTCTTTATAATAATATACATGTATATATTTTATTTTGGACAGTCTTGATATAGTGTTTAGTGACAATCTAAATGCACTATCTAAAATATTCAATTATTCAGTATGTGCATAAAAACATGAAAAGACTACAATATGTCAAGTGAGCATGTAAAAGCGTACTGTGGTGTTAATAATATTGACGAAAACAAACAAAAAGTACAGTTATTCTAGAATAAAGTATTTAAAATCATATAAGCAAAGTATCACATGGCGACTTTTTGCAAGTAGGTATACGAATGGGCGTTAATCAAACCTGCAACTTTATCGCAACACTGGTGATTAACGGATGCTATGCTAGACATTTGTATTGATTAAACCACGTGCTTGTATCGATACAGTCTCCATTCTACTACTACATTCTTATGAATCAATACACATGCTCATTAATACTGCAAATGTATCACTACTTAATTCAAATTCATGTGTCCCTGTTTAGGTAAACGATTAGCGACTTTATCTTTTCTGCATAGCGACTTAATTGCTGCTAAAAGTCTGCGTGTAACCGTCCTAAATTAAACGGTTGTCGTGAACAGATAAACGCGTGGATTGAGTGAATTGCAAAGCAGTATAAGTAAATGTACTTGTGGAAAATTGCACGCGTGTTGAGCCGCGACCAGATTAACAACGAGCTTTTGAGAATGGAACAGACTTATAAATAGATACAATTGTGGAAAGAAGATGTTAATTCAGTGAGGGATTCTAATGGGCGGTACTACGCGGGTTATTAAAGACTTTAAATGGGGATGGTAATGATGGCTTTGTGGCTTGCTCCTGGCTTCGCTTAACTATTCCTATAGGATGAAACTAAGATTTTCATATTCCAGTTTAATTAAAATCTGCGTTCAACAGCATAAGCCTGATTGAAACAACTAAAATCTTTATTAACTTTTACACATATAGTATCAGTAACGAGAAAGATATATGTAAGTACGATGACAAAGCATATAGCAAGTTTCAATTTCGGTGTTCTAAATTATGGGATTCGAGTACGCACGAGTCCCTGTTGTAACAAAGTATAGCAATTTATTGCTCGACTTCGTATGATAGCAAGCTGTTTGTGTTGCCACGACTAAAATTAGTGGCTCTTTTTAAACATTTTAACTTTTGCTGTTTAATATGTTGCTTGTCAATGTTTGCTTTATTCAAATAATGTTGAACATCTTTTTATGCAATTAAACCTCTGGGTTTTTAACAATTGAATTCCATGTAGTAGATCCAATAAAAAATATATAATTACCGGTCATTTGTGACTGATACGTCATTGAATGTGTTAATTTAGTTGTTATGGAGCAAATATTACCCTACCCAGGTAAAGCAATACTGCAATAGTTTTATGTATATATCGCTGTAAAAATACTTTTGACTAGCTTATTTGATAATTGATAATTCTTGATAAACTCCAGACTCTGCACTATGAGGTTAATTAAATGTTAAAGTAAGTTAACTTTATAATTCTTGGAATTTAATTTAATTACAAATCTCTTTCTGAGAAGACCGCGGATTGCGATTCTCCCCCCGAAGCCTTACCTACTCGGATGCTGAAGATAGGGAACTATATAATATGCGTATTGTATAATACACACAGTATATGCCTCAGCTTTACCATTTCTGATAAATTAAATCAAATTAACCATTTGTCGCATTTTGTTATTCCATTTATTTTCCGCGCGCTATCTAATTGAATAAAGACATTACCTATTCATTTTCAACGTTAACGTCGTATATCTCTATCGACATTAATGTTATATTTTTAAGTATATATTATATTTGTAGTAGAGCCTCGCTGATTTCAGCATGAATGGGCCGGCTCGACCGGGGAAGGACTGCCCTCTCACAGAATATCGACGTGAATTAGCAGTATTATTACTGTTGTGTGTCGTTCGGTGAGTGAGAGTGCCGGAGGCTCAATAACCCTCTCACCCACTTCCCGCTCCTTCTCCTTCCCACTTCTTTTCCTAAAGGGTCGGCAACGCGCAAGTGATGCCTCTGGCCTTGCAGGCATCCATAGGCTACGGTGATCACTTAACATCAGGCGATCCGAATGTTTGTTTGCCGCCTTAGTTGTATAAAAAAACTTGAGAGGTGTCAAGGGACACCCGGATGGAACGAAGTTCCTTTCGATTAATTAGTGAAGGAATTGTAATAATTTTTTTTTTATTAATTATTTATAAATTTCCGAAAATCTAAAAAAATCCATAAAAGATACACGCGTGCATAATAATAAGAAGTCTGTTAGCTTGCAGCTGGCCACAGGGTCACGCGTTTTTTCCATAATGAAGTAATCTGCTGGCGCATGAATGAACAGTGCGAGCGAGATAGCGTAACTACTTACGCACGCCGCACAGCTTACAATAGCTTACTATAGCAAAAAGTGTCGTGACAACTTTTCGTAAGAATTTTTTCCGTCTAGCCCCCTTTCACAACGTGCGATAAGGAACTTCGTTCCAAAAAAATATATTCCAAATATCGAATAAGTATAACAGGCGATGATTTAAGTGGTCTCCTCGGTATTATGCCGCACCAAGTGTTGTGGGTAAAGTGTAGTGATCCGCAAATAGGTATATTTTATGTTCATTGTTTCAATATGTGTAAAGCTTTTAGTGACAAACGAATCATTCTTAGCGTAGATGCAACTGTCCTCAGTAGCATACATACATATATTTATGTACCTCGATGGCGTAGTGGTTAGAGTAACGGACTGCCACGCCTGAGGTCGCGGGTTCGATTCCCGCACAAGACAAATATTTGTGTGCATGAACATGGATGTTTGTCTTGGTCTGGGTGTTTCTATGTATAATATGTATGTATTTACAAAAAAAAAAAGTATATATGTATGTTTATCCATTGTCTAGTACCCATAGTACAAGCTCTGCTTAGTTTGGGCTAGATAGTGTTGTGTGTATGTGGTAGAATATTCTATTATTATTTTGCGGTTATTGCTATAGAAATAAACAATTAAAGCTGACGTCACATTATCACCCCGTTACTCTGCGTCATAACGTTGTTCCCTTCAGGTACATACATTGTTTTTAAGACGCCATAAAATACCGGCCAAAATAGCTCGGGTTTCTCGGTTGTAGAATTTTCTTTTGTAAGAAGTAACTTAGTTTCAGAGTTTATTTATTCTCTAAGTACATTTGTTGGAATTGGCAAGAAGAATGAAAAATATAAAGCATTCTTAGAATTTGAAAGAAATTGTCTAGGAAATATATTTATTTAAATTTTATTTAAACAATAGGTACCAACTATATAGGTGTAATATAGAAAAAATAAATAGATTTTGCCCGCAGCTTCTCTCACTTTAATGTAGATTTTGACAATAATTTTTTATAACAATACTCTTTTCTGGACACCTATAAGGAAGTTAAATAACTAATAGAGTCCCAGTAATATTACAGTACAAATCAAATAATTTATTTAAAATAATATTAACATGGTAAAATAACAAACACAAAGTAAAACTTAGGTCCACTTACAATTATGTGTCCTTTGTCTGTACTAGGTGATCCATTATTTCAAGCAAGGAATATAAATGTTTGGATGTTTATTACTAAGTGACACGTAAACTGTGAAACAGATGTGGATAAAACTTGGCACACAATCAATAGACCATGTCATAAACATTTCGTAGAATACTTCTCTACACGCTTAAATATAATTCACGCAGGTGTAGGCCGTATTTTAACTCAGTACTGAAAATACTTTTTACTAGAGATTTAAGGTAACTCATATGTTTTAATGTAAATTTACTAAACGTCACGCTTTATGACGTCAGTAGGTATATCGTGAAAAATAAAAGTATCATTTAATTTTCATACATTTTATGAGTGTCGAATAAAAAGTGTTCGTACATTTCATATACGCAATTATTGCACATGACTCAGCAGCGTTGTTTAGTATAATAGAAAGGTAATTATGTTATAATAGTATGTATATATAGAAACATACAGCTTGTTTTAATACAAGTACAAAAAGCATTTTATTGCTATTGTAAAATTGAAATCATTTCTATATTATTATAGTTGATTTGGCTTTGATCTGATTCTACCAAAA
The DNA here is from genome assembly GCA_963675205.1 of Catocala nupta. Classification (NCBI taxonomy): domain Eukaryota; kingdom Metazoa; phylum Arthropoda; class Insecta; order Lepidoptera; family Erebidae; genus Catocala; species Catocala nupta. Next base: position 13,663,311 of record OY776087.1, read on the forward strand.
TATTAAATATATTTTTTTGTCGATATAAAATATTTTAAACGCCCACTATGTATGGAATTGTGTATAACTTTATCTAGAGTACGATGTGACTTGAAGCACTATAGGAAAATAAACCTGAATTTTATACGATGGCTGTCCATAGATATTTTTTTTTTTATTTAGTTCGGTATCAACTTGTAGTTTGTTGTGTTTTTACAAAGAAGTCAAGGGCTGCCAGCGGTACGGTTAACAACTGCTAAACATTGCTGGCCGCATAGTGCCTTCTTAGAAGCCAGAAATAACCACTCATCGCAGAAGCATAACCCAAGATTGTTCGTCTGAGCTCTTCTAAAGGTTGGAATTGTTTCTTAAGAATTCAGTAACTGCAAAAAATAGTTTTGTAAAATGTTGCATACAAAATAATTTACTTTGCTATACCTTAAGCACCGCAGAGAACTTTTTCTGTATCAAGATTGAGTAGCCGCAAAATGCGGAGAGCGTGTACCGTACACAAGAATTTCCTAACATGTATAAATATAGCAATGCCGGCGGCAACCAAACGCGTCACCGAGCTTACGTTGAGCTCATTATTGTGCATATTTTATTCTTCGTTTACGAAAGAGAATTTTGGCACTAACCTTTAATGTTGTGTAATTTTTCGGCATAACTAATTAAGCTAGGTCCATGGCGGAATTTCACGAAATATTTGCTGCGAGAATTTTCACGTCATAAGCGTAAGCCCACATTTTTTTTTTATGGCGTTAGGTGGCAAACGGGCAGACGGATCGCCTGATGGTAAGCGATTAACGCCACCCATGGACACCCGCAACCCCAAAGGTGCGTTGCCAGCCCTTTAAAAAGGAATGAAGGAGGGAAAGGACAAAGGAAAGGATAGGAAAAGGATCGGGGTAACTGGGCCTCCGGCTCTCTTACTCACCGATACTAAACGCAACAGTACGGGTACAGTTACTTCACGCCGGTATTCTGTGAGAGGGTAGTACTACCCCGGTCGAACCGGCCCATTCATGCTGAAACCAGCGAGGATCTACTATCTTATGATCTGTGATGTACATGTCTCTATGCCAGTGACAGGCTGTGAGTTTGAATGATACGTGTCAAACGTCTGCGTTAGAACGGTTGAAGCGATCCATTTAAATTCTCTTCGATTGCAACATACGTTTTGTCTTGTCACATATGTTATTCCTGAAATGTGCGAGTATTGTTACACAAGTGTGGATACTTAATTATCAGATCTCGATACCATGGTCTGATGAGTGAATTGCCCGAAGTGGGTTTTTCTGTCCAACTAATGTTATTTATATTGAAAATCACCAAGCTGTACACCTTATGTGAGGCATTATTACAGCCCTAAGGGTTATTCTAAGGCAGAGGTTTAATATAATGGTATTATATACATGTCTATACTAATATTATAAAGCTAAAGAGTTTGTTTGTTTGTTTGAACGCACTAATCTCAGGAACTACTGGTTCAAATTGAAAAATTATTTTAGTGTTGGATAGCCTATTTACCGAGAAAGGCTATAGGCTATATAACATCATGCTACGACCCACGAGGGCGGCGCAGTAACGATAAACGTGGGTGAAACCGCGGGCACATCTAGTGTAGGTATACGTGGGAACCCATGTCATAGTGAGCGAGTCCATTGCCTTCTACATTCTGATAATCGTGCTAGTATTGAAAATTTATTGACTAAAAGACATCTCACTCGACTCGGGAGTCAAGCTCGAAATCACAATTACCGCTTCCTCTATCACTGGGTCAAGGAGGCAGTCAACTTATTCCATCCTTTAATCCTTGACTAACTTTACTAACACAAACGTTATGATAATTATATCTTTCTTTAAAACGGACGGTCACCAAGAGAGAAATCAACTAACGAGCCTATTAAAAGATTCCAAGTAACTCAGTTTGATTAATATTGCTATTAAAGAGATAAATTCCAAAACTTCCACAGTTGTTGAAAAAGTAACCATCTCAGTGACAAGAGAGATTTTATATAAAGAATAATCGTATTTTTCCTTAGAGAACTTTACGAAAATTTAAAGCACTTCAACATTAAAAGTACTGTATTCGTTACATTAAACAGGTTGATTTAACAGAGGCACAATAAATTAATGAACCCTTTTATATAACTGTGTAGGAGTCGCATCTGTTCATAAAAAGTACACGTTTTAAATCCGCAACTACGTATTCTTTATATCATGATATGTGTTTGTTTGATCGAGATTCACGCAAAAACTGCAATATAGATTTTAATGCGGTATTTATACTTTAGTAGCTCGGACCTCAATTTAAAATTTAACTTATTAATCATTTTTATACAAGCAGTTTACCCGTATACTGAAATGATATGTTGTGTTGTAGATGTTATGGCTTACAATGGGATGTACACAAAAAATAAACTTCAGTGTTTGTAGTGTCCGTAAATAGCCAGAGTATTAATAAAAATATATTGTAAAGATAAATACAAGTTGGCTAGTATTAAGTAATAAATGACGCATTCGTTTATGCAGACATGTATCGTTAGCAAAAAAAGTAAGACAAGTAGAATTATGTGGCGATGCTCGTACACATTATGTGGACATAGGCGTCAACACGGAATTACTTTTATCATTATGTTTCGACATGGTTATGATGTTGGTTTAATAAATAATAAATAATATATTCACTGTTCTAAGCTACCCTACTGCTGTGTACAGGCTTCTTCTCCGTGGGAAAAGGATTAGGCCAAAGCCTACGCTGACCCATTTCGGGATTGGCATACTTCACACATATTCGAGAACATTATAGAGAATTCTTAGACATGCAGGTTTCCTCACGATGTTTACCTTCACTGTTAAGGCGAGCGACAACGATTTTAACCACGTTTTATTTTTTTCATTATATTTGGCTAGTAGAAGGCTGCAGCTATACTGTATAGTGTGTTCCACTAAGATTAAATTGCAGGCAAACTGTAGTCATTGCGGGACAGGTCGCAAGCGTAACCTAATCTTACTAATATTTGTATGTGAAAGTTTGTGAAGATGTTTATGTAAACCTTTGAACAGATTTGAATTATAGCTGGCACATGGATAGACCATGTCCTGCATAAACACTTTACATTAAAGAACGTGCAACGCGCACGTTGCAGACGAACTAATTGATGTCTAGTAAAACTAAATTTCTAATAGTTTTAACAACTATAAATATAGTTTTTAACAATAGTTAAAACAAGCTTAAATCCTTCAGAAACTCCGAATCATTATTGAATGATATTAAACCATAATTCAAAACGAAACATTAAATAATATTATTGCCAAGCGTCGACGTTAAGAGGCGAATAAATCCTTCATTTTCCGGTCGCGCTCCCGCAGCAAATTCAATTTTATTCCCACTTGTAATAATATAAATCAGTGCAAAATGCGAAGATTCTAAATTCCATTAAATGAATAAGAATCGGCAACATCGGGACATGTTAGGTAAAACTCGACGATGAAATAGCGCGGTAGTTAATTATTAGAGCTTTATCAGATTGATGCCCAGATATATACATTACATTATGATTACCCCTTGTTTCCCTGAGGGTTAAGCAGAAACTACGGATGTATTTTGCTACGATCCAGGCATATTGCATATGATACTCGCATATGTAATGCAAGTGAATAAAGCTAAGCGTGAATGAACTTCATGCACGGTCTTAGAATTCAAGTTCTCTTAATGTACTATTCTCTAGAACAGAGGTTCCCAGACCTTTTTCTCATAGACCGCTTTCAAAATTTAGCTGCTTCACCATAACTGCCGCAACTGCAATGTATTTTTAATTGATTTACTTTTGCAAAACACTATTTCATATAGTTATGGATAATTTAATCAGCCTCTTCGTTCATATATGAAGAAGCAATTATTTTCATTTATTATAGTAGCGTATGTAGAATAACACAAATGTCTACGTTATGCCAAGCAGCACAGTATTAAACAGATATTCAGCGTAGAGTTAGTACCGTCAAAATGGGCGCACATCGTCCGTGAGATGACGTCATTATAATCTGTTACACGCTCGGATAGGCGATTAAGTGAGGTAGGCTTTATGAGGGAATTAGCTGTGAAACCTTTGTGTCAATGACCTAGATGTGCAACTGTTGACCTGAGATTGTATTCCTTTGTTTATTACAATTGTGTTTATATTAATTGAATTTTACCATATGGATTATTTTATTGATTAGGAGAACGCGTTGTTGCCAATTATTTAACGACGGCGACGGTATGAATTAGCCGAACCAGCTGTTTTGTGAGGCACAAATTACAGATGCTCACTCTCATTTTTTTACTTCTATTACACATTTAATTCCTTTTCCTTGAGGTCGATGACACGCGATTCTTACTCTTTGTATTACAGTAAGTTTCTTGGCCATCCTTTACATTGGTTCTACGCCCTTGCTTTACTGAACATGGCATCAGATAGAAATGCAAATTTCTAATATAGTTCGGTCAGTGCAATCTTGACATTCATAAGTGTTACTCTGTGACCTAAATTGATAAATAAACCTATTATTATTTTACTAGAGAACAACTGTAATGGATTACCATCAGGCGTGTCGTATACCTACTGGTTTGTGGTTTCTATAAATATTACTTTATTCAAAAGAGCCACGCTTTGTGCATATTGTATGTAATAAGAGTAAGTCCTGATAGCACAGAGACCTTATGTATAACAGCCGCATTACCTTCCATTGCGCTATCCGTGGTTCTATGCCACACTAAATTTAAAAACAAGAATGTACTGCAAGAAGCAATAAAATAAGAATCCCGGTAATATCGTTTGACGATATCACTCGCATCCCTCGGGTAGTCCTCGTGTTTATCGGGACTGAACTATTAGGCGACTATTACAAGATATCAGGTCCCTTAATAGTTTTGTCAAGCGGACCTAATTTGCGCCCGTGGGAAAGATGTTAGATTCGTACAAGTATCGGGCTTCGTGTCGTTCTCGTCTAGCCGCCATTAGTTTTTATGGTAATTATTATGGTATATATAACTGAATTGGTAACGGATTGGTAGTGCGACTGCTGCGTATGAAGCGTCGTAGGTTCGATTTATGGGTTGGTGGCCCCTCTGCCAATCTAGGATATAGGCGTTAGCCTATGTATCTGGAAAATCTAAAAAAACGAAAGTATTTTTTCATCATACTGTGCATTAAAATAAAGACGATAAATTTTTATTGATATATCTATATATATAAAACAAAGACGGGTTTGTTACAACACTTATAACTCGAGATCGGCTGGATCAATTTTCATGGTTTTTGTTTCGTTGGATTTGTCTCCGCCCTGAATAGCAGAATACATTTTAAAAACAATGAAAACTTGACGAATATATAATTATGAAAATGAATCATTTTCCATTTAATTATGTTCCTTTGTTTCGTACCTGTCAAACATTTGTTTTCCTCCTGTCATCCTGTCAAATACTGTGATTGACATTTATGCATGCGTTCAGAAATGTATTTTGTGTAAACTATTTAAAAAGGGTGAATAAACTTTTGTCTGTATTTTTTTTAATCAATTAAAAAGGTTGAAAAGTGTATTAAGCAGATTTGAATAGAAGTTCCTCAAATATTTATGCGTGCGTTCGGAAATAATGACAAATGGTTAACATTTACGCGTGCGTTCATAACTTTATTTTGCGTAAATTAAAGTTTCTATTTTCGAAAACAATGTCTAAGATTTATTATTTAAGTTATCGAAAGCGTAAATGTCTTTTTATGTTGTCTATGATTTTCTAAGGTATATAATTACAAAGGTTAAAAAGTGCAGTATCCAAAGTAGTAGTCTATGATCTAAACTATTGTCAATCAATGTCTATGTCACGAGTTCAGCTACTGCTATATTTGTTTGTTTTGTGTGGTTTTGTGCGAGTACATATTCAGCATTAGTATTAGTAACAATGCCACGTCCTAGAAGATCTAATCTTTCTCAGCGAAGCCGTACTGCAATTAGGCAACGGAACATCGCAAGTCAATTATCTGATGAAGAACGAGACATTGCCCGAGAGGAGCGCCGCGTTAGTATGGAGCGAAGAAGGGCTTTAATTCGTGCCTCTCAAACACAAGAGGAAAGAGAGGCAGCCGGTGAAACGGCTAGGTTAGAAACGAGAAATCGTCGAGCTTATCGTACAGATCAACAGAGGGATAATCTTCGACGTGCAAGAAGAAATGGTTCAAGCGTTGATTTGAATCGAGCAGCGTTTCTATATGATTGCACTGTTGTGCATTTGGGGGTGCATCTAGAGAACGGTCAGAGAGTATATTTCACAGCGTCGAATGCTGTTCAACGTGCCGAAAGACCTCCAGCGACAACATTGACCAGTTTCTTTGCGATTTGTCAAAGCGATCCGTTCGCACGAACGTTGCTTTACTCGGAGATGCCACGTTATTACACTTGGAACGCTACATCGCTACGCTAGCTGACCCGGCGAACTTCGTACCGCCTAACAGTCAATGAATGTCGTGTTACCTTTTAGCTCAATTTGCTTGAAAACGATACTCATTGGGACACGACAATCGCTGAAGCAATTATTTCTGCATCTCCAAGTCAGATACGCACATTATTTGCTATCATCATTTCGACATGCTTTCCATCGAACCCACGTGACCTGTGGAACAAATACAAAGATAACATGTCAGAAGACATTTTACATCGAATTCGTGTCAGCACAAGAAATCCCAATCTTGAGGCGAATGAGGAGATGCATAACCAGGTTTTGCTCTTGATCGAAGATATGTGTTACCTCATGTGCGGCAGTTTGTTAGTCAGGCTAGGAATGCCAGCGCCAGATCGCGGAATGAATGACGCATTTAATAGAGAACTGGAACGTGAACGTGAATATGATCCACATGAATTAGTCCAATCAGTTCAAACGAATGTACCACTGTTGAATCCTAAACAGAGGGAAGTCTATGATACATTGATTAATGCAATTGATGATGGAAATGGTAGCTTATTTTTTCTGGATGCCCCCGGTGGAACTGGAAAGACATTCCTCATGTCATTGATTTTGGCCACTGTACGTGCGAGATCCGAAATTGCGGTAGCAGTTGCTTCTTCCGGAATAGCGGCCACATTGTTAGACGGATGCCGTACGGCTCACTCAGCGTTAAAATTGCCATTAAACCTTCAAACTACTGAACAACCGACGTGTAACATTTCGAAACACTCCGCAAATTTTTGCAATTTCGTCTCATCGAAAGACGAGCTTATCAACAAAGTATTCCCGGATATCATTGCTAACCACAAACATACTAAATGGTTAAGTGAGCGTGCAATTTTGGCGGCTAAAAATAAAGGTGTAGATGACCTAAATTTTATAATTCAGAATCAAATCGCAGGTACTCTGCATTCATTCAAATCTATCGACTGTGTAACAAACGAAGATGAAGCCACTAATTATCCAACTGAATTTTTAGACTTCTTGGATGTGCCTGGTTTACCACCGCACAATTTACAACTGAAGGTTGGCTCGGTAGTAATTATGCTTAGAAATTTAAACCAACCAAAACTGTGCAATGGAACGCGTTTGGTGATAAGAAAACTGATGAGCAATGTGATTCACGCGTCGATACTCAAAGGAAAATTTAAAGATGAGGAAGTTCTCATTCCAAGGATTCCGATGATCCCAACGGATATGCCCTTTGAGTTTAAAAGAATTCAATTCCCGAATCGTCTTGCCTTCGCCATGACGATTAACAAATCACAGGGCCAATCCTTGACTATTTGTGGCCTCAATCTAGAAAATTCATGTTTTTCTCATGGTCAATTGTACGTGGCATGTTCACGTGTCGGCAAACCATCCGCTTTATTTGTTCTTGCGCCTGACAAACAAAAACAAAGAATGTCGTTTACCACAAGGTGCTTGAATGAAAAGGGTTAATCGTTTAATTCAGTCATTTTTTGCTGACACGTGTTTGAAGTACTTAATTTTTTTTTTAATTCTCTTTCTGTATGTATTATTTATCATAATAAAATACTTTTTTATATCTATCTGTATTTTTATTTTGTATCATTGTATTACGTTCATCAAAGCCTAAATTAGTTCAGCTAAAAGGTAACACGACATTCATTGACTGTTAGGCGGTACGAAGTTCGCCGGGTCAGCTAGCGTAGCGATGTAGCGTTCCAAGTGTAATAACGTGGCATCTCCGAGTAAAGCAACGTTCGTGCGAACGGATCGCTTTGACAAATCGCAAAGAAACTGGTCAATGTTGTCGCTGGAGGTCTTTCGGCACGTTGAACAGCATTCGACGCTGTGAAATATACTCTCTGACCGTTCTCTAGATGCACCCCCAAATGCACAACAGTGCAATCATATAGAAACGCTGCTCGATTCAAATCAACGCTTGAACCATTTCTTCTTGCACGTCGAAGATTATCCCTCTGTTGATCTGTACGATAAGCTCGACGATTTCTCGTTTCTAACCTAGCCGTTTCACCGGCTGCCTCTCTTTCCTCTTGTGTTTGAGAGGCACGAATTAAAGCCCTTCTTCGCTCCATACTAACGCGGCGCTCCTCTCGGGCAATGTCTCGTTCTTCATCAGATAATTGACTTGCGATGTTCCGTTGCCTAATTGCAGTACGGCTTCGCTGAGAAAGATTAGATCTTCTAGGACGTGGCATTGTTACTAATACTAATGCTGAATATGTACTCGCACAAAACCACACAAAACAAACAAATATAGCAGTAGCTGAACTCGTGACATAGACATTGATTGACAATAGTTTAGATCATAGACTACTACTTTGGATACTGCACTTTTTAACCTTTGTAATTATATACCTTAGAAAATCATAGACAACATAAAAAGACATTTACGCTTTCGATAACTTAAATAATAAATCTTAGACATTGTTTTCGAAAATAGAAACTTTAATTTACGCAAAATAAAGTTATGAACGCACGCGTAAATGTTAACCATTTGTCATTATTTCCGAACGCACGCATAAATATTTGAGGAACTTCTATTCAAATCTGCTTAATACACTTTTCAACCTTTTTAATTGATTAAAAAAAATACAGACAAAAGTTTATTCACCCTTTTTAAATAGTTTACACAAAATACATTTCTGAACGCATGCATAAATGTCAATCACAGTATTTGACAGGATGACAGGAGGAAAACAAATGTTTGACAGGTACGAAACAAAGGAACATAATTAAATGGAAAATGATTCATTTTCATAATTATATATTCGTCAAGTTTTCATTGTTTTTAAAATGTATTCTGCTATTCAGGGCGGAGACAAATCCAACGAAACAAAAACCATGAAAATTGATCCAGCCGATCTCGAGTTATAAGTGTTGTAACAAACCCGTCTTTGTTTTATATATATAGATATTATTATATAAGGGTTTATATTGGATGAATAAATATTATTATTATTATAATATATACTTCCCTATCTGAATCGAATATTATTCACTATTTCATTGGTTTAGTTTTTTTTACCACGGGCCCAATTTTTGTCATAAATAAACGTAGCTATAGTTACTCTTTATAACATCATCTATCTCTCCGTGAAAGTTCCTCCGAAATCGTCCAGCCGGTTCAGAGATCAGCCGGAATAAACGGACAGACAGAAAGACAGATACACAAAAGTTAAAAAAAATGATTTAAGTACCCTATATACTTTCGTACGCATTAAGTAAAAAACTGTAATTTTGACATTACAAACAGATACTTCAATTCTATAATTACCGCGGAACCCTTCTTTTCTAAAATGAAAGTAACCTAGGTAACTCCTTATAACATCAGCTATCTGCCAGTCAAAGTCCCTTCGTAATCGGTTTAGCCGTTTCAGAGATAAGCCGGAACAAACAGACAGACAGAGAGACAGACAAACATTTTTTTGGTGTAAATATCTCATGTTGTTCCATATGCATTTTGTAAAAATCTGTTACTTTCACATTACAAACAGACACTTCAATTTGATTTATTTGTAGATAAATAAATTACAGTTATGAATACTCAAATAAAGCACACGACTCATTTACATTTACGTCTAAAGTTTTGCACAATATTTTACACGTGAATAAAGTTTCAAACATGTCAAAGCTATGTTCATTTCAGATTTAATTAAAAACAGAAGTACTCATCAAATATGAGGTTGGTGATTCATTAAGGAGACACTGGTTATAGCGTACTTCATTACCTTTAATGAAAATTCATAAAATTGTAATAACACAGAGAAGAAAGAGCAAACTCCTTTGTATTTATTTTTCAAAAGACAGCTCCCGTACGACATTATATCCCTACATCGCAGACGTCCGTAGCAATGATCCCTACAGACCCCTATCACAGAAGTCAAACAAACACAAAGAACACCTTACTCGGATCAACTATTTGCAGACCACATAATGTTTTGTTCTGTGTAGGATCGAGTTTATAGCACTTACACACTACACCATAGGACCATCGACTTGGACATGAGAATGGTGTTTGTTTTAGTTATATTTAATAACAATCTCACTTAGTGAGTTGTTACTTAGTATCCTAACTAATATTATAACTGTGAATGTGAGTTTGTTTGTTTCGCTTTCATGCCTTAACTACTCAACCAATCATCTTAAAATTTTGCATACAGGTTGTCAGGGTAACAGAAAAGGACATCGGATACCTTTCATCCTGAAAGAAGTACTGTTACTAACCTATCCTTACCTACATTTACGCGAGCGAAGTCGCCGGCAATATCTAGTAATTAATAAACGAGTAAAAGGACAATCATGAAAACGACTTGAATCCGCGACCGGATAATTTATGATGTAGTTTACAAATTAAATTATTCCTAACTCTAGGTCGCTCACTATATTAGGTTGTATACTTAAAATGACTTAAAGAAAATAATAATTAAAGGCCAAGGGCTGATCTTGTCTGTCTCTATCCCATAATCCTTACTAATGTTATAAATGCGAATGTGAGTTTGTGTTTTTGTTTGCTACGCTTAGACGCATTTATTACTGACCGGTCATAATGCAATTTCGTATACACGTTGTCAGAAGTACAGAAAAGGACATAGTGTACCTTTCTTCCAGGAAAAGTACAGTTTCCGAGGGATAGATATTCTTGACATAAACTACATTATCGCGAGCAAATTGCGAGCAAAATCTTGTAAAACAAATAAATAACACCATTAAATTTATGTTATGTGTATCCCGGTAGTTTAAGCATCAAACCGACATTAAATCATCTGTCATGATTTGGTTCTACGGTTATATAAGACGGAACGAAATTCACCAAACTATTGGACACAATTTTAACCTACGGGTTGCCTTTCAAATGTTCCCATTCTTATAGATATCGCAGCATCTGTAAATGGATCCATTGGGATTTCGATATGTCGGACAGTATGTATACGACACGCAGAAGTGCCCTTTGTGGCCGGAAGAAATCAAATGGATATCGATGTTCGTTTTATTGAAAGACCCCACTGTAGTTAGTAGGTTTACAAAACACTTGTGATTATATTCTACATTTACAATAAAGTACAAAATATCCTTGCTAATATATTAATAAATAATTAATTTCATTTCAAGAATTGTTTTTGATTTTGTAAAAAAAAGATATAATAGGTTATCTGCTTAGTCATCGATAATTTAAGTATAATTTATTGCAATTGATATAATTATAAAATCACTATTAAATACACAGACAACTATCTACCAACCAAAGACATTCATTCATAGCAATAAGCTTGCGGGCACTGGATTACCACACAGGGGCCCCGAACTCTATCGGTGTGCGTACCGCTGTGTTATGGCCTTTCAAAGGTATGTATATACTCATTAAATAGCGAATGACTATTGTTTGCTTAAATGTGAAGGAAAACATCATAAGACAATCTTTCCGAAGAAAATTTATCTGTATACTTATCGAAGATATGGAAATTCTATTAACCTGCAATGAACTATATAGCCTGATTATTTTTATGCTGGGTAGGGGCTTGTGCTCAGTAATGAGCCAGTTGTTAAAACAAATCTGATATTATCTTATTTAGGATTCAATCGTACAAATTATAACAAGAACTGACATATATTATAGACCTAAAACAATATTATCCAGAAGTTACTTTACAAAAGCTATTTAAATCTAGCAAATTCAATTACACTTAATAAAACCCTCGTACATACAACACCTTGAAATACTACCTACAAATCTAACAAATTAAATAGACCATGTTATACGAAACTGAGCATTTTCTTTCGTTTTTCCCAGGGGATAATTTCTATTAACTCAGCGATACAGTTTTTATCTTGCATGTTTGTGACAGGGGTCGACCGGCAGGACCTGTGTCACTTGGCCGCTGACTAAGTAAAATTAACGTTGCTTCTTTCAACTTTTTGCTGCTATATGGGACCGACCAAAACAGAAGTACCTATTGGAATGATCGATTTTACTGTATTATTATGACGTTGTTTGAGTCGAATCGCTGGATTTTTTGAGTATGGGCTTTGTGAAAATATTGTGAAATTATTTGTAATTAATTTATAGTGCCAATTAAATTATTTCTTATTGTTTTATCAATTTCAAAGGAATGAAACCATGATTTTCAGCCAACCCGAATGAATTTGCACGTATGGCTCATCGGTAAGGATAAATGCACTAATGGATTTTTATCATTGGTGCAGCGGTAGTTAATGCGACTGCTGTGTATAACGTCTCGGATTCAAATATTTTCGGGCGCTGCGGTAGTAATATACATAAGCATTATTTTATAATTTCTTATAAGTATGGATAAATTAAAATGTTATTGGGTATTGGGTATGGAAAGATTCAAATAATACATCGACATTCAAAAATAATAGCATATTGAAATCGCCAATGTCAGTTAATGGCTCGATACGATTTCACTTATTGCTGCGATTTAATATCTTTCCTTAACGTCGTTGATCCACGCTTTATGGGAAATTCGATGGGAAACCCAAATTGTTGTCTCGTATTAGTTTACCATTATCATGGCTGAATAACAAATGTTTTAAAAAGACAACTTCGACACTAGAAATAATTCCTGTGTCGCGGGGGACTTTACAAACGTTCAAACAACGGACACAAAGAACACCCAGACTCGGAGAAACCAGTCGTGTATTACACAAAGTTTATGTCCCGTGTGGGATTTGAACTCAAAACACTCGGCGCAATGGCAGTGACGAGGCGACCACTTAAAACTCTACACTATCCATGCAGTCAAACAAGTTGTAATGTGGACCACTTGCTCGAGATTTATTTCGATCAAATATATTTTAAAGCAATTTGACGTTACTTTTGTCTCGATTGCATTTTATTAAATTTATATAATAACTGCATCAACGGCGCTGTTATAGAAATAGCGACTGAATGAAACATTACATTCGACCGAGTCGGAATTTCCCGGGTTGGAAATCAAACCCGTGGCTTCATGGTATAACTGGAATTCAAGCCTAGTAGGGTTTATTTGTCAAGAAGTTATATTATTGGACACCGTTACGTGCATAAAATTCACATTGTCTACCACTACAACATCCTAAGATATTGTAGATTCATACTCATGCATACATACATGGTATCGCGACTTAATGAGGTAGACAGAGATGTAATACGCCAAAATTTCACTAACTATGGTTATTGATACGTTACAAGCTATGATCCTATTCCTTGTAATACAAATTACTTGAACCTATTTTACGTCAATATTTAAGTCCTTTGCCAGTTTTTCTCATGTAGTTTCTGCATTTTTGTATCTTGTAATAACATAAGCACTTCATTTATTAGATTTGTGATATGTTTAAAAGCTTAGTTAGTTAGTTAGTTAGCTTATCTAAGAACACAATTTAACATATTTTTAATCCAGTTGATGTTTATCTGGTGATAAAAATATATGCCTTATACCTCATAAATATAGTCTACTTAAATTAAATATATGTATATATCTTCTAATAGGCGACGTCATCGCTTCTATGAAATATAAACATAACAATTAACTCCAACGAGTCTTAATTATTTTCATAATTTCATTCACACACATTTCGGTGAAGTCGTCACACAATATCCCTTTAGCCACGCACATTATACCAGCATTATATTATGTGTCCATCGAAATAATTTATGTCATTTATATTTGCATACCGTTTAGCTACGCAAATTTAAATTTTATATGCCAAGCAGCTGATTATCAGGTAGAATGAAGGCGTTCTACATTTAATACTTTTTGAGATATAGATATCTCAAAAGGCAAAAGGACCCCGTAAGGATCACTTCGTCATTGTTCTGTCTGTCAAGACCCTGTTTCTCATAAAGGCATGGAGATGTGAAGTTAAAATAAATATCAAATACTCAAGTACAATTTCTTGGAGTTGTAAAACAAAATTAGTATCCAAATCAACGCAATCAAAAGAGATGGTCATTTATACCGCATATTTTGGCACTCGCAAGCACATCAAAACTAATAAGATACTCCCCATTGACCTATAATCATGAAATTTGCTAAGAAGCAATGACTTATAGCGCAAGTAAACGAAGGTAACCGAAAACTGTAAATTTGTAATTTTACGTCACAAAATAATATTACTCACTCATAAGTTTGTACAAAAACCCCGGTGTGCCAGTCCGATTTGCAGTTGGCCTGCTTTTTATATACAATAGAGGTATAAACAGGCATAAGACTCACCTGCTGGCGAGTGATTACTGTGGTTTACGAATGCTTGCTAGGTATCACACGTTGCCAGTCCTAGATTAAAGGAATTATAAATAGTATGCCTGACCCAGGGATTCAATCCGAGACGAGTCAGTACCTAAGTAAACTCACTAACCTATAAAATTTGACGATCGAAGTGTCATTTTGTAACCTTAATAGATAAATGATATTTGACATTGACTTGATGCATAGCAGTCATCTGCTAGTTCGCTGCGCCATAGATATATTATAATATAGTCACGTAATTCATGGTAGATATATCAAGAATAGGTCAGACAGCTTGTAAAATATAGTCAGGCTATGGTGGATATTGTGTGAACTTGGTGTTTCTTTGTTTATTGTGAACGACTCCGAAGTATTTCAAGTGGGTATCGCCTTGGGGAACAGTTAGGGATAACCGATTGCAATGCTTATTGTGCTTTTCTATAGTGGATGTATAGGATATATCCCTTGACCACTTATTATATTATGTACCATGGGAAGTTTTATCCTTGTATATTTGTAACTTTAACTTAAACTGTATTTCGTTACAAGTTATAGCTTAGTGGGCGACCGTAGGACAGTCACGGAGGGGGCTCGAATTTGATCCTTAAGGACGCAGATCTGACTTTTCGAAGTTATGTTAATTATTTTTATTCATTATCGCTAGCTTTAACGGCGAAAACATCGAGAGGGAACCTACATGTCTGAGAGTTATCCATAGTGACTTGACTGACTATCTCGAAGACATGTGAAGTCTGCTAATCCGCAGTGGGCCAGCGAGGTGAACTATGGCTCTGAATCTGTAGTATTAATAACTTGGCTAATTTTATGGTAGCAAAGTAAAAATCGCGTGAATCTGACGACATAAAAACTCATGCCAGGATTTATCATATGTTAATTCAGGACGGTTGTTCGACAGACTGTTCCACACTTAACGCGTGATTGGGATTCAAACTGGTGTTTGCTGGTGTAAATGAAACGTTGAATCAATTGTACAATCTAGTGGCTCATTTATTTATATTTATTATCATTATCTTGTAAATGTTTCATAATTTTTGTAATAATATTTGTATTATGTCATAATGGTATACAGAAAGTGTTGGGAAAAGGTTCAAATAGCAGCTATTATAACTATTAATGATAGAATGAGGTCGTTCCACATCACAGTCTATGTTCTGTGTTCCAGATGATCTCGAGTTTTTCAGGTGCCTAAAGTAACAAAGTATTTTTTGAAAATTCGATACCTCATGTATTTTCCTGTCGTGTAACTGGAATAATATGCATCAATCATGTTCACGGCAATCAAAAGCACTCCAAACGTCGTAAAGTGTAAATAAAGTTAAGTAATTAAAAGAGATGTAAACAAAATCAATCGTGATAAAAGCCACATAAGTTAGCATTCGAGTAAACGCAAGAAAGAACTTCTTCAAAAAATAATCCTATTTGCTAAGAATGAGAGATCGTTAGTAGTACGGCAACAAGCAACAAGAACTGCGATTTAAACAACTTGTCAAACATGCGGATCGCATTACGTATCGACGACTTGGAACATGTTTGTTAAACACCGTATTAACAGTGAGGACGCGACGATCGATGATTCAACTGGTAAACGTTTTAAGTTTGTTTAGGATACTACTGACTACTACTACATATTGCTATGTGTTACCTTAATGCTTTAATAATTATGTATTTTGCTTGTAAGCTATATTTTGTACTCGCGACCACAACATCCGTAATTTTAGTTGTAATAGAGAGATATCATAAAAGCGAGCTTCTTTTTTCTAACTTTATTTTGTTGGCTGACGAGACAGTATTAACTTAATGTATAAGCTTCATTATCGACATCTTATGATTCTAATTAAGCGTATGGTTCATCATCCACGTGTCATAATATGAACTTTAAATGAGACCTTTAAATAAATTTAATTTGCTTTCAGCCAGTCAGCCCATATAGAAAAGTAAAGATTATATGAATAAACCTATTGGAGAATAATTATAATTTTATCATCCTTCCCATCATGTCCGCCGCCTCTTGCATTTTATTGTTACAATCTGTCAATTATTGATATAGTCATACAATCGCCGTTAATGTAAAATGCCAATTCCTACAATAGCGATTACATCAAGCAGAAATTATAAATATTGACCATAACCAAAAAAATTCCATTATAACAAACCATTTCTGTAACAGGATGAATATAAAGAAAATTGTTTTAGGAACTTTTCCTATATTTTTCAATTACTCCTAATGGTAGCTGAACTTATTTAAGGTTATGGCTTTGTGAATCGCTTGCTTAACGTCACCAAAAATAGGTAGTCATTACTGAAATGGAAACAAATACCAATAAATTTTTTGTACTGCTAAAGACTTAATATATTTAGTACTAGCTAGAACTTAAATGTTAAGCGTGAGCTTTGGCTGGGTAACGTATTTTAGGAGTGAATTACGTTGCGAAAAGTATACGAACATTATTCGTATTTTAATGAAGCGCCTCTATTAAAAATATCTATGTGTATTC
Organism: Catocala nupta; assembly: GCA_963675205.1. NCBI lineage: Eukaryota > Metazoa > Arthropoda > Insecta > Lepidoptera > Erebidae > Catocala > Catocala nupta. Next base: position 13,680,509 of record OY776087.1, read on the forward strand.
ACAATAAAGGTTGCATAATTATTTTCACAAATGACTGTTGAAAATATTTGCACTACTAAAGAATGGTATACAATGGCAGATGCAGGTCAACAAGTCACCATCTATCACTACATATTACAGAACAAAGTCCCCCACCGCGTCTGTTTGTCTGTTCGCGACAAACTCAAAAACTACTGAACATTATAGAGTCATTCATGAGAAAGATTAAAGCACATAATTTATTAAAGTTTTATACTACTCGTGCTAAGCCAGAACGTGTCGCTTGTTTACTATATAATAATTTAATTTGCACCTAATTTCAAATATACAGAAATGCGTCCTTTGTGTTCCATTTTTTTTTTTTTTTACTTGTATTAATGCAATGACGCATATCCCTCCGCGGGGGGCGGGCGGAGGGATTATGTCGGACTCACCGGGGTAAAAGAAGATGGAAAAGAAATAATGTACCTCCCGGAATACCAACTAAACCTACCACGGTGTTCCTCGACAAAACCACTATCGACGGGCCCGCGCGAATCGCTTTCGCATGCGGTCGCGACCCCGCCGAGGTTACGGCCCGCCGTATGAAACGGCAGGCCACTACTCAATAAGACCTACCCAATATAGGCACTGCTCAATAAATGCCCTACTGTCTCCCTCCTAAAGGGGAGACGGACACGACACAGAGGCGCGCGTGGGAACACGCACGCCGCCTCTCGGACCTGGTGCTGAACGGATGGCGGGCAGGCCCACAAAGCCCGCCACCCCCGGGTCAAACCTCAGGGTGACTGGAGGTCATCGCGCGCCCTCCGGCGCCCGGCTCTGCGGTTGGGGAGAGGGTTTAAACGCTGCCTCTCCCGCTCCGCCGCCTCCTTGATGGAAATTACTTCCTCGCAGAAGGAGGCGACGGCGTTCCACGACCTCTCACTCCGGACCATAGACAGAACTACGGCCTGGAGCGAGAGGGCAACCGATCCGACTGCCGCGATCAAATCACGGCGCTGCGATGCCCAGGCGGGGCAAACCGCCAAAGTGTGCAGCGCCGTGTCCTCTACAACGTCGCGGCAGTCGCCGCAGTGGTGACAACCGGGCGTCTCTTGCCGGCGTATACGACACAGGAACTGGCCAAAACAACCGTGGCCAGTCAGAACCTATGTCAGCCGAAAGGTGAGGGCGCCATGCCGCCTCTCTAGCCACTCCTCAAAAACGGGACTTACCGCCACGATCGTGGCGTGCCCTTGTGTTCCATCTGCTTTTACTACGCTCAGACGGCTTATGTTAGTTTCTATTAAACTTTAAACTAAACAGTGGAATATTAACAATACTGAAAATATATAATATTTATTTATATATATAAATATATATATATATATATATATATATATATATATATATATATTTATAGCCACTCATGGATACAATTAACTAGACATAATTCCTATATGGAATCTGAATGTTCATAAGGTTTCAGAGAGATCAGATCAGAGAAATTTCACAACAAGCTAATAGTACATTATTATTTTTATTTTACTGCATTAAATTCGATTATGTAATTATGGTTAATACTGGGTTATGGTGGTCGATGTAGTAATCAGACTTTTTTTATTATGTAATATATGAAACTGAATTACTAAACTGGTCAGTGTTTCATTTCCCGTGTGTTGTTGTCTTCTTTGCGCAGGAATAATTTGCCATCGTTAGTTTATATGGCGAAGAAATAATAAAATTTATAAAATAAAGAAATTGATTTTTTATAAATTATGGTACGGAATTTCAGTCACTAATAAAAAATGAAGCAGTATTCTGTATTAAAAAATTCTGCTCATAATAAGTTGCAGACTTGTCTGTTTTTGAAAGCGTCATACAAATTAATAATTTCATATTGCATTTTCATTGCTCTGAATAGTACGAAATGAAGCGACTGTCTGAAATAAACGTGAAATTTATTCAAATTAAACTGCAGCTTAGTTCAGTACATCATCGCTGTATCGTGTGGCAACGTTGTATACCCTGAGACTTGCTTAATTAAAAACAATGGACAAGAGAGCAGTAGGTACATCATACAACTGTGTACGTCGGATTATTTAAGATACCCGTCTGCATATCCCCGAGAGCGAACGCATGGCTGAATTTTATTATATTTTTACTTTAGTAGGAGAAAACATGTTATTACATTACATAAACTTTTTCTGTGAATAACGTTGTTTTAGTTGTTAGTTTAAGACATCTACTGTGTCATTTTTTGTTTTCCCAAATAAAGAACAAAAATTAAAAATAGTATTTACTCAAAATTATACTGGTGAAACATTCGAGTATTTACCTCTACTATTTTAAGTGTGTTATGGTTACAGGCTTAGGATCCTCATAATATTATATTATGAGGAACCTATGCTTATAAACAAAACACAATACTGTAAGTAAACTGCTGAGTACGGGCCTCTTGTCAGTGTATTAAGAACATTATGAACACATGCAGGTTTCCTCACGATATGTTTATTCAACGTTAAAACAAGTGATCATTATATTAAAATGCAAATAGCGTCAAAAAGTCAGAGGTGCGTGCCTTGCGATTGACTTGAAAGTCTCTACGGGCAGTCCAACGGTCTCCCACTAAGCTATTGCTGCCCACTCCTTTCATAATTAGGGATTAACCTCTTTTTCCAAGGGATGGCCACACGCGACTGATACTGGCGGCGTCTAACAGCAGCTTTGCTTGGTATCTTACACTAGGGTATAAGCGCTTCTATTTTGCTCATGAATGCTCGCACGGGCTACACTTGTAGCTCCTTTAAAATTCTTATTTTAAGTCTTCAGCATACCGATAAGAAACAATAAAGCATATTAAAAGAAAGATTTATTTAAGTCGAACATGTAAAGATACATTAATCAAAGCAGCTAAAAACTCTTGCATCAAGTTATTATCCTTCATCAAATAAGCTCACTTTAGGATGACGGGTATTTAGCGCTTATATATAAGCATTGACTTTAATAGGCACAAGTTCACTGCTACAACCACTTTGCTTACACGGGCTGTAAAAATGACATAATTGATTTAAATTAAACACCAGGCTGCGGGAAGCTCCGAGGTCGCGGACTTTCGATGCCCGATGGCTCACATTAACATTAATTAGCAAGTTTGCTCCGGTTACAAGAGCCATACGTATAATAAATAGCGTCTCACAAAGGCTTGACATTTTTAATTATACTTACGTTGACGGAATTCGTGAGGGTGACCCTCGAGTTACTAGCAAAGTAGTGTAGTGGTAATCACATTTTCACAATATTATGATAGTGTAAGATTGTTAATAAATAAATACTTTATACGGATTTCATCACGTTTTTTCTTTAATACTTTCATTACATAATTTTAAAACTATTACACTCCTACTGTTAAACTTTACTACTATTTAAAATTACTTTTTACCCCATAGATGATTTTCCGTTCTGAAAAACGTTGTAGTAGAGAAATGCATTTCTTTACCTACCTTGAAAAAATGAGCTCGCCTTCTGCTTACGGGCACTTAGTTTTATTTACTTTTTAAGTGTATAGTTTTACAAAGTAGCTTGAGCTAGGAGTAAACTTTCATTGACTTGACTCAAAGTCTCAAAGACTTAAGAACTAAATAAGAAAGATCTTGTCAAAGGAAATGCTTTAAGTTTTAAAATTTCAGAGCAAGCATCAACAGTTTAAAGGAATTTGAGTTGGGGAGTTCCAATATGACTGTAAATACCTATGAATAAATAGACCTAGGTTCTAAGATTTCTGTATAATTTGTATTATCTTATTGTATGAATACACATTATATTATTATTTTTAACTATACGGATGGCGCAGTGGAGTCAATAATCGCTTCGCCACTGCTACTGCAACAAGTGTTGTGGGTTCGACCCTAACTCATTATAAAAATATATGTGATCCACAAAATAATAGTTGTTCTGAGTTTGGGTATTTTTAATGTCAGTTTCGACACAAGGAACACAAATAGACTATTTCCTGGTTTAACCCATAGGATACTGATTGTTCAATATTTGTCCCAGTAGGTTTCAGGCTTTTACCGAGTAGAAAGCAGGAGGCTTAGCATTAAAATATTTATACGAAAATTCGGGCCAAACGTAAAATACTTACAACATAATTACGTCGAATTCCTCCTTTTAAAATTATATTACTCCGACTAGTTCATGAAAGGATTTAGTACAATCAATAGGCTATGTGTACCTACTGAAATCCGGGACGTATTTCAGAATGAATGTGTTTCACGATACAAAAGTAGGGCCGAAACTTTAGCATTTACGTTACGTGGTACGCCTGCTGTTGTATATAGTTACAATCAAACATAAGATTCTACATCGTAGCAAGTTAATAGGTAGAATGTTTCTAATATCCCCCGCTTACTAATTATATTTTACTTCTCGTAGTAACACAGTTTTCATTTTATCAGAGTCATAAAGACATCGTTATCTAACTCATTACCATCTTCAATGGAAGTCTTACTCCATCGGGTTACGAGTAGAAATAATATCTCATAATCACTTTAAATATATTCAGTTATTATCCGTCCTTAAAAATAGTTTCTTTCGTATAATTTTTTTATTTTAATTTAAACTAAGTTCTTCCCACGGGTATACCCTGGCAATACATATCGGAATTAAAAGTACCTCATGCTAATCTTGGACTTCACATGTTTGTATGCCAAGTTCCATCCAAAGCTGTTAAAATTTTACGTGTGATAGTATAAGAAATAAACAAACATTTTTACAAGTTGTAACATACATATATAATTTCACTAGCATTTGTCCGTGGTTTCATTCGTTTGGGAAGAGTAGGTACTTTATTCAGAAATTGAAATTTTCTGATTATAGGTCGAGTAGTTAAGACAAACAAACTTACAATTGCACTTATAATATTTGTCAGGATAGTGTATACGAATGTACAGGATTTATTTTGTTTGTTTAACTTTTGAAATGTGTACGGAAACCAATCAAATCATTAGAAATACATCACAATTGTATTAGAATACATTCCTCCAAGGTTCGAACCCATATCATACATACGCCGCACTAGTGGTTAGAAGACTACTATTACCACAGTGCCATCCGTACAGTCAAAATGACAATACTTTTAGACTATTCATTTGAAATAGGTAAAATTGATACAAAAAAGAATGCCAAATACTGTTATAGTATATTCTTGAACAATTTCAACGACGTAGTTCTTTGATATGGGAATAAGAAATTTAAATTTAATTCTAAACAAATAAAGAAAACTTAAACGGATTTTTTTTTTACCACCTTGTGGGAATTTTAAATTGCGGATCACTTTTTTTTATTGCCTGCCAAAATGTTATTGAGGATTTTGTTAAAAGTTATTACCAATAACACTTTGTCTAACCCGGGAATTAAACCCAGGATTTTATGCAGGGTAGTCACATTCACTTCGTCATTGATGATGTCTAATACTGCCATCAATCTACGTCACCGTTAATAATAACAAAATTTAGTGAAAATAAACATTTATCCAGTCGTTGAGCCTAATTAAAACATTAATCTAATAACAACAAAACCTAAACAGAAAAGCAACTGCGCTAAATAATTAAATTTTCCTAATTTACTAACGAGTGCAATTATTTGGTCCATTGTAATCGTGCCCGTATCGTGATCTCTCTTACTTCAAAGCATTCCACAAGTAATGGTAACCACAAAGATAAAAGTATAGATAACGCAGCAGGCAAGCGGGCGCCTCGCCGATGCCGCCGCACTGAGCGCTGTGGGTTCGAATGCCTCTCAGGGCTATTATTTGTGTGATTTAAACATTATTGTTCTTAGTCTGTGTGTAGTTGGTATACGTTAAATGTAAAATTGAAACCACCGTCACAACAGTAGCCCTAAGGATTAATACGTGTCGACTACCACTACTACTCTAAGGTTTAATACCGATTGCAGTGAAATAAACAATTTCGTTTGGGCGAATAGTTCAATGGAATGTAAGTAGCGCAGATTTTGTCAAAACGCTAAACTTATTCCTCTTCTTTTTTAAGACAAATAATCATTTGGTCACACAAATTGTTGTCCAGTGCTAGATTTGAACCTACAACACTCGGCGTAATGTTTGTGGCGAGGCGACCATTTAAACCATGACGCCACCTGTGCAGTCACAGTATTTTTTTTTTACATTATTTCACAAACAATCATACATAGTGTCTAATTGGCTAGGAACCTAACAAAATAAATGAATGTACAATCCAGCGCGTTTCCACATATTACCTTCAGAAGTAGGAACAGTTAAACCTAATTGAAGCTAAGAGCTAGTATCTACTTAAATCTAAGTTTATGTGTTTATAAAAATGTTGACAAATGTTTATACTATTGTTAATGACGAAGCGTATGTATTATATTATTTTTAAATTGATTGCGAGTAGAGGCAAAAATATATATATATTAACGAAAAATTTATTAAAACTTTAACAATTCTATGGAGGGGCGCTCGCTCCCCCGCATTCGTACGACTAGCAGTCGTAGCAAATAGCGGGTAGGCGCGCGTCCCTCGTCTTATTACAGATCAGGGTACAATATAATATAAAGCATTAATAAGTTCGGTACAATCATACTTATTGCTAATAAGGTAAGCAAATTAAATTTTTCAGAGACTCATTGTATGTGGCACGCCCTAGACGACATTTAAACTGGGTTGCTCGCAAAAACGTACGCTGCACTCTTTCAATTGCATGGTCGTACTTTGCATAGTAGAGGTTCCAAATCATGCTGGCATATTGTATCTACATAATATAATATAAAACCTTACTCATATGCATATACAGTGTAGTAGACCACAAGTTTCAAACAGATAAAACCTACATGCTATTATAGTCTATAGTCATTTAGCTTTAGCATGATATTCAGTCTTGTTCAGCCGTTTTCAGCGCTTTACTGCTCTTCTGCTACATTCGGCTGAACCACATATGTATTTAAATAATCCTTGTGGAATATTTATTCGGTAATATGCATTTTTATAGGTTTTTGAACGCATCCGAAAGTGGAGCGTTAACTGAAGCTATCACGAAGCATGAAATAATGAGGTATGAATTTATATGTTCTGTAAAACTGGCTGTCCTATTTATTTCTGTCGATGAATTACAGGTTTTATTTTTATGGCTTATATTTAAGTTTGAAAAGGAGACGTGCCTGACAATAGTAGTTGAGTTGTGGTAGAGCTCTGAAAAACCCAGTGTTGGCCAAGAGATTAATAATATCTTTGATTAGGTACATAAAACATGAGAGAGCTTGATTTTAATGATGACAGTCATTTGGCAGCAGCTTGCTGGCTATAACAATATTTGGTTGTGTTAAAACTTTTTGTGTGACTGTCTACTTTTTATGATTTATCATGTATTTATTAACTTAAATACTAAAGAAAAATTTTGATTGAGTTTATAGGCAAATAATTTGATCCTGTTTTGTGTTTAGAATTAGGTTTACCTTATTGCTCGTCTCAATAAGCTTGGTTTTAAGAGAATAATAATTAAAATTAAACTGTTAAATTAAAGAACGTCCAAGATCCTTCAAAATATATGTATTATGCTCAAACATAAGTAGTAATGTAATCATAAAAGTAAACAAAATTAGAATTAGCATTCGATAAATACGAGTCCAAACTTTCGGGTTACACAAACTTTTCCAATTTAACCTTTCGCATAATGACGACATTTGTAGGGATATTGACGTTGTATTTTTGGAAAATTAATTATTGTTTTAGTGTAAACTGCTTTCTTTTATTGACATGATGCTTGAAAATTTGCCTTATATTCTCGTATTTTGCAGTGTAATTCTTTCAGAGATTTATGTTTACATAATACAACACATTTTTGTCTGTCCGTTTGTAAGCTTATAGAGTGAGAATTACTGGTAACCACTTAATTGTATATTATTTAAAATGAAATATTATTTTTATACCTGCATTCTAGTTGATGCTAGTATCACTTCAAATAAAAGTTATGATCCAGTGTTGCAATTGAAACTCCGTATGGAGAGATTCAAAATTATTAATATACATTTACTTTTGTGTAATTTATTCGACAGTTGACATTACTTGAGATATTGTAAATAAATGCTATTTATTTTCTTAATTATATAACAATTAAATTTCAATGAAACAAGAAGCGTGGTGTTAGTCTAAATAATAATTATATTACAACGTTGTGCTGACACGTGAAAAGGTATTATCGCTGACCAAAAAAATAAATTTACGTATAAGGTTATCACGTACTCGTATAATTTAAACCTGGAATAATTGTTCGCTTTTATGTATGGCTGTAACAAATCTATTTGGTATATCTACGTCTCTTTCTCTCTTTTTGTGCATGTGTGCGTCTGTCTGTATGTGCTTTTGTGTATGAGAGAGTGTGTTTATGTGTGTGCATATGTGTGTGTTTATGTGTAAGTATTTGTTTGTGTCTATAGCACCTATATTTTATTTATATATACTGCCGTGTTGGTTCCGTGGCATTGATGCGGTCCCTGATAAAACGACATTGCCGCTGATGAACAAGAAGGGATTTCTCAGTAAAAGCGCAGAGTCAAGATATGTGCCCGCTAGACGGTAACAGACTCGCTTTCTAGTACAAGGGACCCAAAACAGAGCTAACAAAACATGGATCTAATACGCCTCTGCTTATCCTTTAAGGGATGAACAGGCGTAAGTCTATAAATGTATTAGCTATTTACCATATGAATATAAACCATCTCAAATTATCGCTTCTGAAAAACGGTTAGAGTATAACGTACGTCATATTTCATAACGAACATTTCACATAACGTATATGTATCTCCTAACAAAATATTCTGTTCATTTAAAATATAAATTAGAACAGGCCTCTCCTACAATAATATAAATTATTAATCACCATGATTACTGACACACGTTTATTGTTTACTAAGGTTCTCGGCGCCTGCTGACGTGCCAGGCCTACCCTTGTATAATAAAGATGACTATAATATTGTATCGCCTGATTCTGTAACGTAATAAACTTTGATTGTGTCAGTGGCGCAATCATAGTGGAGGAACTGCTGTGCATGAGATTTTGAGTTCGATTTGTGTTTATCCCAATCGAACCAAAAATCTAAACATTTATGTAAAATAAAAATTATTGACAGAACACCAACACTTAGTTAAAAAAAATTAAGAGCAGCCGTATTCAGGATGCTGTACAGGCTTAGGTCTCGTTGACACCAATAAAATTGTTCCCTATTACGAGCCTAAAACACAGCTAGTCAAATTAAGAAGTAATACATATTCAGTCGTTTCAATATAGGCGTAAGATTAAATTATTGTTTTATGGTTTTACTTCCCTGAAATGTAATGTAAAACGCTGAGTATGTCGGTTTCGTGGTTATTAACACTATTTCAAAATGTTCAGTAGCGGTACAAAGTCAGAACATGTGCACAGAAGACTGCAATTATTCTTATGATCAAAAAGGTAGCTAACAAAATGTGGGAATGATATAATATACTCACCTTTTACAGCTGTTTATCGTTGCTCTCCAAATAGTAAGATGTGCAATCAGCAACATTAGTCGATACACACATACGAGAAGTTATTCGCTCTGTCTTTCAAAATTATATATTTTTAGTTTTTATGTCAGTCATAGTTATAAGATAGTTGATTTAATCATTGTTTAAATACGCAGAATAATAATTTGAATTTTTATAACATAAAATACTATATATATGCGTTCAATGTTTAGTTACTTATGTGTTTGACCGTAACTTAGCTTTTTAGAGATATACAGGCAGGTAGTGTTTTTTTATGATGTTCAGGTTTTAGTCTTGTGCCAACCCTATGAATATTTGTGCACATTACAAAACAGTTCTGTGCTCCACAGCAGTAATGATGCCACAAATAATTCAATGCTTAATTCCATTGCGTGAGCTTAACTCATATTGAGTTAAGCGCGTTTATCTATGGTATCAATTTACGGAAAAAGGTACGACCATGAAGTACCCGAGGTAAGCGTTACAGCTTCTTTATTTGATGTTTTTAATGGGTTTGATGTTTTGGATTGATTTCATTATGTTTTTTTGCTGTTTAATAATTTCTTACGTTCACTCGAATGTTATACATTGAAATTAAACTACTTTATACGGATATTGTCGGTGTCGGCATGCGATCCAATCTTATCTGGCAGCTCAATAACTGCTGTTGAATCTGCAGATGGGGACTCAAGTAATACTTTTCAAGCTTTTACACAGGAACTGCATAGTACTTTGCATGGCTGGCGTGGTGATATAAATAGTACACTTTCTACATTTAAGGAGGATATTAAGAGAACACTGCACGGCTGGCGTAATGAGATGGACGAGAGTATGAATAAGCTCAGTAATGAATTAAGATCGGCTGTGAGTGATTTGAGGGCGGAAATAAGTAGTATTCGTACTGAACACAGTATATTAAAACAGAATATATCGGATGTGGCCCTAGATGTTTCGGAATTATGCACCTCACTGCAATTTCACTCAGAAGAACAGGGTAAGCTAGAGAAACGTATTGCAGATATGAACTGCCAAAATGGCGAGCAATCTAACCGGTTAATTACATAGCTCCCTTGAGGATAAAATTGACTATCTCGAACAACAGGCAAGGCAGTGTAATATTGAAATTTGTAATGTTCCGGCAACACGTAATGAAAACTTAATACACGTAATGGAAACACTGTGTACATCTATCAACTTACCAATCCAGCAAAAATAAATTACGTCTATTCATAGAGTTCCCCATGTTCACCAGCAAACAAATAGACCTAAAATATAATTGTTAAGTTTTCGTCTCGTATCTTGCGTGATAACATCCTTACTGCCTTCCGTAAAATTAAAATATCAAATCAGATCAGCTGGGTTTTGCCACCATGTCTTCAGCGATTTATATGAACGAGCACCTCACGCTAAAGAAAAAGCAGTTATTTCGCAAGACCAGGGAGGTTGCCGCCCGGCATCAATACAAATACGTGTGGATTCGTAACGCCACCATTCTTGTGCGCGAGCGTGATGGCGATACTGCGTTCGCAGTTCGTACGGAAGACGACATACGCAAGATCAAATACAGAACAAATAGCTCACTGCAAAATCCTGGTGGCGATGGATCCAATCTCTCAGCACTCTGATCGGTATACTCTTTCATGTATTATTTCCTTTTCCTGTGTTAACATTCCGCATTGTTTTAGCTTAACTATAATAATAATAATAATATAATAATATAATAATATTCTACCACATACACACAACACCATCTAGCCCAAACTAAGCAGAGCTTGTACTATGGGTACTAGACAATGGATAAACATACATATATACTTTTTTTTTGTAAATACATACATATTATACATAGAAACACCCAGACCAAGACAAACATCCATGTTCATGCACACAAAATGAAAATATATAATGAAATATATCGTCAATCGTCGTTTGTTAAATAACTTTATATTTGTTGACTCTAAATATTGTATCTACGGGCATATTTCGGCGAGTTCATAATGAGTTTATTTTTCTGTGTATACTGTATTCTTACTCTTATATGTCTATGTGTTTGCCTGAAATGTTGTCTTTTGATTTGGTTTGTTTATGATGCAGATACACAGTGCCATAAAAAATATTTAAACAATACATTAATTTTAGGTCTATATAGTATGGCTATTATGCACTCTAAACTTGTAATCCTATCGCAATCATTGTTTATTATTCTGTATATTACTATAGTGTTTTTTTTATATCCTAGTATAATGTTATGCCGTCTCGGAAGGGGTACTGCAATGACATCAGAGTTACGTTTTGCTTTGCAACTGGTCGTTCCTTTTGGGAGCTTCGTATACTACTTTTTAATATTTGTTTTAAAGTTCATATATCTCTCTAATAATGGTTGACAAACATCTAACGATATATTATCAAAACTGTAGGGGTATCCGCACAAAGTAGGGGTATACGCTGTATATGAATATTCTAAATTCTAACTATGACATTTTGGTTCTCACGGAAACGTGGTTGATTCCGGAGATAAGCAACAACGAATTTATTGATCAACGTTACGTCGTGTACAGGTGTGATCATGATCGTCTCCACACAAATAAACAGGACGGCGGCGGTGTCTTAATCGCAGCGCTACGTACACTTAAACCAGCGGAGCTGGATCTTTCTGGTTCTCAGATTAATGTGACATCACTTAATCTTATTGAACACATGCTAATTCAAGTACCAAGTATACGGCCCTCTAAGCACTATATAATTAGTGCAGCTTATATACTTCCTGGAACAGCCTCCTCTGTGTACGAACAACATTTTGAAAACCTTCAGGAAATGTTAAGCGGACCTGATGTCGAGTACTTTTACATGATTGGCGATTACAATCTACCGGGTATAACTTGGCACGGTACTACAAATCAGTCAAATGAGTATAGTAGTACTGGTGTGGGCTTGTGGCGACTCCGCACAGATGAAGAAGTTCAGCCTACATTTGACAGATGGCGATACAATCGCACTTCACATGACATCATACTATTCTGCATCGCACAAGTGAAGTTTACACAGCGACTGAGTATATATACAAGCTCCCGACATCAACCGTCGGGCCGCGGCCCGCCAGGCACGATCAACCAGCCTGGTCGGAGGATCCTCCCTTTGTGTTGGAGGGACTTCACACCCTGTTCCTCCTTAAGCTCGTCTGTTTGTAGTAACCAGTTAATTCATTTAATGTCATTTCTAGATGCTTTACAATATAATCATGTAGTAAATACTAAAGGCAAAATTCTTGATTTACTTATATCTAATCGGCAATGCAAAATTTCCACAGTTGCATTGCCTTTACTGCCCATTGATGCATATCACCCACCTTTTATCTGCGAAATAACCCTAAATGTAGATATTATACCAATGACAAAACGCTTTTTACATAAATACAACTTTCAGAAATCTGATTACGAACTAATCAATCTTAAAATTCAGGATACTGATTGGTCAGAACTTCTTGATTCACGTAGTTCAGAAGAAGCTTTAAGTTTATTTTATAATAGGATTGATGATAACATAAAACAGCATACTCCACTAGCAGTACCTAAAATCACTGGCTTTCCGGTATGGTTTTCTATATTCCTTATTAATATATTCAAAAAGAAGCAAAAGGCTTGGGTGAAATGGAAAAAATACAGTAACATCTCAGACTATAAAAGGTTTCACAATTTAGGGCCCAGTTCAAGGATATGTGTGGTAAATGCTTTAGTAGGTACATTAGATCAATAGAGGATAGTTTACATAAAAATATTAAAGACTTCTGGGTATATATTTCTAATCGTAAGGATAAACCCGGTATACCAGCTAGAGTGCAATACCTTAACGCCATATCAAATGACCCTCAGTCAACATGCAATATGTTTTCCAATTTCTTTTCTTCCGTGTATGAACCGGCTTCACCTACGCTATCGCAATGGAAGCCTTCTGCTGGCACTGCATCTAATGACATCACTATAACTGATATACATTTTAATGAAGGAAAGGTAATGAAGGGGCTAAAATCTCTTGTTTTAAATAAGGGCCCAGGACCCGACGGCCTAACTCCGTTTTTCTTAAAAAAGACTACTTTAACAATTTGCACACCATTGACTATTATTTATAATAAATGTATAAGTGAAGGTATCATGCCATCTGTATGGAAACACGCTAACATCACACCTGTACACAAAAGCGGATCAAAAATCAATGTTATGTACTATCGCCCTATCTCTATTCTGTCCACCTTGTCAAAGCTTTTTAAAAGACTCGTGCATAACGAAATATACCCTATTTTGCACAATATTATTGTTAAGCAACAGCATGGTTTTGTGGAACGACGATCAACGACTACTAATTTATTGATATTTTCGAGTTATTTATTTGATAATATCGATAATGCAGGTAGACGCAGTTTATATAGATTTTCAGAAAGCTTTCGACAAGGTGGATCACGAACTCCTGTTGAATCGCATAGCTTATAACGGAATTCGTGGTAACCTATTGCGTTGGGTCACCTCCTATATTACTAATCGCAGCCAAAAGATTGTTATTAATGGGTTCCAATCTGACACCACTCACGTCACCTCTGGTGTTCCGCAAGGCTCTATTTTAGGTCCTCTTTTGTTTGTTATGTTTATTAATGATATAGGCACATGTTTTCACCACTCTAAGTTCTTACTATATGCAGATGACCTTAAAGTGTATAAAACTATAAAGAATATACAAGATTGTTATTTTCTGCAAGAGGATCTTGACAAACTAACGGATTATTGTAACACTAATAAACTTCATTTAAATATATCTAAGTGCCACTATCTGAATTTTACTAAAATAAGAATGTTTTTAGCTTTGCTTATACTCTTTGTAGTAACAAATTAACCAAAGTGAGCTCTGTACGTGACCTCGGTGTACAGCTTGATTCAAAACTCTGCCTGGATTTGCACGTTGAACATGTTGTAAATAAAGCATATCAGACTTACGGATTTATAATGCGATCAACTACCGATTTCAAGCGGACCTCTTTCTACCTCTGTTTATACAAAGCTTTAGTGCGTTATCAGCTGGAGTACGCAGTTTCCATCTGGAACCCGTACTATGGCAAATACATTGATATGTTAGAAAACGTCCAGCGTAAATTTCTTCGTGCGATGCACTATAGATGTCATGGATGCTATTTGTCATATGACCAGTTGCTAAGTAAATACGGTATTCTGGCTCTCAGTTCTAGAAGTTCTCAGTTGGAGGCAGTAACATTGTATAATATAATAAATAATTATTCTGACTGCATTGATTTAAATAATGTTTTGTGCTTTGCAGTACCCAGAACTATTCACAGACGGCTGGTGCGTTCAGGAAAACTCTTTGCAGTAGGTACCTGTCGAACTAACACGGGCCTGCGTTCACCAATACGTCGAATGGCTAATACATACAATGACACTTTTGAACATATTGACATATTTGTATGCTCTGCGATAAGTTTTCGTAAACTTGTTTATGATACACTAAACTCATAACTGAACCTACTTTTTTGAAACGACACAGTTTTCTTTTCTTTTTAAAATTATATCTCTTTTCTTCATAATGTTATATATTTTTGATTGTTGTTTTACTATGTTTCTATTTTTTAGATTGTCATATGTACATATATGCTCGCTTTCCTAGCGTCTTATAGTTTTAATCGAATGGTAATCTGTGGACATCGCCGTGGGCTACATTACTACCTATTTTAAGTTGATTCTGTTGTTTTTATTATGTTATGTTGCTATTTGATGTTCCTTTTTTAATAAAATAAAAAAAAATAAAAATATTGTCACGTCGTTCATTCACACTTCACATAATTTTGAAAATATTGCTCTGCTGCTGAACCATTAAAGGTTCTAAGTTAAGTTAACTAGTATTAATACTAGTTTACCTATTTAAAATTATTTAAACTATTACATTTAAATTTACAGCTCCGCGTGAATATGGCAGCAGATAAACAACTTTTTCTGTCAAGGGTAAGTCTGGCTCCCTATATGTTATACAACTCACATGGAGTAGGAATTAAAATTAAAATGAATATCTCTTTTTATACCATAGTTACAAAATAATAAGGTCGACATTTTCGTTGTGAGCATTTTATTTGACAGCTGAATTTTAGTTTATGCCATAACTAATTAAGAAGTGACGTGTTAATTAATTAAGCTGTCAGTTCGAATTGTTAATTTCTTCTAGCTTTGTTTTCAATTTGCTGACAGTTACCGTAACTGGATAAAATGAATTATACTTTGATATAAACAAGTGAGTTAAATGAACTCTAATTTTAGTTATAACTCGACAACTTACTGAGATACTAGCTGTGCGAAGCCGGGATGGGTCGCTACTTAATTAATATTAAGGAAACAAAGCTTCTACTTTGGTTATAGCTGTATTTTGCGCCAATAATTATTAAGATGCTTGATGACTTTGAATTAGCTGTGTGCTACAAAAATAAATTTCAATATCCATAACATGTATTTCATATTCGAATGTAGTCACAGGTTACTATTTGGAATGATAATCGAATATTCGAAACTTGATAATCGATCAGATCTGATTGATCAATCGTTTTTTCATGATTATTTCATACGATACTAATGACCTTTTTTAGTCGATCTCATTATATGTGCCCATCTTATTGTACAATGAATTTCAAAATGCTCCGTAGACTTTCATATACATACTTGTCTGCTTTAAGTACTTAAGAAGTTATTGCACACTATATTTATGAAATAAAATAGCAAACTTTGCTCAAGTTCCTATCATCAATAATTTCTTTCAATTTTATATAACAGCCAATTTCAGAACATAAATCAAAATCACTTGACGCAGATGAAAATAGATAATATCAAGGAAAATAGAAATATAGAAACCTGAAATTTATTTTAGTTATTTTTCAACTTATCTATGTGACGGCCTTTAAACTATGCAAATTATTATAACATATATAGCAAGACTAGCCTTTATAGGTATTGCACATATACCTAGCATATGATAGGTATAGGTTTAATACATATTAATTCATTAGATTGACAAATAAGGCCGGAATACCTTTCGAACATAGTAGAATGTATCTAACTTAATGCTTTACTGGTCGTAATGGTGTTACTATGAAAATTACTGTAAACAGAAATTAATTTAGGTAGCTGGTAGATATCTTAAATACTGTTACATCCTAACTACTACTATAAATGAGAAAGTCAGTTTGTTTGTTTGTGTATTACGCTTTCACGCCTTAACTACTCAATCGATCATCATGAAATTTCGTATACAAGTTGTCAGAGGAACAGAAAAGGACATAGTGGACATTTCATCCAGAAAAAGGACTGTTACTAATCTAATCTAACCTAACCTACATTTACGCGAGCGAGGCTACGGGAAAATCTAGTATAAAATAAATCTGGTTTTTAGCCAAGAAGCCAATTATGCGCGATAGATGAGAAAGCGTTATACTAAACTAATGATATTAGAAGCATTTATTTACGAAGAATACATTATGCCTTGGTGAGTAACCGAGTCAGTATATTGCGTCGGTACCTCGGTCCAATATAATCAGCATCTTTAAAAAGGAATGAAGGAGGGAAAAGACAAAGGAAAGGATAAGAAAGGGATCAGGGTAACTAGGCCTCCACCTCTCTCACTCACCGATACGAAACGCAACAGTACGGGTACCGTTACATCACGCCGGTATTCCTTGAGAGGGTAGTACTACCCCGGTCGATCCGACCCATTCATGCTGAAACCAGCGAGTCCTTCACAAATATTCTCGTAGATAGTAGCAATTTGATTTGGTAGTTCTTTACCATTGTGTGAGAAGTGCTGAACGTTCAACGTGTTCACTAATTAAGAAAACCACTTGAGGCGACTTCTTTGACCTTGCTCATCTCTTTGCAAATAAACGTAAAACGCGAAACTATTTTTCATTTGTCAAGTTTTGGAGACGTTCTCCTCCGACTAGTCTAAAAAGTTTAAGGAAGTGCAGGCGCCTAAACATAGAATATTTTTCTGGTATTATATGTTAGACTGCCTCATTGGCGCAGCAGTAGTAAATACGGCAGTAATGTATGTATTGTGGTTTCAGTTTTGATTTCTGGCACGGGGTAAATGTTCTTCTGTAAGGAAATTTTCAGTGGCAGCACAAAGTCTGGCAATATGCATGGCAGAAAGTAAAATACGCGTGTACAATAATACACCTCTGCTATCCACTTAAGCAATAAACAGGCATCAGTGTATGTATGTACAAGATGTATCTTGAAATAAGAAACTAACAATTTTAAATGCCTAAAGCTATGCCTGGGACCGTGACATGAAAAGGCTATCTAAAAAAGAATCTGTATTATTTCATTAAATTTTGTACATTATCTAAACATAGTTAATTTGTCGCTTTAGAAGGCAGATTAATTTCATAAATCGTATCCGAAAAGTTAGTAACTTAAATAAACATTGATAAAACAAGTGTTTTTCTCTAAACGTTATGTATAAACTCAATGCTTACGTTACCAACTACTGTAGAATAATTTACATTGTGGTCGAAACAAACCTTGAGATATCGTTCGACAATCGCTCTGTGGCGGCGCTTATCTTGAACAAAATTGTTTGGGTTTAGTAGACGAGATAAGTAGTAGGGTAGAATTGGGGGTTCTGGATCACTTTTCTTCGCTTCGCTCAGATGTGATCCAGAACCCCCAATTCTCCACACATAATTTGCAGTTTTATGTATGTAATATATCTATTCAAACACAATTTGACTGAGATTGATTTTAATAATTAACAAAACGAGTAGTTTATTGTCCGCACACTGTACAACTCCATATTTTGCAGCACAGATTTGCTCAGCTTTTCGTTTTCGTTGGCTATTAAGCTTGGTAATTTTCTCTTGAAGCAGCTGTATTTGCTGATCCTGCAGTCGCATAATCTTTAAAAGATCAGCTATTCTTGGTTCTTTCTTTTCTTTTAGAATGTTTATCTGTTTGTCAAGGTTGTCTAATAAAACATCCTTTTTATTACCTCTTCCTTTCACAGCGTTCAGATAAGCACAATGAGGAAAATTTATAGCATGTTGCATCCAAGGGTTATCAAAAAACTCCCAATCTTTTATAAAACCGCCACATGAGAAACATGCGGTTCTATCATTAATTCCATTACCGCAATAAAATAATCCCGCATCAGCCATGTCCATCACTAATCTTTTCTTTGAATCAGTTGTTGCCCAATAATAACTAAATGAGTGTAAGCGCATTTTATGAGTATGATACATGTCATATCGAGGATTGTATTTTATTTCAAACATTTTCGTCAGAAAATAAGTTCTTCTATCAAATGTGAATTAAAGTATAATGAAGTCAAATTATGCGGCCATCAATTTATATAGATATTCATTAAATATTCTAGTAGGTTTTAAAAACAAGATATTGGATTGGAATAGTAGGCAATATAAGAAAAACAATATTTAATTCATTGAAAAATTTTATTATCAATACACCATTTATTTAAACATAAAACATTTTGTAAAGCACATATTGAGCTGTGATAAATACAATTATACACGTCTTCAGAATATTTATATTGGTCATACAAGTTTAGTAAATTAGGACAACCTTTATCTTCTAAATTAAACACTCTATTATTATTATTTAAAATTCTTTTTAACCATAACATTTTTTCATGTCCTTTAGTGTATATACACTTATCTCTTAAAACATCAAGAGTAGGAAAGTAAGTATTGTAAGAAAAAGAAAATAATATTCATCTTATTGAAAAATGTTATTATCAATACACCATTTTTTTAAACATAACACATTTCTTAAAGCACATATTGAATCATGATAAATACAGTTATACAAGTCTTCAGAATATAGATCATAGAGACTTAATAAATTAGGGCAACTTTTATCTTCTAAATTAATTACACTATTATTGTTATTATTTAAAATGCCTTTCAACCACAACACTTTTTCATGACCTTTAGTATAAATACACTTATCCTTTAAAATATTTTGAATTAAACATTGATAATTTGAATAAGGTATAAACCCTTCACTCCAATATATCTTCCGATTACGCTCAATCCACGCAACTTGCCGTCTTTCTTGCTTTGTTAAATCATAAAACGGAAACGGTGGCTTAATTAAAAACACTTGCAGTTTCTTATTACAAAATATAGCAATTTCTTTTATTATAAATTCATTTGCTTCTGTTTTAAAGCCTTGAACGTCTACAATGGCACTCACGATAATCTACGCACAATGTTGCTCAGAGGTTTGTATTCCACAAGTCGATCGTTTATAATTAAACAATATGCAGCAGTATTGTCTGGTATTGATGCTAAACATTCGATTTCCAATCGAACGTCAACTGGTCCTGTTTTTATGCTATCGTTTTGCCTTGAACAATCTATGATAAACAGGGGAGCTTTCTCCTTAAAGTCCTTTAGACTGAGCAAGGGATCCACTGGACAGTTGTAATACGACTGACGAAATTTCGTATACATTTCATATAATATACTGTATTTATTCTCAGAAAATTTCAAACTTAGGGGTTCATATGGATAATACTGGGAATTTAGAAAGAGAGTTACGTTTGTCACTTTACAATGATCGAATAAGGAACTATCTTCCAATTTATTATTTTTTCTATTAGTTTGTAAACAGAAAATAACGTATCTGCTTTTCTAATTGTGACGCAGTTTTTACTGACCATGAATGCTTTGTGGTTTTAGGTAGTAAAGGGTATTCATATAAATCCCAATTTCTAAATGCAATTTGAATAGGTTTGTCTCTTTCCAAATGTTTTAAAAGTGTCAAACGTTCTCGATCAGATACTTTTATGTTAGGTACTCTCCTCTGCATCCTTTCTATAATGATTTGAAAATGGGCAACATCTTCAGTAAGTATGACGCTGTTTAAGTTAGAATTACTTCTGGTCAATATAAGTTCATGCTTGCAATTTATGACAATTTTATTGTAATCTTCTGCAAATCCTAAAATCTTATTTAAAGGTATGACAGCACTAAAATGACCATCATTTTTAAATCCAGTTAAGTTCCAACCCCATAAGGCAGCTACTTTGTTTTCTGCCTCATTTAATGAAATATATGACTTTATTGTTGAGGTTATGCCTGAATTTTTTATACGATCTATTTCAATACCATTTATTTCGTATCTGATGTCTTGAAACATAAACATAATAGGGTTGTTAGTAAACGAAACAGGTCTCTCAATCGTTTTTCCATCTTTGCCGAAGAGCTTAGCCTGTCCCTCGATGTAGATTGAACTGGCTGATGGTAGCACGTATATGTCTTGTTGGTGTATTGGTATTCTGATTTCATCATTTTCTCTAAAGCAGTTATTGTAGGGATTGTAAGAATGGATTTCATAACTTTCGATGGAAGTATCAAAATGCGGTAAATCATTAATCTGTAGTATATTCATGTTTTAAAACCTAAAGCTTTAAGAAAATCTATATTCGTTTTAGTTAACTTCTTTACTTTTTCTTACGTCTATGCACTTTAGTAGTTGTAGATGAAGTAAGGCGTTTTCTTTCGCATGTAGGGTTTATATTATATAATATCATACTGCTTTTTTTAAATGAAGACGTAGTTGAATATGTTCTATAGAGTTGACATAATAACCAAACTGATCAACGATTTTAATAGATATAGATGGAATTATGTTTTTGTTCACCGGAAAGTAAACAACGGTCTGCGGTGTTTCTGTGTACTGATGGCTCGCAGCAGTATTAGGCACAAATTCATGAATAACGTGGGTTGGTAATCCGTTAGTGTAGGAACCGTAGATTAAATCACATTCAATTCTAATCACAGGAGTGGTATTGTTGTTGTTATGAAAATGTTTTTTTGATACTGAGTTTAACATTGAATAATATAGCAAACCACACTCATATTTCCCGGTTAAACTTAGAGGTGGTTGAAAATAAGATTCTAATTCCGATTTATTGCCTGAGATCGTTACAGTTATAGACATACTTTCAAACTGAACACTTTTTGGAAATTCTGTTTATTTTATTTATCTCTATACCAAAATTTCTTTAAAAAATTTAAACAGAGATGACCACAATTGAAAGGGTGATCGCCTTGTATGTTTTCATAATTGTAGTGGACTTTAGGGCCTAAGTACTTTATTAATTCTTTCGGAGGTCTAAGATTACCGTAACTGTCAAAATATTCAATATAATCATTGTATTTTGCATAGGCTACCCAATGAGAACCAGGATTTTTTGAACTATCTAAGTTAATCACCCGACATTCTTTTTTATAGGGGTGATCAGGTAGTTCATCTCTCATAAAAACGCCTCTAAAGTGAGGAATACTACATGCATATTTCATAATATCAAAATTAGTTAAAGCTCGGTTGGGTAGCCGATTATTTAGTTTTTTGATTTTGATAAAAAAATTCCTAACCCATTTTTGTGTGGTTTAAGATGCAGTCCTTTTCCGATACAAAGAGCTTCCATTTTTTCATTATGTCTTTTTGATTCTTCATACAGTTTTTTAGCCATTTTGAATTCATTTATGGTCTTTGCAATACCAGCTGCACCACCTGCTAAAGCTCCTGCGGCTGATAATCCAGCGAAAATAGGAATCAAAGGTAATACTCCGCCTGTTTTTGGTATTGGAATAACACGAGGGATTTTAATGGATGAACCATCAGCTAGTTCTTTGGCAGCAGCCATTGCTAATTCAATTGCCACTTTCTTACATTTTGGTTTTAATTTTTTTACACGTTTTTTGGCAACACTAATTATATTTTTAAATTTATTTTTGAGGCCTTTACCAGAAGCATTTATTCTCGAAAATTTCCGATTACGTTTTCTTAAACCACAACCTGTTTTAACTTTTGCTAACATAGCATTACTCACTAAATTAGCCGCGATTTTTTCTCCTGTACTCGAATCAGGAGCAACGGCGCGTTTTCTTGCCATTTTCAATAAAATTAAATCAGCCTTGTGGTGGTCCGGTCTTCTAAATTTGATGAATTATTATGATACGCAATATCGTGTTCTTTACAATATTCATCTAATTTATTTACACCTTTATCTCCACGTTTGAGTCGTTTAATTAGTTTTGTGCCAGGTCCGCAATAATTGTATCCTGGTAAATGTATTTCAAATGGTAAATGATTTATAAACCAGTTGAGAAGACTACTCTCTCCAATACACATAATAAGACTGACCAATCTGGATTTGAATACCTATTAAATACAAGACTATGAGAATTATACTTGGTAGGTTAAGTTAATTAATTCTCATAAAATATTCGACTTATCGATCCAGCTATTTTCAGTTGAAGACAAACCTAGCCATTTTACAAAAACTCTATTACCTTTCCTTTTAATAACCTTCTCAATTAAATATATATCAGGATGTTTCGTCTTTTGAAGCTCTTGAGCATAAAATGCTCCTAAAATCAGCTGACCTCTACTCGTATCTTCAATTAAATAAGTGATAGGGATTGTGTTTTGTATTTTACGAATTTTAAATATTTCTGTAGACCAATTGGGTGTATACCCTTTTTCAAATGTTCCTTTGTATTTACTGATACGTACATGGTCACCCACTTTAAACTTGCTTTTCATACTGACTTTTTTCACCATTTTTTCATATCTTTTTAATATGCGTTTTTTATTTAAACTATTGACCTTTGCAGGGATTTCATCAATTGTTCGGTGATGAGTGTGATTGTATTTATAAATAACATTTTCGAGGATGTTATCTACCCAATTATAGTTACCTTTTAAACTAAATTCTTTATACAATTTTGATTTTAATGTTCTGATAAATCTCTCAACTATCGATGCTTTTTTCGTAGAGAAGGTTGAGTAATGATTAATATTATATGATTTCATAAGTTTTCGGAATTTACTATTATAAAATTCTGTTCCGTTATCAGTTTGTAAATTTTTTGGCTTACGACCATCATCCAACAATATTTTAAAAATGTTACATATAACATCCTTACATTTACTTTTTATAGGAAAAGCCCAAGCATATTTCGAAAAAGTGTCATTAACTGTAAGAATAAATCTGAAATTTTTATTTTCCTTACACATTGATTGCATGTCAATTAGATCCGCCTGCCATAAATCATCAATGTCTTTCATAATAACAGATCTTCGCGGAAAGTTTACTCTTACATTTTTATGAATCTCATTTACTACACCAGCCTTACTCATATTTAATTATGGTCTGTACTCCTTTTATTTCTATTTGTTTATAGATCCTTATTTTCTTAAGTATATTTAACATGCTATTAAAATAGGCAAATATATCTTTTGTAAATATCTTAATGAATGGTTTTAGCAATACTAAATCAGAAGATATTTGTTACTGGTATTTATTCTTTAATTATGTTAGCTTCTTTTAATTCTTCAATTATTGATAAAATTTCATTATCATGATTTGTGTTGCCCGCATCTCGTGAAGCTACTAATAATTTTAATCTTTCGACTAGTTCATTTGGATCATCCCAATATACCAAGTCAGTTTGCGTTTTATATTTTTTTAGCTTTGGCAAGCTGCCTCCAAGTTTTGTATGAGGTTTCTCTGTTAAAGTTTTGCAAAATAACGGTTTGATAATTTGACGATACTTAGATCCTTTATCACCTCTTATCTGATCTTTAGGATTAAAATTTCTCTTATGAGCATTAGTATGATGTAATATATCCTTATATACAAGTTTATCTATGTTTTTTATTAACGTTAAATCCGGTTGTCTACGAAGTAAAAGTTCTTTAAGCCCTGGAGTTAAATTATAAGTTTTATCACCGATTCTAACCAAAACTGTATTATCGTTGTCTAAACTATCAATTTTAGAAAAAGAAACTAATTCATTACCCATCATTAAAGTTTTTTTTTCGGTTCTTATTCCAAAAGGCACATTTATTCCATCGTAAATACCATAAATGTCTTTACTTTCTAATGAAGTTTCTTTGTTATTCTTTTCTACATTCTTAGGAGTGCTTGCAGAATTTAATGCAGCATCATGAAAATCTTCACAGTCTGTTGAATTATTGTCGTCAGACTCGGTTACCATAGAATTAGCACACATTACATTTTCTACATGTTTATCATTTTCCAGAAATCTTTTAGTTTTCACAAGACTATCAAGGGGCTCCGAAACAGGTTTGAACATTTTATGTAGTGTCATGTTGATTTCATGTTCTTGAGTTTTCATTTGTTTTAATTTATTTTTTATAGAGTCGACAGACTTCAATAATTCCTTTTTAATATTTTCTTCTATATTTATTTTTATAACAAGTGAATTCAAGTAAGGGTAGAACTGCACTAAGCTGTATTGCTGTTGAATTCGTTTATAAATGTGTAACTTCATTAAAAAAAAATCTCATTTATATGTACATCTTCATTCAAAGTTTAAATATATATCAAAATTTTGTCTGTACCTTCCATTATTTAATGGTGAATCTTTGTTAATAAGAAGGAAATTATAAGGGTTACTCCAAACTGTTTTACAAATATCTTTGAATTGATTCCATGATAGATCTGAATTGACATGTTCTTCATAGATGTGCTTCAAGTTCACATCATCTTGTTTAAATATTATGAGAAAATTGGCGTTATCACGTAACAACTGTTTTGGTATTTTAGAGTACGTTTGAGATAAGTAAAAGCAGTCAATTTGTTTATGTCTACCCATAGAAATAATTACGGATATTTATTTGATTTTCACATGCAACATCATCAAATATAAATATAGAATTTGGTAAAGCTTCACTCGGAGATATTACATTTTTATCGTCATTGAACTCCTTGAACTTAATCTGCGGCACTCTTCTTAATACTTCACTCATGAAACGATATTTTGACTGGAAAGTAGTTTTCGAATAAAGATAAAGATTTTTAAATTTAAGACCATTTTCATGCAGCAATAAACTGATTTTTGACTGACGTTTGTTTTGCCACAGTTCGAGGGCCCACATATTATGCAACGAATCGTATTAGGTAATAAAGCACTATGTCTTATCTGATGAGCGGAATTACTAAAATTGATATTATTCACGTTCAGGGATATGGGTTGTTTGACCAACTTCATCTTGCCTAATACTTATTTTTCATTACTTACTATATTTTATATATGAATATATTTTATTAAATGTAACACGTGCAGCGAGTACACCCAGTAGTCAAGCAACAGGTTTGAACCTGCATCGAAATTAAGATGATATTCTCATGTTACTTACATATTTGTGACTAATAACTGAAATGAGAACATATTCATATTACATGCTTAAATTATTTTAGTTCTAGGTATGTTAAAGTAATTAAACATCTCTCTTTCATTGCAGTAGCTGATCAAAGTAGGACCGTACATGTTGTTTACGATTTTAATAATAGTTTTGCAGTATTAAGGTAAGTATTGGAATAATACCCAGTCATGCAAAAGTAATAAATAATTTTTTTTTTTGTTTATTTATAAATAGATAATATTTTTATTGCAGAAACATGTCGCATTCACCATCCTACAGCCCTGTTTTAGATTTCGCTGCCCAAATACAATTAAACGAGGTACGTATTTGTTCAAGCACATTTTCATGAAATATTATATAATTTTCTTATTACTTTTATGTTTTTATTCTTTTTTTCTTTCAGAATTTAAACGATGACTCAGATCCAGTCACAAATCCATTTTATTATGCTCAAGACAGAGAAAACTGGTACAATGAAGTAGCTGCAAAAGCATGTGAAGAGAATAAGCAACAAAAGGCTTTGGAGAAAAAATTAAAAAAGAGGAAAACTTTTAAAAACAAATCGTATATTCTGCGAAATAAAACAGGGCTAGCTCGGCGTATGATAAAAATCTTTATCTATGATTTAGATAGTCGTGGTGTAAATGAAACAGACATTAAACCTGACAATGCGAGTGTAAATGTGCAATATATAGTGACTAATGATTATGACGATGTAGAGACTGAAACAGAATATTTAGTTAGTAAAATAGTTAAAAAGTTAAGTGACTCGAATATGTGATGTTAGGAAATTGTTATTGTGTAAATTAATTATTTGTTATATCTAAGTATAGAAATGTGTAATTTGGAATCATTTTAAGTCAATGGTATTTTTTAGCTTTTTCTGTAAAAAAATAGTATAATTTCTGCTAAACTATGTAAAAGTGTGGTAAAATATATTTATAATAATGTTTATATGCTTTTTCATTTTTGTCTAAGGATCTTAAAGGGAAAATGGTAAAAATAAAGGATTTAAAAATAAATAGTCATGTGTTATAATATTTATACATTTAATTATTTCATAAAATCTCTTCCAGTTTACTTTCTTATAATATTACTAAATTCTTTATTTATTTTATAACATCACTAACAACATTATTAGTTTAAATATATTTCTTTCTACAACATAAACGGGGTTACTAAAACA
Source organism: Catocala nupta (assembly GCA_963675205.1). Lineage (NCBI taxonomy): Eukaryota > Metazoa > Arthropoda > Insecta > Lepidoptera > Erebidae > Catocala > Catocala nupta. Next base: position 13,707,441 of record OY776087.1, read on the forward strand.
CAGTTTTTATAATATCAGTTTTAAAATTTTAAAATATTATTACAAATGATATTTTATTATTCAGTATTACAATAACATACAAGTAATACAATCAAAGACAGTAAAAAAAAAGGCATGCATAAAGATTACATTATTAAAATTACTTAAAATATAGTACGGTAATGACCCCAGGGTAGAGTAACAGATATATTTTTTTTTATTTGACGTTTATCATCATTTGCGTTGAGTACTAATTTATTAATTTTCTGTGTATACAATTTATGATTCTTAGATCGAATAACATACATAGTATCTCTGAGATTTACATCGTTATATAAAGTATTTCTATATTTTTCAATGGTGAGTTTTTTAGAGACAGGCTTTTTTACTCCCTTAGCTTTTTTAATTGTAGTGTTTAAACTATTTATACAGTATAATTTAGCCCTCAAGCCAATAAACTCTGTAATGACATCTCCACCCATTTCATCCTTAAAAAAACCAGGTATTTGTTTATTCGCTTTCGGAATACCATAGACATTATTTTCTTCAAAGTTGCTAGTATCGAAGTATTGAATACTTTGTTTCATGTCTTTATAGAAGTCATCCGTATGTATTAAATACAAGAGACTATCGGTATCCGTATAACAAAGTTTAATGTTATTGTTATACATTTTCTTCATAACGGAATAATGAAATCGATATAAATGACACTTTGCTAGTTCCAATATTGTAAAACCAATGTATATTGGTCGATCTAAAATAACTTTTGTAGGTTCTAACTGAATAGCAACAAGGTTCTCAGAAATAATGGCCATATTTTTAAAATTGGGAGCGCTCGCATATTTTTCAGCCCCACAAATTCTATTAGTCTTATTAAAGTTATCTTTCCACACATTAACTAATTTGACAACAACTTGCTTTCTTTTGTTTTCAATCGTTTTACCAAATATTGAATTATTTTGCTTTTTAAAAAAATCTCTTTCGAAGTCTGACTTAGCTTTTTGTCTAAGTGCTGTATTCAGATGTATGTATGGTGCTAAAATATTTTTTTGAGTAAATGCTAGAACTCTGTGAACTTTTAATAATACAAGACCATTTTTTAAACATTCTTGTAAATGAACGTAGTGAATAACATATCTATATTTGTCGTAGAGGTTGGCAACTAATTTTGTGGTTTTGCTATTACATGGAATAGGAACAGCTAATTTTTCTGCTGCAAATGGCAAATCAGAATGTTCATCGTGTATATCGGGAGGATAATGAATATCAACTTCAAGTATGTATCCTTCATCACTGTCATGAGAAATGGATGCTATGTTAAGTAAAGCTATTTCAGTTTCTTTCAAAAACCTAAAATTTCCCGTGGGAAGTCTTTGCATCATAGCATAACCATATAAATTGACACAATCTAAGTAAGCTAAAAATGTTTTTGGTTCTTTAACATTATAATCGGGTACATATTTATTATTAGCCTTTGCGTGTCGCAATGAGCATTGCGCAAGACCTCCTCTGATACCTTTTTCCAGCATTTGATATATTTCTATATCAGATATTAAATCTAATTCTACTTTAGTTAACAGAAGCATAGCGTCCCAGCTTAATGATGGTGATGAAACATAGTGACATGGATCAAGCTCGTAATGAAATAAACTCATAGATCTGAATTTCTCAAAAATGTCACATAATAATAAGACATCACATTTTAAATATAAATCAGTGTACTCTCCTAAATTCTTAATACCAAATTTATCCCATACATTTAAAGCATGATTATAATCCTCAGTAGACACCGTATCGGATGTAAGTTTATTATAAAAATTTGAACGATCTGGTAACTGTTTTTCCTTATATCTATCCCACGAGTCTATGTAATCATAGCAATATACACCTTTCCTTAGGCATAATCTAAATAAATTTTCATCGGTGAAGAATTTTCGTAAATGCTTGAAATCACTTGATACTAGTGTCTTTACTAAGTTGTCTAAACTTGAACTCAAAAAATTAAAAGAGTCTATAAATTTTAACTGTGCTACTTTTTGTGGGTCGAGTGGGAAAAACTTAGTAAAAGAAATATATTTTTCTTTAGTTTTTGGAATTAAATTGATTCGACCACAAACACTTGAAAGCTCTTTTATAAATAAATGGCAGTCATATCCTGAAAGATTATGGAATATTATGGGAATAAAATTTATAGACTTGTTATTTAAGTTGCATGAGTTATGAGCTGGACCACGATATTTACCAGTAAAATGATCATGGTCACGAACGATACGATCGCTATTAGAAAATTTTTCTTTACAGATATGACATACTGTAGAGGTCTTGAATGAAAGAAGCTCTTCTTCATTTAATGGAGACATATCTCTAGGCAAAACTAAAATGTCATATAATCTTTCTAAATCCTTAGCAATAGATTCTACAAATATTTTTGAACAATTTGGACCCCGATACGATACTAAATTATTAAGTTCTGGATTAGACTCACAGCATATATAGTACGCAAAACAAGTTGCTTCATGAATTTGTATGTTCTCCACGTATTCACTTTTATTTTTATCAGAATATTCCTGAAGTAAACTTTCAAAATCTCCATAAATAACAATAGGAATTTTTTGAGTCCTTATATAATTAGAAAACTGAAGCTTGCTATTCGCTTCTGGAAGTACTGTTTGCATCCTGGCACAATTATGATTATCTAATTTTACCTCTGAATCAAAGTATATTAAACATTCTTCACACAAGTGAATTTTTGATTTGTGTTTTGTAAGTTGACCATGGACTAGTCGATCAAATTTTTTTATTAAACAGAAATGACTTTTATCACGTCTTTCAATAAACAACAAATTTACATGCACTAGTTTTCGTTGTAAAGTTTTGTACAGCGGTCCAGTGACAGTACTTTTCTTTTCTAAACCATAAACGTTTACACTTATATGTGAATTTTGTTTTTCGAATCGTTTTATGTCCTCAAATGTTGGTGGGAAAGACATTCCATTTGTATTTAATAATTTAGAGTAATGTGGATATGATGAAACTCTATTACAATTATGCTGTGATGGATACATATGTGCTATAATACACCAAAGAAAGCAATGTGCATCTCTATTGTGAATATTAAGGCATGACTTTGTTTTAAGGATTTTAGGCGGTAAAGGTATATAACTGCCACCTCTTAAGGGATTATACTTAATGATATTCAATTCTAAGTGACTAATCGACTCTATAGTCCAACCAGATTCCGATAATTCAAATTCTGTGCACTTACATAACAACTTATTTATACATTCTTCAAAAAAAGTTTGTATATTAGTACTTTGAACTATCACACAATATTTAGTATTGAAAGATTTTAAAGACAGTTCTTCATTTTTAGGTAACCTGTACAATACGAAAAGCTCAAATTGTGCCTTAATTGATTGATGTTTTAATCGCAATGCCTCAATTAACTTGAAAACCGTGCTAGAAATATCTGATAAAAATATCTCAGGTGATATGTATATATACTCTGATGGATTTAATCTGTAACTAGCAATTCTATTTTTAAAGGCACTTGCTATTAATTGTACATTATCAAATTCAGTGCGCAACAAACAATTTGATTTATGTATATTACTTTTCTTATGTGATGAATATTTCAGAACATGAGCCTTACAATCTGGACAAAATTGCATGTTGGTATTGAACAAGTTATTATATTAAAATTTTAATACAATAGTTATAATCAATAATTTAAAAAATGTTTTACTTATTTGAACTCAATACGAGAAAAACATATTTTTTATTATTTAATTTCAAGGTCAAAGGTTCAATGTCTAAATTATTGTTTTTTTTTTAAATATAAAGTTTGGAGGTTAATTAATTCGAGTTTATTGGCTTATGGTTTTTTGGCTTTTGGTTTTTAGTTTTTGGATATTTGTTACTGAAAGAAATCACATAAATTGATTAAACTTATTAAATATAAGTAAGCATTCATACAAGATTTCGAGTTTATTGGCTTTTTGGTTTTGGTTTTTGGCTTTTGGTTTGTTGGTTTTCGGATATTTGTTACTGAAAGAAATCACATAAATTGATTAAAATTATTAAATATAAGTAAGCATTCATACAAGATTTTGAGTTTATTGGCTTTTGGTTTTTGGCTTTTTGGTATTTTTGGCTTTTGGTTTTTGGTTTATGGTTTTTGGCTTTTTGGTTTTTGAATATTTGTTACTGAAAGAAATCACATAAATTGCTTAAAATTATTAAATATAAGTAAACATTCATACAAGATTATAATATTCAAGGAAAAAAAAATTGCCTTACCATGGCAACCTATACTGCATTTGAAATAACATTAGAGTTTTAAAATAGCCCTTTTTACTTTTCGGTCACCTAATTTTGAATTCTATTGTGTGTGACAAAGGTGACATGAGAAAATGGCAGCTGCAGCAAACAGTTGGTATTGTGAATAAATTTTTGGTTTTAATTGAACTCTTTGCCTGCGTAATAAAAGTCGAAATTTCTGAACTCTATAGTAAACTGTACTGTAAATGTAACTATGAACTGTAAAAGGGTTCTTTGTTTTTTCAAAAATTCTAATGTTATTTCAAGTGAAGTATACATAAAAACGAAAAAACAAACAACAAAAATTAATTCGCGATTATAAATCATATGTACCTAAAGGCACTTACTTAATGTTTTAAAATACATTAGATGGATAGAGTATCGGTTGTATTTGCCGATAGTCCTCCTTAGCAGCCGTCACAAGTTTGGTGACCGCTCGCCATACTGAACTGTTGTCATCAACAGCCGACTTGAAGGTAACTAGTGCACGCTTCCAGCGATTGGTACCTAGCGCTTCTGCCTCTTGTGCGTTGTAGACCCGCAGCTCCACGTAGTAGTCACCTTGTCGGGTCGGGTCTCGCTGGAGCGTATAGCCGGAACCTGCACGTCGCGACAAGAAGCTCCGCAATGCAGCCGCTCGGATGGGTTCACAAACCAGTTCCTGTTCGTTCTGAAATTAAAAATGTTGATTATTAACAACTAAAAACAAAAAGATATATTTTCCCTGCTCCTATGGAAGGATTTCATCATAAATATATCTTATACAACCATAATGAAAACCTGTGTAGGAAATCTGTCATCATATATCGGAACTCAGTTCCATTCCTTTATTATTCTCACAGAAGAAAAATTATACATAGAATTTAACTGATCTAGGAATAGAACTCAGAACATTTCATTCAATATGTAGGTAAATTTGTAAACACTGGACCAAAAAAATAAAATAACGATCACAATAATAGTTATAGTTACAATACGAAAGTAAGTATGACATTTATAACTCTTCAGCTTACCTCAGAATCCAACAGTTTCTTTTTTTTTGAGGATGTTGAAGGCTCTGGTGCATCAGCATCCGACTCCGAGTCGGACACAAAAAAGTTGGATTTGACCACCGGGGCACTGGAGCCTCTTTTTGCAGTCCGTTCCGTTTTGACCTTGGTGGATGCCTTTCTTCCTGACCTCTTCTTTTTATTATGTGTAACTGGCGTCGGCTGCACTGGCGGGTGCTCCGTGTCAGAATCGAAAGGATTGATGGTCGACCTAAAATCAAGAACACTGCAATTTAATTTTACTCAAATACATGATTAAAAGATCTTTCAATACGAATAGTAAATGTAAAATTATACGTACATACTTAATGAGTTTGTCAAAAATTAAACGCGATTAAAAAAGAAAAAGCAATCAGCACTGGGTACGCGTACTAATTTAAATGAAATTATATGGTGCAGTTCTATTTATAGACTCCAATCATAAGACTGTGTTCATAGTAATAAATCATGAACAAATGAAGAAGCAATTTAAAAAGGTTTGTTAGAAAAATCAATACTATGTACTTGGTGAATAGGGTCTATATTAAATCAATTGTTACTTACGCATTATGATGGCATCCTTACTTTCCTAATTTGTTCGACGGCGCCACTCTGTCGTGTATACCTGAGACGAAATTCTAAAAAGGAAGTTGTATGTACTCTACCAGTACAGTAGGTTTGCAACTGATGGTTAAAATTAAAATGGTTGTATCCATGCTTTAGTTGAAATCCAAATAACGTTGAACTTTGATATTTATGATGTATTATTTTTTTAAATAAATATTACCCTATTTTTCTAGAATTTGGGTTATCAAATCTATTACGTGAGGATTATCTTATTTTTGTTTTTTGTCGTTGTGTTAGTTGTTAAAGAGAAGTTAAGATTACTCCTGTTACGTATTATGATATAATTTACAAATACTCACAACACACTCAGATCCAGAACAACTATCTGTAAACCATATATATTATGTATATATTTGTTCCGTGCGGGAATGAAACCCACAACCCTAGCACAGCAACCGATTGCTCAGCCACCGCGCCAACCGTACCATCATAATAATATGCATACCTACATACAGATACATACATAGTCTCACGCCTATTTCCCCGAAGAGGTAGGCAGAGGTGTAGTGATAGTGTGTAACGTATCTAACATTACACACTATCACACTAAGTGCTACACCCCACTTATCATCAATTATGTATTTTGGTCCCACATAACAGGGGGCGAGCCTGTTGCCTTTTACCGAGGCACATTACTAGACTCCGTGCTGCTACTGAGAATTTCCAGACAGAAAAAAAAACCCAATAACACTTCGCCCCACCCGGGAATCGAACCTGATCTGCAGTCGCTTACGTGCCCACTGAACCACCGAGGCAGTCTAATAATATGATAATGTGCAAAGTGTAATTAACAAGACTTGTAAGAAAGTTTTGAAAAATATTCACGCAGTTATAAACCATTGTACAAACGAGATCCAATATGTACATAATATGTTGAAAATCTTTCAGAAAACATCCAAAAATAATCTTAAAATTTGTTAAGAAGATGAATTGAATATCTGTAATCTCATATCATTATCGTTATATCTAGTAAGATATATTTATAATACGTTTGTTCATTCTTTTCTTGACGATAACGTCATCTGTCAATTTTAAACAATGTGTAACAGAATAAATAAAAAGAATTCGAATGAGGTAAATAAGTTAAAAAAGCAAGGTTAGGTTAGGTTAACATTTCCATAGGATTACTAATAGCAAAAGTATTCGTTAGGTACATTAATCATTGCGGGATTGTGCAAACGCCTGCTAAACTACATATTTAGTGAAGGCGCTTACACTCAAACTAAATAAAATAACTAAACTTAAAAAATAACTTATACTATTATTTTTAAGCAAATAAATTTAATTTTTAGTAGATTCAGTAAAATTTTATATACATATCATGCATTATATTTAATTATTTTCTTTGCTTTCCAATGCAAGTGTGATGAATCAGACAAATAACTGATTGGATACCCGACGATAGCTACATTCTACAATTATAAATACATGCGCAAGGAATGCATGCTGCATGACATCATCATGCGACAGTTCGATGTCCATCCGACAACGTTCGAACACGATATTCACTATGTAATCTAATCGTATAACTCGCTTAGTTTACGTTTATAAAATTGAGGCTTCTGGATCATTAAGTAGAAATAAAACTGCAAATTATGTGTGGAGAATTGGGGGTTCTGGATCACATCTGAGCGAAGCGAAGAAAAGTGATCCAGAACCCCCAATTCTACCCTACTTGCGGATGAAAAACATCTGCATTGACGTCATTTATATAAAACTAAGGACTGGAGGACATTGTGACTATGACAATATTGTATGTTATCAGTAGTGTTCGCACACGCCCCGGAACTACCAATGCGCCAAGTGGAATATTGGTTTCGATTTCGACACCGAACAAATATTTCTATAGGTACATATTTAGTTGCGTCAAGCATAGGCGTATCTTATTGTCTATGTTTGTAAAACTCTCCTACATTACAGGAATTCACGTCATACAATATAACACGTCTTTTTCTTGACCAGACTTTATTTTTGAATTTGTTCAAGTTTTATATATGGTCATGTTATATGGATAAGACCCTTTATAGTTTTTCTGGTACAAGAATTTAGACAGGAATGGCATAGAAGACTGCATAAGCTTTATCATCAGTTACTTTACTCGATTTTTGTTAGCTTTCTAATTTACTTTTCCGTGGGACAAGTTATCTAAAATTTTACCAATACCTTTAGCGGCTTTAAAGTCCTTTCTATTTCCTATCGGCTCGCAAGATTTGTGCGAAACGACATTATCATAAAGCTATATCTTTTAGGTGACGATTATGCAAATCGGCACAAACCACCACCACCTTCTTTTCAGACGGTGTCAAATTATATCGATGAGTGCAATATGTCGTTTCGCATAATTCTTGCGAACAGATTCATGCAAATCAACCACCTAGCCCCTTTAGTGGCTCAGGCATAATTTAACATTTGTAACAGTATCAAGAACTTGTACTCCATCGGTAAACAAATACCTTTCACAGGGAGTAGATACTCCTTACTTACGATGGCTCTATTGTTTTATGTATCAGTAAAGTCAATAAAGTTATTTATTTTAGCGCGAATCCTTAAATTCTTAATGTATTAACACAATAAAATCCAGCCAATAAAAAAGTATACGAAAATTCCGTGAAACTCTTGTTATAACATGTTTATCGCTTCGTGGGAACGGTGAAGTTTGTCACGTTTACAAATTAATTTGATCCGGAAACTCTTTGTAATGTTGTCAGAGGATTTCGTTTACAAGTTTTGTATTTTGTACTAACGATGTGATTAAAACCTTTACTTACAATTGTCAAACAAAGAACATAGTATACAGTCATTGTAGTTATATTTTCACTAATATGTTTCAATCACGTATTTTTAGCTTGTTTTGATTAAATAATCATGTGTACAGCTAATGTGTGTAGGTACATTAAGTTAGGTTAGATTAGTAACACTAGTTTTAACTAGATAAATGTCCTTTTCTGTTCCTCTGATAACGTGTATGCGAACTTCAATGATGATTTGTCGAGTAGTTAAGTTGTGAAAGCGTAACAATGTTTTTATTATAAAATTGATCCTCAAATACAATCGTTTTTTATAAAGTCTGAATTATAGAAATTAACAGATAAAACGTGTTAATGATAGGTGATTAAAATTACGAATAGCACATTTTAATCTTCCGTATGATATTATTTATATGCTACAGTCCGTATGACATGCCGACTGCTAGTAATTGTATTTTTTTTTCACATTTGATGTTTATTAGACTAGACCGTAACTTAATTTGGACTGTTTTATTACGAGAATTGGCTCTCAGAACTGTTTAAATAAAGATACTAACGTTATATTTACATATATTAAAATAGTTAATCGGTTTTAATTTTTACGCAGACTATTGTGAATTCTGAACGCCCTTTTGCAAATAGAATCTATTTTAATATTGTAATCTACTTACAAATTTAATTTGGGAATACAAATATTTATAATAATTGATCTTCCTTAATAGTTATATACAAATAGTTTAATTCGCTCAGCTAATGATAAAGAGAAATTTGATTAGTAGTTGATGAACAAAACCAATTTAAATAATATATGTGTGTAGTTAAATAGAATGACAAAGAAATTCTGACGTTATGCATAGCGTATTTATGTATACTAATGCTCATGCTTAAAATAGTAGTGCATTATAATGATCATCACATCGCCAGCTATGGTCGTAGATCTTACGTAATAAGGCATGATAACTATTTCCTGCTAGCGGGCAGAGTTCCACGCTGTACCACTGCTGAGATTTAAAATCAGCCTGCATTTTATTTTAATAGCTTGCCTTCGTTTTATATATGATATACTATTAAAGATTTGAGCAAAATAGTTAAGAGATGGCATGTATCTTATCTGGTGGTAATTAAAATGAAACTCTTCGAAAAAGGAGAAACTAAAGCGGTGTTGTGTCATTACATCGATTAATATTTTTTTTTTATGTATCCTCATTCTCAGTTCTAAGTTATATGGGTAAATACCTATATACAGGGTGATTTTGAAATCGTGTAATTCCTTTTAACCACGCATTCTACTGGTGATATAGAATAACCCTGACCATATTTTTTCTTAATTAGAATAATGGTTTCGGCAAAATTAGAGTACAGATTTTTTTCATGAAATGATTTCATATAGTCATATTTTAACCACCTGACACAATCTTAATATTTTTTTAACTTAAAAATAATAACATAACAATAACTGATGTCATAAATAATAAGGGGCAATAAAAAGGACCGCCCGTTATTAGTTACGACATTAATTATTAATATGATTTTTTATTTTAATTAGTAAAAAATTAAAATTGCCTCGGTTGGTTAACATATGACTATCTGACACCATTTCACGAAAAAAACGGAATAATAATTTTTCAAAAAAAATAAATCTAATTAAATAAAAATATGGTCAGGGTTATTCTATATCACCAGTAGAATGCGTGGTTAAAAGGAATTACACGATTTCAAAATCACCCTGTATATTAAAACTAGACTAGATATTAGAAGAGTGCACCGACTATCCATACCAACTAACAAAGATGTTTATGATATGTCGAGTTCTGATTTTTGCCTCGAATTTAATTACCTACTACAAATGTAAATTCTGTACGGTAATTAGCAAGATTTGGCTTTAGTCCAGCGCTCTCGTTCCCTCACAGATAATACTCATTAACTTGACGCAGCACTTTCTATATGTGCTAATTGTCGGGGACGGTCTAGCGCTATTATACCAATGTTAATACTGCGTTTAGTATCTGTACGTACCTACGTAATGTATATTTTTCTCTTTATTGATACTATTTGCAAGTGATTATGTGTCCGTTTAATCCGTAGTTCTATGTGCAATAAAATGTTTGATAGTTGTAGAGGTTTGGTTTTAATTATGCTTAAGATTTTTTAGTAACAAAAATCACACTAGGTCTAATATCATGTTATGTATTTTTACATTACACTATATCACCTTATATTAAGGGTGATTATTGACATATAGGAGACATTTACGATGTATAACTATACGAGACGCATAGTTCTATAACTATATGATAGATAACGCATAACATCTCCTCAGATGCGAAATACAGAGACAAAATTTCAATCTTTGACATAGGACTAGGAATAGCTTAGTTGGCAAAGTGAAGTCACGGTTTGTCAAGTCATATCTCTCCATGGATTGCTTTTTTTCGTCGTTTATAAGTTAGGCTTGTCGTCGTAGATTTAACCAAATTATAAAATAACCATCGTTTTCATTCAGCTCTCAGATTATAATTTAACGTATATTTCGTAGACTATACTACTAAGGTTACAAACCAATTAACTAGTACAAGCCTAAAATTATTAAGGTATGTCTTAGTTATTAAATTACATGTAATGAGGTTCGATAGTTGGCATATCCGTTTGGTTAGCTGGAGTTTTGTATATCCACTTACAATAAGTTTTATTAATTTTATGTAATGTCACCAATGTTACAAGAATGACATAATTAGATTTGTCATTTACCATTAAACATAATACAACACGAAAATACCAATTACAGCAAAGCTGAAATCAGAACGTGAGGACTGATTCAGCGAATTTTGAATATTCCATACACAACCGGTCGATGTGTTTGGTTCAATTCTGTTTTAACTCAACTGGAACACAAATATTGTTGTTCTGTTCGTACGATTTGTGTTTGCTTAGGTTAGTTAGGTATTGTCGAAATAAATTTGTGATACATAAATCTAACATCTTTTTGTATAAAATTGTAATGATTTGAAATGGAGGAATATGTCCAATTATTATAATGTCAATGATAACCTAGTATTCTCTAGTATATTCTTAGGAATTTTTTTAAAATAAAATATTATAGGTAATAAAACTGATGATGATATTATATATTTGTTTGTAAAATAACTCTTAGTCACAAGATGAAGACGAGATACGGGCTTTTTTTCTATACCTTTATTTATTCAAGAATATTCAAATAAACATATAAAATACAATACAAATATGAAATACAAAACAAATAAACTAAACGAGTCTCGAATTGTCTTCTTACGGAATAGTGCACGCGGCGCTTCTATCTTCTACTAATTATATTTTACTCTGTGAAGGAATTAATATTTATTGACGTCGGGTGTAGAAAACAGTGTTGAATATGAAAGTGTCATTTTTATTGCGTGTGAGGTTGTCAGTGGTTCGATCTGCGAAATGTCACCAATTGTAACAAGCGTAAGTCATGTTCTGTGTTAAGTAAACCTCACCGAAAAGTACCCCTTAACTATTCTATGGCTTATACGTTTCAAGAAAATCTTATTGAACTTTGAATTTATTACATGTCTTGTAGTCAGTATTAGATGAAATATGGAATTGACATCTAAGAGAGACCTAAGTTCTATATTATATTTGAAGTTTCGAATGATTTATACTAGTTCTTGTATTGTTCAATATTAGTTTGACTATAACTTGCTACTATACCAGATATTATGTTATTCTATTCTCATAGTCCGATTACTCTTCATGTTCAGAATGCATAGACATGCTTTCAAAATGTGTTTAGAGGCCTCTCCAAAATTAATTATAATGCTTGTATCGCTAGGGATGTTTACAAAGTACAGCACTACGTCATTTGAGCAAAGCTGTTTCTGTACAGTATATGTTTAATATAAAGGTATATCGCTAGTTTAAAAGTTTTCTTTTGTTTTTGGAGCTGATGAGCTTTTAGGATCTATATAAATTCCGAAAAATAGACTAGTTTTTATATGACTAGTCTATCTTGTATGAGGTGCCATACATAGTGGAGTTAACTATTACTGATTAGTTTTTCATACTTATACAAAACCTGGGTAGAATTTATTCTTTATTTTCTAGTTAAGAAACATAGCTTCTGCAAATGATCATTACTATAAATAATTCTGAATAATACCGATTCTTAGGAGAAAGCTAAATTTTAGTGGCGTGATCACTGTACTACTTTGCAGACGAACGAAGTCGCGGGCAAATGCTATTTAACTAATAACAGTTTTGCAGGCAGTATTAATATTTTTTAATGGACACCTATCTCTCTAGGAGCAATTTCTGTGTCACCGGGACTTCACACATTTGGAAACCACTGACATACAAAACACCCAAACTCACAGCACTCACTCGTAGATCACTCATTTGTTTGTCTCGTGTGGTGATCGAACCCACGCCAGTCGGCTCAGTGGCAGTGGCCAGGCAAACACTTAAACCACTACACTATCCATGCAGTTTAGTAATCAGGTACAGTTTAGTTCATCTTAGTAGTAAAACGTGTCATGATGCTCTTTTACTAAAGAAATGTGCTCCACTTTACTTTAATTTAATGTTAGGAATGTAGAACAAAACGGCTGAGGGTTTTCTAATGGATAAAATTTTACAGTCCTTTTTCCAATCATTTAATTCAAAGAGAGGGATTATACGGTCACACAGTTACATCGTGGCGACAAATTAAATATTGCTTGTAACGGATTGAATTATGCCTGAATGAGACTGACTAAAGTTATTAATATAAAATCACTAGGCAGTTTTTGTTAAACTAAGCCATAAGAAATAGGTCTGTGGATACTATTAGGTTTATTACAAATAGTTTTTACCCGCGGCTCCACCCACGAGTTTTTTTTTTTAATTCTGTTTTACCGAAAAATTTACTCCATATTGCGTTTCAAACGTCCAAAACTACAAATATCTTTACACACTCTCACATTTCAAATATTGATAAAGATAATGTATATACTAGTAATACATGAATGGATATTTTCTAGACATAATCAAAAATAACAACAGCTGTTCAGTATAATATTCTATCCTTTTCCTTTAAAATATATATATAGAAAACATACAACGGAAACGCGTCTTTTCCGTCCGTGTCCTTTGTTGAAATAAAACCATTAAATCAACAGAAACAAAACTAATCAGTGTACACATAGTTTATAATTAAACCAGATAGAACTTCTGCACTTTAATTTATTCAGATCGTACACAATCGTCATAATATATGCGACATCACGACATTCCGCCCACAATGAACAAATGCTTCACTAATTAAAATACTCGAAGCGAAAGAATGTGCACCGCAACGATGTCATTGTATTTGCTCAGCTATGAGCCTACATAAAAAAGACATAATATCTCCCTTCTGCAAGTTCGTATACGGCGAGACTTTATTTACATAAAATTTAAACTAATATGCTGTACTGAAGAAAACTGCTAGCAATATTGCAATTATAAAGATTAGGGCCCAGTGATTCAAATTCAACCGTAATTAAATTTTGACTTCTTGTTTAGAGAAGAAGTCTTTTCTATACAAACATTAGCATTACAAAATATTATATATCTCTGTGCGTGCATTATACATTACTTAAATATTTTCGTTTATGTATAATATCTTATGTATTAATCTAAGATGGCTATGCTTTGTATGACAGTTAGCAGTGATCATCTGTCTGTTAAAAACAAGACAATTTTTCTCTAGAAAGGTACTCGTAGGTTTCACTGATCATATTTTCAATTTAATATATAATATTACGTTATCTTAATTATTTATCTGTACCAAAATTGTTTTCTTTTTACTATTTCAACATATTTTATTATTCACAAAACAATAACAATCACATTAAATTATAATACTTAAAATACATACATAAAATAAAAATGTATGTAAAAAAGCTATTATTATCATAATAAATACAACACCGTTATATTTTTAAAAGACACATTAAAAAATATTAAGATTTTAATTTCGTCTTCACGCAACTGCAAATAAATAATAATAATTAGAAATACCTTTGGGTAAACTTATTCAAAGGTATTTCTAATTATTATCATTCTTTAAGGACGTCGTAAATCGTTTTATCGGATCTCAAAGAACTTTGAAGCCGATTAGTTCTATAAGAATCGTAATAAAATCTTAAATGACGCTCTAAGGGTATGGTTTCTATTTGGCAAGTTTCTAAAGCTGTCTGTATGATGATATGAGTGACCCGTAGATAGCAATTGCGAGTCTTGAAACAATGTTGTAATGTTAATGTCTGTACATATAATAATATGTAATAATAAAAATATGTGTCATGTAATTACACGTATGTTGTAGGTCATCATTCATTTTTTAAATTCTAAATCAAGGCATTAGACAAGGGGGTCCCTCTTGTCTAATGCCATATTTAGGATTATATATGTCAGAAATCTTGCCTACCATTTAATCACAGTTATTCTGATTAGCATACCAAAATATGAACGCTACAAACTATTTCAAGAAAGTGAGTTATGTGTTGGCGTATAGGTTTGCAACCAGAATTGCAAATATTACTCGACAAGTTTTAACGCATTATAAGAAGCATCACATCCGTCTATCTTGTTTACGATCCAATACGGTCTATTGTTTTATTCATAGACGCCATGTCAACAGATCTCGAGATTGATAGTCATGAGTCAAACTAAAGGGCAGTTTCAGAAAAAGTTTGCGGCACCGACGCTCCGTTCGGAATATTAAGTGTTAGACGGATATCCTCACAGGCCCAACGTTTTCGATTAACCTTTTTCGTTTTGGTATAAACAGTACAACAAACTTTTTGTAAAATAAACCAAAGCTTATCTGCGACATTGCCAATAAATTATCCTGTGACGACAGGAATTATTTTAGGTTATAAAATGTAGCAGGGTTATGTCTGACACAATAAAAATATATATATCTTAGCGTATTTGTTAGTAATTATTATGTACTGAATCTGTCAATGTTAGGAGTAATTTGATCCTTTTTGTTAGCTTGACAAGCCAAGATCTTGCCTTGGCTTTGATTAATTATGCTTGCTGCGGCAATGACATTAGATTTTAGACATTATAGTAAGATTGAAAAATATAAATGAGCAGTCTTAATCAATATTGTCAACCATTCATAAAATGCTATTAGACGATTTGACAAATTTTATTCGAAAACAGAAATATTATTATGATCTCGTGTGGAATTCCAACCTACAACAACCGGCGTAGTAGCAGAGGCGAAGTGACCACCTTAGATCATTACTTCATCCGTGTATTCGTACAAAGGTTTATGCGTGATTAGCAGTGATCGGAGTAGGTAGATTGAAATGGGGTCATTGATCCGAAACGTATATATTAATATGGACATTCCTCCGGAATTGGTGGATTATTAAAAAAAAACCGGAACTTATGTAGGAATTTTATTCTGCCAGAGTGGAAGGAGTCATTTGATGATTTGCCATCCTCAAAAAAAGGTAGGAGTTGTAATAAAATGAGCAATATTATTCTTTATTATTCTTCATATTTTTTTTAACGGCACACAGTCACGATTTGACAAAACCCAACGACCAATCAGAACAAAGGATCATGGGTGGTACAATAACCGGTTATCAGAACAATGCGTACGCCCGCCGACGACATGCCAGGTAGCTCACTCGTTTACTTCGGTTCGTAGAGTGCGCATCTTTGTTTGTTACTGTGTTGTGAAAACGTTACTTGACCCTGGCTTGTGTACATACTGACTTCTGGAATCTGCTCTAAACCACGATTTGGCTCGAATATACGGACTCAGATTTTTCACTATTGAATTGGATCTACATATTTAAACCAAGCTTTGGTAAGTAATATTTTTCTAGTTACAAGGAGTATAAAGCATATTTGGATGTACTATAAGAATATTTTTAGTATTGTGTTTGTTCGCTTAACCTGCTGAACATACCATGAGTCTTAATATTGTTAAATCTTTAATAGAGTATGAACCAGTGAGCTTAGTGCGAAACAAAATTATGATATTCTAGTAATGTAGTCGCAATTCAGCTAACTCCACTATTAACCGACATTTTACTGGAATCCGTATATAATTTGAATGCCCTGTGTCCTCTTGCAATGTATTGGTAAAATAAATTACTATAGGCCTTATCTACTTCTCTACAAAATATTCTACGTAACAAGCCCTTTCATTTGATATATATATATATTGATGGAATTGTAAAAAAAAAAAATTGTCCGCCATCTTGTAGCGGCAGCCATTTTGGATTGACAGGAAGAGGGTGAAATTTCAATGACTAAATTTGATCCACGAAAAATAAAACAAACGGAGTAAGCTAAATAAACTAAATAAAATGTAATTTTTTCATGTCTTTGTTTTAGGTGATATATACGAGGTTCCATCTCTAAAACAAAGTTCAGATATGGCAAACGTCAAGGCTGAAACTGTAGAAAAATGGATATCCGGTCATCCCGAACTACTTTACGATCACGCTAGTGGTACAATATACTGTTCAAAATGTGAAAGCCATTTGAAAACCATAAATAAAGGAAACGTTAAAAGACATATCGAAGGAGCAGTACACCAGGGAAAGTTTAAGAGGCCCGATGAGGAATTTTATTTCGATCTTATAAAATTTCTCATTTTGTGCAATATTCCGTGGTCTCAGATGAAAAATACTACTTTTCAAGATTTCTTTAAAAGATATATGTGTAGTACCTGTTGTTGTACGTGTACTAATCGTACTCTGCCAGATGAATCACAGTTACGGAAAGTTTACTTGGACAAGTTTTTTAAGAATAAAATCAATTCGATTCGGCAAAATTATAAAAATGAGAAACTATGGATATCATTAGATGAAACGACAGACTTTTTAGGTCGCTATATAGTCCATTTTTTAATAAAACCATTACATCCTAGCAATTTGACTAGACCTTATTTGGTAGCATGTAAAATGCTAACTGTAGTTAATGGACAAACAATCACGCAATTTGTGTTAGAATGTTTGGAAAACTTTTGGGAAGATTCTTTTGAATCGAAGGTAGGTAACATTCTTGTCCTCTGCACTGATAGCGTTGCATATATGCTGTCTGCAGGACGAAATTTAAAACAATACTTACCTGAAATGAAGCACGTAACATGTTTGGCGCACTCTCTTCATCGCGTATCTGAGCAAATTAGGTTAGAATATCACGATGTTAACATTTTAATAGCAAATGTTAAAAAGGTATTTTTGAAAGCCCCAAGTAGAGTCAAAATTTTAAAAGAAAAATATCCAGATTTGCCGCTACCTCCCCAACCAGTTGTTACAAGATGGGGCACTTGGTTAGAGGCAGCATTTTATTACGCTCAAAACTTTGAAAAAATAAAAGAAGTATTATCTTGTTTAAGCAGCTCTGATGCGGTATCTATTCGAGAGGCAAAAAATATTATAGAAAAAGAAAATTTAAAAGAAGATTTAAATTACATTAAAGACAATTATTTTATAATTCATTTGTCTTTAAAAGAATTGCAAAAGCATAATTTATCGTTGACAGATTCACTTTTAGCATTTGACAACGTCAGAGATGCTATAAATCAGTGCAATTCAGAAAATATAAAAAATAAAATAGAACGTGTTATGGAACGAAACCCAGATTTAGACACACTTAGAGAATATAGTGAGGCCATTGAAAAAAATGAAGCACATAATTTAATACCTTTTTTAAAATTTGCTCCTTTGACATCGTCAGATGTAGAACGGTCTTTTTCCATTTATAAATGGACTTTAGATGTTAAAAGAAATAGGTTGAAAATAGAAAATATAGAGAAACTCATAGTTATATATTTTAATTGTAAAGATCAGGATTACCAGGATGCTGACATTGTAATCGATGAAGATTAAAAATGTGAATAAATGTAAAATGTACATATTTAACAATAAACAATCTTGATTTTTATCTTTTTTCTTTATTCTACCCCTTTTTTTTGGTCCTAAAATCTGACTAAAATCAACCTGTTCCTTCGTATGCCCTTTACGTTTCAGAGTCGTGGTGCATCCTTAGAACAGTCTCACGACCCCAGCAGGCATTGGCCCTCTATGGGGCCCCGTCATTTATTCTACCCTTAATGCAAATTACCATGACCCCTATGAAAATATTTAAATTTAAGTGCAACAATTTATGTCTATCTATAAAAGTTCTAGCCATAAAAGGCTAAAAATAAAAATTAAAGCTTCGATCGGAATTCGATTGTTTTTATTATTCAACAGATAAATAATTAATTAATTTAGTTTTGATACCTTCCTTTAAATTTTGAATTGAGTAGGAATAATATCACTACCAACATTAACAATATTTAATTGAATCCGGAAATACCGGAATTACTTTCCGGGAAAATGGCTTATCCATGTTATTCTTTCTGTGTGCATTTATGATACAAGTACCAAAAATCAATCTACCTACTCCGATCACTGGTGATTAGTAAGAAACACTCAAAAATCCTTATAAATATAAGTAGGATCTGGTTGACAGTATTCATTGTAGGTTCTATGTCACCAAGCAAACATTAAATAAAACTCTTAGAACAACAAAACGTCACTCACATATTACGACATTTGAATATGAAATTATAAACCTCGTTTATACATGTAGGGATATGTGTGATTATAGTTCTATGTGTCCAAGGTTACGACTCAAGTGGCCTCTCAAGTAAAAGGCCGACTTTAATAGGTACATCCCTTTATTGTCTATTATATGTATTACCGACACCAATGCGAGAACGTGACTGCCTGAGCCGCGCCACACATGTTTCACATACAATGTACTTAAATGCTATCTCAGCTAAACGTGACCCACAATACACATATGATTGTAAAGCAATAATCAAAGGGGGAAAAAGAATTTAATTTGGCTTAGCATACCAAGTGAATTTCATATCGCCACTGAATATCGTTTCGAATTTATAATTTGATCGCACCTCATGCAAAGTATTCGCGCGAGTATGGGTTAAGCGTATTATGAATGGAACATAAATCCATTTTATTTCTATAGTAAAAAGGATTTGAACTTCGTGCGAAGATAAAGAAAATTGTTAGGCTTTTGAATTTGTTGACGGGTACTTTTACGTATTAATATTTAAGTTAAAATGTGTTTTAAATGTAACCAAATATAGTCAAATAATTGTAGTTACAAGTACAAAATAATAGCAGAAAAAACTTGGTAATTAATGGTATCAGCTAGATGGGAGATGCTCGGTTATGGTTTCAGTGAGTCACCCGAAGCTTCATAATTTCACATTAAGAAACGAAGTGTTTTTTTTTAAATAAACCACAATAAGCTCCATACCTATGCATAATTTAAATATTTCCCTTTATTTAAGAAAAACATTTAAGAAAAAACAGGCCACACCGATATATTTCTACATCGCCTTTTAATGGAAAGTTTGTGTTGGTATTGTATAGGTTTGACCCCTTTCCACGGTACATTTAACGGCACTTCTAACGATGACTATTCAGATTCAATTTCTGAAAGGGCAAGAAAAGGTTCTTTAATGCGGTCAATTTATTTAAATTCAATAAATAACAGCTCACCTGCGAGTGTGACAAACATGATTTCGCACGAATGCTTTTTTTGGGTGAGGCTTTTATATTTAAGGGTATAAGAATATCCATATACTAAAATTCAGCTTTCATATGTTTTTAACTCGAAAAGTATTATCTATATTATTGATTATCAATTCACCTCAATTTAATATAGATAATAATCATAATAAGCCGTTTTATTTGAAGAACGATAGTCATGAGTCAAACTAAAGGGCAGTTTCAGAAAAAGTTTGCGGCACCGACGCTCCGTTCGGAATATTAAGTGTTAGACGGATATCCTCACAGGCCCAACGTTTTCGATTAACCTTTTTCGTTTTGGTATAAACAGTACAACAAACTTTTTGTAAAATAAACCAAAGCTTATCTGCGACATTGCCAATAAATTATCCTGTGACGACAGGAATTATTTTAGGTTATAAAATGTAGCAGGGTTATGTCTGACACAATAAAAATATATATATCTTAGCGTATTTGTTAGTAATTATTATGTACTGAATCTGTCAATGTTAGGAGTAATTTGATCCTTTTTGTTAGCTTGACAAGCCAAGATCTTGCCTTGGCTTTGATTAATTATGCTTGCTGCGGCAATGACATTAGATTTTAGACATTATAGTAAGATTGAAAAATATAAATGAGCAGTCTTAATCAATATTGTCAACCATTCATAAAATGCTATTAGACGATTTGACAAATTTTATTCGAAAACAGAAATATTATTATGATCTCGTGTGGAATTCCAACCTACAACAACCGGCGTAGTAGCAGAGGCGAAGTGACCACCTTAGATCATTACTTCATCCGTGTATTCGTACAAAGGTTTATGCGTGATTAGCAGTGATCGGAGTAGGTAGATTGAAATGGGGTCATTGATCCGAAACGTATATATTAATATGGACATTCCTCCGGAATTGGTGGATTATTAAAAAAAAACCGGAACTTATGTAGGAATTTTATTCTGCCAGAGTGGAAGGAGTCATTTGATGATTTGCCATCCTCAAAAAAAGGTAGGAGTTGTAATAAAATGAGCAATATTATTCTTTATTATTCTTCATATTTTTTTTAACGGCACACAGTCACGATTTGACAAAACCCAACGACCAATCAGAACAAAGGATCATGGGTGGTACAATAACCGGTTATCAGAACAATGCGTACGCCCGCCGACGACATGCCAGGTAGCTCACTCGTTTACTTCGGTTCGTAGAGTGCGCATCTTTGTTTGTTACTGTGTTGTGAAAACGTTACTTGACCCTGGCTTGTGTACATACTGACTTCTGGAATCTGCTCTAAACCACGATTTGGCTCGAATATACGGACTCAGATTTTTCACTATTGAATTGGATCTACATATTTAAACCAAGCTTTGGTAAGTAATATTTTTCTAGTTACAAGGAGTATAAAGCATATTTGGATGTACTATAAGAATATTTTTAGTATTGTGTTTGTTCGCTTAACCTGCTGAACATACCATGAGTCTTAATATTGTTAAATCTTTAATAGAGTATGAACCAGTGAGCTTAGTGCGAAACAAAATTATGATATTCTAGTAATGTAGTCGCAATTCAGCTAACTCCACTATTAACCGACATTTTACTGGAATCCGTATATAATTTGAATGCCCTGTGTCCTCTTGCAATGTATTGGTAAAATAAATTACTATAGGCCTTATCTACTTCTCTACAAAATATTCTACGTAACAAGCCCTTTCATTTGATATATATATATATTGATGGAATTGTAAAAAAAAAAAATTGTCCGCCATCTTGTAGCGGCAGCCATTTTGGATTGACAGGAAGAGGGTGAAATTTCAATGACTAAATTTGATCCACGAAAAATAAAACAAACGGAGTAAGCTAAATAAACTAAATAAAATGTAATTTTTTCATGTCTTTGTTTTAGGTGATATATACGAGGTTCCATCTCTAAAACAAAGTTCAGATATGGCAAACGTCAAGGCTGAAACTGTAGAAAAATGGATATCCGGTCATCCCGAACTACTTTACGATCACGCTAGTGGTACAATATACTGTTCAAAATGTGAAAGCCATTTGAAAACCATAAATAAAGGAAACGTTAAAAGACATATCGAAGGAGCAGTACACCAGGGAAAGTTTAAGAGGCCCGATGAGGAATTTTATTTCGATCTTATAAAATTTCTCATTTTGTGCAATATTCCGTGGTCTCAGATGAAAAATACTACTTTTCAAGATTTCTTTAAAAGATATATGTGTAGTACCTGTTGTTGTACGTGTACTAATCGTACTCTGCCAGATGAATCACAGTTACGGAAAGTTTACTTGGACAAGTTTTTTAAGAATAAAATCAATTCGATTCGGCAAAATTATAAAAATGAGAAACTATGGATATCATTAGATGAAACGACAGACTTTTTAGGTCGCTATATAGTCCATTTTTTAATAAAACCATTACATCCTAGCAATTTGACTAGACCTTATTTGGTAGCATGTAAAATGCTAACTGTAGTTAATGGACAAACAATCACGCAATTTGTGTTAGAATGTTTGGAAAACTTTTGGGAAGATTCTTTTGAATCGAAGGTAGGTAACATTCTTGTCCTCTGCACTGATAGCGTTGCATATATGCTGTCTGCAGGACGAAATTTAAAACAATACTTACCTGAAATGAAGCACGTAACATGTTTGGCGCACTCTCTTCATCGCGTATCTGAGCAAATTAGGTTAGAATATCACGATGTTAACATTTTAATAGCAAATGTTAAAAAGGTATTTTTGAAAGCCCCAAGTAGAGTCAAAATTTTAAAAGAAAAATATCCAGATTTGCCGCTACCTCCCCAACCAGTTGTTACAAGATGGGGCACTTGGTTAGAGGCAGCATTTTATTACGCTCAAAACTTTGAAAAAATAAAAGAAGTATTATCTTGTTTAAGCAGCTCTGATGCGGTATCTATTCGAGAGGCAAAAAATATTATAGAAAAAGAAAATTTAAAAGAAGATTTAAATTACATTAAAGACAATTATTTTATAATTCATTTGTCTTTAAAAGAATTGCAAAAGCATAATTTATCGTTGACAGATTCACTTTTAGCATTTGACAACGTCAGAGATGCTATAAATCAGTGCAATTCAGAAAATATAAAAAATAAAATAGAACGTGTTATGGAACGAAACCCAGATTTAGACACACTTAGAGAATATAGTGAGGCCATTGAAAAAAATGAAGCACATAATTTAATACCTTTTTTAAAATTTGCTCCTTTGACATCGTCAGATGTAGAACGGTCTTTTTCCATTTATAAATGGACTTTAGATGTTAAAAGAAATAGGTTGAAAATAGAAAATATAGAGAAACTCATAGTTATATATTTTAATTGTAAAGATCAGGATTACCAGGATGCTGACATTGTAATCGATGAAGATTAAAAATGTGAATAAATGTAAAATGTACATATTTAACAATAAACAATCTTGATTTTTATCTTTTTTCTTTATTCTACCCCTTTTTTTTGGTCCTAAAATCTGACTAAAATCAACCTGTTCCTTCGTATGCCCTTTACGTTTCAGAGTCGTGGTGCATCCTTAGAACAGTCTCACGACCCCAGCAGGCATTGGCCCTCTATGGGGCCCCGTCATTTATTCTACCCTTAATGCAAATTACCATGACCCCTATGAAAATATTTAAATTTAAGTGCAACAATTTATGTCTATCTATAAAAGTTCTAGCCATAAAAGGCTAAAAATAAAAATTAAAGCTTCGATCGGAATTCGATTGTTTTTATTATTCAACAGATAAATAATTAATTAATTTAGTTTTGATACCTTCCTTTAAATTTTGAATTGAGTAGGAATAATATCACTACCAACATTAACAATATTTAATTGAATCCGGAAATACCGGAATTACTTTCCGGGAAAATGGCTTATCCATGTTATTCTTTCTGTGTGCATTTATGATACAAGTACCAAAAATCAATCTACCTACTCCGATCACTGGTGATTAGTAAGAAACACTCAAAAATCCTTATAAATATAAGTAGGATCTGGTTGACAGTATTCATTGTAGGTTCTATGTCACCAAGCAAACATTAAATAAAACTCTTAGAACAACAAAACGTCACTCACATATTACGACATTTGAATATGAAATTATAAACCTCGTTTATACATGTAGGGATATGTGTGATTATAGTTCTATGTGTCCAAGGTTACGACTCAAGTGGCCTCTCAAGTAAAAGGCCGACTTTAATAGGTACATCCCTTTATTGTCTATTATATGTATTACCGACACCAATGCGAGAACGTGACTGCCTGAGCCGCGCCACACATGTTTCACATACAATGTACTTAAATGCTATCTCAGCTAAACGTGACCCACAATACACATATGATTGTAAAGCAATAATCAAAGGGGGAAAAAGAATTTAATTTGGCTTAGCATACCAAGTGAATTTCATATCGCCACTGAATATCGTTTCGAATTTATAATTTGATCGCACCTCATGCAAAGTATTCGCGCGAGTATGGGTTAAGCGTATTATGAATGGAACATAAATCCATTTTATTTCTATAGTAAAAAGGATTTGAACTTCGTGCGAAGATAAAGAAAATTGTTAGGCTTTTGAATTTGTTGACGGGTACTTTTACGTATTAATATTTAAGTTAAAATGTGTTTTAAATGTAACCAAATATAGTCAAATAATTGTAGTTACAAGTACAAAATAATAGCAGAAAAAACTTGGTAATTAATGGTATCAGCTAGATGGGAGATGCTCGGTTATGGTTTCAGTGAGTCACCCGAAGCTTCATAATTTCACATTAAGAAACGAAGTGTTTTTTTTTAAATAAACCACAATAAGCTCCATACCTATGCATAATTTAAATATTTCCCTTTATTTAAGAAAAACATTTAAGAAAAAACAGGCCACACCGATATATTTCTACATCGCCTTTTAATGGAAAGTTTGTGTTGGTATTGTATAGGTTTGACCCCTTTCCACGGTACATTTAACGGCACTTCTAACGATGACTATTCAGATTCAATTTCTGAAAGGGCAAGAAAAGGTTCTTTAATGCGGTCAATTTATTTAAATTCAATAAATAACAGCTCACCTGCGAGTGTGACAAACATGATTTCGCACGAATGCTTTTTTTGGGTGAGGCTTTTATATTTAAGGGTATAAGAATATCCATATACTAAAATTCAGCTTTCATATGTTTTTAACTCGAAAAGTATTATCTATATTATTGATTATCAATTCACCTCAATTTAATATAGATAATAATCATAATAAGCCGTTTTATTTGAAGAACTAATTAAAGTATTGTACTTTATTTAGTTCTTCAAATAAAACGGCATATTAGATCGAATATTTATTTAAGGGAGAAAGAATTAAAAACCCTTTTCTTATAAAATTACTTTATTTAAATTTATTTTGATGATTAATTTAATCCAATAAACCTATACTCAATGTGCCTTTGTCTACACTTCAGTTAACAAAATGTTGAATTCAGAGGTTAATTAATTTAATCATTAGACAATTTAATTACTACACACATAACACACTAGCAGTACACTGTGTGTAATGATGTCGTTAATTAGTCGCTTATTAAAGTACATGTCTGCGTTTACAAGTGTAATTTATTGCTAATCCTTCGAAACGTAAGTAAATATATGAAGACTTTATAACACTTTTGCCAGCCAGGGACCCGAGACCTCGATTGCACGTAACGCAACTTATAACCATTAAATTACAGTCTCAATGTTTTTACAGATAATTATATGAAAAACGCGTATGGTGGTCGTAACCAGTTTAGTCATTTTACTTCAAGTTTACGCTAAGTTAAAGTGTCGTGGGCGAGATGAAGGCAACTGGATAAAACACAAACGCTCCAACACAAAGGATTTCCAAGATAATTGGATTTGACTGCAAGGATGACATAGTGGTTTAAGTGGTCGCCTCGCTACTTCCACTACAACGCTGAATGTTGTGGTTTCGAATCGATTGAGTTGTCGAATTCGAATGAGTTGTCTCGCACGCGTCTATATTTAACCCGAATATATAATGTCGCGGACATTGGTGTGGGTTATACGTTAACCTTATTCATGTGTATGTAACCTTCTAATACTTTATTGTAAACGTGAAACTGTTAAACGTCCCAAACAAATAAAAAAAAAAAAAAAGTTCTCTTTCCCCAACGTTCCGGTTGCTTTTCAGCAGCCATGGTCAAGGGGAGACTCTGTATACTTTAATTTCAATGAATAACATTCGCATAAACAGAAGACAAAATCATCTTATGATCGTTCGACGCAATTCATTGTTTTTTATTTAGAATCACAACTAGTTTTTGCCCGCGGCTTCGCTCGCATTAATCTGGATTATCTCGATATTTTGACATTCCTTATTCTTGACGAAAGGTACCCTATGTCTACCCCTGACAACGTGTATACAAAATTGCATGATGATTGGTCGAGTGGTTATCGTGTGAAAGCTTAACAAACAACCTCACATTCACATTTATAATATTAGTTAGGAAGTTAGGATATTCATTTACTTTCTAAGTAAATTCTTCTGCAATATTTGGATAAGCAATATCTTTATTACATCGCTGTTACACTGTGACATTTGCCTCATTACAGAGATGTCAACGGTATTTTTCATTATTTAACTGACGTGGGTTCAGTTTCCTTGTAAAAAGAAGTCGGATAACGAGTTTGTCTTGGGCATATTTAATATACAATTTAATTCTATTTACAACATCACAAGAATATTGAAAAATACTGTATTTTATTAATAATATTATTAATAATAAATTAAACATGTTTATTGCTTATAATATACTTTTATCACTCTCAAGGTGAATTAATTAAAAAGACAAGCAGCTACACAAAAAAAATGTATTTAGAAACTAAGAATTTACATTTAACACAAAATAAAAACAAATTTACTAGAAAATTACTAACTGATTTTAAACAATCAAAAATAATTAATCAGAGTAGGTAAGTTGACTGTTCAATCGAGCAGAGGTTTTCCTTAACAAGTTGACGCTACGGCCAAAGAGAGCAAGAATGTTTTTTTATTTTTTGGTGTTAGTTATTGGCCTCAGATGGCCTTGACAACTTTACGCGGACTGTGGGTGAGCGCAGAAGGCTCCCAACCCCTTTGAGAGCGACAATGGCTGGTGCATGAGTTTATATAGACGCGCGCTCCCACTACTGCGTGTCATCCCTGCTACCAACAGCTTGCATATTCCTTTTCGGCTAACAATACATTATTTTTTTAAGTGATATTAATTTCAGTTGATAATACTTTAATTATACCTAATTCAAATTTTTATATATCATAGGATGACTTTCCTATGATATATAAAAATACGCAAAGCACTAAAGACAAAATCTCCAATCCTAGCTATACTTGTTTCAAATAATTTAGTAACAAAAATATTTTTGTGGTTGATGTAAATAAGTGCATAGTTTATGCCTGGCATCCTTTAGTTGCACTAAGGATAATCCAGTAAGTATTGAAGAATCTGACAATTTTATTTCTTCAGCAATATTGGCAAACTACCTTATTATGAGTTTTATAATAAGCGGTTATTGTAGCCTATGATCGTTTGATATATTAGGGACTAGATGTGCCCGCGGTTTCACTCGCGTTTATGGTTACTGCGCCGCTCCTGTGGGTTATAGCGTGATATTGTATAGTCTATAACCTTCCTCGATAAACAACACGAAAATAATTATTCAATTCGGACCAGTAGTTCCTGAGATTAGCGCGTTCAAGCAAACAAACAAACAAACTCTTCAGCATTATAATATTAGTATAGATTTCACTCAGGCGTCATGGTTATGATTATTTTAATATTAAATATCCTATGAGGGGTCAAGCCTAGTCAGGTGAACCTTAATCTTCCTACTATTTATAATGACTGCACGGATGTCGAAGTGGTATAAGTGGTTGCCACGCCACCACTGCCACTGTGCTGAGTGTCGTGGATTCAAGTAAGTTATTTCATTGTTCTAATGTACTCCGTTGCACATGAAAAGACAACTAAAATGGTTGTTTATTTGCTTAAGTATGATATAATATTATAGGAACACATTGGTTTATGTAATTCTTACTTTTTGAATCAGTATATCAATGGCGGACAAAGCTTCATAGACTAAACATAACTAATATATGAGAGTAAACTCAAGAAACTCGGTTACAAGAACTCTTCTACAATAGGACTGCAATTTTCTTAGTATTTTAATGTTGTAATTGACCAAGATTTTATTTTAATAATCATAATAATAATTTACATAATATTATCCGTATAAAGTAGTTTAATTTCAATAATAATAATTCATAAAATATGTATGAAAATAAGTTCATTTAAAAACTACACGCTACACACGAGTAATAATTGTCGTGTAATTACGGACAGACATTTGTTGCCACAATAGCGATATATTTATTTGCAAACTATTTCTTAAATTGTGTTTTTGATTACTATGTTCTATTTTATAAGACAAATTATGTAGGAAAACTTTGTGACAATAAAGAATGTTATCTTTATTTCTTTCTTTTAGGTGACTATTACGAAAGTACATCTGAAGCCTACCTAACCCTGTAACTGGCAACAGAAGATTTTCAAACAACTCAAAATTTTAATTACTAGTTTGTTGTCTTTCTTATTTTCTGTAGCGCTATAGATATAATATATATAATAATTCGTATCAAGTGTTATACTTCAATCAATATGAGTATCTGCCAAACAGAATACTTCACTTTTACTTAATGCTCACTATTTATTTTTGTCTCGATTTTCTAATACTTTTAGACTTTAGTGTGCACCATGCTTTCCTCTGTTAATAATATATTTACAATGGACACACAATTTCAACCAATCAATTTCAAATGGTTTTCAGTTTAAATTATATAGTGAATGTCCAACGAATAAGATAAATGGACTGCTATGTTGTTAAAAGGTTGGTACCAATGTTTTAAAATGGGACGTTGCATAAAAGCTATCTTTTGATTGATCACATTGTACGTAATTCAGTATGAATATTATCCGATAATTTACAAATAGAGGTAAATTTGGTTGAATGAAGAAGTAGGACCCGCCTACGAAATAACTGATTAATATAGTAATCGAGTGTGCAGTAATTTTAAGAGTTCCGTCTTACATAACTACATCAACTATTCATTTACTTTCATACTATCTTTAATCCATTCTACCTAGGTTCAGCAAAGCGAGAATGTTAGGGTGTGTACAGATCTGGCAAATATGCAACGAATGCGCCGCTTGCGATCCGCTCGCGAGCTGTGTGCGTGTATTTCAGGTTTGTGCGCCGTATCTGCGTCGCTCGCGCGACAGCTACGCGCCGTGCGTGAACGGCGCAAGAGCTGCGCGCGTGTGCCCCGCATGCTGCACGTACTTTCTCCCGCAACAACTAAGATGCATATGCAGTATGAAAGCAAATGGAAATGCATGGCGCTATACGCGCGCCGCGCTCGCTTTCTGTGCAATCCTTGCGTGAGTTGTGTTAAAGCGGTGCACCAAACAATTGCAGTAACTGTAAGCGTGTCGCATGCACACAGCTCACGAATGGCACATTTGTGTCGCATTTGCCAGATCTGATGCAAGCGATTACGACAACAGCTTATTAACAAGCGGTATTTATGGTTGTTCGCCACAAAATAAATATTCTAAGGCAAATGTTAACGCGACTGGCAGCCAAATGGGGCAGATTTCAATTTCTGACCATATTGCAGACATTCTGGAAAACTCTAAAAGTGCCCTTTTTATCGTGGGGAATGCATTTACGCTACACTCGATGCGGGCAAAGGAGAGCGGAGAGGGATTGAGATGAAAGAAAAAGGGAAACGCGTATCACTACTGAACAGTGAATGGAAATAAAACATGCATATGTTCACACCGCAAAAATATTGGCACCTGCACAAATTAGACGGGGCTTATTAAATATAAGCTGTTTTATTATAGTAAAGTTAATTTATATCAATGCATTTTATTTCTTGACATCGACAGCAAATAAATAAACCGTAAAATAGAAACTAACTCTAATATCTTTACTTCCTTACGAATATTATAAATGCGAATGTGAGTTTTGTTTGTTTGTTACGCTTACACGCCTTAACTACTTAACACATCATCTTGAAATTTCGCTTACACACTGTCAGGAGAACAAAAATGGATATAGGATACCTTTCATCAACGAAAAAGCATTGTTGCCAACCCAACGATAATCTACATTTATTACAGCGAAACCGTGGGCAAAATCTAGTCAAAAATAAACTGGGGTTAGTATGAAAATATTGCATTCGTGTTTTATTTAGATTTATTGCTGATTATATCTCTACGGATCATGCATGAGTTAATATATGTATGTAACTACAATGCATTTAAATATTTGGCTTATACATTTTACTGCTGTAAATGAGGTCTCGGATTAGATTTGGCAAATGTTTTATTATTTTTTTCTGTCAATATCCGCTACACGGTACAAGGCCTGTCCGTTATTACATGCGGCCTTAAACCATAGCTACCGAAATGTGGGTGACTGACACAACTACGCTTACCTCTTCGGGAAATATCTTATAAGCGTAAGGATGTAGATTTTAAGTTGAACTCAATAATTATTGGGTGTTGCCATATCAAACCGACAGGTAGGCAAAACCATAGTTTTGGTTGCAGTCTTCTAAACAGTCAGACGTTATTAATTACCAAAAATATATTAAATGGGCTCGGCCCTTACAGATTTTAATAGTAAACATAAAAAAACATATTATAGATCAACTTTGCACATGATCGTGCGTTAAACCTTTTTAAAAGATGATCAGACTCAAATGTTGGCAGCTTTATTTATAACAAATCAAAAGAGTACCTAAAATCAAAATCAACAATATTTTTATTCATATACATCACAAAGTAACACTTATGAATGTCAAATTTACACTTATTCATGTGAATTTACATTTTTATTCACTTGTCATGTTCAGCGACGCAAGGGCGTAAATCAACATTTTCATTTTCATTTAAAACAAACAAAAGAGGTATTTTGTATTTCTTTTTAATGACATTAGTTTTTTTTTATAAAAACTGCTGTGCTTATTGAGATAGTAAAAGGTAAAAGAAAAACATATTGAGATGCACAAACAGTTAAATGCGCCTGTACGTGAGAGCACTCAGAAACTACAACTCGCCGTCAATCTACACTAAACAAGAAAAGTATCAATTGATGTTATTAGAAACAATGTCTGCAGCAAAAGTAATACGGCTAAATGCTTTATATTTACCAACTTTAATGTTATATTTTGTTGTTGATATCAATTTCACAACACGATATTATTTATCCTCTAAATGAAAAGCGAGAGTGAAAGAAAATATCTTATTTTGTAATGTTATGTTGTCTAGCAGAAAATATTTTGAATGAACAAACGAAAATAGTTTGTTTAGTAAAGCGCTATATAATTCAAAAACATCTTCAGTATTTGCGTAAAATTAATATACAAAAATTGTTTGTAGGTAAAAGAACGCTCTGTTATTCAAAAACCTATCTTCAGTATTTGCGTAAAATTAAGTAATGTCTATAAATGTACTTAATATATAAATGTACGTATGTAACCGTTTAAAATTGTCACCTCGCCACGGCCACTGCGCCGAGTGCTGTGGGGTCCATCCACACACGAGACAAATTATTTTCTGTGATCCTCAAATAGCTGTCCCGTGTCTGTTTCCAAATGCTTATAATAATAAATAATAATATCAGCCCTGTATTAAACTATATTATATAATTTCGCGAAACACGCATTATTCTTAGTTTTTGAAAGTAAGTTTTAACAGTAAGAAGGTACATATTTTTAATTCTGTCTAAATACATTTCATGTGGGTACAGGTGGGTTAGGAACTCTTTAGGCTGTAATCGTTGTGTTTTCTATATATCAGTATTTCCAACGCTATTTAAAAACCTTCCATCACCATTAACGTGTACAATCTAATACAATCAGAATTAGATTACGTATATGGCCACGTAATCTGTAATTGACAGATCTCTTTTATTTCAACCACTTCGCTTCAGTTGGTATGTACAAAAGATTTTCGCTTTAGTTTAGATTTCACTTTATTTCTTCCAGCTTGTGTTTATGTCAGTCACAATTAAATATTATATTTAAACTTTTTCAACGCCTGCCAATATAAATTCTTTCAAAAAATTTAACCTTTTTCAATTCCCCCTAAGAATTTTAGGCTATTTTTGCATGATACGATTTAGCGATATGCAGTTCAAACATTCGAAATTTCAACAAATCGTATGTTTCGTCATCCGAATGTTTATCTAATCTATTTGAATAGTAGCACGAAACTTTTGTTAAAGTCCTTATCGCCGCATCCTCTTATATTTCTACGCCTTGTCCACATGCTGCGTTGATTTAGGCTAATATGTAATCAAATAATCAATCAATATCAAAGTATCATGTTAATATTTGTCACAGGTTTTGAATATAATTATTGATTTGCTTGAAGATTCGAATAATTCGAATTTTAATCGGCAATTACTACTACGATTCAAATATCGCTAATGTTTATCAATGTACTTTGATTGTACCAACAGAAGTAACAAAATACACTCGCAATTTGGCCATTGAATTTCCATAGCATAATATTGTTCAGTACAGCTAATTACAATAACAACACTGCATTATCTTCATAACTTATTCACATACACACACCCGGCCAATGACGTCACATAATAACCCTTCAGCTGCGCGCGTTATTAGCTCGTGTTAAAATAATTTATGGTAAAAATATAATGCTTTTATCTTTAAACGGTATTCCCGTATCATAATTTATGGAAGTGAATAGAGTAACGTGGAGTTCTAATTACGTATTGTGTTTGCTTTAGATTCTTATTACAATATTATTACATACATACATACATTTGTATATGTTATCATTAACACAATCATACTTCTATTTTACTTTTAATTAAGCCTAAGGAATAAAAATAGGTGCACACGTTTTAAATTTTGTTCGCATTCTGCTACGTGGGACCTAAACCATAATTGTAAAGTAATACGCATCCATTTAGGGGCTTAACAGGCTTAATAGGACGTGCGCGTTAGTGTGTACATATATTTATTTAAAAAAGAATTGTAATATGCGTATGAAGTAGATTCATTCCAATTCTGCTCTTACAAAATTATTCGTATTACTAGATTTCCCTGCAACTTTGCTCGCGCAAATCCAGTTTAGGTTAGATTAGTAACGATAGAGTAAAGTAGTAACTTTTTTCTGGATGAAAAGTACCCTATGTCCTTTTATGTTACCCTAACAGCGAGTATGCGATATTTCATCATTTTTCATTGGTAGCTAAGGCGTGTAAGCGTAACAAACAAACTCACATTCGCATTTATAATATTGATTAGGATTAGGATTATAGATTGATGTTACGCCTCGGCAGCAAGCAAAGCTACAGCATATGCGACTGTTATGAAAACGGTCTTGCGATCGATATCTGGACCGATCAAAGTATTATTAAATAATTCTGTCTTTGTGTCCGTTCATTGAATGTTTGTAAAGTCCTCCACGACTCAGGAATTATTCCTAGTGCTGGAGTGGCCTATGTAACAAAAATACCAAAGGGAATAACTGCCTACCCATTCGTGGTTACAGGTTGCTTTGTATGTATATATGTATTTATCTTTTCCTTAGCTAAGCACCCTTCAAGGTATATCCTGAGTCAGTTGAGGCGGCTATAATAATAATTAATAGTTTGTGTAAATCATAACCTCTATCTAGGAAAAAGGTTAGATAGCAAACGAAAATAGCGCAAGAATATCGTGGACTGAATATTACTCACGACTATATATGTATGATGAATTATCATGAATATAAAGTTTTCTTTGAATTATTACCTGAGTTTTATAAATATAGTCGTAGAATATCGCTATGTAGTACAAATAGGTATTTCCATTAAAATCTTTCTCACCTACTCTAGAAATATGAATATAATCTATTCTAACATATTTACTAATATCTACAGTATACAGGTTGTCCCGTAAACAATAGGTGATCCTGAAAAACCTTACTGTGGAGTTCCACAGCAAGGTGTTTTATTCATTTTAGGCTCCAACTAGTTAGTTGGAGCCTAAAATGAATAAAACTCTTTTTAATAGTTGTCTATTTTATAAACTTCTACTGTTTTTACTACATTTCAACATAAAAATAAAAATTGAAATTCCAAAACTAATCTATTTTTTGTAAATTAAGTACAATAAATTATTAATTTGGTTTTGCGTCACCGGTGTATATGCTATGTAAAAGTTTTAGGATGTTTCAAGATTACACATTATTTATGGGTGACCCAATATAATACGAAGATAATTATCCATTCCCAGATTATAATGACATTAATGTGCTATGGTGCTATTCTCGGTCAAACCCGCCCGTAGTATATCATCGCCCATACATTATGTAAATATGAATACCCTTTATATATACGTAGTCTCATGCCTTTAGGAAGAAGCCAGACTCTACAAACTTCCACTTGATACGTTTTAGGCATTGATTTTTGTTATAATAACATTATTTATGCATGTTCGTTGGCGTATGGTACTTTTAAGCTAGTCTGTCCTTCGGTCACCCTGCCAAGAGTACTATTCTTAATCATCATATACTAGGTACCTAAATAAAATAAATTTCATAAACATTGTCCATAACAATTTGTCTTTTGATTTACCTAATTAATCAATAGGAATACCTTTTGTTTTTTGATTTCGAGTACAAAGATATTATTACTATGATATATTATGAAATTTATCATAAGTATATTGAGAACGGTGGATTTTGTAGGATTACTGAACATGACCGTAATGTTAATTCAAAGAGGTTTATTTATTGCTGATTCTCCTGGAGAGTTCTGCAATGCCTGTAGTCAAAAATTTAGTTACTCCCGCATTTAAGCTGTCATGAAAGTAGTAGTCAGCTGGGAAGAAAACAAAAATCCAATCTATTCCTAGGCTTGGTTCGTTACGTCGATGAAATAAGATTTCTCTTCAATATTAGGTACTGTGAAGTTGGCAAATGATTTTATTTCTGTTTATGTTGTTTTTATAATTTAATCATTCATTATTATAAAATTGACCTGCTATCCTAACTAATATTATAAATGCGAATATGAAGTTGTTTGTTTCGAACTTTGGTAGATACAATACTGTCATTTTGTTTGAAGTTTTTTGATGAATTTCTGGTGACATGAATAACGTATGATTACGTAGAAAATAATATAAACAAGTCAACTTTAATTTTAAAAAAATGGGTTTTACGCAGATTGTTTATACAATGAAGACATTTGAAACAGGTATCTTAATTAATAGAAATTGAAGCAGGCATAGAAACATTAACAGCAAGTCGTTATTTCTATAGATATATGACACGAGCGCTGGTAGCTCAATAAAAAAGGTATCAATCATGTGACTGAGAGGTAGAGAGTTTGAATCCCACTCGTTACACTATTGTAATTTTTTAATCAAAAATCTTTATTTCAATAAAAATGTATAAACACTTCTTAAACACGTCAGTTAACATAATAATAATAAATTATAATAAAAAATAAAAGCTAACAAAAACGTAGCATTAAAAAAACCTCGTTAGAGGAGGAGAGCTCTCATGATAAGAAGTAGGCAAGAAACTCATGGTCACTCTTTTCAATCGCCAATTGTTTACAATATGATTCTGAACAATACAAATCCATTTATTTATCCATTTTTCTTATAAGAGCTTTTGTGCGTGGCTGTTACATTGGTTTATTACAATCGATTGGTTTTACATGATTTCTTTAAAAGAGTACCTACAGCTTAGAGGTCTTCAAAAGAGCAATTAAATGTTTTTGGAGTTGAAAATGCGTCAATGATAAACTTGTATTACGAATTTCTATAAATTGGTAACCGGTTACTATCAGGCCTGTATATTTACTGTCCCACCACTGGGCACGGGCCTCTTCTTAGTGTGAGACGGGTGAGGCCATAGTCTACCACGCTGACCCAATTCTGGTTGGCAGACTTCACATATCTTGTAAAACATTATGGAGAACTCTAAGACATGCAAATTCCCTCACGGTGTTTTCCTTTACCACGAACGCAAATTAACTAATTTATATTATTTGCACACAAAACTACATTATCTGGAGGATGTTCCCCTCAGCTTGTTGTAATTCTGTATAATTGAGTATTTATTAAAACTTATTACTTTTACGCGTTTATTCCCATAGAGGAAGTTTTCGTATTACCGTCCATAAATACTAGTTGATAAAGCAAACATACATACATACATAGTGTCACGCTTCTATCTCCGAAGCGAAATATAACACTTATATTGACAATCTAATGGTGCTACATGCGCTGTTTAGTGCCGTCCATCACAAAGCAAGACTATAATTATAGCTTTTGTCTTTAATAGAAGTGCTTTATATAATACAAGATTTTGCCCGCGGCTCGGCTCGTGTAAATGTAGGTTGTCAGGTATGTTAATTTTCTAACCCTCGAAACAGTCCCTTTCATCCAGAAAAAGTACTATTTCCGAGCGAGCTAGGCCGCGGGCAAAAGCTAAAATCTTCATAATCATGCTATTTTCTAGCAAATATTGTAAATCATAGCAAAAGTAATATTTCCTGAAACTAACAAGTATTTTATTATCTCGAGTAAATATAGGTACTCGAAAAATACACAATAGTTCCTATATACTTATAAATATGATGTATTGCATTATTTTATGTGTCAACGGAATAATTTTGACCATTGCCTTAGTGGCGCAGCGAGAGTGTATGCGACTGCAGTGCATAAAGTTATGAAACCGATTCCCGGAGCGAGCAAAGTGTTGTTAGGTTTTACTGAAAAGAAATTCTTACTAGAAGCAAGGATTCTGAAATGCTGCCTAGTAAACGAAAATAGGCTTGCCTTTTATAACGTGGGACTTACAACCTTAATCGGCAAAATGTGAGTGTAATACATCTCTGTCTAGTCTTATGACGTGACACTTTGATACATGTTAATCAAATACGAAACCTGGGCATATTACACCTAATTAAATGATAGCTACTTTCATTAGTAATTAAAATACCTAAAGCTAGACTAAACTAACAAAGATAGTCGCAAACATAAATATCATGGTCACTAAGAGCTGTATTAATACTGGTGTAATAGAACTAGACCGTCCCCGACAACTAGCATATACAGAAAGTGCTAAGTCAAGTTAACGAGTATTATCTGTGAGGGAACGAGAGCGCTGGACTAAAGACAAATCTAGCTAATCACCGAACAGAATTGTCATTAATGGCATTGTATATTAACATCAACTATATTAAACCCTAAATTTAAAGATATAGGGACATTTTCTCTGTCCGGAAAAACGTTACAAGCTTTGAATTAATAGAAACCAATGTCAAACAAAACTCTTTTTTGATAGGGACAAGTTTAAAGTATCATAAATTATATGTATTTCTTGAACCTTGTATATTTTTCTTCTTTCCAAGAAAAGAAATAGTATTTATCAATTTGTGTTACTAATTAGTAATATTCTTGCTAACCCCACTAGCTGAGCTAATATGTTTGTATTAAAAGTACGTTCACGTTGGTAGTGAGATTCGAATCCACGACTACTCGATTAGAAGTCCAAGGCTTCATCCATTTGGCTACCCCCAATTCTTTATGATTATTTTATTGGGCATGTTTTAAAAATAAAGTCTTTTATTGGAGAAAAAGAGAGATCTAAGAGAGCAATACTATCTTAGATCTCTCTGTTCTATAGTTATTAATGTCTTAAAACAAATTGCTACAACAAAAAGTTTACATATCTATGTTACAGGACGCAATGATTGCACGAAGCAAGATCGAAGTTGAACGACATAATTAAACATCAATAAGTCATTAAGACGTCAAATGTCATGTATCTGAAGTATAAGATACATTCCGTGCATTTGATACTCATAACTGAAAATTATAATATTTACTCTTTGGATAGTGAATGTTGCTGAAAGTTTTATATCAATACTTCTAAATGACCAAATTAAAAAGAAAGTGGAAGGCCCTTAAGTTGTGGTGCAAAATGACGGAGAAACTGCGATGCCAAAGTCTCCGCTGCAAATTGGTGAAGTTGCTTGATCGTGTACTGTCCTTTATAAGACCCTTTTACGTTCCTTTCACTTTATTGAGCTTGTGCTATTTGTTATACCTTTGCCTATAACCTGCATCACCATGCACCTTTGTTCTGGCAAATATTCCTTTGAAGACACAGTTCTACCGTAGTATACCTACTTAGTTTTTCTAAAGGAATTAGTTAGTGATTTAGTAAAACGCTCTTTACGTAATAACTAATTCCTGGCGGTTACATTTTATAGTGAATCTAGATATTATCAAAGCTAGTGTGTTTGTAGAATCAAAAGACTCGTTTGCACTGAGATGAATGCTGTATAGCGTTTTCAGTAATTATAATTAATAAAATACATATAAATATTATTCTGTTCATTTATTTTTTATTCTTTTGCTTAACGATATGAAATAATAATTAGTAGTTACATTCACCTAATGCTCTACTAGATTTTAGCAAACAATTTTGCTTATTTTAGCACAGATTTTATAGACAAAAATTATAAATATAACGTATAGGAAAAGTATACAGACATAAATAACATTGTACTCTTTAACAACAATGACTTGATGTCGAGTATGAGTGCAGGCTAGTATATTTCCTTCTATTTCCATTGTATTGTTAGTTAGTTACGCATAATATAAATACAGTATGCGAGATGATCTCCAACCACTCTGAGGTATTATTTGTATACCTGGGTGTGGTGGGCATCATGGATCTGCCCGCCACCTGATCAGCACCAAGTCTGAGAGGCGCCTCTGTCTCTTATGTCGGTCACCCCTCAAGGAAACAGCAGTCCTGCCGTCTCATACGCCGGGCCGAAACCACGGCGGGGCGCGTTTGCACGTGAAAGTAATTAGTATGGCCCACCGACTATGGCTATGTCGAAGAACACCGTGGTAGGTTTAGTCGGTATTACCAGGATTTTCCCACGGTGAGCACTACATAACCTCACCGTCAAATCGCGGCGAAGTATGCGTGGAAGCATTCCCCCAGGAAAAAAAAAAGATATAAAAACAGTAGGATCTCATTCAGCAACCACAGCGTAGAGTATCAGAAAAGACTTTCAATTTGTAATTTAAATGATTTACCTCTAATCAATACGTATAAATATAATTTTAAGTAACAACAACTACAGATCGATAGCTAAATATTATACTGGGCTTTTCTATCATTTGGAATTCACTTTTTATGAGAATATTGTTGTCGATTCAATCATATTGACAATTATTTTAAAATATTTTCTTGTAATTGTAGGGACATTGCTGCCGCATTCATTTCATATAGTCAGGCGCAGTTAGGTATGTGTTATTGATGCGCGGCAGTCTTCTCCCCGCAATTACACAATCAGATCGTAGTTCAATATGTATTAATTTTATTTGTAACTGGTACCAATAAGTATATACCGATATCTATCAAGAACTATCGTTTGGTCATACGACAAGAATTATTCTGATTATCCCTACATTATCATTGACGTCAGAACCTTTATCTACTTTGCATGCTCTGACTCCACATATACTTAAGATAGAATAGAAGAAACCATTATAAGTCCATTATAAAAAATAATATATACTGATATATATTATATTTTTTTATAATGGACTTATAGCTATTTTAGATAGAGCAATATTTTATAAGGTAACGTTCTCTAAGTCCAACTCCAGTTTTTAATATAATGGCCCTAAATGGTGTTATCACTCTTCTGAAGCTGATGTAAAAGCCCTCGGGGCATTTCGCAGGCTTAGGGCTATACCCATTTTATTGCTTCTAGTGACAGACAAGTAAGCGAGTCGCTTGGTAGGAAATGGTTACCGGCTTAGCTGAGAATGTCAATGATATACACATCTAAGCCGTTTCCTATCTGACAAACGACAGGTTCTCTAAATTTAAGATTAACTCTACTCTAACTCTGTTTAGCTAGTTAGCAATGATGACCGAGGCAAGCCAGAAAATTTGAGCTTCCTTGGAAACTGCAACGAACTCAATCAGAAGTATAAAGCGACTGGTGTGCATGAGGTGACGCGTTGGATTTCTGACCGACACAAAATGCTATTGTTTCAGTAGTAGCACGGTACTATGCCTGGTCGATGTCAATAGAGTCACAAATTACCACGGAGTAAACCATAGTTATCATATACCTCTACCTACCCTTTCGGAGATATAGGCCTGATATTATGTATGTATGTATAATTATTTATGAGAAGCTGGACATTTTATTCTACTGTCGGCCTTAGCAAAGACACAACAACAAATATTTATAAATACAACACGGACATGATGTTAGTATCTAATATGTACAGCAGAAACGCCTAATCGTTCAAGAATTTGGTCTTTTTTGATACAAAATCCACATGCAAATGCAACGCCATAAGTTATTAATTTGTAAATTGCTTAACATGATATTAACTAAGTCTATATTACAAAGCACTGCACTACATATTATTACCCAATATTGATTTAATTATATTTTTGCTGTTATTGTATACCGATAGGTTCATAACTCTCCTTTAAAGTGAAAATTTTCTCTTGTTACGATATAGTGCTTTGTAATATAGGTATTAGTAGGTAATAAGGTAAATGTCTACCAGTCGCTCGAGGCTTCGTAGGACAGATCAAAGCAACTGCACTTTGCAAGTAATAATAGCTTTATCATTGAAATTAAACTACTATATACGGATTTTATCGCGTTGTTTATTTAGCACTGTATTACAAAATTTTGAAAATATTACACTACTACTACTATTGATTTTATTTTACTAATTTATAAGCTAATAAAATTATTTAAACTATTAGTAGTAGTTTAATTTCAATGAATAACATTCGCGTAAATAGAAGACAATAATAGCTTTACCATGTTTGTAATTTTGATGTTTTTTTAGATTTTATACAGTCAGCTTTTTGTAGCTTTTTGCAGTCTGAATAAATTGTATCGTGTTAACTTTTACAGTTGACAGTAAGGTTGTGGATTATTGTTTAACTTCTATTAACAATAATGTGATAGCGGCTTTGTAGGTTCGAACACATTGTCAGCATACGGGGACCGCGCTGTCTAAACTTAAAGCATTATTACTGCATGTGCGTAAGAGACAAAGTTATTGACACTCTAATACAAAATTTTAATTTTAAAAGCCGCTATTGTCTAGTCTGTAGGTCGTTGGAATGCCAAGTATAGGTTTCGAGTTTAATGCCAAGACGCGCATCTTTGACTTTGCAAAGGTATAGGTACTTAAAGGTAGTAGCAAAGGAAATCATCGTGAGGGATCCTGCGAAATATAAGAAGTCTGTCAACCCGCACTTGGTCAGCGTGGTGGACTTTGCTCTTACCCTTCTCAGACTGAAATGAGGCACGTGCCGAGCAGTAGGACTTATGCAGGGTTGCTCTTATTTTTGTACATGTTTTATGATACGGTGGCAAGCTATCAGGTACATAAAGTTCTGTAACAATAAAACATTTCAAAAGTTATTTTTTTATAATACTTAATAATAAGGCCCTTATTTCTGTTGTATCATTACCTATCAAGTACCCCGCTACACAGGTACCTAGGTTTCATTTCTAGTACTACATACTTTACCTAGAGTATTCACAGATTTAATATTGCTGTCATTAACATAAGCTTCTAAAAAATATTCTAATGAATTGTGTATCCAAAACTTAGACGAGATAAAATATTTCTTGGCACAGAGACGTACAAGCTAAATTTTAAATTTATCGACGTAATCAACCACTTCAATATCTCTTGCAGATATTACAAGACGTGTACAGAGGAGACGAGGAGACATTTTAAATTAAAGCCACTTACCTAATCTCTATGCTCGCTTAAAATAAAGCTTTAGTATTCAAATCATTAATATTTTATTGATTTCAGCGCCTGATGACAGTTATAAGATTTATGATAATGGAATAATATTAAAGTTTCTTCGGCTTGAAATAAGTCATTTTATTTGCCAAACGCCACCATAAACCATCAAATCAAAGACAACTTTAATTATTTGTAATTACTATCAGCCAATATCAATGCTACTGAAAAGTAATATAATGCACGTGTAAGTGTGTTTATGTGTCAGGTCAAAGCAGTATGTTTTTTCCTGAATAGTGCTAAAGAAAATGAGAATAATATAGTAATAAATATTATGAGTATTTTTGATTCCTGGGATGCGCTAGATAATTTATACATCATATGTAGCAGCACGGCGTCTAAAACTGAATACGTTAGACGTAACAGTTTAGGCCCTTATTATCACATATTAGATGAAACTCAAAACGAGGAGAAGAAGCGGAATATGGGTATAGCATCCCTGCTTATTCCTTTAGACATTTCCATTCCTTCAGGAGTCAGTCTTTGTTTGTATGTTATAAGTAATGTCCTCCAGACCGAATTTCGTTCACGGCGGCCAATCTTAACGACACTGGCCATTTACGCAGGAGACAAAATAGTGCACAAGCGTGTGCGCAAACACAAGTGCACTCTCTGTTCCCTTACTCTCATGATCCGATGTGACGGTAATCCAACAGGACCGGAGAGAGATCAGGCGCCGAACCAACGACATCATTCACATGCTTTCCGAGGCACGGGGGTGTCTAACACCGCCAATTTTCTAACTTTGGGCTGCTATTGAGATTTCTTAACTGGAAAACCCAATAATTTTTTGTTAGTTCGACCCGGGTTTCGATCCCGAGACTTCATGCACAGCAGTCGCATTCACTACCGCTGCGCCACGGAGGTGGTATGTTATAAGTACACGGTATGCATAAGGATTTGCAAGGCTATTACATATGTGCCTATCTCTAAATCTGCTGGTGCATATTTCTCCGATCTACTCTCGCAATAGTAGCCAAGTGACGACAACAGTCACGTGGCAACTTTCACATACACGTTGTCAGAGGTACAGAAAACGAAATAACCTTTCATCCAGAAAAAGTACTTTTACCTAGAGATCCAAATTTATTGACAAAATCTACATTCTCGCGAGCGAAGCCAAAGACAAAAGCTAGATCTCAATAATTTAAACATTATATTTAATCTTCTTAATAGTGTAATATCGCACCTTAGTATAACATTGAGTACAATTATTATATTCTAGCATAATTGCATTCCGACTCAAATGTAGCTGTGCACAACGTGATGCCTTACATGATGATGGATGCACTAAATATGTGCAAGTAATGTGTGCATTCCCAATGTATTCAAACTAACAACATTCGAACATGGTGTTATTTTGAAAGAAAGAAAGAAAAATAATTGTATTTGTTTCACATTCTTATAAACTTTTTAGGAAATAAAACCAATAAGCTCAAATAAGGTCAAAAAGAATAAATAAGGTCCTGAGTCAGCAATGTTGCAGTGTAACCACGATGCTGGTATTCTTGCAGAGCCTGCATGTATTCGGTACATGTAGGTAATAATACATACATAACTTTAAAGAAGAAAAATTTATATAAATTAAGCATTTATAACAATTTATACAATATTGGTATTTATACAGTGTGTATAATAAACAAACATGCTAAGAAAAATAATAAAAAAAAAAACGATATCATCGTAAAACGTCTTCATAATATTATTAAGTACAGTATTGATCAGCATTTTAACCTTAAATTACTGAAATTTCGCAAAGTCTAGCAACACTCCACTAAACTTAACAAGGACATGGAGCGTGGCATACTTTAAAATGCCGCCAGCATTTTCTAAGGCGTAGGTTAGTAGGCGGGGTGTAGT
Source organism: Catocala nupta (assembly GCA_963675205.1). Taxonomy (NCBI): domain Eukaryota; kingdom Metazoa; phylum Arthropoda; class Insecta; order Lepidoptera; family Erebidae; genus Catocala; species Catocala nupta. Next base: position 13,751,563 of record OY776087.1, read on the forward strand.
GCGGCGCAGCATCGGTGAAGCTTTATGAACTTTAGTGATACCTAAGTATTATGATTAATAAGTTGTCCGTGTTGCCATGGGTAATCTATTAAAGAATTATTTTATATAAATTAAATTTACTGGGTTAACTTTTTTATCGACTTTATAAATGGATGTCACTTACGTACTCATAATAAGCTACTGTATAACACCTTAAACCCGTCACGCGATTGCCTTAAAAAAACAAAAATCAAGTCAAGTGTCGTCATTTGATCGAACCGGTCATTGGGAGACATTTGATGCCAAAATCTTCTGCGGCCAGCGTCTGGGCGCATGACGCGTGACGGGTTAAGGATCAGACATGGTTTATTATACACACTGTATATGTAATACTTATAAGTGTACATATTAATAGATTTAACAGTATATTGAAAATAATAATAAACAAAAATAATAAATAAATAAAGAATATAATTACGAACAGTACAGATATTTAATAGTTTATTTTACCGCAGCATATTATTGTTAAGGTACACTTCCGAACGACCCCCGGCATTTGTCAACCGACATGACACTGATTGTCATTTAATGTCAACAAATACAACGTTATTCTTACTTAGTACGAAGCCTGAAAATACATAGTTTGTTCAGAATCAGCAATAGAATCGATTACAATAGTTTTTAAACCATGTTATATTTTATCCCAAATGTCTATCAAAATTTGTTAAAATAGGACACACTATTTAATAGGTAAGAAACGGCCGGCCGGCGGCGGCCGGTAGGCATTTATCGAACAAGCCACAATACATAGTTAAATGCTTAGATCATTCATAGTTTGGGAATTCCCCTTTCGGTGTGCACCCTGCACCGCTACCCGCACCCCCGTCTCGTCCTGCGGGACGTCCCGCCTTCGCCCTCGGCCCTTCAGTGCGCGCGCAACTGCCCTGCTCTGACGTCGTATGATACCTACCAGGCGAGGGCAGTGAGCAGTCATTGGCGCATTGGGTGAGAATATTTCCGCGAGGACAACGGTGCAACTATATCAGCTGATAGCTTAGTGAGGTTTTATTACTTCTGATTCTTTTTTAGTTTTATTGATTGTTCTTATAATAATATGTTTGGGGTGTTTCGGCTTTTGTACCAAGTAAGAATAACTTTTATACAAGCATTCATCGGCGCCTGCGCAAATGTGGAAAATTGGCTAGGATGATATTTTAATCATTTTAATAGGTACCTATTGTAGCCTATGGAATTGGTAATTAAGATAAATGTTTTCAATATAAATAAGTTATTAACTAGATTTTTCGTAAAACTAAATTGAAATATTTCAAAACAATTGAAGTAAGTAACTGTAGTTCTAAGTTTATTAGAATACATTTCCGGAGACCTTTTAATTGTTACAGCGTAAATATTTAATACAATACCACTTGTAACATGTTTTTATGAAAATCTTTTACAATAAATATTTAAACTAGTAACATTGGCTAATATATTCATTACTTATGGCTTTCTAAATATATTATTACCTTCAAAGAATTTATCAGTAAAATGTTCAATTAATGGATAATTATTGAACGTTCAAGTTTAAGGATCTTATTATCGGGGTTAATATAATTACAAACGACTTTATTAATGAAAGCTAAAGATTTATTTTGTTTTTATTATAATGTTAGACAACGGGTTATGTTATCCCTTTTCAAACACCTGGCATCTACAAGGTGGATTGCAGTTTTGGTAGTTCTTACATCGGACAGACCAAACGCACAATCGCTGAAAGGGTCAAGGAACATATCACAGCTGTCAAGAACCGGTTAGTAAACAAGTCTGCTATAGCCGAGCATACTTAATAGTATGTGTACAAATCGCGAAAGTTTAATAACTTTTATTTTGTTTTATTTCGAACGACGAGTCTGAGTCAATTTATTTCTTAGTATTTTGTTATTAATATCTAAGATACATATTTTTATTCTATAACTAATTTTACGTACAGTTTTACCTCTTACTAGTAATTAACTAGTATAACTATAATTTCTTATCAAATCACGTTTCTACATTTCCTCGATGGGCCTAACCAATAAATCATTTAATAAAATAATTGGGAAGACAGGCACTCGCCAGGCACTCTCGTGACGTTAAGATCCGTTTTTGAGGAGTGTTTGGAGACTCCTCAAAAATGGATCTTACCGTCACGAGAGTACCTGGCGAGTGCCTCTCTTCCCATTAAGGCAACATGGCGTCTTCACCTTTCGACTGACACAGGTAATGACTGGCCACGGTTGCTTTGGCCAGTTTCTGTGTCGCAAAGGCTCGCAAGAGGCGACTGCCGCAACGTTGTTGAGGACACGGCGCTGCACACTTTGGCGGATTGTCCCACCTGTGCATCGCAGCGCCGTGAGTTGATCGCGGCAGTCGGTATGGTTGCCCTCTCGCTCCCAGCCGTGGTTCAATCTATGGTCCGGAGCGAGAGATCGTTTTGTCGGGCGGTTTTGTCGAGGAACACCGTGGTAGGTTTAGTCGGTATTCCGGGAGGTCCACTATCCTATTTTACCCCGGTGAGTCTGACATAAACCCTTCGCCCGAGGAGAGGTAAGCGTCAATGCATTCCAACACGTAAATAAAAAAAAGCACTCTCGGATAGCCAACCTCAACTATACTATTAAATCATAACTTTATTTCATTTTATTCATTATTTCATTTCCAAATCTTAAGCTTTAAAAAATATTTGGTCTCTAATACTACATAAAAACTTAATATTACAATGTAAAAATCCTTTTTAGAATCACACTGAATCTGAAAATCGCTTCCAAATTGAATTAGTTCAGCACGAAAGCTCGCGTGTTTGTAATGGAGTTATTTCATCGACGTAAGCGGCCTTTAAAAATTCCAGCGAAAGATACATTGGTTCTGAATATTCCACGATCCAAATTTTAATTCTGTGTACATAATATATTAGTTTTACGTCGATATCGCCGATGGAGTAGGTAAGTGGAGGTGTAAAAATACAATACACTTACATATATTTCGCCAGCTATGGTTTAGGTATAACAGAGAGACATCCTTTTGCCGTGCTGCTACTGATAATTTCTTTAATAGACATAATCAATAGAACTGGCCCATCAGTCGCATTCACTAGTGCTGCATGTTGTCTATTTAAATAACTATTAACGAAACACTTGAAACATCATAAACTTCTGAAATATGAACATAGTTGTGTGGCAGAGTGTGTTGTACAAAACTTTGGTAATTTAGCAATGTTTAGATACCAGGGTGAAATAATATATTATTTCTATGCATTAATTAGTTAGATTGGCAGACTGAAGTTCAAAATAGGTGCAATTACGAGAGACATTTGCCTAATAATAGGACGGTATGTAGCTCTCAGATAATTATAATACTATACTATCAAAGGTTATGAAAAAAAAGGGGTTAATAAATTTGTCATTCTCACCTACTAATGTATTTAGTCGTTATATTATCCGTCAGTCTGCCAGTATTATACTATTCTCTAAAGAATTGTACATCAATTCTTTTTAACCTATCTTCTGTTAATATAAATTTTACCAATATAATATCGTAGAGCTCATTGCATCAAAATAGATATCATAATTTTCGATCTTCTATTTCTAAGGTCGTCACAGAACTTTATCATCCTGGATAAAACGGGTGCCATTTCAAGAAGTTTTATGTAATTTTTTTGATCCACTATTTCCTTTCGTGTCACTTCAATTCACATTTCAATTGCTTCAAACCTCCTTTAATCCTTTTTCAGGACTTTTAAATCTAGTGTTTAAATTAAAATTACTTCTGCACAATTACAGGCAGTGGGTATTGCGTTAAGATATTATGCATTTTTAAATCGACTGAACTTTATATTAAAATTAAAATAAAATAAGTATGTACATATATTGAGTTAATTTATTTAAACTAATTAGAATATACTTTGTTATTAGTTTATATTGCGATAAATCAATATGATTAGAACTCTTCTCTTTAAATTTTAACTGTTGTTTACGAAATAACGCGTTCAACTCTTGACAACTCACCCGTAGAATTTGTAACGTTAACAAAAACTTCATACAATGTCTCTTTCTAAAATTTGGGCTACATAATATAATTATCTAGAAATTAATGTTGTCACTGAAACATAATACAAAGTTTACGTAGTTTTAAGTTCAGAAGTCGTATCTTCATTTTTCCGTATATTCACCAGTAAAGTTCCTCAGACGTTATGATTCCTGCCCATTTCATTCTACAGAACCACATTTTTTCACTAATTCAAAGATACTTTGACCTAGTGAGGTAGCAGATAATGCTTTGAAAGATTTCTTACGCGTGCTCAGCGAAGTCACTAAATACTTTTAAACAGTATATATTGTACTTGTGTGCGTGGTACGTCAAGCATGTTCAAGTTAGTGATATATGTAGATGTTTTCAAACGCCCATTTACATGAAACATGTTTCTTGATGCACGAGTCGTGCTATCTTTTCCTAATAGAAAACAGATAACATGACACTTGCTTCAAGAAACTTGCCTCGTGTTACGTAAAATAAGCGTTCACACTATTAAGTGCAAAAGTTTCACTTACAAACTTTCATACCATTATTGCAACCTTTAATATACGCAGCAGCAGGGAATGCATGTGATGTGCATGAAGTTTCTGTTTCAATTTCTGGGTCAGGCAAAGTGTTATTGGATTTTTCTTTCAATCAATTTTTAGTAGCAGCATTGAGTTTGAAACTGTGTTCAGTAGACAAAAATAGGCTCGTTCCTATACATGGGACCTAAAACCGCATCTGGCGAAATATAGATGTGATTCACTTCTGCCTACCTTTTCGTAGGTATATGCGTAAGAATTTGTAGGTATGCATTTTCAAAAAAATGTATACTATTATTTTAAACATAAGTTGTAGTTTTAGGCCTATAATTTAGATAGATTCGTATAATTACTATGAGTTAATTTGCATCACGGTATATTGTTAGAGCACAGTCATGTCACTGTATTCCATATTTCAAGGAAATTATATTATAAATTTACACAGTTGTTTTCCATTTTGGGCAATGAAGAGACGTGTTCCACTTAACTAAAGCGAATACACGGTTGATAATCTTGAGTCAGTGGTGTGAAGTCGTTTGTACTAACAGTGATAAATGAGCTAATGTGTAGTGAAGTGAAGTTTAAATTAATTTGTTACCTAGGTAATGTGTTGAGTACAGAGATCCTGTTCTACATAAAATTTTCTGTGAACTTGTATATACCATGTACATAATGAGATCTTCCTCATAATTATATATTTATTTGCGTGAATGTTGAAAGTATCACATTTCCTATCTACAATATATCTATATTTTTCATTATTTGAAATATACACCAGATTTTAAGTACGACCTCCAGCAATACAATTGTGAAAACTGTTTTCATTTTCGTACAATAATTGTTGCATGATGCGCGTACATACAGATGTACAAATAAATATACTAACATTAATTATTTATCAATATCAATTACAGGTAAAACTAAAATAAATATAGATATTTCAGCTAGCACTAAAACATCCGACAGATTTAAAATAAACACTACACTATTTTCGCTTTAGTTATAGCTTACCGTATAAGTTTTGTGTTTGTTCACAGAACTAGTAAAGAGAGAGAAAGTATTATTATTAGAATGTATGAGGTACTGTGAGCAGAATGCGTGAATGCTAAATTTTAAATTTATATTATATTATTAAATAAATAATGATTAAATAGTGTAATTGGCGCAAGTCGTTCTATTAGATATAAATAAATATATAATAATGAATAATATAGCTAATAAGTTTGTTTGTTTAAACGGGCTAATACCTGTAACTACCATTCCGATTTAAAACATTCCTTCTGCACTGTGTAGCCTATTTATTGGGGAAGGTTATAAGCTATATAACATCAGCCTGCGACCGACGGTGGTGGCGCAGTAACCATAAACGCGGGTGAAACTGCGGGCACAGCTAGTATTTAAAGACTTATTATTATTTATTATTTATTATTATTTGATGGTCGTATTTGATTCGTAAATCGTCTAGGAATTGGGCTGGAGGTGTTAATCGATTTGATATCTTCCCCACCCGAGAGTCCTAGAACACAGCCTGCAGTAAAGAAGACAAAAACAAACTCAATACGCATACAACGACGGAAATGTGGAAATAAATCGCCATTTGTCGCAGACGCAATCAGTGTCTTACCTATGGACGCAATGTCGAAACTGACGTTTGTGACAAATAAAACATGTCAAGATTGTTGCCAATTTTTACATTATGCTATGAACAGATACGAAGTATACTAAATGTCAATATTATGTTTGAAGTAAATTGTGTACAAATATCGTATTTACAATAATACTAAAAGTAAATTATCATAATATAATAAAAATATTACAATTTGCGATTTACTAGGGTATTTAAATACAAATATCTGTTTTGTAATTAATAAAAGATTTTGACTCTGGCAACATTTCTGTTATTGTACCTATTGACTGGTTGATATTGTCGTTAATAAATGAAATCACTATTTAAAATGAGTTTTCGTCGGTGAAGTTCTACAGTTTTCTTTTATATCACAAAAATTACGTCATTTTCGACTATGAAGGCAATAAGTCAGAGATTTTTTAATTCTAACTCGTTCTAGCCAAATCTTGGCATTTTCTTTTATAATATTATCTCATCTATTATTTAACTAAATAAATTATGTAATAAAGTTGGATCTTTTAATCAATAAAGGAAATTCTCAGAGCTAGTTGTTATCCAATAAAGTATAGCCCCATTAATAAACAAGATCACGTGTTGCATCCGTCCCTTGGGTTAGTAGCCAACTTATTATGTAAACAACTGGAAGTCTATAGTAATGACGTATTTCGCCGTCGGCAGCCGACTCATCCATACAATTTAAAAGCAAACTGATCGGTTTCTGATTTTCTTCTATAATCAAACTGAAAATCAGAAATATTTATTTCAATAAAAATGTATAAACACTTCTTGGACACGTCACTTAACATATCCTTATATGAGCTGCTGCGTGTGGTTGTTGCATTGGTTTATTATAATCCATTGAGTGTTCATGATTTTCCTAGAAGAGTACAGCATCTTGAGAGGTGCTAAAATGTTTTTTAGAGTTGACCATGTGCGAGACCTTGCATTATAAATTTCTATATATTGGTTTCAATTTTTTGTAATATTATAAGAATTTTATCAACCCTTTATATAAACTGTCCCACTACTGGGCATGGGACTCTTCTCATTGTAAGACCCTTCTTACAATACTTTATAGAGACATAGTCAGTCACCACGGTGGCCCAGTGCGGGTTGGCAGACTTCACATATCTTGGAGAACATTATGGAGAAAGAGAGAAACATGCATATTTCTACATGGAGGCTGTTCCACTAGGCTTGCTGTAAAATTTTTATTCGAGTAGTTATGAAGACATTAGTTTTTGCATTTATTCCCCTCATACAGGCAGTTTTCGTACTACCTATTTAAACACCTTACGTGGACCAAACAAATAGATTATGTGAGTGGCCGTATCAGAAAACTTCTTCATATCTTCAAGAAAATGGGACAGTTTGCTAATGAGAAAACCCTTAGGATGCTTTATTGCACACTGTGTGAATCAATTTTAACTTACTGTATAACTGTTTGGGGTATTGCGCATAAAACACACCTAATAAAGGCAGAACGTTCACAACGAGCCATTCTTAAGGTAGCCTATAAGAAACCATTTCGCTTTCCTACAAATTTATTGTATCAAGAGACATGCACCCTCCGAGTACGGCAGTTATATATTATGTCTGTGGTATTGAAATTCCATAAAAAGGCTGATGCCACAGTGCAATCCAATGCTCACTCTCGCAGAAAACCAAAATGGCATGAACCCAAATGTAGACTTGAATTTGGTAAAAAATGCTTCAACTACATGGGGCCTTTTCTTTACCGTAAACTCAATAATAAACTTAATATATTGGTAATGACTAGATTGAAATGCAAGTTCTGTATAAAGGGTTATTTTAAAGGTTTGGATTATGATGACACCGAAGGTTTATTGAAAGTTATAAACTAAAGTTCCTAATTATATTAATCTCTGGCAATGACATGCACACCAACACTCACTTGCACACCAACATACAGATACATACACGCACACTAACACACACCTGACACATTATCACACATCAACACACTATCACACTCCCACACACTAACACAAACTCACCTACACCCACACCAATCAACTCACACACATACAGTTTTTCGTTTACTTTTATCATAATTATATTTTGTAAAACTTTGTTTTTTGTTATTTTTTCTGTTCGACGAAAGAGACTGGCCTCCACGACACAGGGAATCCTAGTGTGGAGACCAGAGTAATATGTATGATGTATGTACTTTATAGAACAATAAAATTATTATTATTATTATTATATACTAGTTGATAAAGCAAATATACATACATAGTGTGACGCCTATATCACCGACGGAAAATATAACACTTATATTGACAACCTAAACGTTGCTACTTGCGCTGTTCAGCGCCGTCCATCACACAGCAAGACTATTATTATTACTTTTGTCTTCAGTAGAAGCGTTTTATATAGTACTAGATTTTTGCCTGCGGCTCGCCTCGCGTAAATGTAGGTTATGTCAATTTTCTAACCCTCGGCACAGTCCCTTTCATCTAGAAAAAGTACTATTCCTGAGTGAGCTAGGCGTGGGCAAAAGCTAAAATCTTCATAATCATGTTATTTTCTAGCAAATATTCCGCATTGCGGTACGGCTGTTTGTATTAGTTCAACGTTATTAAACTCTTATGTATTATTATCGCTAGCAACCAACATAAATCTAAACAACAGCAATAATATTATCTAAATGTGTTGTTGATCAAGATGTTTTGTATAAAAATATTATACAAACTACTTACATTTATTTTGAAAAATAAATGTAAGTAGGTACAGTTATGTTACTTTATTAGCACGTTTTAGGTTTGATAAGGAAATACAAAGGAATGAGTTGTGTTTAACAAAGATGGCAAAACTAACATTTACTGAAACTAACAAGATATTTTATTGTCTTTGGTAAATATAGGTACTCGAAAAACACAATTGTTCCTATATACTTATAAATATGATGTATTGCATTTTTTTATGTACCAACGGAATAATTTTAACCATTGCCTTACTGGCGCAGCGAGAGTATATGCGACTGCAGTGCATAAAGTTATGAAACCGATTCCCTGAGCGAGCAAAGTGTTGTTAGGTTTTACTGAAAAGAAATTCTTACTAGCAGCAAGGATTCTAAAATGCTGCCTAGTAAACGATAATAGACTTGCCTTCTATAACGTGGAACTTACAACCTTAATCGGCGAAATGTAAGTGTAATACACCTCTGTCTAGTCTTATGACGTGACAGTTTGATACATGTTAATCAAATACGAAACCTGGGCATATTACACCTAATTAAATTATAGCTACTTTCATTAGTAATTAAAATACCTAAAGCTAGACTAAACCCACTAGCTGAGCTAATATGTTTGTATTAAAAGTACGTTCACGTCGGTAGTGAGATTCGAATCTAGTCGACTAACGACTACTCGATTAGAAGTCCAAGGCTTTATCCAAGGGGTAGCCAACCCCCAATTCTTCATGATTATTTTATTGGGCATGTTTTAAAAATAAAGTCTTTTATTGGAGAAAACGAGAGATCTAAGACAGCAATACTCTCTTAATTCTCTGTTTTTTAGTTATTAATGTCTTAAAACAAATTGCTACAACAAAAAGTTTACATATCTTTGTTTCAGGACGCAATGATTGCACGAAGCATGATCGAAGTTGAACGATATAATTAAACATTATAATAAGTCATTCACACGTAAAATGTCATGTATCTGAAGTATAAGATACGTTCCGTGCTTAAGATATGCATAACAGAAAATTATGATATTTACTCTATAGATAGCGAATGTTGCTGAAAGTTTTGTATCAATAGTTCTAAATGGCCAAATTAAAAATAAACTGGAAGGCCCTTAAGTTCTGGTGCAAAATTAAGGACAAACTGCGACGCCATATGATCCGCTGCAAATTGGTGAAGTTGCTTGATCGGGTACTGTCCTTTATAAGACCCTTTTACGTTCCTTTCATTTTATTGAGCTTGTGCTATTTATTATACCTTTACCTACAACCTACATCACCATGCACCTTTGTGTTCCGGCAAATATTCCTTTGAAGATACAGTTCTGCTGAAAGATACCTACTTAGTTTTTCTAAAGGAATTAGTTACAGTGTTTTAGCAAACAGAAACGCTCTTTACGTAATAACTGATTCCCGGTGGTTACATTATATAGTGAATCTAGATATTATCAAAGCTAGTGTGTTTGTAGAATCAAAAGACTCGTTTGCACTGAGATGAATGTTGTATAGCGTTTTCAGTAATTATAATTAATAAAATACATATAAATATTATTCTGTTCATTTATTTTTTATTCTTTTGCTTAACGATATGAAATAATAATTAGTAGTTACATTCACCTAATGCTCTACTAGATTTTAGCAAACAATTTTGCTTATTTTAGCACAGATTTTATAGACAAAAATTATAAATATAACGTATAGGAAAAGTATACAGACATAAATAACATTGTACTCTTTAACAACAATGACTTGATGTCGAGTATGAGTGCAGGCTAGAATATTTCCTTCTATTTCCATTGTATTGTTAGTTAGTTATGCAAAATATTAATACAGTATGCAAGATGACCTCCAACCACCCTGAGGTATTACCTGGGTGTGGTGGGCATCATGGACCTGCCCGCCACCTGATCAGCCCCAGGTCCGAGAAGCGCCTCTGTCTCTTGTATCGGTCACCCCTTAAGGGAACAGTATGGTCAAAAATGTAGAATTACCTAAAGGGTAAGTCTTTTCTTGTAATGGCCTCTCAAACGGCAGGCCGAAACCACGGCGGGGCGCGATTGCACGTGAAAGTGATTCGCACGGCTGCGCCGACTGTGGCTATGTCGAAGAACACCGTGGTAGGTTTAGTCGGTATTACCGGGATTTGCCCACGGTGAGCACGACATAACCTGACCGTGAAACCGCGGCGAAGTATGCGTGGAAGCATTCCCGCCACGTAAAAAATAGATATAAAAACAGTAGGATCTCATTCAGCAACCACAGTGTAGAGTATCAGAAAAGACTTTCAATTTGTAATTTAAATGATTTACCTCTAATCAATACGTATAAATATAATTTTAAGTAACAACAACTACAGATCGATAACTAAATATTATACTGGGTTTTTCTATCATTTGGAATTCACTTTTCCATAAATAATGTTATGAGAATATTGTAGTCGATTCAATCATATTGACAATTATTTAAAAATATTTTCTTGTAATTGTAGGGACATTGCTGCCGCATTCGTTTCATATAGTCAGGCGCAGTTATGTGTTAGTGATGCGCGGCAGTCGTCTCCCCGCAATCACTCAATCAGTTCGTAGTTCAATAAGTATTAATTTTATTTGTAACTGGTACCAGTATGTATATACCGATACCTAACAGAACTTGATTGATGTAGGGGTACATAATCATTGACGTCGGAACCTTTATCTACTTTAAGGAGATAGCATGCTCTGACTACACATATACTTAAAATAGAATAGAAGAAACAAATATAAGTCCATTATAAAAAATAATATAATTATCAGTATGTAGCTATTTTAGATAGAGCAATATTTTATAAGGTAACGTTTTTTAACATTTAATATGCAATGACGTTTTTAATATAACGGCCCTAAATGGTGTCATCTCTCTTCTGAAGCTGACGTAAAAGCCCTCGGGGCATTTTGCAGGCTTAGGGCTATACCTATTTTATTGCTTCTAGTGACAGACAAATAAGCGAGTCGCTTAATAGGAAATGGTTACAAGTTTAGCTGATAATGTCAATGATATACTCATCTAAGCCGTTTCTTATCTGACAAACGACAGGTTATCTAAATTTAAGATTAACTCTACTCTAACTCTGTTTAGTTAGTTTAGCAATAATGACCACGGCAAGCCAGAAAATTTGAGCTGCCGTGGAAACTGCAACGAACTCTATCAAAAGTATAAAACGACTGTTGTGCATAAGGTCGCGTTGGATTTCTGACCGACACATAATGCTATTGTTTCAGTAGTAGCACGGTACTATGGCTGGTCGATGTCAATAGAGTCACAAATTATCACGGAGTAAACCATAGCTGTCATATATCTCTGCCTACCCTTCAGGGGATATAGGCCTGATATTATGTATGTATGTATTATTATATATGAGAAGCTGGACATTTTATTCTACTGTCGGCCTTAGCAAAGACACAACAATATATATTTATAAATACAACACGGACACGGACATGATGTTAGTATCTAATATATACAGCAGAACGCCTAATCATTCAAGAATTCGTACTTTTTGGCACAAAATCCACATGAAATGCTTCGCCATAAGTTATTAATTTGTTAATTGCATAACATAATATTACCTACGTCTATTTTTCAAACCACTGCACTACATATTATTACCCAATATTGATTTAATTGTATTTTTGCTGTTATCATATACCGATAGGTTTATAACTCTCCTCTAAAGTGAAAATTTTCTCTTGTTACGATATAGTGCTGTGTAATACATATAAGTATACCATATTAAAGTGGTGTAGTGTTCAAAGACTTGTACCAGTCGCTCGAGGCTTCGTAGGACAGATCAAAGCAACTGCACTTTGCAAGTAATAATAGCTTTAATATCATATTTGTAATTTTGATGTTATTTTAGATTTTATATAGTTAGGTTTTTGTAGCTTTTTGCAATCTGAATAAATTGTATCGTATTATCTTTTACAGTTGACAGTTTGGTTGTAGATTATTTTTTAATTTCTATTTACAATAATGTGATAGCGGCTGTGTAGGTTCGAATAAATTGTCAGCATATGGAGACCACGCTGTCTAACGTTAAAGCATTATTACTGCATGTGCGTAAGAGACAAAGGTATTGACTCTCTAAAACAAAATTTTAACTTTTAATAGTAGCCATTTTCTAATCACTAGATCGTTGGAATGCCAAGTATAGGTCTCGAGTTTAATGCCTAGACGCGCATCTTTGACTTTGCAAAGGTATAGGTACTTAAAGGTAGGAAAACATCGTGAGTGACCCTGTAAAACATATGAAGTCTGTCAACCCGCACTTGGCCAGGATGGTGGACTTTGGCCTTACCCTTGACAGACTGAAAAGAGGCACGTGCCGAGTAGTGGGACAGGTATCTTCAGGACCCGAGTAGATTAGGTTTCGGGGGGAGAACTACGGGTCTCCCCTTTTGGACCAGGGTACTGCGGGGTCAGGAAGCCCACTGCGCCTCGAAAGGCGTGTTCTATCGACCGCTGACTAGAGTGCGCGGTGCCTGACATTGGTGTTGGACTCGCAGGGATAAGTGGTTGGCCGCTGAGGACGACATGTTCGTTTGCTCGGCAAGCACGTTGCGTTCGAGCGTCGGACTCAGGCGCGACCAGTGCGAACCAGTTGGTCGCATGAGGCACGGAGTTGCCTTTAGCGAAGTGGCAGTGTGGTTTCACTGCCGCAACGCATCTCGGCGCTTGCCTGCTCAGCAAGTAAGAGTCATAGCTGCAGTGACTCGGGCCACACCCGGCTTGTAGGCCTATTTGGGTAGGCGTACGGATGTATGTCGGGAAGTGAGCGTACCTTACACAGCTCCGGTACCATACTGGAGATATAGGAGGCGGCTTCTCCGTCGGCTTCAGCGAGGTTTTCGTTAGCAACTCCCTGAGTTGCGGGTGGTGAGCGGCTTTATTGCTCCGGTACCTATCTGGAGAATAGGTCACTACCTATTCTCCAGATAGATTCTCCTCATGCCCAAGTAACACTTCTCTTGGGCATGAGGTAGCTCGCTTACGAGAACCGGATCTCTGAGATTAGGGTCTCCACCCCAGTCGGGATTTGGGGACAAGACCTGTCTATAACTGGTCCCGGAAGGTGCTCTCGGGCGCTGGAAGGTACAGAGGCGCCTCTATTATAACCTAAAGGTTGGTGTAGGGGAACGCTATATCATAAACTGGGATAGTCGTAGAGAAAGGGGATATTTTATTTTCTGCACGTTTAAGATACGGTGGCAAGCTATCAGATACTGAAACGCAAACGTAACAATAATACATTTCAAAAGTAAACTTTTTATAATAGTTAATAATAAGGGCTTTATTTATATTGTATCATTGCCTGTCATACCCCGCCACATATGTAAGTTTTATTTCTAGTTCTACGTAGTTTAATAAGAGTATTCACAGATTTAATATTGCTGTGATCTACATAGCGTCTAGAAAATTCCCTATCCAAAACTTATACGAGTTTCTATAAAACTTGGCACAGAGACGCATAAGCTAAACTTTAAATTTATCGACGTCGTCGACCACTTCAATCTCTTGTAGATATTACAAGACGTGTACAGCTGAGACATTTTAAATTATAGCTACTTACTTAATCTCTGTGCTCGGTTAAAATAAAGCTTTAATACCTAGATATTTTAGTGATTTCGGCGCCTAGTGACAGTTATAAGATTTATGATAATGGAATATGTTTGCAACGATTTCGGTTAAATTAGAGATAAATTTACTTGTTCGAGGCTGCGAGCCTTCTCGCCGGATCGATGCCATGGGACCTGGAAGCGGCGCTCCTGGCGTCGCTCTATCGTTGGCGCCAGGAGGCGCTAGTTCGGGGCGAAGGACCTGTTTTTCCCGCTGTCGAGGCGGCAAGGTCCGAGCTCCGCCAGGTCCTAGTGGCGAATTGGAAGGAGCGACTTGTGCACCCCAGTGCCGGGCACGCCACGATCGTGGCGGTAAGTCCCGTTTTTGAGGAGTGGCTGGAGAGGCGGCATGGCGCCCTCACCTTCCGGCTGACACAGATGCTGACTGGCCACGGTTGTTTTGGCCAGTTCCTGTGTCGTATACGCCGGCAAGAGACGCCCGGTTGTCACCACTGCGGCGACTGCCGCGACGTTGTTGAGGACACGGCGCTGCACACTTTGGCGGTTTGCCCCGCCTGGACATCGCAGCGCCGTGAGTTGATCGCGGCAGTCGGATCGGTTGCCCTCTCGCTCCCGGCCGTAGTTCAGTCTATGGTCCGGAGTGAGAGGTCGTGGAACGCCGTCGCCTCCTTCTGCGAGGAAGTAATTTCCATCAAGGAGGCGGCGGAGCGGGAGAGGGAGCGTTTAAACCCTCTCCCCAACCGCAGAGCCGGGCGCCGGAGGGCGCGCGACGACCTCCAGCCACCCTGAGGTTTGACCTGGGGGTGGCGGGCTTTGTGGGCCTGCCCGCCATCCGTTCAGCACCAGGTCCGAGAGGCGGCGTGCGTGTTCCCACGCGCGCCTCTGTGTCGAGTCCGTCTCCCCCCTAGGGGGGAGACAGTAGGGAATTTTTGAGGGAGTCCTCTGGGTAGGTCTCTTTGGGTAGTGGCCTGCCGTTTCATACGGCGGGCCGAAACCTCGGCGGGGTCGCGACCGCATGCGAAAGCGATTCGCGCGGCCCCGCCGATAGTGGTTTTGTTGAGGAACACCGTGGTAGGTTTAGTCGGTATTCCGGGAGGTACATTATTTCTTTTCCATCTTCTTTTACCCCGGCGAGATTGCATTCCACCACGTAAAAAAAAAAAAAAAAAAAAGAGATAAATTTACTTAATAATATGAAAGTTGCTTTGGCTTGAGAAGAGGGATATGCGTCAAACCCACGTAAAAAAAAAAAAAAAAAAAAGTATTTATTTGCCAAATGCCATCATGTATCACCAAGACCAAAACAACTTTCAATCACAAGTGTTTCTATCTGTTCTCATTACAAAAGTCGTATTCGTTGTTTGAATGTTTGTAAAGTCCCCCGCGATGCAGAAATTATTCCTAGTGCGGCAGTTGTATTTTTTTTTTTTTTTTTTTTTTCAAACACAAAATAATTTGCTAAAATTAATTCATGATTTTGTGGTTTAAGCGATCACCTCGACGTCACTAAGTTTTATGTATTTAAGCGACACACGAAAACCTTTGTGTGATGCACGAAAAGTTGTTCAGTGTCTGGGTGTTCTTTATGTCCACTTTTTAAACTGATTAATTAGCCGAAAACAATGCACTGTGAAAAATATATTGTATGTTGGCTTCAGAGCTCGACAGTTGGTGAACATGAATCTATCAGGTTGTCAACGTCTATAAGTATATTAGTATATATGTTGTAAACTTTTAGGAGAAATTCTTTGCGTACTGAAATAATTTGTTTACGTAACAAACTTCTCCGGCTTCACTGAGTGAAATCAGAATGTCTAAAGACGTCATTACAAAAGTTTTACATGAGCCTGTCTTCACCTTCTTAACATCATTACATCTTAGTCAATATTGTGTCAAGGACTTACGTTATAACAACTTTCTGCGTAAAAGGTTCTTATCAAAAAAGTTACAAGTCTTAAAAAACGGTAATTTGGCTACTTCTTAATAAGGAACAAAGAAGCGCAAATAAAGAATTATTAAATATATTTATTTTTTGTTCATATCGTATGGAATTAATGTGCAAAGTAATTTTATTAACTCAATTATTATATAGGTAGGTACTTCATATACTACAGATCGTAACACTCAGTCAAAGGCACATGTCACAGTATTACGCTGTTTTTTTTACAGATTAACGCAAGTGAGCTACTTTATAAAACCCTTTAATAAATTATGATAAATAAGATCTCTCTTTTACCGAATTTAAAATGGGCTTGAAAATGAGGAGGTACATTCGTTGGTTGTCTCCGGTAATGAGCTATTAATGAAGAAATATCCAATTGTAATGAGACGTTACTAGGCGGCAATTCATTTTATAATAGTGTTTTTGTATTTAATTTTGCATTATTTACATTTGTGTAACAAACAAAACTAATAAAGTACCTTATTATATATATTTATTAAAATAAGATGTCAAGCAATTTGGGCTATACATTACTAGTTATCTTGTCAATCCCACCATCTAAGCAAAAAAGCTTAGATTAGGAGCGCCATTCATGGTAGGGATTTTCAAATAATGGTTGGAAAGTGCAACCTACCTCGCTCCAATGGGCCTCAATCATTGGAATAGAGAAATTGTGATAATACCAAACAACTCTAATGATGCGCTAAACCTGGAGGTTTAGTTTACGTACTGCAACTCAGGTAACACAGATATGGATATCTGTGTTACCTGAGTTGCAGTACGTTGTTTCGAAGCCAAATTATATTATGCTGCAAATGAGATTTGTCTCACCTTTAGTCTGGTCATCAAGTTAAAATACGTTTGAATTACATCCATATTTCACTTCTTTATTCAGGTTATCTTCCGCGCGCAGTACTAAACTCAAAGTCTAGCTAATGCTCGCTTGGGATGTTCATTACCAGTTTATTACCGTCACTAGCATCCCTTCTGAATGGGTCGACTATAATCTACACGTTTTTTATTCCTAAGGACTGTTGACCGTTATTAATACTAAATATACGAAGAGGTTGCTAATATTTGTTTTTTAGACATTTGGTATAATCAAGTTTTATCTTTTTTACCACACGGTATATTTTATTATTCTTCCTTTTATATTAGGTCTAATTAGTAGTAGTTGTAAACTATATATGTAAATAGGTAAAGACAAAACAGTTTAGTACTTTTTCTCCTTTGGTAGTCAAATGATTGTTTTATAGTTATTGGCGAGGATCATTTCATACACAAATTTCTAAATAAGCAGTTAGTTTTAAAAAGCAATAAATTCATATAATTATGTTTACCAAATTTTTTTAATAAGGGCAATAATAAAATTTAGACCACTGGACGTATACTAGTAATTAAAAATCACTCAGATATGCAATCATATAACTGCATTCCAAAACAAAATTAGATCAACAAGTTACATAGGTGTTCTAGTTCTATTTCTACTCATTCATTTACACCTAGAACGAACTTAGGAACTAGTCTGGCTTCGAGTGTAATTAAAACGTGTAATCATTCATATTGTTTACTGGCGACACTGTAAGTTTTCAAAGTGTATTAGTTGTACTGGTGACGCACGGACTAATTAGATTTCATATTGATATTATTTTACAGCTAATTTACTTGAAATTGTTTCTATCCTTATTATTATTATTAAATTGCTTAGCGCCTTTACATTAAGTGAAAATAATAATAAAACCACCTTTGATTAAAAGTCTCGAAAGCCCTTTTCACGTTGAACCCATGTCTCCGTGTAAGCCTCCCAAAGGGCCAGGTATTTTCTAATATAATATGTTAGAAAGTACCTGTGATAAGAGAAACATAATAATAATAATAAACACCTCTGGGGCAGTCATTATCTCATCATGAGACTAACGGGATCTCGGAGAGCATAGTACTTTAGCTTTTAAAATATCACCTTCACCTTGTGATATAAACAAAAAAATGTATCACCAGGTTAACGTAAACCGCACAAACCGCAGGGCAGCTTGTGGCGAGCTGAATGTGAGTGGCAAAACTGCGGTCCTGAATGCCTCAGAGAGTCGGTTAGGGCAAGCCGGGGGCTTACCTTCACTGGTTGGCAGGTGTGGAACTTCAAGAGCACCCGTAGGACAACTCTGGCTTGCCTTGGTCGGCCGGTTAGAGGCAGGCCGTTAGAGCTATATTATGCTTGGGGGTGGAAGTGTCATTTTCAAGGGCATAACTACGGGGAAACCCACTCCAGGTCTCCGTTTTCACAAGACCCGCTCGACACCACTAGCCGCTCACACCGGTGGTGCCCCCTGCTATTTTTAAGGCCTGTATGTCTATAGCGACTATTCAGGGGGCCCATCTAGAGAGTCAGCGAGTCACCGTCTGCCATTCCAACTTTGTACTGAGACAGTATATCAGGCAGACGCCGTTTTTTAACTATAGTTTGCATTTTACCAAGCCATTAAACACCCAACCCCATAGACCAGAATAATTAGATTCCATATGTAGCAATAGTCTCCTACACCTGCCGCGGCTACTGTCTTGGTAAGTGTCCCATCTCACTTCAACTTAAATCTCTCGAAGGGCCTCTGTATGTTGGACCCATGTCCCCGTGTAAGCCTCCCAAAGGGCTGGGTATTTTCCTAACGAATTAGAGAAAATACCCGTAAACAAATAATAATAATAATAAATTATTCATAAAAAACCAAATGTATGTACAAAGAGTGCAACTTTAACAAATTTCTTGTTTTAATTATTATAAACATAATTGTACACGCTATGTGATCAATGTCCTCCATGCAAGGAGAATGCTGTGTTACAGGGGTCATCCAACCGTCCGTTAATTAATATTTTAATGCTCTGTTTTATGTGTAATAAATATGTATGTTAAGCTGCGTTTTGTTTTTAAAAGACTAGTCTCGCTTTAGGGATAAATCCTGTGTCGCGGGGACCCTTACAAACATTTAAATAACGAAAACAAATAACACCTGGGAACAGCTATATGTGATTCACACAAGTTTTTGTGCTATCATACAAAACTCGGTGCAATGGCAGTAGGGAGGCAACCTCTTAAACCACTACGCCACCCGTGCAGACGAAGTTTGTACAGTTAAGGTTTCTTACAAATAATTAATAGTAGTATAGATAAGATATTGGATTTATCATCGATGATCGTTCAAATTTCATTCATTGCATTATCATAAAAAATATAAGTTGATCGGACTAGAGTTAACTTAAGTATTTACAAATATTAAAACAACGGATATAAGAACAACAAGATACCAAACAAATATTAGTACCTAGATCACGTAATCGAAACACAAATTCACATTTCAGCGTAATGGCAAAATGATCGCTGAACCCACTGCGACATCCGTCCAGTTAATAAAATAAATAACCAATGATTTTTAAATAAATGGCAGCTGGTAACTCCTAATATTGTTATCATCCTACCAATAGCTATACACAAGAATATAAAAATATATCTAAAACCAACACATTACCTTCAATCCTAACTAATACTATAAATGCGAATAAGAGTTTGTTTGTTTGTTACGTTTTCACGCCTTAACTACACAACCGATTATCATGGAAATTCGAAAACGCGTTGTCAGAAGTTCAAAAAAAAAACAGAGTACCATTAATTCAGAAAAAAGTACTATGTCCGAGAGAAGTCTTGGACAGAAATTAGTTAAAAATATTTTCCTAAATTAGTATGTTTTGTGGACCGCTCACCAAGAACGTGTGTCAGTTACACGCACTGCTAATTAAGCTGGTATGGCGATACCATGTAATCAACGCTTTGAAAATAGCACCGCGTCTAACACAAACATTACGCGGTGCTAAGTACGATCATTATGTCGTTATGACAAACATAGGCAATGGATGTTGCTGACTGAATTTGATACGTATGCTGGAGATTATACGTCTTGGCTAGAAGTAATCAATACAAATCACGTGATAAATGATTGTGTTAAATGTATTTTATGTATAAGCACTCTTTACCTACCAGCCATGGTAGGTATACGTTTGCGCCCTATCGCAAGATCCCCAGTTTGATTGCTGGGTGGGCTAAAGTCTTATTGGAGTTTGTATTGGGCAATTCTTAGTAGCAGCACGGAGTCTAGCAATGCAATGTTTGCAACGTGTAAACAAAATGTCTATTAGCGGCCATGCATATTGCTAGACTTCTTGATACTATTGAGAATTTATTTTCACTATAATCTGGATTCTAGGCTAAAAATGGGTTTCATACAATTCATCCTACATCTACGGGAATACAGGTAGCTGTGAATGTAACTATTAATTGCTAGTTGTAACTAAAATGGTACTTCAGTTTTACTCAAAGAGAAAACGTTCTAAGAAAGCATTAATAACGAGGAAAATTAGCATTTTGTTATGCTAATTTTGCAGCATCGCCTAGTATGCGTGAACAACAACGCGAAAAACCAAAAGTGTGCTCAGAAACGGCGATATCGCATAGTGACGTCACAGACTCCAAAGCTTTGCATGGATGCCTTTGAAGGATAAGGTTGATTTGGTTTGATGTTTCAGAGTAACGAAAACCATACTAACATAATGATTATAACCAACCGCCTTATTTACGAAGACGGTTAACACCTTTGTTTATATAAATTACTAACTTTTATTTTATATTGTTATAACTCTTACCATGTAATATTTTTGTTTCGCTAAGTATAACAAAAAACAAAGAAAGTCGTAACATTAATTTAGCTCAATTCTGCACGCGTTTCAGAATGCACTGTTAACTGTCAAAAGTTTTAACGGAACACTCGAGATGTAAACGTTTTCGTGTTTGAACGTGTTCTTATGCCCTTTTATTTTAAGCTTTTGATTTTAGGTTCCTCGTAGAGGGACAAGCCTATTACTGTCTGTCGGACACAGTTTTAGTCTCTGCGCGGCTATTGGGAGTTTCATGACACAAAAACCCTATAACACTTTGCCTGACCTAAGACCTTATACAGCTCTGTATTCAATATCTACTCACACACTCTGCGCCACTGAGGCAGTCTATTGCTCCAATACGCTTGATTAAATTGATACTATCATAAAACCTTCTCTAACTTAAGTTCTTATTTTATTTCGGTACAAAATTGGATTAGGTCGTCATTATGGAGGCACGTAAAAGCTCGAGAGTTCAATTGTAAATAATTAATGCAGACTTCCTGCTTCAGAAATCTAATTGGCTCTAGATGACTACTTTACAAAGAAGTACTTAGTGTTTTTATAGGTAAACATTGAACTAGCCCGTAGTTAGTAATTTAGAAACGATTTTCTGGCACTCAGCGGCATTCAATATTCAGTGGAGCTAATTGGCCTGGGCAAATATCTTCCTAAAAGTATTCAGAAATTGCATCTCAAAGTATACCTGTCCCTTTTGCTTAAAATGTGATAGCAAGAATTTGGAAATAGCAGTATATTTTGCTATTTGCCACGTTTTCTCTTAAGTAAAGTGAATGAGTTCATCAATGCGATGAGTGATTCATGCTTATTGCTCGCCGGTAAATTAATAGTAGAATTTAAGTAATTAATAATTCCGTGGATGAAGTCGAATTTGAAAGTTCGTGGCATTTAAAATACACAGTTAGAGAATTGTATTACAGAAGAAAAATAAACGTTAAATGTAGTATCAATCACGTCGTACTTAGACAGATTTTAGCTGCCATTAATGTTTTCAAATATTATTACTTTTATTTTGTATTAACTCTTTTAAAACAAATTGATCAGATCCTGAGACCGCTCTTAAGTTTATATTTCACACAAATGATAAAGATATTGAATCGCGTTAACTCGTTTACTACTTTTTGAGATTTAGTCTTAAAGCATACAGAAAATTAAAATCTTTTCTACAACTGTGACAAGTTTACCAAAGGAATGTTATAAAATAGGTTTGTTGTACTCCACGTTCCCTTTCATCAGTGTTAAATGTAAGCATTTTAATTTATAACCTCTTTAAGATCAGTTTAAAAATGAGGGCCTTTCATTTTATACATATTCCACTACTAGCTGATATATGTAGAGGAATACTTGTAAAGGCCTTTCAGAATATTCTGTGTTTGAAACATAAATATAGTATTAGGTATATCGTTTCAGAATTTCCTTTCAAGCTAAATATTGCTCAGCTATTCTGATGCTAAAAGTACCCTACAATTAATTAAAACATTTTAGCAAACGATTTACCTTCTAAACACTTAGGTTTAACGGTTTCTTTGAGTCTCCTAGATTAAGTGCTCTCGACGGTACAAGGATTATAACTATTCATGACACACAGCAAAACTGATTATGCCACTTGCGGCTTACTGCAGCACTTTGTTGGAAAGTCGAGTAAATTAGTCCTAGCTGAATACATTTCTAGATGTTTCATTTGAATAGAGACGCACGGTTGAATATTTTTATATAAAATTAAAAAATATACTGGATGCAATTGAGGTGGGGAACTAGTATATTATTATCGATCTTTAACTGTCGGAAGCTCATTTTTTACACAGCCGAGATACTGCAGCATGCTAGCTACGCTGACGAAGCATGATTAGTTTCATCCTAGTAATATTATAAATGTAAGAGGTTGTGAAAATACTCGAATGTTTGTTATTCAATCACGCGTAAACTGTTAAATAGGTTTAGAACACATTGGCTTACAAGTAGAATACATAATTGATTTTATGTTCTTTCTGTTTGGAAAAGACAACTTTCGCTCTATAAATTATCCGCGTGTCGCGTGGGCCTTTACAAACATTTAATCAACGGACACAAATGATACCTAGACTCGCGACAACCATTTCTGGATCTGACAAAATATGTTGGTCGTATGTCGTATAGAGATCGAATCCACAACACATTGCGCGGTAGTGGCGAGACAACCAATTAAACCACTACGCCGTGCAATTATAATACCTTTTATCACAAGTTATTTTTCTTGGTATTCACGTGCTTAACAGAAAAACGATTATTGTTGAGGTCATATTTCAAGTTAAGAGAATCAGAGGGTATAGTTAAAGCTATAAGTGGATAAACTCATAGGAGTTTAATATCATAGGATTGTTCTTGCAGAATGACAAGAGCACATATATAAGCACCGATATTGATTATTGTCTTATCATTTTATGGTGTTCCATAATAAAAGGCATCTTTGTTTACAAGGTAACATTATTTAGGTAAATGTAGGTGACATCACTGCTGATCGGTAATTAATTCCAAAATCATGAGAGGAATCACTTTAAGCTGATATAAATTTATAGCTGTAAGATACCATGACTAAAGGCTACCTTTACAAATACAAACACGTTCCACCTAACCCAAACCCGTGGCATGAATGTAAGGATTCATTTCGAAATACACAGATAATCATTTATTAATGTCAACTTTAAGTTGGAGTCAAATTAGTTTTTATGTATCAGCATACATAAAAACTAATTTGACTACCGTATATCCAAAGGATCTTTTCAAGTCGAATAGTTTTTATCGTATTAAAGCTATAATACAATTATAAATGTTATTTATACCCTGAAGATTAATAAAATTACTGGATAATTGTGTAGATAAATATAATATCCAATTCTAATTATAATTAATTAAGCAGCGCTAGTATCAGTAGAAAATATTATTTTATGTATAGGTTTACATTTGAAGATAAAAAAGGTGGGTAGCAGAAGAAAATGGGTGGTCTGATGAGTCAGTCAACATGAAAATGTTTTTCGTAACTGTATTTTTTCATAATTCCGCTCATGACCAGCATTAAGCGGCGAAACTCAATTATTAGAATAAAAGACCAGACAGAGAAAGGAAGCAAAAGGCCAGCTATTTTACAGAGAGACTAGAGTATGCTGAATCAATAGCTCAAGACGCCGGAGCATTCAGCCAACAATATTGCAATCAAGCTGGTAACTAGTTTGATTGCAATATTCTTGCAATTAGGATCTAGCTGACCATATTTCGTCTAAAAGATTTTTCGTGTGTAATATAGTTGAAATGAAAATGAAAAAAGGGTTTATTTAGTGTTTAAAAACATGTTACAATCATTTAATACTTCTCCCAGATCATTAAACTATTTATATAAATTAAAATTATTGATCCTACACTTTCTCATACATAAATGAAAATAAAATTTCGTTTTGACTTTTAAACAAAAATACTCTAGATTATATGATGTAGAAACAAAGGATGATGTAATACTTCCAAAAAAAAGGTCGCTCTATAAATCCGCACAAACACCTATTCGAATAAGTCAAGTGTAGTAAAGGTAAAATAGTATCCATACTATAACCATACATGTTTATTGTTCAACATTTACATACTCCGTATTTGAGTTAGATGTTTAAAATTCAATGCTTGCTTTCCCTTTGGCCAAAAATAACCAGAGTGGATATAAGAATAAAAAAGTTATAGGAACATAAGCGCAACCTTAAAAGCTTAGTAGTTTGTATTTACCTTTTTTTACCTCACGTGACTTAAATATATGATTAGCACAATATGTTTTTATATTAGTTACTTTCATGGATATAGGTAGTACTAACGTACTCAAATACATGATTTCTTCATTCATGGATATTATGTGCCACTTGATAACAAAACATGTTGTTCAAGACAAAAGATTAACGTATCGTTAATGAACATACATACATAAATTCCCGCCTGTTTCCCAGAGAGGTAGGCAGAGACTACGGATTTCCATTTGCTACGATTCTGACACACTTGTCTGGCTTCCTTCACTTTTATCTTCCTCATACACGCTCACCGGTTTAAGGTGTTCTTAACCTGGTCTTTGTCCAAAACGTCTCCGATCTGATCAAGAAACGTTCGCATAGGTCTGCTTCTTGCGACTTTTCCATTCACAAAATAAACCTAAATAATATTTAATTCGTGGTAAAAGCCGTCGCGCATCTCATCTACATTAATTTTAATCTTTTCAATAGGTCATCTATCATCGCATTATCTGGGAAATTAGGATTTTATGTCATTATTGTTACCATTTTCTTATAAATATTGTTTCAATTGTGTAACATACATTTCAGGGACACGAAGTGTAATGGCTAAACGTAATTAAATTTATGATAATGAAATAAGTTTGCTTAAATTTATATTTGCTTCAGCCAGACGCCGCCTTACTGTATCCGTACTCAGATTCTTTCCACCAGCTCGTAAATGATGATTGTTGACAACATATAGCGATCCTCCCACGTCATCGTGTACCTTGTACGGCCTGTTCCTAGTCTTAGAAGATTGGGTCCAGTTTCATGGAAACGCTGGAGTACTCGTTGAACTGTAGAAAGAGTCACACCAAAGTTCTCGCTGCATTTCGCGGACTGTGCCCATCTTCAAGCATTGTGAGGATCCTGGTACTTTCTTCAGGGGTTAACGACATGATGACTTCAGAATAATAACATTTATAAGGCAGATACACCATATTTATAACTTTTTTATAAAAAAACAAACGCTAAACAATTGATTTGAATTTTTTGGTACTAAATTCAAAAATATTTTACATTTCAGATTTTTAATAGAATTATCAAAAATCAATAACAAGGTTTTATATATTATTTTATGTGGCATTAAATATTCTTTAATTTAGTATTTATTTCATAAAGCTAAGTCAGGTACTTTTGAAAATATTGAAGATTTTCTAACAGACTCTTTTTCTAGATTTATTTACTATTTATTATTTATATATATAGCATTATAGATAGGAGTTGTTGAAACAAATATTTAATCTTAAAGTAAATTTCAATATATAGTTTATTTATATCAATCACGTGCAATATATTGTGCTATGTGATAAGACAGTGGGAGGTAAATCGCCTTCCATGTCAGAAGTCACGTTGTAAACTTACGCAATCGAGGCTTTACGAAGGCTGTTTTAGACATCTTTATTTTTGCCTCTTCAAGAGATTTTCTTTATTGCCTATAAACGTGATACAAAAATAATATTTGTATAACAATCGTTATTGTTGTTTTGTTTTATTTATAGTTTGTAACATTGCGGAATGGTGCCCACGGATTAAACAGAAAATAACAAGATAATTCAATTCGTGCTTTTAAGATTAAACATTTTACAAATTGAAAATTCGTAGGTAGCTTACAGGAATGTCTGAGTTTCTTATTTGGTTTTTATTAAAGGGTGGAAAATAAAAGAGTCGCCAGGGAAGTTTACAAACTTTTAAACAACGGACGCGATGAACATCCAGACTCATAACCACTATTTATGGATCACATAATATTTTATCTTATTGGGGTCGTGGGACTGGCCTGGATACTTCTAATACATGCATCAAGTATGGTGGTTACTAATCTTTACCAATTAAATAGTACAAGTTAGATGACTGCAACGGTGAACACGTAAACAAAGATAGCGGGATGTCTATAAAATATTTAAAAAGGACTGGCAGGGGATAGCTTGCAACAAAGAATTGTATAAATCCAAGGATTTTTCCCTGCCTAGCAATCGTAACTACCCAAAGATTAAAAAAGGGGATTGAGCCCACAACAGTTATTGACTAATAGCAGCGAGACCTCCTCGTATGCGATACGTGCTATCTTTTTATATGTTTAAGAAACTTATCTAGTAAATTACAATTATATAAATGAACACTATACATAGTTGCCTCTTAGGCAACCTAAAACGCTTTAACTACTTACTATATTCAGTAACATGTGTGAGGTGTTACAATTCATAATTATAACACCCACTTGATTAATTAGTCTAGCGAGTTAGCTCTAACTTGTTAACATAATGCTTATATTAAACGTCTAATATTAAGTACTTTTTTTGCCAAGAAAATACCTTTATTGGGTACATATGAAGTATTATTTTTTAAGTGTTTATATGCATCTAAAATAGGTAGGTATATTGACGGGTTTGGGAAACATTCAGAAGAGACCACAGATAAAAATCACACAAATCTATATAAATTAAGTAGGTGCTGATAAACATATTAAATACACACCCTGAAACTAAATACTTTCAGAATCAAATACTAGTCTCGGGTTCGATTTTTGGAAGGTTAGGCCAAAGTACACCGCGCTGGCCCAGTGCGGGTCGGCAGACTTCACACATCCCCGAGAACATTATGTAGAAGTCCCGGACACTGCAGTTTCCTCACGATGTTTTCCTTCACCGTTAAAACGAGCGATAATTAATTATTTAATAGGCACATAACTTCGAAAACTCACGAGGCCTATTTTTGTTAAAACGAAAGTCGAAAGTGAGATTTGTTATTATTCTTACTATCATTCTTGTTTTTCTAAAATACCTCTTTCAATAAAAACACGTTAATATTTTTTTTTAAGAGATGTAAAAATGTCTTCCGTTTCCTATTTGGAGACCGTTGACACGTATAAGTCTTGAGTTAGATTCCAAGGCACGGCACTTTGATTTGCAACATATTATGTGCGTATTTAATAGATAATTATCGTTTTCCTTGACTATAAAGGAAATCATCATTACGGAACCTCCATAATGTTCTCAAAAATGTGTGAAGACTGCCCTCCCTCCACTGGGCGAGCGTGGTAGATTTTGGCGTTACCCGTTTAACACTGAGAAGAGGCTCGTGCCCAGCAGTGGTAGTTTAAGTAATATTACTATAGAATTATTATTGTTATAATAGGACTAGCTTTTGTACGCGGATTCCCTTGCGTAAGTTTAGGTTAAGTTAGGTTTGTAACAGTGCGACGTGCGTATGCCCACGTGCGCTTCTATGCTGTGTCTTCGTTTTCCCACAAGGGGACAGTAGGAGTATTTTCTCTAAATAGTATAGGTCGATTTGAGTAGTGGCCTGCCGTATCATACGGTGGGCCGAAACCTCGGCGGGGTCAGGTCGAAAGTCAATCGCGCGGCCCCACCGACCCTGGTTATGTTTAGGAACACCGTGGTAGGTTTAGTTGGTATTACCGGGATCATCATTCCCCCGGTGAGTCAGCGATAACCTTTTCATCGCCTCCCCGGACCCAAATAGATAGTTAAGGTGTTAAAGGGTAACAAACAAACAAACTCACATTCGCATTTGTTATATTAGTAAGAATGTGAAACATGAAACTTACAACAACTTACCCTCCTAACTGCCGTGAATGGATCTCTTGTACAGCGGAACTCACGGTTTAATATATTTCCAAAATTAAACGTTACACATAAACCACCGGTGTGCCACAAACATTGCGTGTTTGTAGCACGAACCGATAGTTGTATGTATATGTAACACCATGACACAATTTGCAATCGCTTAAAAGACAAAATTCATTTATATATTCATAGTTGACATTCTGTTTATATTAATGCTGACAGATAGTTTCTTTGTTTGCTACGCTGTAACACCTAGTACTCGACCGACAATCATAAAATTTCACACAAACTTTGTCAGGGGAACAGAAAAGAACATAGGATACCTTTTATCCAGAAAAAAGTACTGTTATTAACCTAACCTAACCTATATTTACACGAGCGAAGCCGTGGGCAAAATCTAGTTAGTTATAATTGTAATAAATTATTTCTTCGATGGCATAGCGATAGTGGAAGCGACAGCTGTAGCTGTAGAACCGCAGCAAAGCAGTCGGTTTGATGTCAGCATTATTAGATATTCATGTTAATAAATTCTCGGTAGAGCTGTGCTCGTTAGATGGCAGAAGGCTTGTCATATATTTTGTGGGACCCAAAGCTATGTCAAATTCTGTAGTAATATTGTACATTTAATATTAACAAAATATTTGTTTATAGTACAATGCTCCGTCGGAATACGTTGACGGCGCAGTTGATACCGCGCTAATTTACGATGTCATAACTTACTCGCCGACACTCACTGTGCCGCTCTTTGGTAATTTTTTGGTTAAAATTAGCTATCTCATTGCAAAAATTGGAGAAATTATTTGCTGTATTAAGATTTGAATAAGATTTTGACTTAGCTATAGTGCACCATAGTTATGATCTACTTTCGCTAAGGCAGAATCTTCAGAAACAGGAATTCCGAAATTAAATTAAATTTAACAAACAGAACAATTTAGCAATTTTGAACTGAATATTATACATGAATATAATATGAAACTGTCTTAAAAGCCATTCAGAAAATTTTGCATGAATAAAAAGAACTAAACTATGGATTGAAAACCGTTCCAGGAATTTATGAATCATTAATGTATGAACTAGCGATGTTCTGTGTAATTGTTATTAAGAAAAATAACGATTGTTTTTGTAAGTTGTCCTACTCCACATCCGAATAATTCGATATTTTTATCGATATATTCCCATAGCTAGTAGAAACACAGTTTATTTATAATTTTATGATAGTATAGATATCGAAACAATAAAATATTAATGTTTTGCTGACGCTTTCGTTTACTACCGATTCCAGATCATAAGGTATAAATCCGGATACTAGATAAAATCCCATTTAATTTATTTGACAGTAAAGTTGTTTACCAAAGTTGTTGTCTAACGTCACTAAAGCGAAATTCCAAATTCCTTTAATAACTACTGTCAGTATTAAAGCATCGACATAACGTTTAAGTTAAGGACTATCACAGTTAGCAATGTGCGATGACGATTTGAATACAATAAATCTATATAGGTAATAGATTTCGCCCACGGCTTCGCTCGCGTAAATGTAAGTTAGGTTAGTAACAGTACTATTTTCTGGACGAAAGGTAGCCTTTGTCCTTTTTTGTTCCCCTGACAACGTGTATGTGAAATTTCATGATGATCGATCGAGTAGTTCAGGCGTGAAAGCGTAACCAACAAACAAACTCACTTTTGCATCTATAATCTTAGTTGGGTTTCCTCTTTACGAATTAATGTGAAGAGGGAACTCTATACCTATCATTATTAAGCATAGTGGGAGCTTTATGTATGGCAGAAGGACACAAATATGAATATATGTTATTGGATTGGACACTCTCAAAAAAGATCGTTATCGTCAGGTGCCGGGCATGAAAGAAAGTCAGCAAGATCGCATCGAATTATGTTTCGAGTACTCGATTATCTTTCGAATAATATGACTGCACGGATTGAGTAGAGGTTTAGTGGTCACCTCGCCAGTGCCATGACTCTGAGTGTTATGATCGTGGATATGGGATCATGCACCTATCAAATAATTTTCAGCAACAATTTACTGACACATCTAATAATAAAAAGATTGACAATATAGAATTCCTCTGGTAAGGAATAGCCACTTCATGACATCCGCGTACTTACACATACACGCAATTTTACTAACAGTATTCCTCTTCGAACACAGAATATAAGCATTATTTTTGGAGAGTTCTGTATAGCCTTTATTTTTCTATTACTATAGTTGGAATGGGCAATTCGAGGGTGCGTGACGGGATCCCCTTTGCCCAATTATTTAATTAAAATAGAATTTCGCCACGTAACGCCGAATTCGATTTAATGCGACACTTTTGAATTACTCTCAAATGCGATAACAAATATTTTTAGCATATTACGAGTATGTTTTCACCACTTTCTCATGCTGGTTATGTATTTTTAATAAGGACACGCGACGCGCCAGTGTCGCACGTAGTCGAGCCATAAATTGCTAAACTTTGTTGCATCACTGACTCTGCACTCCTCTTGAATAAATTTCGCGTTTATTCACGACATGTCCTCGAATCGCAAACTTTACAGCAGTAAAAGTGATAAGTACTCCAAATTATTCAATTTTGTGACATTATGCTAGAACAAACAAATTAGAACCTATACGTGCAGATAAAACTTTGGTAACCTAAGATTAACTATACAGATATTCAGTCAGATGCACCCACGCGTTTTGCAATAATAACTTTAAACTTTCGCGTTGCATGATATATTTACATGATATATTATATGTACCTACATAATACGTAACAGATATTAACGGGATCATGCATAACGTTTACCTTTTTTATACTTGACGTTTCGACCAGGTAATACCGGCCGTGGTCACCTTTAACGCATATTTTATGAGGAATAACATTATTATTAATAAGAAACACTACTCAAATAAGAAAATCAAATGGGAGACTGCATTTGATTTTCTTATCAATAATAATATATATTACAACTAAAATTAAATCTTTACTCGGAGTTCCAATAAGAGGTATATTTATTAGTCAAATATAATTCTAAATTTTGCTCATATAAATATATAGTATCATCATCAGTCCATAAGTATGTAAAATAAATCAAGAAACACATTCAAAACAATACTTTCTTACACAACGGGTTTCAGAGAAACACATGCACAATATTTCCATTTGATTTCACAAAAGACTTTGTGGACGGAGTAACGTACACCGTATACGGATCCTCAGAGATACTTTCTTGCAGCTGTGATATACGAGCTAAGAGTGCCAAGAATACGAGTTCCTTATACCAGTATCCCTAGCGAGTGCTTACAGTAGGAAGCTTTGTGATATACATGTACATAAGTACAACATTTTACAGTATTATTCGTTTAATATTTAGTAATAATAATTATTATATATAGTAGAATCATCACGTAAGTCTGAGGTTAATTTTTAAAGGGTAAATTTTCTATTGATAGTTGAGCCGATTTGTTTCATGATTACGATAAGTACAACTTTTAACAGCACTGTATTAAAAATATCTATAATGTTAACATCATAATTATTAACAGTTCTCATCTGTTAAACTAAGGCTCAATTTAATCGGTGTTCAAACCAACTTGTTCTGTGCATTAAAGTATAATCATACTATAATATTTTAGGAGCTAGGTAACCTTCCGCAAATTTATTAAATGTACATTTTGAAATACTGTGTACGAATTTTTTTGTTGATATTTTTAATTTTATTTAATATGTAAAGATCTCAGCTGCATAGGGCCTTTAGTTCGGGAGTTGTTGAATAAAACTGGCACACACTATGACGGCTCTATATTATTATTTCGTGTTAAGTAGTGAAAATTCAAAACCATTCCATATAAAGTGCCATGAATGCGCCGGGTCGAAGTATTAACGAACGATTTGTTCAGAGAAGTGCCGGTTACTGCTAATAAAAAAGGGTTTACGAGGCTCGTATGCTGAATATCAAAATTTTGATACTTACTACCATGTTGATCGTTGCCATTCAAAATACTGTGAAAGATCACCGTGAAATTGTAAGTAAAGTTAGATACTTTATTTTAAAAAATAATGCAGAATACAGTGTTAGATTAATCCCAAACTAGGCAAGTCTGAACTGGGGAGCCTATATAGAACGCTAAATAAATAGATTAGTTGTATTTACAAAAATAAAGTATATATGTATGTTTATTCATTGCCTAGTACCCTTATTACAAGCTCTGCTTAGTTTGGGCTAGAATATAGTGTAGTGTGTATGTTATAGAATATATGTATGTATATATTATATACGATAATTAAGGAACTCTCTGACAGAAAAATTTAAAAAAATTACAAAAATTTCATACAGAAAAATTATTTTTCTGTATGAAAAATGGTTAGAATTAACTGCTTCAATCTGTTACTAAATACATATAATTTTATATTATTGTGACAGAAAGTATATACATTTTGGTTATCTTTTAAAAAAATATGGAAACCAGAAATTTCTGAAATGACGAATTATTATTTTTATTATTTAACACTTATTAAAATAAACAAGTAACAAAGCTAAACTAAAGAAATATAGAGACAAAATAAAAATAAACAAGATGAAAATAAATACACATGTATGTGGATAAGAGTGTGAATATAATTATTGTAGTAATAGTGAATGTAACGATATTCAGGCTTACTATATTTTAAAATACTCTTCTGCTTAGATTTTTCAATTAAATACGACGAAAACAGTTGTCTAAAAGTCTAGGTACCTTCACATTAAGTAGATAGTTTAATATCCAGGACCAACCATTTTAAAAGTAGACCTTTTTTTTCAAAATGTGTCTATAAAATGAGCTCGTTTGTTTTAAGCCAGAATCGTTTTTTTTTGTCCTTGGGTTCCAGGTTCTTAGTTATGTAAAATGTAATTTAGCGTCTAGTATAATTTTTTATATGTTAGTCGAACTATTATCTGAGTATTTTTAAACTTATTGTGATTGAATTAGACAGGCATGTAAATTACGTTCTAACCAGATCAATATTCTGAAAAGAATTTGGGTTAGAAGTTCTTAAACCGTTCTTAAGCACAAATGAAAATGTAATTAGAAAGAATGCAGGCAACAGATTTGCCAGGCAAGTAAAAATTTGTCTCAAGATAAACATGAATGTACATTTTATAATGTGTGTATAAATTATTTACGAATTGACACCCACCTAAAAATATATCACAAGTCTATTATGCCCTAAAATCTTGTCTATCTAACTGAAAAGATGAACATTTGGTCGTCGGCGTCTGTTAGCTTGTGTCATAATAACTTGGGGCGGTTTAAAATGTTTGTTTTACTTTGAAACATAATTCTCCCGTCGACGTATTTCACAGAAGCTGTAAATAACATGACCCTCCAAGTTGTAACATGAATTTTATGGTAAATTTTTCTCTGTTACTATAATAAACGGACATTTGCTTACATGGCACAGCTTGTTGACGTATAATATGCGTCAGTTTAATTTGAATAATAATAATAATAATAATAATAATAATCATTTATTTGCAGATAAACATGGTATAAAAAGATCTTACAATTCAAAATGTCACACATGCTTTGCTTAAATTTAAGCATGCAAATATAATTAAAGATATGAATTATTACACATACACACACACTTAAACATTTTTAATTCTTATAGTCTAGGAAGTCCTTAATATTATAAAAATTATGTTCATTTAGCCATTTATATAATTTTAATTTAAATAATCTTGTGCTTAAACATTTAAAATCGTTGGGAATCTTATTAAATACACGTATGCACATAGCGATACAGTTCTTATTATATTTAGTGGATTTTGGTATATGTTCCATTACAAGTCTATGTGGATCTCTGCGGTTTCTAGAATTGACCTCTTGTATCGTCTTAAATAAGTGTTTATGTTTCCATACAAACATGCAGATCTCGTAAATGTATAAAGAAGGCAATGGTAATAAATTAAGCTTTTTAAACATAGGTTTACATGATTCACTGGGTTGTAGTCCAGTCATAGCTCGTATACATTTCTTTTGCGCAACAAATATTCTGTTGAGGTCAGTACTATTGCCCCACATAATTAATCCGTATCGCAGTACAGATTCTACGTAAGCGTGGTATGAAATCGCAGCAGTGTTTAAATTGGTTACCAATTTGACCTGTCTAAGTGCATATACAAATTTATTTATTTTATTGGATATTGTGTCTATGTGCTCTTTCCAATTCAGATTATTGTCAATGACAATTCCTAAGAACTTAGTATATGCCACTTCTTTGATTTTTGGTATGTTTAAGGAAAAGTTGTATTTATTGTTATAAGATTTATTAAACTGTATATATCCTGATTTTTTAAGATTAATATTTAATTTATGTTTATTTAGCCAATCAATAAGTTTGTCAATTGTTAAATTTATTTCAGTTTCGTGGTCGTTAATTGTATTAATTTTTTTATCTGACGCCACCAAAATGGAAACATCGTCCGCAAACAAGATACATTTATGTTGAGTGATATTAGTTATGTCATTTATGTATATCAGAAACAAAATCGGCCCCAAAATGCTGCCCTGAGGGACACCACATTTTATATGCTTATACTCTGATGTATATAGTGACATTTCATTGTTTTGATTAAGCTTTGTTATTATAACACTTTGTTGTCTATTATCTAAATAAGAAGATATCCATTGCAGTGCAGGTCCTCTGATACCTACTTTCATTAATTTTTGCAATAGAATATCATGTGATACTAAATCAAAGGCTTTTGAAATATCAAAAAATAGTCCAGTAGTCAAATTATTGTTATTAATGTTGGTTAGTACACTTTGCATAAGAGAGAAAACTGCTAAAGAAGTGGATTTTCGCTTTTGGAAACCGAATTGTTCCTTACATATCACTTGAAACTTGTTAAAGAAGCTAGTTAAACGTATATGCATGCATTTTTCATATAGTTTTGATAAGATGGGTACTAGTGTAATTGGGCGATAGTTACTAATGTTACATTTTTCACCTTTTTTAAATAATGGTTTTACAATTGATTTCTTTAAAGCCTCTGGAAATATACCATATGAGAATGAAAGATTAATTAAATATGACATAATAGGACTAATTTCATGAGCGCATGCTTTAATAATTTTTGTGTTAATTTCATCATAGCCCTCTGAGTTAGTATTTCTAAGAAGATTTATTTCTCTTTTGATATCATTTGCCGATACTGGTGTAAGAAACATTGTGCTTAGTGTAGTATTTGTAATATTATTACTATCATTAATACGTTGCGTGAGTTGGGGTGCAGACATGATAAAATGCTGATTGAAGGTTGAGACTAATTGTACTGGATTTGAGATACACACGCCATTGATTTTAATATGGTCAATATGTTCTTTAGGAATTACATTGTGAATTTCCTCTTTAATGACTGACCAGGTAGCTCTGCACTTATTTTCGTTTTTATTTATAAAGTTTATGTTTGCCATTTTCTTTGAGTTATATATACACTTTTTTAGTAATTTGGAATACTGAATATATTTAATTTTATTGTGTTCATTTTTATGTTTGTAGAAATTGTAACGTAAAGACCTCTTGGTTCTACAACTTTTTTTCAGACCTTTACTTATCCACGTTTGTTTATGTTGTTTAAAGTTAACTTTTATTCTTTTTTTTTGGGAAACAAAGATTGTATAATAGGCAAAATAGTTCATGGAAACTGTTAAAGGCTACATTTGGATCGTTTGCCATATATATATCCAACCAGGACAGGCTTTGTAAACATTCTTTAAATTTACTAATATTAATTGTGCTAAAATCCCGCCTATATATGAAATATGTTAAGGGTTTATGAAATTTTGACTTTATCGGGCAACTCAGCATTTGTGCCGTTTCGTGGTCAGATAAGTATAGTGGTAAAACAGTGCCGTTTGCTTCTGGTATATTACTCAAAATATGGTCAATACAGGACGTCTTTCGAGTGGGTACATTTATGTGAATTTTCATATTATGTTTGTGGCAGATGTCCTGTAACCCATTTGTTACACTCCCTTTTTTTAATGTATTTATATTAAAGTCACCTGTTATTATAATTTGTGTTTTGGATTTGCACTTTTTATGTAAATCATACAAGAGACTATCTAACTTAACCAAAAACTGTATGGGATCTGATTGGGGTGTTCCGTAAAGACAAATTATTATTATGTTAAATGATACTAAGTCTATACCACAAATTTCAAATGTATTCTGGGATGCATATTTATCTAAGTGTAACAATTCCGTAAATATTAAACCTTTTTTTACCATAATACAGGTACCACCTCGTTGTTTGTTCCTACAAAAATTTGCAGCCATAACATAGTCAGTAATTCTTACATATTGTTCCGGACCCCTTTTTATAAAGGTTTCAGAAAAATATAATACATTAGGATAGTTATTAGACTCCCGGAGTTCTTGTAAAGTCAGCTCAATCAGTTCCTGTTTAGACAATATGCTAGCAATGTTTTGATGCATAAATCTAAATATGGTTTGATTGATAGTTGATGAGGACTTAGCCTCGAAAAAAGGTAGAATTTTTGTTTATTTTTTTGAAGTAATATGGTATAGTACCTTTTTTATGTACTCTATGGATGGTTCAGAGTTACAGGCCTTTTGAGGTTTTATGTTAATGTTATTTTTAAAATAATACGGTATTGTACCCTTTCTAGGCTGGCTTTCTTTTAAATTTATAGAAGTTAAACTTTTTTTATTGTATGACAATATTTTACTAATTTGAATTGGACATACATATTTTTCATCATAATCAATACAGTCTATTATATAATTAATGGACTTACAAATATCAATCTGACTATAGTTACTGCATCTTACAAAATGACATTTTTTAAATTGTTTACACAAATTCTCCATGCGATAGTTTAATGTATTGACATCTAAATTAAATACATTTTTAAATACATTTAAAACAATTACAGTGTTATTATAATAGTTTTCTAATATATTTTGCAATTGGTATAGTACATACTTCATGTTATGATCGTTTTCACCTAGGCAGAGTACTATTCTGTCATTCGATCTTAGATTGACTTGACGACAGCTGTTGGTTACTTCACTGCTTCGTGCGTTCGGTTTTGTTTCTGCGAAGACTCCATATTTTTCATACTGCGTGCCCTGCCTCGTCTGTAGGATATTCGCAGCCAGGCCGACGCATTGCTGAGTGCCGAAAATATGGATTATTTGCCCAGGTTTCTTTATGTGTTGTTTTGTTTTTGTAGGATTTCGTATAGTTGGTTGAACAATGTGGTGGATGACTTCACTTTTCCCGTTCATGCTGAAAGATTGGGTCAGATTTTCGATTTCTTTCGTGAGAGTTTTGATCTTCTGGTCCGCTTCTTTCAATTTAAGTTTTAAGGCGGCTATATTATCTTGCAGTAGCAGGACATTGGAGTTACTTACTATAGTGTCATTTTTCAGTACCTTAGGTGACCAGGTAGGTGTGCTGAGTATACTTTGTCGTATGAGTTGTTTATTCTTAGTATTATTCCTACGTTCAGGAGTATATTATATATGAATATTTAAAACGTTGTGTAAGTGTATATAAATGTTATTTATAATGCATAGTTTATTACCTAAAGAATGATATGTAATTAATATATATTCTTTAGGTAATAAACTATGCATTTGAACGTTGACAAGTATCTTTTAAATCTACATCTTCATATACACAGAATCAACAAACGACATCATAAAACAATATAAATAAAATTTATATACACTTATACAACGTTTCGAAACGTTCCTACAAAATATATTCGATAATATTTTGCACGATCTGATAGCATTATTCAATGCATAATAATTTTTAATGTGTTTTATAAAAATATATAATAAGCGGATATTTGCGAAAGAAAATGAAAAAGGTACGACAAGGTTTGCACTTGTGCATTATCTGTACTATCGATAAACTCGGTAAGCTTCGCTTAGTTGCTTATGCATCACAAACAAGCTTTAATAACAACGTTAAGTTTACATACCGGTATTGTTTCACAACACTATAATAACCTAAGATAGTGCTTTGAAAAGTTTGTTCTAACTAACGAGGATAATTTTGCTTTAAGTTTATCACAATCGAGAATTCTTAGAGAGTAACTAAGGTGCGCTAGTAGACGCTAGCTAATAGTAATATTTTTAATATAGTAAAGCTGAAAGGCTTGTCAGTTTTTTTGTTCGTCCATGATTATTGCCAGAACTACCATGGGGCTATCATGTAAAAAAGTATTTTTCATTTGATATCCCCATGCATAAAGGAGACTTTTGACTATAAACCATCCGGCTATCAGCCACGCGGTGAGCAGTAATCATAAACGTGGGTGAAAACGCGGGGTATAGCTAGCATGCTATAGCTAGTTTGTTATATGAAGAAACAGACATATATGAATATAGTCTCAGGCTTGTATTCTCGAAAAGGCCCGAGTGTATTACGCCCATAATAAGTCGTCTATGTTTTAGGTCCCAAGTAATAGGGGGCAATTATTATGTTCCGGGTGCAGACCTAGACTCTGTTCAGCTATTGAGAATCTCTTGATAAAAAATCCCAATCATCTCGACGCATATTACAATCACATAAATATTTATACTTAATATATGTATAAGTACTTATATAATGTAAGTACATAAACAAAATTTGCCGAAATTACAACTGTAGTTTGGCAGTAAACATTACACAATTAAATGAAACATTACATAATTAAATGAAACTTTTATACAACATAATAGAAACTAACTTTAACATTGCTAACCAAAACAACCTTTGATAAATTGTACCAGTTTCTCTGTTATTTATTAACTTACAACTATTTACAAAGTTAATGGGGAATGGTCGCTGTTTACCTAAGTGTGTTCTTTGTGGTGTAAGTTGTTGCTAAGCGTCTTGTTTATTATAAACTTTAGGTAATGAGTTATTTTGTTTAGAACTTATTTTGTTTATAACTATGTTTAAGTTATTAAATTAGCCCTATATTTCGTAAAAATTTAGAAAATTTGAAATTATTGCAAATTGTGAATAATTAACCCAAGTTAATGTCTTCAAGTAAATGGGAAAAAATAGGCAAAAATGAGGATCTTTTATAATTTTTATTTTAAAGATTAAAAAAATAATAGTCTGTGTTTCCACCATTGACACGAATAACATAATCACAGCGATTTGGCATGCACATACTTTTATAGAAATCCTGATTGACAGTTGATTTTTTTTTAACATAATTTAAAGTAAATTATTTTACAAATAGTGAAAATCACTCAAAAGAACAAGTTACAATCAAAAAAAGTTAAAATAATAATCCTCAATTGCGGTGAGCCTCTAAAACGTATTTGAACCTGAGACTCTTTTGATGTGTATAGTTTGCAGTATGAGGCGAGTTTGCTGGAATATCTGCTGGTTATTAGCCGGTGATTATGCAAATTCACGTTGCCAGGCACATATATACTAATATTATACAGCTGAAGAGTTTGTTTGTTTGAACGCGCTAACCTCAGCAACAACTGGTTGGAATTGAAAAATTATTTTAATGTTGGATAGCCTATTTATCGAGGAAGGCTATAGGCTATATAACATCACGCTACGACCAATTGGAGCGGCGCAGCAATGAAAAATGTTGCAAAATTGGGGTAAATTCTCTTATTATATATAAAGCAGACGAAGTTCCGCGAGTCAGCTAGTATTAACATAAACTTAAATTTGTCGGTCCTTGACGCAATACATTCTTCACGCCATTTGATATTTTTGAATGATAAAAGAAAAAATGTTTGTCATGAGTTTATACTGATATACATACGCTTATATTCATTGAAATTAAACTACTATATACGGATTTTAGCCATGGTCACGGGGAGCTGCCTGCTGAAAATCAACCGAAACGTCGGGGAAAGTGTAAACCTAAATATAAATAGTTTTAATAATTTTATTAGCATAAAAATTAGTAAAATTCAATAGTAGTAGTAGTGTAACAGTTTTCAGTACAGTGACACAACAATGCGATAAAATCCGTATATAGTAGTTTAATTTCAATGAATAATATTCGCGTAAATATAAGACAATATTATACGCTTATATTTTCTAAGGTAGCTAAATCTGTATTACATATATCTAGCGCTGGTCTAGGCCATAACTTGGAATATCTCGACTACTATTATTAGTATAAATCTCTATCTAGTTGTCGATTGAAAATAGTCATGCTCGTTGTTATTGTGCTCTTTACATTATTATCTAAGTAAATGATACGCTAAGATAAATACAAAGTAGTTGTGTAGAAAGCTTTAGGTCTCCTTTTCGCGCAGTTAAGGCCCCAGTTGTAGTAAAAATTGATTCCACATCTGGAAATTGTCGCTAAAACCAACAATTGAACGACACATATCGGAAATAAATGACTATTACTAGTTTAACCGTACGATCCAATGAATGGTGTTGATATTTAGCGATCTGCTGGATACCGCTCTGAACTCTGTGCCAAAGAGTTTTTTTTTGTTAGGAATACCCAGTTACCCTTTTCGCACCCACATCGAACCTGAGACCTCATGCACAGTAGTCACAGTATAGTACAGTCAGTTCACTAACGCTGGCACGAGGCTACGAGGCAGTTATTTAAAAACGGTTTATGTAACAATAAGTGCAGTGCTTGTGTTTTAAATTAAAAAATATTATTTATAAATAATAATAAATTTATTAAGTAAATATATTTACTTTTATGATTAAAATACTAGTTAAGCTAGTAAGATTAACTAGTCTTTTCTCATTGGAGAGGTACAAACTTAGTCTCCACATTAACATGGCTTAGGGAACAAACGGTCCATCTGAATACGGAGCTTTACACGTGATGTATGTATGTCAGCTTTCGTATCTCTAAATACATTATGCAAATGAAAGCCGGGAATTATGACTAATACTAGGTTATGCAAATTTTGAAGTTTTACTATTAAGCAGCATTTTGAATGGAAAATAGCGCTTTT
This sequence comes from Catocala nupta, assembly GCA_963675205.1. NCBI lineage: Eukaryota > Metazoa > Arthropoda > Insecta > Lepidoptera > Erebidae > Catocala > Catocala nupta. Next base: position 13,793,089 of record OY776087.1, read on the forward strand.
ATTTTATACTTACATACACAGTCATGTCTCTATCGTAGGTGTATTACACACAAATTTTGACAACTGTGATTTTAGATCCTACGTAATAGGGTGGTAACCTATTGTCGTACCGGGCACAGTTTGAACTTCATTCTAACTCAGTTACTACTAAGAATTCCTTAAACTTAAAGGTAAAACCTGATAACTATTTCCTTAACTCCGGGAATTGAACCCGAGACGTCATTCATAGCCAAAGCATTCACTACCGCTGCGCCACCGAGGCAGTCAGATTGCCATTTCACTATTAATTAAACGTGACGTGTTTTGTTGGTCCTGGCCATATATTGGTTTTACCGTAAAGCTAATTTATTCTACTAGGTATAGTTCCCTTAGAGTTGAGGATAGTATTATTATTTTTGCAACTATTTTTGTTATTCGTATTTTTCAAACACATGTGTGATTAACAAATAGTGGTCCGATTCTAAGCGGAATTTGTGTCTATTGTTTTAATGTCCGTAAGGTGACACAAAATTGTGCAATTATTGATTGGAAAATTATTTCTATCACCTAGTGTACGATTCGAATGCACAATATTTGAAGCGATGGCAGCGGTGAGGCGACCGTTCGACCTCTACGCCATCCGTGCAACGTGCAGTGTACTTCTGCGATAAAAATGTTATATATTATACTCTTTTATGACTGAACTGTAATTGATATTAAAAACTATATTAACATAAAAAGTACTTATACTAGTTTGTATAAATTATAGATTAATAGTTAATAGGTAAATTAGGTACATTTATAGTAAGTTAGTAGTTATAGTATTAAGTTAGTAGAGTAGTTTTATACTTAATTATAAACAACCCGTGTAAACAACCGACTGGAGTCAAATGATCCGTACGTTTAACACGCGCAAGTAGCTGCCGTAGGCTACACGCGCCAGCTTCTCACGGATGCTACATGCGCAAGTTAAACTTTCATCGTGTCCAAGCCTAAACCATAAATATTAATATCGACAGTGACGGTACTGTACGGCGTCGATGCTCGTAGCTATGCGTAGCACATAACTTCGTAGCGTGCAGAATGCACTACTCTGCGGCGGATTTGAGTGTGAGCTGGACGTAGGCCAAAAAAATTGACCTGAATGTGTGTATGGTCTAGTTTCTACATTATATAAGGTTTGATTCTAGAGCGGGATATCATTAGTATTTTTAGTACCAAGTATTAGTATTTTTAGTACCAAATAAAAAACTAATTAAATTGTTATTAACATAATATTGTCTTCTGTTTACGCGAATGTTATTCATTGAAATTAAACTACTATATACGGATTTTATCGCGTTGTTTATTTAACACTGTACCTAATACATAATTTTGAAAACTGTTATACTACAACTACTACTATTGCATTTTACTAATTTATAAGCTAATGAAATTACTAAAACTATTAAAACTATTTGTATTTAGGTTTACACTTTCCCCGACGTTTCGGTTGCTTTTCAGCAACCATGGCTGCTGAAAAGCACAACACTAACAGTTTTCAAAATTATGTAATAGGTACAGTGTTAAATAAACAACGCGATAAAATCCGTATATAGTAGTTTAATTCCAACTGTTATTAACAATTGATATTATTAATGACAATTTATTTAGTTTTTGTTGTGGAATAGAACTAATTACATGCTAACCTGTCAATTATAAAATGCCAGACATAATTGAATAGGTACCTATTGTGTCTGGACGCCGGTGTGCCGCTGCCACTCAATAGGTTTAGCAACTAATCTATGCAAAGAATAATACCTCACTATTCGCATAAATAGACCTGTATCGTATCAATGGCTGGCTATAAAAGCTGTAGTAACGAAATATATTTTTACTGAGGACACCCAACTGCGGAGTATTACAAGCGCTTATCTTTGCGCACCTGCTTTATTACGGACCTACGCTCTGATGTGATGATGAGGCCATTTTAAATGTTTTTACAATGATATAAATTATAAGTGACCCTTTTGAACAAAAATATGGCGGTTCGTACAATATATCATTTGAAAATATAGAGTTAAATGTTAACATAAATAGTTATCTTTAATATGCGTAGTAGTTGGTATTTCTATTGAATTGAATTCAGATTTAGATTTCGTTAACTACATTATTTTGCAGATAATTTTGTTTTCTGTTCAATTCGGCCATCGGCGCCCGGATGCCGACATTATTTCTTGATATGGTAAAGCTAACAGTTACAGAAGAATTCTCACATTAAAAGAAACTCTATGCATAAATTCGATGGCTACCAAGTTTGGAATAGCTACTTGTATCAAACGAACGAATCTTGTGTAGGGATCCTATGACATTCAGAGGGACATTGTGGCGAGTTGAACACCATACCCTATGTGCAGCAAATATTTTAATGTTTAAAATATAATTATAGTGACGTAAATAGATATGGACAGTCAAGTATTAATCACGTCGGTACTATAGCCCTTACATCTGGTGGCATTTACTGTAAATTGAATTTTCCTTATTCTTAAGAAATTTATGAGAAGCTAGCTCTTCCGAGTTTACCATTTACAAAGTTAAGACTCGTAACTTTGTTATACTCGTCAGTCATTCGAAAAATTGCTTTTGCCTTAAACTTTACCTGTTCAAACAAATCAGCTTTGAGCTAACAACTCTATATGAGATAAAAAAATTGAGGGCAAACTTTGTGTGCCAACTAATTTTTACACAGTTTCCGCCAGCTTTTAGAGGTAAAATTTCGTTTACAGGAATAAAGCCTTATAAATTTATATACTTGAAAACACATCATAATGTGCTGTTAAAATGTTTTAAGAGATTACATTGCCTTTATAACATTAATAAACTTGTACGATACTAACCTACAAATAAAAGTTATAGTAAATTAATCTCCTTGCTACTACTTTTAAAATAATTGATTTATAATTTGCCATTGCATACGATGAAATAAATTTATTCGGGCTTGACGTACAATAAATAACATCTTCAGGACAAAATTCATATACATTATTATACATCAATGTTTTGCAGACATTGTTGGATCGATTTCATCACTTCTGTTTGAAATGTTTGATGAGTCTTAATAATTACGCATCAAACACTAGAGACAAGAGTGATACATTTGTTTCGTAATCTATTCATCAAGTATTGAAATATGCATCAAAAGTCAATGTTTGACAAATCTAAATTCAATTATTGGTACAACATAGGCTCGATCAGCTCAAATGACGACCTAATTGATCACCATTAAATGGTTAACCAATTCTGGGTCACAACAATTGTGTGTCAATGTTTTGGGTCAAAAGTGAAATCGTTTATTAAATGTAACTTATATTAAATTATGAATATATTTATTTCTTCATAATCTTTTTGGAAGCAGATGAGGTAAAGGAATTGATAGTAAGTGGTAATCGCTGCTTATATGTACATATGTCATGATTTAGAATCAGGCTGCTGTCTGCAGTTTTACTGAAAGGCATTAAATATGCTTACAGATAGATATTATACGCAAACTGCGGGTACCAACCCTACTGATGGTCCTGCAAGAATAATAAATATGAATTGTTTTTATATAAACAAAGCTTTTTTCTTCAGAATCACTACGCCACCGGTATGTTGAAGCTATCCACAAGTTTTTGGTCGCTGCTACTCTTTACATATATTATCGTCATTTGTGACATAGATATAGCACTAATGATAATAAGTTTTTCTGAAACAAAAATAATTTCACTTTATTTTTTTTAAGAAGACTACTCCCACCCTAGAAATAATTTCTATATCGCGGGAGACTTTACAAACATGCAAACAACGCACACAAATAAAATCCAGCCTCGGGACAACCCTTTACGGATCACACTAATGGTTGTTACGAGTGGAAACACATTTTAGTCCCGTGTATCCTACACGGGACTAACCTACATTACTCAGCGCAGTGGCAGTTGCAAGGCGACCACTTAAATTACTACGCCATCCGTGCAGTGAAACAAAAAGTCATCTAGGGGATTTGCTGCGATTTTTAATGTCTACAAAATACACTCCATAAAATTCGCCCTACGGCTTCACAATAAAAAAAATCTGATAGAATCCTTCATTATTTTTATTAAGCATAGTTATAACAAAACGACTACTGGGATTAGATCGTGTTCATAACAGTGCTTAGGATATGAGTAGGTAGATCTCATTATTAATGTAGCTTATAGGCTATACTATTTATTATACGAAGCACGTATATATTTTCAGCACGTAAGGTTACATATTATAATGTATTAACTGCCGTAAAATCAGTCCACACTATTGCTACAATATTTCTCATTAACACATCGATCTATCACTGTACATGTAAGCCAGTGTCAAGGGAACACTAATAGAGGTTGATGCTAATGGCCTTGTAGTACTAACTGTATGTGATTCTCATGCGTATTCTCCATAGGGTACGTCTTCTTCCCAATGTTAACGATTGACGCGATCATAGTAAGGAAAAATAACATAATCTGCTTATGTCAGTGTAGGTGGGTGTCCACAAAGTATGGTATTTCGCAATCTAAAATATTTCTACCACTAATGTAATTAGTGATTCATAGTTTTTAGTGTAGTGACGTATTGATAAAGGATAAAAGGAACGATATAAAATAAAATCTTAAGTCTACATGAAATAGATATAACTAGACACGTAATATTTTTTGTTGTTTTTTTTTCAGTTACCACCGTAGACAGTAAATAAAAGCCAATTAATATTTTTCTTATTTTGTGAATTAAAACAAATAAAGATATTGCTTATTTTTATAATAATACGAAAAATGCAGTTTCCTAAATATGTTAATAGGTTATTCTTTGGATGTTACTACTGTATCCTTTGTACTGAACATACAAACATACTGAGCCAGATTGAAAATAATGCCTTAGTAAATAAAAATAGCAAGACCTCGTAACTATGTATATAATATAATATCAGATAGTGAAAACTACGTTTGCGTGTTCAGAGTGCTTTTTTATTTAATCATCAAGAGAGTAGGTGTGTATAATACAATATTAAGCATGTGTGAGCATACATATATATATACATGGAAACAGATTAATAATAATTCAGTACCTACATTAATAATAAATGAGGTCGTAGGTACGTCTAAAATATTGAGGTAACATAGTTGCAATGTGCCTGCAGATATATGTATGTACTGCTGATGCGTGCGTAATAAATTTAGCCCTTTTATGCTGAGATACTGGGCTCATACTATCGAAGTGTATAACTGTATTCATTACTGACTGCTAACTTACATACATATTTTTTTGCTGAATGTCTGAAAATGCGGTACACTGAGTTTACGTTTCTTGTGATATCTAATTCCATCAATAATCGTTTCATAAAATCGAATTATACTGCCCAAAGGCAATATACTACAAGAATTTAAACTATATTTTTTGTTTTTACTTTTACCGCAATCTAAACTAGAAGAGTACCTATCCTCAGCCTCGGGTACCAGTGTCAGCCTAAGATATAAGTACTCATGTATGAGATAGCAAAATAAAACACTCTTTTTATTTATTTTTATTTAATAATCTTAGGAGGACATTAACTTTATTGATGAAGATTAGGCTACCAGGAACTCACAGAATTAATCATTTGCTTCTTAGAGTTACTGAAATCTTAAACGTCTTAATCATTAATTATAATCGGTCGACGGACAGTCGCGTACATATTGACTTATTGAATAAACAAATGGATGAATGTATTAAATCTGTATATCTTTAAAATTAAAATTGTTGCATTAACGCAGATCTAAAAAAACATCGCCCATTTTCATTCTACATACTTATTGATGCAATGAATAAAAAATATGTGGTGATGTAGTTTTCGAAATTCAAGGTGTCTGTGCCAAGATGAGCGCTCACTTTGGCACAGCCACCAATACCCCTTGTATCTTTTAAACGGCGGACCGATCAATTCTGCTACTTTACGATTAATTTCGACTAATTATCGACAAATTCTATTCGTAAACAGATTTCTAGTTTGCGACGGTGGCTGTGCCAAGTTGAGCCAAACTTTTTATAATTGTTTTTTTTTGTATTACATACACGAGACATAATATTTAATTAATTATAGAAATGTTGTTGAACGATGATTAAATTGCTGAGTTTTCTATTAAGGCATCATAGTAAGATTAGATATAAATTATAGTTAGATAAAAGAAACTATTAGTAAAATAATATCATAAAAATAAATATCGTCAGAATTTTCTTTTCAAACTCTCATTGTTAAATTGCTTTTAGACTAATTGTCCTTTAAGTATTAATTAGACTATCCTAGTTTCTCTTCCAACAGAATTCCAAGAGTAAATATAGACTTTTAGCTGAAGATATTAAACTTGTGCAAGATGCTGAATGTATAAATATAAATGTATAAATGAAATAATAAATAATGTATATTTTATTCTATCCGTGTTAGTCCACAAGCTAGTGATTACATTAATATATTATGAGGCTCCGAGCTCAAATCCAACCGACAAAATGTTACTGAGATTATCTGTCAAGTAATTCTTAGTAACAACCTGGTCGGTCTCTCATCCGGTAAGCCGATGATTCTACGCCTCATCTATCTTCGATTGTTTTGGCTATATTAATATTTGTTATGTAAACATCTGTCATTTTATAAAATACTTGTAACATTATAGTATGTATAGTTAAATATTTGTTTTTTTAAGTTTATACATGAAAATTTCTCAATTGCAAATTAAAGAAATTTGGAGTTACAGTTTGAAGTATTGGTGACACACAGACATTGTTTCAATCTATCTTAATCAAAATTACAGATTTTGGTAAATTAATTCGCATATTATATTCTGTAATTTAATATTATATACTTTCGTATGTATATATATTATATATACATACGAAATAATAAATTAATTTTCCTGCACAATATAGCATGTGAGGAGTAGGCAGGTGTCCGGTGTTAATTATATCGCCATAAATAAAATGCTGCGGTACGCTGACGAGAGTCAGCGTCATATAACTAAAGCAATTGTCGGCAATTGGCGAGCTGGCTTATTTAATTGTATGTGTTATTGGCTTATTCAATTGTATGCTTATACACTAATGGATTATTTAACCTTAGAGATACGAAATTAGCACTTAGACTAGAAATACTGGTGTTCAGTGGACAGGAAAATTATAACTATAATACATATTATAAATGCGAATGTGTTTCTTTGTTTATAACGATTTCACGACTTAACTAATCGACCGAGCAACATAAAATTTCGCATACACATTGTCAGGGAAACAGTAAAAGACAGAGGGTCATTTCATCCAGAAAAAGTACTGTTACTAACATAAACTAACCTACATTTACGCGAGTGAATCTCTGGGCATAACGTATAAAATAAATAACGATATCTTAGGGTTAGAAGTTTTGGCTCTATTGAAGCATTCATGACAATGCTTGGCACCATCTCTCAAATAGTATATATGACTTTGTCGAGGTTGTGGATATAAGCTGTGATTTGAATTGCAATATTATTAAGACTGTATTATTACAAATAATAATAAGAAAAAAAATGGCCACATTGGCCACACGTGGCAAAAGTTTGCACTTATGTTTGCAAGTGAACGTAAGGAGATTCAATTTCTGATCAGGAAAATAGTAATTAGGTTTTCTGTAAAAAAAAGCTTTGTGGCAACTCGGAGTCTAGGTAGGTCCTAAATAAACATAATAATGTACTAATAATTTTTATGCCTAGTACTCAATTTATAATGGATAGGATGGAATGGATACTTTGCTATTCTAATGCTTTGTTTGACTCCTGCTTACTGAATGTACTAAACAATGAAAAATCGAGCTTAAAATCATCAACGCCTCGGCAAACGGGAAAACAGCTTATGAATTTATTAGCTGCCTCACCCTTTGCTGCTTGTGCACACGTGTAAATCATGACGTCATGATTTACGCAAACTATTAATTATGATAAGCACCCCAATTCAGTGTTAGGAGGGTCCTATAAACCAAGTACAAATAATTACATAAGAGTTACGGGAATTATGTAACTGAAATATGTCCTGGGCGGGTTATTACTTATACCACCTGGTGCTTTACCAAGAATTGTCATTACATGAGTGAGAACGAGATAAAGCTATGCACACGATAACGTGTTCTTCATCTCGTGCATGCATACAAAATAAATTTATAAGACATTTAACAGTGTTGTTTACGTTGTTTTGATTTTTCTGTTTTATCATAGCGATGCTTCTAAAAAGCTAATAAGTGATGTGAAAATTAAACTCACGTCCAATTGCCACCACTTCTAATCCAAATAGTAACTAGTACTACTACGTTATTTTTTACTTCGCGATACAAACAAATCATAATAACGAAGTTCGCTAAAAAAGCCACTACGGCTAACGGGACATTACAACTCAACGCTACTTCGTTTTCTCGTCCCGGCATCACACCCAGGTGAGGCTATAAATTGCAGCTATATATCTAAGTGATGTCTGCCTGTAAAATGTTTACGAACCGAGAAGAACCACCGATTGGAATTTACACCTTCAATCTGCAAATCACGTCAACATAAGATACGATATAACATAACACGTTTTTGATATATCACATATCATTGCAGCTCTTGGAAAATAGCTTATATACTCTCGATATAAAATATGGAAGATTTTTATACGAGATGTTTTGCATTTGATTTATGCAAACTTTCAAGATGGAATATAATTTCTAGGTTGTCTACTCGTTGGTAACGTGGTTTAAGTTTACGCTTATATCTGCGGCCAACCAAAAGATCTCGGGTTCGATTTCTTGATCAATTAAAGTTTTATTGTAGTGAAAATTTCAAAAGAAAACCACTTGAAATTCTCAGTAACGCAGAATCTGGTAACATGCCCGATAAATAGTAATACACATGCTGCCTATCTTAACGATCTCCAAATTTCATTAGTGAATATGGTTGAAATGCACAACCGGTTTTGGATCTAATAAACCATTAAGATCTTGCTAAGTAGGATATCATGATTAACATAATCGAAAGCCTGAGTCATGTCGCAATAGATCGCACATACCGGTGTCTTTCTATCAACGTTGATCATAATTTTATGTATGAAATAAACAACCATATTTATATTTTTATTTTTGCGGAGGATTGAATTTTTCTAAATAGTTATAGATTTGGGAATATATATATCTTTCGAAAATTTTAGACATAATAAGTATAAGCGCTATGGATCTATAACAGTTGATGTTTCGCTTGTCATTTGTTTTAAACAACGGCTTTAAAATTAAGGTTTTCGGACTTTCTGGATATGATCCGGTGCTTAAACAAATGTTTAAAATATGACTTAGGTGATCACAAATATTTATCATCAATTTTTGTGGAGATTTCGTCATGTCCTATGCTTGAAGTATTATTTAAGGCGCCATAAACATATACTGACATTAGTTGGTGATCACGTTACTTGTCAACCGAATCTGGTACTAGATTTATTTTTCTTTGAAAAACTTGTTGATGCAATTGGTGATGTCCTGTGGACTAGTTATTATTTTGTTATCTATTTATATGGAAGTGATCATATCCTTTGATATAGGTATTTGTTTTTGATCTGTTTATTATTGACCAAGTCGCTTTTGATTTGTTAGATAATATTTTTATATAATTATTGTTTTCTGCTCGTTGTGTTTGTTAGATTATTATTTTGTATAGCTTGGCATATGTTATAAATTTGGTTTTATTTATATCATATCTATTCAATCTATAAGTCCACATGAGCTTTCTCTTAATTTTACTAAATTCTGTATTCCGCGTGAAAGCCATCGCGGTGTACCTACACACCTTAAAGTAATTTTTTAAAATGAGAAAAAAAAATATAGCCGTGTAAAAGTTTCCATAAACGCGTTGTAGGCTTTGCTAGAATTATCTGTGTTATAGATATTGTTTTTTTTTAATAATTTTTCTTATTATAGTCACGTCTATTTATATGCCATTGATTTATCAGAAAATATTTATTTACTGGTATTTTAAGTGTTTGTGCAGTATGGACTGATGGGCCAAAGTCAATCACTTTGGATTCACATTTTAACGTTTTAGTGGCTATCTTATCGAAAGATTAAGGACTAATCTAGTATACCAGATAGATCGACGACTTTACGAATTCTTTATCAAAAAGTATTTTGATACTAATTATATTATTAATTATATTTATTTGTGGCTTACCTTAATTTTTGTCCCGTATGGGAATCGAAAACTGGCAGTGGTATGCGATAACTTAAAACACTGCGCCATTCGTGCACTCATTGACTATCGGACTCGTTTCGAGATATACCTACATGGTTGGCAAATACCTTTACTGTAACGATAAACAACATCACTTTAGATAGAACACGTTCATGAAAACATAAAATACGATATCATTAATCTAATTTTATCAGCAACCATTTTGCAACCACACGGCCTCATACAGCTGTGTTTATTCAATAATAGTATGTGATATTATGCAAACATACCTATGAAATAGAAAAGAAAATATATAACGTATTTTGTCCATCTTACAAATAAACCAGCTCTTAAGGTAATATTTGTGTTTAATTATAAGCTACCTTGAATGGAATCAATGTTTAAGCGAACAAAGCATATTGTATTTAATATTTCCATGTTGGGAGAATTAATAGAAGAAGGAACAGTTACCAATTGGGTTAAAAATACAAGACTGGAAACAGCTTGCTGTATTATTATGTGTTGGATATTCCCAAGCAATAAATTTACCAAACAAAAAACCAACTGAAAATCAAATATAATACTTCAGATTGCCAAATTGTCCTGAAGATGCCTCGCGCAGGGACGAAAATCGTGTCGACGCGTATTTTGTGTTCAAAGCGGAAATTTCCTGCAAGTTGAGAGTACGCTCGGATTTCAAGACGCGGCTGTGCACTACTTGAGAAATTCAGTATCGTCAAATTATTATCAATAGCTTCGATTGCTTTGTTGATGAAGATTTTGTCTTGTACTACTTTCGTCCTGGATGTAAGGCTCAAGGCACGTTTGTATAAACGCGTAAATGTAGTTTAGGTTAGTAACAGTATTTTTTTCAAACAAAACAAACTCACATCTAAATAAGCCATAAGGATACCCTTATGGCTTATTTAGATGTGAGTTTATTTGTTACAATTTCACGCCTTAACTACTCGAATGAGGATGTAGGGTACGTTATATCCAGAAAAAAATACTGTTACTAACCTAAACTACATTTACGTGAGGGAAGCCGAGGGCAAAATCTAGTAAATGTATAATTATAATTTTGGACACACCAAAACTATTTGAAGTAATTTTATTTCTGGGCTTACCAATAGCCAGCTAACATAAAAAGTACCTACACCGCGACGTGAATTCGTATGAAATATTTAACAAGAGCTATAAAAAGATTCGAAGAGCTGGAACAGAACTCGTATAGTCACTACACGTTCGGTGACTGTCGCCTAATTGAGTGTACTGTACAAAAACATTTAGAAACACGTTTGGTGGTTTAGTTTCTCAGCTCTAGAATTACATGGACTGGTCCTTTGAAAAAGCTTAGGTGAATGTTGACAATGCTACTTGATTCATTTAGTCTTTGAGGCCGAATTGCTTTTTATATTATTATAGGTAATTATTGAAACAGGTCTTTAGGTCAAAGTGCAGCGATAGCCTAGAGCTGCGCAGAGCTGCGTCTCGAGTTCGATCCTAAGGTAAACAGCTCTAACTTTTTGAAGTTATGTGCGTTTTAATTAGTTAATTATCGTTGTTGTAACGGCAAAGGAAAATGTTGTAAGTAACATATTCAAGAGCTCTCAATAATGATCTCGTAGATATCATTATGAAGTCTGCCAACCCGCACTGGGCCAGCGTGGTGGATTATAGCTTAACCCTTATTACAATAGGAATAAGCCAGTGCCCAGTAGTGGAACAGTTTACAGACAGGACTGCTATTATATTATTATTTAGATCAAATCGCGACTACATGTTATGTAGAAATGTTATCTTTGAATTTAAATAGCAAAACAGGCAATATCGTGTTATGTTAATATTTTAATGCAAATTACATACACATGTACGTAGAGTCACGCCTCTTTACTTTATTTAATGAGTAGTAGAGCCTCGCTGATTTCAGCATGAATGGGCCGGCTCGACCGGGAAAGGACTACCCTCTCACAGAATATCAACTTGAACTAGCAGTATTCCTACTGTTGTGTTTTGTTCGGTGAGTGAGAGTGCCGGCGGCCCAATCACTCTCCATTTCTTTTCCTCTTCCCGCTCCTTTTCCTTCCCACTTCCTTTTTCTCTTTTTTCTTTCCTAAAGGGTCGGCAACGCCCTAGTGATGCCTCTGACCACTTACCATCAGGTGTAGTGTAGGTATGCTTGTTTGCCAACTTAGTTGCATAAAAAAGAATCCCAAAGACAGAGATGTGTTACACCGACATAGGTCCCACGTATTAGGCGGCCACCCTATTGGCGTCTACCAGGCGCAGTTACTAGACACCGTGCTTAGCAGCATGGTGTCTAGTAATTAGTTTAAGAAATGATCTTTGTAGTAATACGATGTTCAGTTCAAGTTACTTTGTTGTGTTGACAATTGGTAAGAAACGACGTGATGCCAATCTAAGATTAAATTTTTGTAATAAAATCTGTTCAAAATAGAGTTCCAATCTGGTGCCTATAATAAACTACAAATCTGAAAACTATTTTTGTTTTATTTGACATTTATTTGAATTCAGGAGAATACCATTTGTAATTATGACACTGAAGTTAGACCGGTACTGTGTACTGGACTGGTTTTATTATGAGAATTGGCCCTTTGATCTTTAGCTTATATTTGAACCACCCTAAATACTTTATTATCCTAATAAGGTCTACTAATTCAATTGCCACGATGTTAAATAGTAGCAATTAAAATAATAACGTCGATCACTAATAAGCTTGTTTTTATAATATAACCCCTGTATTAACTAGTGGCGCTTGAAATTGGAAACCAATGTTTCTACAGGATTAATAATAACAAAGTTAATTTAATCCCGAAGGGTTTCTGGAGCCTATTCAAGGTTGTTTTGCATAGTACCCTGTTTGATTGTAAAACAGCTAAATACTCAATCTGTTTCGAATTACCTGAAACACAAATGTTTTGTTTTGTAATTGAATTAGTAACACATCAAATGATTTACATTGTATAAAGATCTTACTGTTAATATGTAAATACGATTACAACGCCTCTATATTAGTTTACTGCCAAGTTAATGAACGCATGTGTTATTAATAAGGCATCTTATAGTGATTAACAAACGTATTTGAGTTAATTTTGCGTCAAATTGGCTCATTTGTCGTCTCGTATCGTCAACTACCTTTTTATTCATTGCTTTAGGCGACTTGTATGATAAAATGGCTATCAACGCTTTTTATATGCCTTTTATAAATACCGAGATTGATATCGTTAACTCATATTCTGTTGTATAAAGGATGCAACGCGGCATTATAAAAATTATTATAGCTTTAGACGAAGTTACTTTTGTTTGTCTTACTGTTGAGAATCACTTGTTATGTTTAGAATTGAGTGTCACGATACAAAAAAGGTTAAATTTAAAAGCTCTTATTATTTATTATACTATTTACCACCAATGTTATATGGACCTGAAATATGACCACCGTACTGTTACACTTTATATAAATACTACTAAACGATTGCTAGTCAGGGAAAACAGTTTCTTTTTATAGCCTGAGGTTGTACATAAATCAGTAGTAGTCTACTATAAGATAGTTCTTATGATAATAATTAGACACAGTTCTCGAAGTTAACGATAGACGTCGGTAGCATGCGAAAATAATTTGGCAATCAATTCTTACCCTTTTATTATCATCGTGCTAACGAATACCTCCGTCCTCATTCTCTGAATGAAACTGTAACTATTGAAGTTCTTAGTCTCATAATGACGCAATTAGACTATCGTGTCTTTTGGAACGTGACCAGCTTGATGATGATGAGAAACTAATAATCTAAAGAGTAAGGAATTTCAATTCCTCACTTTTACCAACGTTTAAAGTTCAAATTTGTTTCAATTGATAAATTTTAAGTGAATAAAATAATATTTATGACCTTACCTTTAAATGTACACTATTAACAACTTTACAGTGCAGTCAAATATTTTAACACACTTTAGATCTTCTCTGAATTAGTTCAAACGTCCATGTAGCAGTTAGTCGACGAGTGGTTACGGACAAACGATTTCGAATTATGTTCTACAAAATTGCGAAGCGGGTTAGTCGCAAGCGAGCCATACATTTTGCCAAATTGAATGTTACTGAAATACGTCATCTGCTGACTTTTTTAGTTTTTTTTTATTAGAAATTGTTTCTTGCTTCGGAGTTCATGTTATGAGATATTTTCTGAGACAATGTCCATAATAATAAAAATATTTTTCTGAATAGTTTGTAATGGACGACCACTGAACTTTTATCTTTCCGTACGCATACAGAACCAACTTAAGAGTGTGCTTCACCTACACTATTACACGGGTAATATTCGTATCAAACATATGAAGTTCTTTAGATCCACGGAACGATATTAAATTGTCTAAAGACGTTATACCATGGGATTTACGTGAGTTTTATTTTTAATATTGAATTAGGCGTTAATTGGCGGCAATCTATTGTTATAAAATTATTAGGAAGAGAGGAACCCGCCACGCACCCTCGGATTGCCCACCCCTACTGTTGCAACAAAAAAATATACCGACACAATATATGCGTCGCAAATTTTGGGTTCGAAACGGAATACTGCAAGTTGGAGTACACGCACAGTGTCCCACAACGCATGTCCCTATCCAGATGAGGTCGGTTAACAAAAACATTTAAAAATAATTGATGTAGGTTATTAATAATACATTTTTTTAATAATATATACAATCTATTTACAAAATAAAAACATACTATTGTTATAGACATTACACAATTGCTGTAAAAAAACGACTGTCTTGTAGATATAAACCCGATATTACAGTTTTTTACTAAATCTAAACTACTCCAGCCGATCTTTACAGTAGACATTGTCCGTCAAGATAAGCGTCGTTACTGGTAAGCAGAGTCTTCCCTCGAGGTTTGACTCCGACAACAATGTTAATAATTCCACTGAATTCGTTATCCAAAGCAACAGAGTAAGAGTGCAGTATAACAGAGCGTATGCTTCAAGGCCGTGTAATATATATGCACTTTGATATTGTTGTTACATATAAAAACTTGATACTTAACTAATTTAAAAATACATTACTTGTAGTACTCGACCACTATCACGAATATTCAAACAACGAACAACAAAAGAACACTAGAATCGGTAAAACTATTTGTGGAACACATAAATGTTATCTCGTCTGGAGATCGAACCCAGAACAGTCGACGCAATAGCAATAGTAAGGCGATCATCACTAAATCTAATGTAAAATTTTCATATTGTTACTCCACTCTCTATAGCTGACCTATTAAGTGCGCCATTCTA
Organism: Catocala nupta; assembly: GCA_963675205.1. Lineage (NCBI taxonomy): Eukaryota > Metazoa > Arthropoda > Insecta > Lepidoptera > Erebidae > Catocala > Catocala nupta. Next base: position 13,808,591 of record OY776087.1, read on the forward strand.
AAAAATAATACAGAACATTTCAAAATTATTATTGCTGTGTGGCACAGCACACAGCAATACAGGAACTACTAACTGACCCAATGTCAGAATTGTCTTTAAACAAATAGTAATATTTCGTAAATATTTGTTTAATATACAAATGCTTCACTTGCTTTAAGGTCCCGTTTGCGTATTTGAGTGTGTTTACTTTTTATAATATAATAATTTAAAATGTCTCTATAAAATAAAATAAAATAAAATCTCTTTATTTCAGGCTCTTTTTTTTTATGCCTATAACATTGTTAGTAGTACAACTTAAAAAAAAAAAACTTAAAACTTAAAAACTATGTTAGTTAAATTTGCAAATTAATTTAATTTAGGTATTTACCACCCTCTGGGGCCCCGGGCACACGCACTTGTGCTTGAACCCAGTGCCACAGAAGGGGGCTGTCCAGCTTGTGGCTAAGCACGTTCAGGATGGTGTTGGCACTCCCACGCGTACGGAACATCAGCGAAGCGATGCGGCGTCGCAGTACAGTGTGAAAGCCATCTGTGTGCGCGTGCGCAAACATCGCAGACGCACTACAGCAGCGCGGGAGCCCCGCCAGTACCCTGAACGCGTTATTATATTGTATTCGGAGAGCGTTGATGGCCCGCTGTGTGTAGTTGACCCACAGATTGCAGGTGTAGAGAGTTTGGCAGAATGCTTTAAACAGAGTGATTTTCACCTCAATACTACACCTCGCAAATCTGCGTGCCAACATGTTACAGCGGACCGCCATCGCCCTCCTCTCCCTTTCTATATCTCCATCATCTTTTAAACCCTCGTTGACCACAGGGCCGAGGTATTTAAATTCACTCACTCTTCGAAGAGCGACAGCATTAAGCAGCACAGGTGCCACATCCCCCAGTTTACGACCCCTGGCTTGAAATACCAGGAGCTCGCTCTTCTGAACATTGTACAGGAGACCGTGTACCCTCGCATACTCCTCACATACGCCTAACAGCTTTCTGAGCGCGGCTATTGATGGGCTGAGCAGCACCATATCATCTGCATAACTAATACTGTTGATACAGTGACCATCAATCGAGCATCCTACTCCGGTGTCGCTCAGCTCAACAATCAGCCCGTTCACGTACAAGTTGAAGAGCGAAGGAGATGTTAACCCCCCCTGCCTCACTCCGCACTCCAACCCGTACTCGTCAGAAAGTTCACCAAACCATTTGACCCGGTTAGTTTGATGGTCGTACCAATATTTAAAAATATTAATTAACTCACCCGGTACACCTGTATACTTCAATTTACGCCAGAGAATATCATACCTAACCAGGTCAAAAGCCCTGGAGAGATCAAGAAAGGCTGCATACACAGGCGTGCTCCTATCTGTGTAATACCTGACGGTCTGCTTGAGAGACATAACCGCACATTCTGTCGAAAGTCCTGGTCTAAAACCGAACTGTGCGTCGTTTAAATTTAGGTATTCTTTAAGCTGTCTCTCAAGCAGGCCATCAAGCACCTTAGCTGTGGTTGTAGCTAATGATATCGGGCGGTAGTTGCACTTATCGGAATTATCTCCAGTCTTGTTTTTAATTATAGGCACTACCACCGTCTTCATCAGGTCATTTAGCAGATAGGAATGCCTAATACAAAGCGTAAATAACAGTCCCAAGAGCCTCGGGAGGTGTGGCCCCGCATGCTGAAAATGTTCGATGCTGAGGCCGTCGTGTCCGGGCGACTTCCCTCGAGTCATGCCCTTTATTATCAGAGCAACTTGTTTTGCTGTGACACGCTCAGGCACCGCTGACACGACGACCCCCGCGTCCCTGGTCTGCTCACCTTTTAGAGGAGACTCCACTTGAAAGTGACATTTAAACAAATTAGCAATGTCCTTTGGTTCGCTGATGCCGTTGATACTCACAGGGACGCTAGGCTTTGGGTTTAACTTTTTTGTTTGTTGCCAAAATCCTTTAAAATCTTTATTCTTATGTTTGGTAGCTAAAATATTCATTTTTATTAATTTCTGATTATTTTGACAATAACGTAGTTTGCTTTTGAATTTTTTCCTAGATTCATACATTTCATTATAAAAGTTACCACTGTTAGGTCGACCATAACACACCCAGGTTAAAAACTTTTGCCTAGCCTCCCTGTGAGCGTCACGAACATACTTGTTCCAGCCGACAATATGACAACCCCGGTGCCGTCTGCAACCACCCTCACGACCCACATAACTGTCAACAGCAGCCTCCCGTAATGCTAATACAATGTCACCATAAAGCGCGTCTATCACTGCCAAGTGATCTTTGCCACTATTACTACACATACTATCACAACACTGTTGGAATTCAAGAGGCAAGCCAAATTCCCTTAGTTTATCATTACAACATTTAGTATACTTCTCTGTTTGGCTTACATCCCTGTGTCCCCATAGAACTTTATTTGTTTCAAAGAGCGGTGGCATAATGGTTTGACAAACTGATTTTAAGTTACACTGAATCTCAACTGGATAGTGATCAGACCAGAAAATGTCGTAACATATCTTTACTGAGAAAACCGTCCTTAGCGCAGCATCAGTAACAACACAGTGATCCAACCATCTGCGGCTGCCGTGCGCTTCACTCACAAAAGTGTAGGTATTTGAATTCGAGCCCAACATTTTTAGGTCGACACACGTCCAGTTTTGTTCATAACAAAAATTTTGGAGTTCTTTGCCAAACAATTCCCCTGGATGAGCGTTAAAATCCCCCATGATAAATACATTTTCAATATTATTACTCTCCACTATTGACGTAATTTCACTTAAACATTGAACAAATTCCAAGAGATTGTCAGAGGAGTCGGTAGGCATATAGATAGAAAAAACGAGTATTAATCGTTCCGACACACACATCTTAATTGCACTTATTCGGTCACTTTCACACGGAATCACAGATACATAATTACACTTGTTCACACTGTTTCTCCATAGAAGCGCTACGCCCCCGTACGGCCGCCCGCGCAGTATACCGCTTGTTAGGTCTACTGCAGATTTGCCGCAGAATCCAAAATCGTTGTTTATTTTACCGAGCTCGGGTATCTCGTGTGGCAAGAGCCAAGTCTCTTGCAGTGCAATAATATCAGCAGTTAGGCAAAGCCATTTTACACATTCTGAGGATCTTTTAAAAGACTTACAATTGAAACTGATAAATTTTAGACTTTCATTGTTTGTTGTACTACCCATTTATGTTTATTTTTGCACTAGTATCAGATTGTTTACGTCTGTCTAAATCTCGTCTGCTGAAATTCACAAAACGGCGGAATGTTATACCATCAGGCCATAAGCTGCAGTCCAAAAACAAACTTAGTTTTTCCTTAGGAACGTACATTTTATACGAGTTGTATTGTTTCTGTTGCTTGGGTTCGATCTTCTGTAATGTGATTTCAACGTTTGTTTTGCTTTTTATGTAGTCAACTATATGATTCTCGCAAGTCTCTTTGTGTACATTATTTATAAATAGAGGAACACTGATATTTGCAGCCTTAAAACTTTCAACTATTTCGGTGCACGTTCCTTTTTTACCCATAAATCGATTCCTGTACCTTTTTCTTTGTACAACTTGCCAATCGTCGTCTGCATTTTGCATAAATGGAACGCTCTGCGAATGTGGCACTTGAATCAGCTGATTGTTCGCTGCGGCTATACATACCGATGTATTAGCAGTATTAGTCACCGCGCTAGTCGAGGCACTTTGTGTTTGTATCTCGGTAAGCACCGCTGCGCGCTCAACATCTAGGCTGTGAGCGACAGAGAGATTGTCGGCAGACGGCGGCGGCGCGCGCGAGCGAGAAAGGGACAGTAAGTGCTGCGCTTGAGTGCGTTGATCTACCTCCTTATCAATAACGGTGGAATGATTGTTATCGCTCACCGACTCATGTGTAATATGAATCATTCCTGATGGGCCACTTTCGCAATTAAATTCTGAGCTGTCTAACATGCGATTCGTACCTCGTTTTCTGTTGACAAAGTTGTCCCGTTCGAAATTATTAACTATCGATGTTTGCTGTAGATTAATGACTTCATTTTGTAGTTTCGAAAACTGGTCCACCTTTGTATACGATTCCTTAATAGTCTCAATCTCGTGTTTGAGTATAATAAGATCTTTCAATATCCGCGTCGCGTCCAAATGATCAAAAGTGACCGGGGGTAGTTTTTGTAGGTCACGGGCGACAAAAATCGGCATTTCTTCAGGATCTTTCTGTTTTATTAGTGTGATTATGTCTTCTAATTCTCTTTGTGTTTTTCCCTCTCTTTTTCGGTTGATTTTTCTTCCCGTTGTCTTGACAGAGGTAAATAAAAGATTTTTTGCTGCACTAATTTCTTCAGCTTTAAACGCCGTGATACACAATCTAATCATGGAGTCCTCATCCATCACATCACACTTGTTCTGTATAAAGGTCAGAACCTCGTTTATAACTAAATTACAGTTCACGCACTTTAACATTTTCGAGGTCGTTGACCCGTACACATCAGCCATTGCTAACGTTCGCACACTGCGACGCGCCGCTTAAGACTCTATGACTTACATATGTATACGCGCGCATCAAATATAAACCACGTCAAATGCACACATGATCATAAAGATTTTTATACACCTAAAATTCCAATGCTGAGCATATGCGAGAACTAGCTAACCTAATGAGCCTAAAAAATCTAATACTGAGTTTATGGGACAAACGTAAAGAGAATGATAAAGTGACGTTATTACAAGTAATCCACGGCATGGACCCGTACTGCGCCTTCCTTTATTTCTTCCTATCAATGACATATTACCCGAGGGTAAAATGTAAAATGTGACTTTCCCTTTATCCATTCGAAGAACCACTTCGGTTCGGTGCATGAAAGGAATGTAGGGTTCACCAACGTGATTACGATTAAATGTTCTGACTATCTGGTAAAACGAAAAAAAACCTTTATATAAATCCTTATTTATATTATAACTGCGAATGTGAGTTTATTTGTTTGTTACGCTTTCACGCCTTAACTACTCGAACGATTATCATGAATTTTCGCATACACGTTGTGAAGGGTACAGAAAAGGACATAAGTTACCTTTTATCCAGAAGAGAGTTCTGTTCCCGAAGGATAGAAAATTGACATAACCTACATTTACGCGAGCGAAGCCGCGGGCAAAATCGGGTAAAAAACAAATAATGTTCCGATATTTATCACAATCAATTTGTAGGTAGATCGAACCTAACTAATAATGTAACAGAAGGTAATTAATGAATATGATATCTTTTCTCACGTCTACATATTTTCCTCGTTAAGACAGCGCGCTCTTTATACAAATTAGGCCAACACTCTGCATATTAGCATTGTTATAAAACTAAGTAATATTCCATTATGAGCTTGAGGTAAACATTTGCTCACTCCGTTAATTCATGTTGTGTTTGAATTTGTTTCCTCTTAACTTTGTAAAATACTTTTGCGCTGCGTATTATATTGTCTATGAAAAGCTATTATATAATATTTCGCATTAGGGTTGTTAGTTTGCCAGAGCTATGCTATGCTATATAAATGGTAATTCTCAGACATAATTATGCCCATATAATTTGATAAAAACGGAGACCAAGCTTATTATCACGCCCTTGATATCCGTTTTTGTTATGCTGCTGACAATACTTCTATGCCTGTGGTGGCTATTTAGTGGACCCATCTAATAAGTCTGAATGTAACTGTTTGCCTCCATCTCCATCTGTATACTACTATAAATTGAAACTTTCGAAGGCACTGTATTCGTTGGATCCATGTCCCACTGTAAACGTTGTAAAGGCTTGGTATTGTTCACAAGTAAAATGGTAAGCCGAAACCCATTAAGACGATAAACATAATAATTTAGGTTACGGTCTACAGAAAAATTAATTATTTCTTAAGCTCGTAAATAGACAACATAGTGAACTTTTTCTTAAGCTTCGCTATTAAATTATAAAAGAAGTCAAACCATCTATTTCATAATAAAGATATCACCACAAACAAACAGAACTTTTGTTGTTATAAGTTCCCCGAAGTCTGTATGTTCTAAGTTGAGTACCCCTTAGTCTTGGCTCAAGAACGTCCCCTAAAGTTAACTTTCAAATAAGAAGTTCTATATTATTTAATTATCCACCAAAGATGTGATCAACGAAATAGTTTAATAATCAATCAAAGTATTGCTTATCCTTTTCGTAATTGTTACACTTGAAACTACATAACTGAATACCCAATTGACCCACAATTGAATAATAATTCAAACTATCGTTTCGTTTATGAAACTTTTAAGACCCAGCGTCAATGTCATTAAAATAACCATAACCCACCACTGAAATGCAAAATCAAGGCAACGACAATTCCCCAAAGAAGGTTTCATTGAATACCTCGTAAATTAATATTATAAATGCAAATGTGAGTTTGTTTGTTTGTGTATTTGTTACGCTTTCACGCCTTAACTTTTCGACCGATCATCATCAAATTTTGCATACACGTTGTCATGGGAACAGAAAAGGACATAGGGTACCTTTCATCCAGAAAGAAGTACTGTTAAAATATATATTTACGCTAGTGAATCTGCGGGCAATCTAGTACTAAATAAATTGTCTACTAAATACTCAGAAGATAATAAAGGTCCGAATTTAATATTCGTTACTTGCCATGTTTTATAAACACTGTACTTCCATATTAATAAACGTTGGTGCCGGAGTGTGGTCAAGCTTGTGTTTAATTTCTGGCTCAACTATATAATTGTTTACAAGTTGTGAGTAGTCGTAAAATGTGGGCCTGATTTATGACCGATGACACATTGACCTCAAAGGCAGAAAGGGTTCTAGGCTTTAGAGTTGTGTACACTTAATTTGTACTTATTTCAGTCATGAAAATAGTTACATATAGTTTATACATGATGAATTTTACTGAAACTGGCTCGGTGGCGCGGTGATACCGAATGCAACTGCTGTGCATGATGGCTTAAGTTCAAATCCAGGGTCTTGTCAATAGAGTAAGGTATTCTTTAGGACTAGAGAAATCTAGAGGACATTACCATGATCCATTTAAAATGTTGTATTTGCTTAGATCATGTAGACAAATTAATTCCAAGTTCTAAGCCAACTTGTACTTAATACTACGTAGTCTCACGCCTCTATCCTCGATGGGGTAGACAGATAAGTATTACACCGACTATCAGTTGAGGTAGTACGTAATAAGGGATGAGTCTTAATTCTGTCTACCGGGCACAGTACCGGAGTACGAATTTCAGTTTAGAATTTATTGATATAGAAACCCAATATCACATTCTCCAATCCGGAAAACCTCATACATAATAGTCACTTTCATTATTGATGCGCCAACAAGGCGATATATATAAAAATGAATTTGCTAGCTTGCTTAGTATTGTAGTATAAGATATAACTTATACTTAACTGTTTTTAATAACTTATCTTACAACTTATCAAGACGCAGGCTCTTGAAAGTTTACTTAAACTTCAGAAATTTTGAGCGACTTCATGATACTTATGATTAAATTATGTTCGGGTACTTGAAAATAACTACACTGGAACATTGAGACAACTACCATCTTAGTCTCCCCGTGACCATGGCTGCTGAAAAGCAACCAATACGTCGGGGAAAGTGTAAACCTAAATATAAATGGTTTTAATAATTTCATTAGCTTAGAAATTAGTAAAGTTCAATAGTAGTAGTAGGGTAACAGTTTCTAAATTATGTAATACAGTGTTAAATAAACAACGCGATAAAATCCGTATAAATGAGTTTATTTTCAATTATTAAATACAAAGCAGGCAAATAACTAGATAATAGCATAAATCGTTCTGACATTTTTATAATTATAATATTGTTCTGTTACTTAATGAATACTGATTATAATACTTTTTGTTGTAAATACATATATTATTATGTACTTCATACCTTTCGAAGACGTAAATGTTTTCCAAAAGTTTGTATTGCTTGCAACTTCAGCAAAATATAATAATTGAAAATTGTAACATTATATAATAATATCAGCCCTGTATTAAACTGTCCCACTGCTGAGCACGGGCCTTTTTTAAGTGAGAAAAGAATTAGGGCATAGCTCATCACGATAGCCCAATGCAGGTTGGCAGACTTCACATATCTTCGAAAACACGGATGTGTTGTCTTGGGATCGAACTCGAGACTACTGCGCGGCAGTCCGACAGTCTCCCATTAGGCTATCGCAGCAATCAGTTAGAGTGCTGCGTTAGTAACAACATGATATGGCAAGTGGTTATTTCAAAAACATTAAGATTGTTTACTTGACTGTACCAAAGACGGTTTAAAAGGTAGACATTAAGTAAATAACAATTTTAAAAGTTGTTTGCAATGTAATTAGGTTTTAATTAACCTTTTTGTGTCTTCTTTTTCTATGGTTTTGAGTTCCTAGTTATAGAGGGCGTACGGCATAGCATTCGCATTTATTATGCTATTAACAGAAGCAGTATATTGCATAATGTATAAATAATTGTGAATCAGAGTTTGTATATCAGTAGGAAATTAATATAAGTAATAGACTTAAGATGAAATTTATAACCATACAGTATAAAGTGTTAGTTTCATAGAGAAACGAATATTAAAATTCTAATAAATATAATGCTTTTGTGTTCCTCCTGGTACAAAAGCACTATATTTATTTAAACACTGGATATAATCCTACATTGCCTTTCATTTATCGAGGACTACTATTTTACATACGAATCCTGGATGTAGTACAGATGTGTATTTTTGAATTAGTCTGTTATATTAAATCCGTCAGTAATCAGCATAAGCATTGTGTGATTCTACCACTGTCTGACGAATTGTAGTTACACCAGCAATGTAAACACGTTAGATAGATTTAATTTCCAATTTCCAGTATTCAATATGGTGAGCTTGCAACGTAGGACGTATTTGGCAGCAATCCGAGCTAGTTATACCGCCATAAATATGCTACTGCGGTCCGATGACGATGGTTCATGTAACTAATATATACACAAGGGATATAATTGTGCTACACATCCTAAAGTAAAGGGATTTCAAGTTTAGTTTTAATAAAAACAACTCTCACTCTATCATTTATTACACACGTATTTATTCCTAATAAATACTGTGTCACAGGGATCTTTAATCAAAACTTTCAAACAGTGGACCCAAATATTACCTATTTGTGGATCACACATATGTTGGTCCCGTGTAGAGACGAACCTACAGCACTCAGTGTAGTAGCAATGTTGAGGCGACCAATTAAACCACTAAACAATTCGTGCAGTCGTAATTATTTAATTAATAGTCGTGTCGGCCATATGTTATTACCTTTTCTTGTGAGGCAATTTTCAGCATGGAATTTGCATTGGAATGGAATTTACATTAAACATGCGTGAGTTTTATTTTTATGTATCGTCTAATGCACAGTCACTTAATTTGTAAAGCTTTATCTTTATTATTCATTAGTAATTTTAAGCTGTAAGCGGAATCATATCGAGACATAATGCTAAAAGCATTGAGTCTAGACACCGGTATCTGTACGCTGATGGACGAATTAAAATACGTATAAAACATTTAGAATATTATACGGTCAGTGGACATGAACAGGGATAACCTGTTCCTTTGGGTTACAGGCACGAGTTGAACACACCAGTTACTTGCGCGAGTATCTAACGTCAGTTTTATACGATAAAAATAGCCCAGTGCCACAATCAGCAAAATTAGCCTGCATGGTGTTAAAGCTCATTTAGCTGGGCACTTTTGCAACACTGCAATCCTAACTTAATTTTTATCCATGCATATGTGAATTAGTTTGATTATTTATATGTTACGCTTTTATGCCTTAACTATTCGACCGATCATCATGGTATTTCGCATCCACGTTGTCGGGTGTACAGAAAAGGACATGGGTGCCTTTTATCTAGAAAATAGCAGTGTTCCCGAAAGATAGTAAATTTACATAACCTTAATTTAAGTGAGCAAAGGCTCGGGCAAAATCTAATGTACTGATATAATGATATAAACTCTTAGAAACGGTTGAAAATTATTTGCATCTTGCAATCGGTAAACAGCCCGCCGAACGATATATGTATATTTCAGTGGCGAAGCTTTCAATGTAGACGTACTGTCAGTGTCGGAATCGGAGGCTTTACACCATGCTCACGTGAAAACACAGAATTAATATGCGGACTGCAGAGTGTGGCGAATGAGGACGAAATTTAATACGAGAAATTTTCGCAATTCACTACAAACAATTATATTATTAACAGACTCGTGTATGTGATTTAATAGCATTATAATTATTAATTATTGATTGAATAATATAATTGTTATTAAACTGGGAATAAACCTTTATTTCTTTTAAGTTGATTGCTTTTTAATATTGACTTTTAAATGACATCGTTTAATAGTAAAACATTTTTATATAACCTGACTTGATAATAAGTAGGTAATTCCGTTGCCCTAGAGAGAAAAGTGAATTATTATACCAAACGGCACCTGAGTATATAGTTTCTGTTTATAAAAACTTACTACTAATACATCTTTATAAGCCTACAAACCATTTTGCACGTAGGAAGTAAAATAATTTATCAATATTGATGGTTTTAATATCACACATTAGAACTTGGAAGCAAGCTCGATGAATTGCTTTGAAAGCCTGTGTTTATTGTCCATTAGTGTTCGGTTGGCAAGTTGTCCGTATGGACATCGGACGCGTTTGGAATGTGTCGTAAAAGCTTCAGGTGGATGGCTGGTAATGATGCCGATCATAGGCTTACGTTCTCTACCCCGAGACACATTGACCGGCTTACAAAATAGCTGATGGACGTAACTAGTAAATTTAAATTTATTTCTTAGTATTTATCACATAAGAAAAAGACAATGCATGAAGCATTGGAAATGCGCACAAAATAAATGACTGCACTGATGGCGTAGTGGTCTAAGTGGTCGTCTCGCCGCTGCCACTGCGCCACGTGTTGTGGGTTCGAATCCCACACGAGACAAAAATTTGTGTGATCTACAAATGGTTGTACCAAGTCTGGCTGTTCTTTGTGTCCGTTGTTTGATTATTTATCAACTCCCCCGCGACACAGAAATTATTTCTGTTGTGAGAGTAGTCTATTTAAAAACGCAAAGACAGAAGAGAAAAAAGTATCTGCTGACTTAAACATGAGCTTATCCCAAGCGGTCTTTTAGGGCAACCCCGCTGTACATTGCTGGTAGAGTTTAGTTTAAGCCCTTCTTTGTTAGAATAAGTAAACCGCACGTCGACCACGGATACGGATGCGGTAGGAAAAGGGGTCAGAGAGACAGAACAATTGTGAGCCTGTTTGTACATTTCTTTCGTGCTTTCATCCCCGTAATTAGCAACGAAACACTTGAAGTAAATATACTACAACACTATTTTTAGCAAATAAGGTAAAGCCGAAATCCCAGTCAGAGAGGGTTCTACGGCGTGAGTATAGCGGGCGAGGAAATTGAGACATCACTCGTACAATTAATCACTTTATTTCACACAATAATTCATTATAATTTAATCACACTATAACACTATCACACTAATACAATGTAGCACGGGGACAAGGTGTTCCGCTTAGTAACGAACGCTGCGACTGCCAAACGCAAACTGAACTCACAACTCACAAGCTGCCTGTCCGCGCGCCCCTCCCTAGCGCCTCTAGCGGACTCTATGCAAACTAATATTGAGCGCTGATTGGCTGTCACCGTGACGCGTCACCAGCCTACGAATAACCGGCAAGCAACGCTCGTTACCAGCGTTACACCAGAGATGGCGCCACTTCCATCTCTAGTCCACCAAAACTAAATTAAATGGCGAATAACTAAATAATTATTATCCAACGAAGCTAGGCGCCGTCATATATATGTCTGTGATTTGTTATTTTATTTTATTTGTGATGCTAGATAATATTATAGATTGATCAAATTAGTACTAGCAACTAACAACGATGGAATACGGGTAGCAATAACATATTCTTAATTTACAACTGCGTCACAAAGATCCGGTGAGTAAACTAAGGCGTCCAAGTAATTATTAAGCAGCTCGATTACACCGTTCAATCTACTTAAAAGCAGCTTTTCATAAAACCAAGTTTTGCTTCAGACTATGCACATAGTGTATTACTTTAAATTCACATTCGATACATTACAACACGGCGGGACACGCGCACGCCGCTCGAGCCGATGGTGTAGCAATGAGCTCCCCAATATCGCCTGTTGTTGCCAACATATATATGGAGGACTTTGAGGCTCGGGCTTTACAGACTGCCCCCATCACACCCAGGATTTATAAGAGGTTTGTAAATGATACTTTTACAATATTACCAACAGATAGTGTTAGTGTATTCCGAGAACATCTTAATTCCATTAATAACAACATCCAATTTACTATGGAATTAGAGGCAAATAATTCATTAGCATTCTTAGATGTTCTTGTCATCAGGAATCCTGATCATACTTTGAGCCACACTGTGTATAGAAAAAAGACCCATACAAATAGGTAATAATTCAAACGGTGAATCTCATCACCATCCTAAACAGTTAGCTACCGTGGGAATGTCTTTGTTTCAGGGAGCCCACGGGATCTGTGACAAGAAACACCTGGACGCCGAGCTTCAACATGTCAAGCAAGTACTGCAAGACAAAAAGCTTCAACAACCGCGCCCGCTGTCACAGATCTCGAGAGAAGTCAGCCACAATCGAGCGCCAGCCTGCTATAATGCCTTATGTAAGGGGTGTCACTGACAAGATTGGCTTCATCTTGAAGCAAGCTTCAATGATCACATACTTCAAGCCGCCAACGAAGATAAGTCAATTTTTACCATCCGTCAAGTGTCAATTACCTTTACTGCATCTTGCAGGGGTCTATAAAATAGATTGTGACTGTGGACTCTCATACATTGGTCAAACCAAGAGAAGCATAGGCACCTGCATAAAAGAACACATAGCTGATGTAAAACACCAACGCTCGTTGAAGTCTGCTATGTGTGAACATGTACAACCAAACCACATATTCTCGCTAAAGAACACCGATTCCTACCAAGGATGCCTCGCGAGGCTATTAAAATCGAAAAACATCCTAATTTCAATAGAGAAGATGGTTGGAATGTACCACCAGCGTGGGATCCAGTAATTTAAATAGTCAAACCCAAGAAGAAACAGACCACAGCTAGACTTCATGATACTTTGAGCTCATTCTGCGTAAATAGAAACACCAATGACTAAATTATGTTCGGGTACTTTGAAATAACTACACTGGAACATTGAGACAAATACCATCTTAGTCTCCCCGTGACCATGGCTGCTGAAAAGCAACCGAAACGTCGGGGAAAGTGTAAAACTAAATATAAATAGTTTTAATAGTTTAAATAATTTTATTAGCTTATAAATTAATAAAATTCAATAGTAGTAGTAGTGTAACAGTTTCAAAATTATGTAATACAGTGATAAATAAACAACGCGATAAAATCCGTATATAGTAGTTTAATTTCAATTAATAACATTCGCGTAAACAGAAGACAATATTATGAAAATAAACTAAAGCTGAAATGTATAACAAAAATTTGTTTGGGCTTCAGCTTTTCCCTAATGATTTGCCTTCCTAAACAATTTTATGTAAATTAAGTCGCACGATTTCTCGTTGATTGATGACTTTTAATTAGCATGTTTCGATACAGAACCATCTATCAACATGGCCTGCAAATACATAAAAAAATATTAAAACGGTACTTTTGATAAATAATTATTGCTCGGAAGGCCAATCCTCGTAATAAAATATATTTAAAAATAAAGTGCCGGGCTAATAAAGCTTACTGTTATAAATGTTACAAATGCCGTTCGCTTAAATTATAAAAATGACAATTGTGAACATAAATTGCATTTTCGTGTACATTAAACATTCATTTCACTACGTCGGACAACTCTTTTGTAATGATTTTGAACACATTTTATTACAATCGTTCCTTCTTAGCATATAAATATGAATACTGGTGTTGTATGACAAATACTGTTACAATTTATAAGCTTACATTTCTTAATTATGTAAATAGTTCGCTCACGAATTAAAAACGTAATAACAATAAAATAGTAACTTAATATTTTACTGCTTTGTTGATTGTTGGAAAACCTAATACACGTAAATATTTCTATTACCAATTTTACCTACAGAAAATTTTAGTAAAAATTTCTCGTATTTGCATAAAATGTCTTTGACTTTTGGCATTAATAATTGGAATAACTATAAATCTCTTTTTGGGTTATAACTTCGTTTAACTTTATTTCGCTAACAAAAATGTTACTCTTGGCAAGAAAATCTTGCCGATGTCATCCTCTTTTCCTAACGATGTCTATAAACATACATAGTTTGTATTATTTAGTGACAGCAAAACCCGCAGAGCCGCATGAGGCCGAATAATTTATTGCTTAACTTTGATGCATCAATAGACCCTGCGTAAATATCTTTACGTTGTAGTCGTTTTCGATTTTCCGCCGGCAGCTTTCAGTGTAAATTCATGTAGCTAAGGTATAAAAACCAGCTTCTGCTGGTCACAAGGTCTAGAAATTATTGACATGCTATGGTAACACTTCACTAAAAACGTTGAAAGAGATAAAATCGTGCTACTTTTTGTATACTTAATACAAAGTTAGCAGGTGATCAATTAAGTTCGAAACGGGGACTGCACGGATAGTGTAGGGGTTTAATTGGTCGCCTCGGCAATGCCGCCGCGCCGAGTGTTATGGTTTCGATCCGCACACAGGGCAAAAATTGTGTGGTCCACAAATGGTTGTTCCGAGTCTGCGTGTACTTTGTGTCCGTTGTTTAAACGTTTGTAGAGTCCCCCGCGACACAGACATCATTATTAAGGCGGATAATGCGTTTAAAAAAAATGTGTTGCATAAGTAATTGTTCTGTGTCTGGGTATTCTTTGTGCCCGTTGTTTGAATGTTAGTCAGAATCCCCGAAACACAGGATTTATGCTTAGTACGGGAGCGGAAGAAAAACAAATAAGAAGAGAGAATATACAAAATTATTTTTATAACGTTGATATATTAGTGAGTCTTTTGTATAAAAGCAGCGGAATAGACCGAGTCGGAGTATCTTAAGACCAAAGTTATAAAGTATAACTCTATATTGTATATTTTAATCTCCAACGTGCTCTCTGTTTTTTCTTAACGATCAATCTTAGTCATTCGGTGCGTCAATGTACCCGATCTTCATCAATTATTGTCGAAAAGAAATAGGAGCCAGACACATAAAATATCGCATTCTCATCCTAATCTAGATCCCAATGTAACGAAGTATCCATTAATGTTTCAACAGTTTGCCACTTGCTCTCAGCTGACTTTTCAAGGTTTCAGGTCAACGTTAATTGACATCCAGTTGTATTTTTTGTTCGATTTTCAAGTTACATCATGTAAAATTTTTGGCAGCATATATTTTCGGAACAATTTGAAATTGCATATTAACTAGCACAGAATATTTAGTATTTGTAAGGAACGATTTGAATACAATTCTAATTCTGATTTTGGTCAGGTATAATAAAATATTTTCATAGAAAAGTAAGTAACACGAACATTGCTTTGAAATGAAAATGTTACAATTAAATCGAGAAAACATAGTTACATTCTTAAGGAGTAAATCAGTGAAAGTAGCAAAACACATATTATTAAGCTGTAAACATTTTCCTTGTACCCGTAAAAAAGGGACAACATCTAATCTAATATCTAATATTTAATATTCTACCACATACACACAACATTATCTAGCCCAAACTAAGCAGAGCTTGTACTATGGGTACTAGACAATGGATAAACATACATATATACTTTATTTTTGTAAATACATACATATTATACATAGAAATACCCAGACCAAGACAAACATCCATGTTCATGCACACAAATATTTGTCTTGTGCGGGAATCGAACCCGCGACCTCAGGCGTGGCAGTCGGTTACACTAACCACTACGCCATCGAGGCCGATGACAGTGACACACGAAACTGACAAAAATTAAAATAATTCTTTCGACATGAAGGGGATCGATTGATCATGTGTTTTTAAGCTGTGATAATCCTTTGTGATTGAATAGATATATAGATACCAATAATTATTTTTATTTTCTATTGACTGTTTAAATAAACATTGTCACGGTAGATCAGAATAAACCAGTGATGTTTTTTTTATTGTTCGTGGTATGTCAATTCTTAGAATACCAGCTACATGAATAATATCTATTGTTTGTCCACCGGGGTGTCATTTCAACTCAATAGGTTAAAAAGACAACTCCCGCACTAGGAAGAAAACCTTTGTTGCATGGGACTTTACAAATATTCAAATAAAAACAAAAAAATACCTAGGCTCGGAACAACTATTTACGAATCACAAAAATATTTGTCCTGTGTCGTGATCGAACCCACTCGGCACAGTAGCAATGGCGAGGTAATCACATAAACCTCTAGACCACCCGTGCAGTCGAGTTATTTGTGTTGTGTCTCATACGAATGATACTACAATATAAGCAGAAGAGATGTTCATATTCCTTACTTCATACTGTACAGCTTTAGTCTACCACTTTTACGGATCTTAATATTTTCCAAACATATATTTTAACAAGCTTAAAATCGTCCTCGCAGTCTGTCCAATCCAAACTGTATACGCCGCTACTTTTTGCAACAGCGTATAATCTTTAGCCTCAGTGGTGCAATTAGAGCCACGATTTGAGCAACCAGTTCCAATATTTGTAATTTTGTATTTAAAAGATCAATTAGTAATAAATAATGAAAAGTGGTAGAATAAAAGTTATTAAGTAAGGTGTAAATAAGTCACGGGTAACAGGTTATTACAATTTTTCAGTTAACCTTGTATATGTCTGCTTCATTTCAACGGCAAATATAATTGCGACTATTCTATAATAAAATTTGTAAAGATGTATTGTTATATGTATAGTAAGCTAACATAATGTAGACGTGTAACGTGAAGTTAGCAGATCCATGACATTCGTGTCAGGGAGAGCACTGGTCTCTGCCCCAATGACACCGGGATGTAATATTTACTGTTGATCAATACTATACTCTCACAGGAATTTATAATCATAAGATAGTTATAAATTGTGTCAAACGGATAAACGTATCAAACCTAGATACTGACTGTTCCATACAAATAGGCAGAACTATATTGTTCTCATATTTCACCCGCCATAGAGGCGAGTTAAGTGTCCTCTACCAGGTAAAGTTTCAAAACTTCGTATTGCAACTGAGAAAACTTCGATGATATACTCATTAAAACTTTGCGCGACCTAGGAATCGCATCCGAGTACGCAAATTTATACGTGTGTGTGGATATTTTGGCATACTGTCTATACGATATTACTATACGGTACTTATAAATTAAATAGGAAGACATAGTTAGCTCTATAGCTAACTATGTCTTCCTATTTAATTTGTAAGTTCCAGTAATTTTGTTCATGAATCTTCTTCGCATAACCACTTATAATTAATTTAGTAAGATTGCTAGCAGACCTAGACTGTGCCAATTAGCTACGGGCGATTATAAATTAAAAATAGGAATTGCTCGATCCTCAAACAAATCAAAAATATTTAAACGAAGTTGCTAAATATTTAAACGCGTAAAACTTTGGTATTAATTTAAGTGTAGCGCAAATGCGTATTTCAATACCTCCATTCGGTTACGCACGTGGTACGACGTCACAATATCGGGTGAAATTCCGAAGAAATAAATAAAGGTCACTTGAAACCATTTTTATCGAACATGGTATCGAACAACCATAATAATGACCGACGACCGTCGACAATGGCATAATCGTGTCATCGTGAAAATAATCAGTTTCGATTATTCGGTTATGAATTGAAGTGACAACGATACATTCTGGTGTAATGCGTGTATGTTATTTCGCAAGCAGCTCACGTGTGTCCCGGTGGTAGAGGACGTGAACCAATGTCCAACGTCATTATCAACCGTCCACCCGAAGCCGTGTCGAGGATACACACATTACAAACTCACCTCACATACGTACACCTCATCTATCTACCCAAATAGTAATAGATACTATTAATAACATTGTAAGTGAATTAATTATTGTCATGAATATCATCCCGATACGTGGTGGCTAAAAGCTGAAGAGCTTGTTTGTTTTTTGTTTGAAAGCGTTCTGTAACAATAAGTCAAATTAAAAATATATATTTTACTGTAAGTCGCCTTATTTTCAAGTAAGGGCAAATGCTATGTAACATCACGAGCCAGCGGAACAGGATAGTAATCATAAGCGTAGGTGAAACTGCAGATAACGTCAGTGATTATAATAGGCATAATGAAAGGGTTAAAATCATGCGATTCTAATAAGTCCATCTTTTAGATTAGCTAGAAATATTGGACACTTATTTTTTGTTTTAACAAAACAATAAAAACTGACCAAGATGATGTCACTATCTTATATAATTTGTACCGACTAGTGACGTAACACGAAATTTATACGCGTTGTACCTTCGTTGATATTAGTTTCTGGGACAAAAGAAAATACATGTCCAAAACTTCTTGCTAATCTAAAAGACGGACTAAAACTTTTTTTAGTCATCATGTCTATTACATATTAAATTATTTTCTGATATTTAAAAACATGCCTTTCGTGTTTCCCGCTTAACTAGAGTCCCTCCTTACGTTACGAGTGTTAAATTTCGGTGCTTTTCGCAGTCGAACCTATCTACACAATCATGTGTTAGAGAGTTGTGTATCCCAAAAGAAATCTAAATTATTAACTTATAATCTGTTTAATATAGCGCAAATACTTTTTAATCGTCTCAAGTGAGTACAGATGGCGCAAAGTAGGAACAGGTACAGATAGAGCTGCGAGTGAATAATGCATGTTGCATCGAGTGCTTCGACTACAGATAAACTTGTGAATACTGTCACTGGAACGCGATGTAAGACCCAATATAAATCAGAATGCACATTGGACTTGATTTCAGTTCTATCAGTTTTGCATGTTTTAAGTTTAAATGCTGTCTTTAACATCATGCTAAGCTAGGTTCAGGGTTTAAATAAATACTAGATTCTGCCCGCGCCTCCGCTTGCGTAAATGTAGATTATGTCAATATTCTATCCATCGGGAACAGTACTATTTCTGGATGAAAGAAGAAGAAAAAATTATTTATATTTTGTTGAATTAAGTACAAACGATATGAAGTGTATCCCAACTAACATTATAAATGCAAATGTGAGTTTGTTTGCTTGTTACACCTTCACGCGTTAACTACTCGACCGATCATCATGAAATTACGCATATACGTTGTAAGGGTTATAGAAAAGAACATAATGGTACCTTATATCTAGTAAAAAGTACTGTTGCTAATTTAACTCAACCTACATTTACGCGAACAAAGCCGCAAGCGAAATCTAGTACATTGTAAAGGGCAGTACAACAGTAAATTAATAACAGGAGAATTTCATCTTCATAATAACCTTCAGAATTATAAATTACACTAAGTCATACTAGTAACACATTGGCACTACTACAACAAGTTACCATTGGCATTGCTTAGGTATAAATGCGACCTATTTTTGCTTTGTATGTCGACGCACGCTTTGTAATCTAAGAAGTCAAAGCAAGCAATTTCAATAGAGCAATACCAAAGGTAACGCTTCTCTTTGCAACAAAGGTGTTTCAGAACGTTAGTGATGTGTATGTATGAGCATAACTGTTGATGATTACTTATCGCGTTACGAGAGCACCTCGATTTACGTATAAAACAAGAAATCTTATCTAAAATATGTTACACTGGCAATAACGTATTGCGGTATTTGTTGTAGCCTTTATACGTAAATAATTCTATGATTTCATGGTCTCTGTTTTACTTTGCCTGTAAAACAAAATTACGTACATAGTCTCATACCGCTATCCCCTAAGTGGTACGCAGAGGTGTATTGCACCCACATTTTTTCAGATATTATTATGGGGCCCACATAATAAGGGGCGAACCTATTGTCATCTACCGGTCTCAGTTACGTACTCCGTGCTGGTACAGAGAACTATTATATAATATTTTAATATCAGCCCTGTATTAAAATGTCCCCCTACTGGGCACGGGCCTCTTGTCAGTGTGAGTTGGCCGACTTCGCATATCTTCGAGAACAATATGAAATGCAGATTTCCTCACGACGTTCTCCTTCATTGATAAAGCTATAGTAATTAACTAAATAGCTAATTATTATCGCTTTACACAAAACATACATTCTACAGCGACATTTTTGACATAAAAGCCTAATAATATATTGCTTGATACATAAACCTAGCCCGAGCACATCATGCCCAACAGTGGAATTCATAACCGCTTAACAAAAGCACAATAAAAAAAACGTGAATAGTAAAGCAAATTGACAGCGCACCAACTGCAATTATTCATAGCGATAGAAATATTAAACACAATGATTTCAATATATATAAAAACGGTAAATTGAGTAAGAGACAGTCGCCGGAACGAGGAATAGGAGCAAAATACATTATTAATTCAAAAGCTTCTCAATCGTTTTGTTAGAAAGAAGTAATAAA
Source organism: Catocala nupta (assembly GCA_963675205.1). Lineage (NCBI taxonomy): Eukaryota > Metazoa > Arthropoda > Insecta > Lepidoptera > Erebidae > Catocala > Catocala nupta. The sequence goes on from OY776087.1 coordinate 13,829,158, forward strand.
ACGAGCAGTTGATGAGTATTTAACTGTATAACAAAGTGAGAAATGGTTGCTTTAATTTACTGAAGTCGATATTCTGTGAGATATTGTTAAAGGTTTTCAGGATGTATGTTTTGACAATATGATAATTTGATTCGGTTTTCATGTTGACTTAAGACTGCGCCGAAAGTACGACGCGGTTGGACTGAATGACAGAGCTCGATAATTAAATCGGCGCGCGGCCGCCATAGTAAAATTGTATGGAGGATTTGAAGTGCTTTTTTGATAAATATGTATCTTTATTGTCAACCAATAGCTTAAATATTTGGGACGAAAAAATTGTAATATAACTATTTATGTTTCGTTTAAGCTGTAAAATAGGATAGATTTCTACTGTTATAATCTAAAAATCACGTAATACGAGCTTACGATTTTGCATTTTGCGTGCAAATTTACGCAATTTTGTAGGCGTAAATATTAATTATTTTAAGTTTTTTACATGCAGTAATTGTAAACACATTCGTTGTTTTGGTAAATGTATATTTTATATTTGTATTAAACACAAAGTTTTGATTTTATCAACTTAACTGTGACCGCCTGTTTTGGCACATTTCGCTCGGCGCAGTCTTAAGGTGGCAGAAAATTTATTTATTTTAATCAGTGAACTGCGATTAAATGCGTTAAGCGAATCAAGTAGGATAAACATATTTTAAATATTTTAATTCAACAAGGTCCAGGATCACGCTCGACCTACGCTCCGCTCTGAAATTAAAATAAACTAGATTTTGACTGCAGCTTTGCTCGCGTAATTTTGTCAATTTTCTAAACCTTGAGAACAGTACTTTTGTTTTGATGTAAGGCTTTTCATCTAGAACAAAAGTACTGTTCCCAAGGGATATGTCACTTTCTGTACTCCTGATAACATGTATATGAATTTCATGATGGTCAGGTGAGTAGTTAAGACTTGAAACCGTAACAAACAAACAAACAAACTCATCCTCACATTTAAAATATTAGTAAGGATTAGGACTATGTCCTCAAGGGATTTTAAAAACTTTGCAAGCGAATCCATTTCTTAAGTGTTTTTCTTAATAAACGTAAATAATGTCTTTATTAAGTAAAATATTTTTACACAAAGTGGTACTTTATTATGGTTAAGTTTGCATTACACAAACTAGTTGCTAGCATTCACAGTATGTAAAATAAATAAAGCCTTTTAAAAGTTGCATTATAATGAATACTACTGACAAAAGAAAAATGAAACAAGTCAATTGAAATAAACAGCCTGCGTCTGTTTGATTAAAGAAAATAATTGATTGAAAATGCAAATATTGTGGCGTTTACACTATTAATTCAATATTATTTAATTGTATTTTTCATATTTGTACGTAGTCATCGACTCTTTTGGACACCTAGAAAACATGATGACCACGACCATTCTGTCAAGAATGAACGAATAAAAAGACGTTATATAATTTTTTTTTACTTTATAGTATTTATAAATAAACAGGTAACAGAAACAAGCAAAGTCGGGCATTATTTAAATTACATTTTATAATATATTTTCGAAATTCGGAGCTTTTATTCTTTGTGCTTGGGTGTTTAAATGTTCCTGAAATATTATATCTTCCACGTAGAGGGAATTCGTAGCGCTAGAGTTTTATGTTTATCGGGGTGACAATTATCTACAAAAATATGGTAGAATTTAGATAAATATAAAAATATGGTAATTCGTTTACCATACCGTACCATACCGTTTCGAATTCGATTCGGTAGGATTTAAATGAAAAAAAGTAATTTTAGTATTATAATATCAAGGAGATAACATTATATGAGATTGCTCCTAAATGCTGGGTTAAAATGACTATACATATTTTTAAACTGTTACCGTGGTTTACTTGAGAAAAGAGGTTACTAGCTAGCTGAGCTTTACTCTCTGAGGAACTCGGTTATCAAAGGACACGAGTGGGCTTCCTTACGGAATAGATGCTATCGTTTCGCATCACAACTTGAATTGGTTGTCCTGTTCGCACACCGGCGAGAATGAATATAGAAGTTTTACTCATTAACTGCTACAATCCGTAGCTGCGGTGGTGGTGGGTTGTTTGTATGTGTGTATGCTTATGGTTGTTAATTTAAAATATGATTTCGTGTTTACAGCTTTTTCATTAGATTAATTGTAAACCACATAAACACTACATTAAATAAAAGTAAAAAACAACTACTTGCTTTATCACAATTACCAAGCACATCATATTATTGTTTCTTTCGAACACATAATTTTTTTTAAGGAAGACGTAAATTACCGACTGAAATATGTTGGTATTTATGCTTGTTAAATTAATGTCCTCAAGAAGTAACTTAGATTTAGTGTTTATTTCTTTATAAATTTTATGAAAGGTTGAGCAAGTAGAATGTAACATTTTGGACGCTTATTTGTTTTACCGCATATTAAGGTGTCTTAGAGAGGAATATCACAGAAATTTAAAATTTTACTTTTTGATATTTATAGCTAAGTATGTATATGAAAATATATTTATGATAATATTACAACAATTTATAGAGACTTTAAATAAAGCAGATTATCTAAAGTATGCATTTAAACCTTATAATAAAATTTGACTAATACCTACTAGTTTAATTTATTTTTAATTTTATTTAATTATTACTACACTTGCCTACGAATAAAAAAGACAATCATTACATAGTGTAATATAGTCACTTTCAAAAACCTTTGAAATTGGAATTGTTCCAAATTCACTAATTTGAAAGCTAATTTGAACATCTTTATACTGAATTTCTATTCTCTTTGTAATTTGACTACATAAGAATTTTTATAGCGTGTCAGAAAAATATTTTCTTATAAAGTAAGGTTTGCCACAAACGTCTAAAGTTGAATTTAGGCTATTTCTTAGGCGTTTAGGGTCGGACGCGAGAGACAAGTATTGTAAAATTACTTTGTGTAGTATTTATGCCAAGAACCATCCACTTAGACTTTTAATAACGGAGTCTTGAAAATTTGAACAAAGTGGGGGCATGCTTAAAGAAATCTTACTCCTTCCTAGTTTTAAATTAAATTCCTTCTAAGTATGTACGTTATTGACGGTAAAAGTTGATTCTATAGTACAGTAAAAATCCTACATCCCTAGAAACAAAGACATTGTATGTATCGTACAAGCAATAGGCATTGGTGCACCCTTATCTCACCAGGAATGTTTTAAGGCGCAGATAATATGAGGCGAGCCAATTGGTGTCTACAAATTTTCAGATTCCATGCTGCGTATAGAAAAACCGAAAGCACTTTGGCCGATCGAGAATTTGAACACGAGATCTCATAATAGCATGCAAATATAAGAGCAGATTTATGTTGCAAGATCAACATAGCATTAGCATCAATTTGTGCTTATGTATTTAGCTAATAGGATTAAAGTGATATTATCAGTTATATTAGATCAACTATTAAACAGACGAATCTAATTATAGATACACTTAGATTGCTTCAGAAAAAGCTCGTTGAAATTTTATCATAGAATTATTTTCGGACTTGAATTTCTCAAAAGGAGCGAGACTAGCGATCCATTAATTAAAATTGAGAGAAGCTTTGTAGAGCATCACTTTTATACGACTTTAATAGACTTAACAACTTGCAGATAATTACAAAAAAGGTTGTTATCTCTTACCTATCTCAATATAATATACTCGTAGTAATGGACTAGAAGTATTCGTTTGTGAAATAGACTAACTCTGTGTGCTTAGCAAAATAATTGTATAGTTTAAAATAAAAAGAAACGTGTTAATCTTTAGGAAGATTATTGACATGTATTTTATAAGCATTGTCCATGTTAAGGTAGAATGTAAATTTTAATAGAGGTAAAATATAATACATGAAGGAGGACTTGAACCTAAGTTCTCGCCAAACCATGTTGTCACTTTGCCATTTAAGTCCGTTGTTTGAATGTTTGTAAATTCCCTCATGACACACGAATTAAACCTAGAGCGGGAGAGACCATCCAAAAAAAAAGTTGCTTAGCTTTATCGATAATACATAGTAACCATACAGTGAACGCCATTTTGCCGTTTTAACAAGTAAGCTGAAATAAAGACTTTACCTGATAGTAGTATCATTCCATACGCGAGAATGAGTCAGCGCGTTACAGAGTGTATAGCTTTCGTACATGCAATGATAAGACTAACGATGACATTAAGGCCATAGAACATAAGCGCCGCGCAGAAGTCCGTGCTTTGTGCAGCTGCACAATACATTTTTAATACTATAAAGCTTTAAATGTGTTAAGAAGGATCTTCGACATTGTTCAGTACTTACTTCGCTTATTCAGAGCCACCATACATTGTATACCCGAGTATTTCTCGCGGGGTGCCATTGTAACCTCTTTCATGCCTTGGTTAAAGAATCTAACGCTGAATAGTATCAAAACGTTTAAACTAAAGCTCACCGCAAGGCTATTTCGCTTTATTATAACACAATTTATTTGAATAAAACTCCCGCTCTGTAAGTTATTTCTTTGTTCTTGTGTACAATGCCATTTGTCGCGAAATGCGAAGAGAATTTAAATAGTGGCTCATTTCTCGAGGAATGCTTGTGTAACTGTTATAACAATGCTTCTAACGAAACTAGCCTAATACATAGAAGATATCGACGGTTAAAGGCTATTTGACATAAGCGCTATTTTTTTGCAATAATGACTCATATGTTTTTGCGATAATGACTTGTATTATTATATATGTACATATTTGAAATCAGCAATTTTTCTGAATTCAAATATAAGTGTGTGCCTTGTAAGTCATCATCGCAAATAACGGCGCTCAAGTCAAATAACCTTTTAACCGTTGATTTGCTTTAGTAATACACCGATCGTAATTGAACTTCGCAACTTGGTAAAAGTCTGTAAATATGAAAAGTCTGTGAAGAATAATCAACTACTTAAACGTTTTCAATTAATTAACTGTAGCGGCTGATTGGGGTTTAATATTTATAATCATTACAGTAGGTATCATAATTGTTATACGATCGAGATTACATGGTAGTGTAAGGCACTGTCATGTAATCTCGATAGCAAATATTAAACGGACGTTTCACATGGTTTCAGATAGCACATACCTATGATTTTTCCATTCAAGGCAAATCACACAAAGTTGAAGTCACGATTCAAAGCCTGTTTTTAATATAATAGGTATATAACTATATAGTTAGTATCAAAATCAAGAAATTAGGTATACAGCGAAAGCCTCGTAGGACATCGTTGGACTGCCACAAAGATAAACACAACAAGGCACGCATCTCTGACTTTTCGAAGTTTTGAGCGTATTAAAATAGTTGTTTATCGTTCGCTTTAACTTTATCCATTAATTTTTTGGAAATATGTGAATTCTATCAACCTGCACTAGCCCAAAGTAGCTAGCTATGGTCCAACCCTTCTTACACTGAGAAGAGGCTGTTGCCCAACTGTGGGACAGTCGAAATATAGAGCTGATATTATTATTATATTATAACTTCAAGTTCTACTACAATTTCTAAATATAACCCATTACTTAAGTAGGAGTGTATTTACTCTACAATATCTTAGATATCGCCGGCTGTACGCTAACTTTATGATGTCGCGGCAGACATTAAACTACTCGACGTTAGCGATAAATCCGAGGCTTAGCGTCGACGTCTCTGTGTCCAAGTAACAATGTTAGAAATCCATGTTATAGATTCAATACATATTGCAAAATTCTTCAGTCGGACGTAACCCGTTTAACCGCGTGTTTTGTTTAACTGTTACATTGAAATAAAAAACATAGTAGTAACATAAACTTTTAAGCATCTCTGCTCCAAAAATATAAACGTACAATTTTCTTATTTAATTTAATTGTGAAAGAAAACGCATAGTTGCGTCCGTACCTATGCATTTAAAACCAGATAAACATACACTAAATTGAATATCAAATAACCACCAACATGGCGATTAAAAGAGAATTAGTACGATAACAGTTAATTTTATTATATGTATAGTTAATTAATAATATAGTATTTCTAAGCTAAATATTGTATTTAAAATATTATTATGAAAGAACCAGTTGTTAACTATTATTTGATGCCGGAACCAAAGGTTTCGCCCGGGCTGGCATGCCTCCTTTACAGTCAACTATCGTATTAGTGGTAATACTTACTGCGTTTCGCTAGATGACTAAGATTGGCCATGGCTTACATACCTACCACTCCCATTCTATCAACTACAAGTGGATATCCACAGACTCTGTCAATGCCTTCGGGATATAGGCGTGAGTCTATGTATGACAAGTTCGGATTTATAAAGGTATCTTGCATTTGCGTCTGATTGTGGTAAAATTATTTATCGTGATGGTATGTTCCCAGAGTGTCTGACGTCGAGTAAATAAGTTGATGAGACCATGCAAAATAACGATTTCACGAGCTTAACCAGGTTAAAATTAAATTCTAGTTATTTCAGAAGTAAATCACTTTTGGAAAGCGAGTGTTGAACACTGATTATCAAGATGGCTGTATTAACCAAAGTAAATCAGAAATTAATATCCTGCCTAGAATAATTCAGACTTCTCGGTGTAATAATTATCGGTATTGCCCAAATGATACCAGAATTATTTATGTTATTTGAGACTGGATTACTTGTAAGCTTATTAAGTGATATTATACCTATTTATGAACCGAAACGCAAATTATATAAATACTTCAATATACTCGAATACTGTATCTTTTTTTATACATTTATTTGTAAAAATCTCACGCAAGGGAATTAATTTTGTGTGGCAATTAAATGCGCCATAATTATATAACAAAAACAATTAGAGGTCAGTTGTATAACAACTCTAACACTAATAAATTGGAGGGTATTTCCTCGGACAAACCGCTGTTCTGTTCTGAGCGTTTGCCCAACCAGAACTACATTGCGCGACTTGGAAATCGAAACCTCAGAACAGCACGCAAACATAAATACTTTATTATTTTACTAAAAGGCACAGTTACTACTCAAACTAAAATAATTGATGATACATGCCTTCATACAGTCACGCAGAATAAACAATGTCGTGGAAATAATTGAAATATATTATAGAACCAGAGTGTATGAATGTTGACACATGAACAGAGGTTCGTATCGAGTTAGTTTTAAATTTGGCCTAGGGGCGTCCAAAATGTTTAATGGAGCCTTGGCCGTATGATTGTATTGTTAATGTAAGTGTACCAAAGTTTCGAGAAGGTTTCGATTTCAATTTTAAATCCAATAAATAATACACGTAAATTTTAAACTAACGTTACTACAACTACCTTTTTAATTTTTGAGTGTATTTGAGAATTCAATCATATTTAAAGATAGAAGAACTAAACCTTTAAATATTTAAAAGCTCTTTAAGGAACTGTCTAATTAATCAATCAATCAATTAACAACTAAATCTAAACATTCCTATTATTAATAATGTGGTATGGCTCCTGTACTCCTGTACACGTCCCTTACCATCCAGAAAAGGTATTTATTGATAGATCGTAGATGATAGGTAGAAAGAAGATCGAAAGCGGAAGAAATGAAGAATATTATTTTAGAAGTGTTTAGAAAGATTTATTACAATTATATTATACAATAGCTAAATATAGTATTTATGGAATGAAGCAGATGAATATTATAAACGCGCGCGCGAAAGCTAAGACAGCTGATCGTGGTGTGTAGGCGACTGGCGGACAGCGCAGAGGTCGATGCCTGCGCGGGCGCGGGGGGTACACCGCTGCGAGACCCGTATTGTCGTGTGGACCAAGATGCAAAAGCGTAGGCGATTTATGAAAAAGCGATTTTGGTCCAAGTTCGACAATACGAATTTCGTAACGGAGTGAAGTGGCGAAGTACGTACGCCACATATTCCCCCCGGCCAGACCGTTACTACGGTCGATAGAAATCCGGGAACCGCACTCTTCTGCCACTTCGGGTCCTTTTCTCTTCAGAAGGTGGTTCTGGAGCAGGAGCTGGCTGTACGTCGTTCCTCATTGGCAGCGTGTCAGATGCTCTAGCTTCTTTTGCCATATACGCCGGTTTGAGTCTATCGACGCTGACGTTGGTCTTCTTGCTCTTGATCTCTATGGTGAAGAACTTTGGTTTTCTGTCAAGGACACGATAAGGGCCAGCATATGGGGGTTCTAGAGAACTACGTACGCGATCTAGTCGCAAGAAAACATGAGAAGAGTTCTGTAGGTCGCGTGGAAAGTAGAATGGCGAAGAAGTGTGCCAAGAAGTAGGCTTAGGTGCAAGTCTCTGGACATGAGCTCGGAGGCGGGTTAGGTATTGCGTGATGTCATCTGAGGTGCAGTCATCTCGTGGAGAAAGAAACTGTCCAGGTAACTGTAGAGGTTCCCCGTAGACAAGCTCGGCTGCCGACGTCTGCAGATCGTCTTTCCAGGCACTACGCATGCCTAGAAGCACCAGCGGAAGAGCTTCAGTCCACTGCGAGGTAGCGTGGCACATGATGGCTGCCTTCAGTTGCCGATGGAGACGTTCCACGATGCCGTTGGCTGCGGGGTGATAGGCAGTCGTGCGGAAGTGACGAGCACCAATCATCGAGGCAAGTGATTTGAAAAGCTGGCTCTCGAATTGGCGGCCGCGATCTGTGGTGACGCGAGCAGGGCAGCCAAATCTGGAGATCCAGGTGGACACCAAGGCTGCAGCGCAGGTCTCGGCTGAGATGTCTTTGAGTGGCACCACCTCAGGCCACCTTGTAAAGCGGTCAATGATAGTGAGGCAAAATCTGTAATCAGAAGACAGCGGTAAGGGGCCCACGAGGTCTAGGTGAATATGGGAGAACCTCGCGGAAGGGGTAAGGAAAGAGGAAAGTGGAGATTTAGTGTGACGGGTAACTTTGCTTTGTTGGCATTGTATACATTGCCTAGACCACTCTCTACAATCTCGACGAATCCCCGGCCACACAAATCTTTGAGTGACCAGTCGCACTGTAGCTGCAGTTCCGGGATGATGTAATGTGTGCATCATATCGAAGACTTGCCTGCGAAGCTGTGGAGTAATGTACGGGCGAGCCCGCTCTGCACTTATGTCACAGAAGATAGGCATATGGCTATCCATAGGTTTTACCTTCCGGAGTTTGAGGCTGCAACCATTGATTAACAAGTTCTGCAGTTCAGGATCTTTATCCTGAAATCGTGCGAGGGCTTGATAGTCGATTCCTATAATCTCGTCCACACGAGAAAGAGCATCTGCAACAACATTCTGCTTGCCAGGTATGAACTTGATATCTGTCGTTAACTGGGATATAAAGTCTAGGTGTCGAAATTGACGCGGCGAACATTTTTCCTTGCAGCGTGAGAAGGCGAACGTAAGCGGCTTGTGATCTGTAAAGATCGTAAAATTTCTTGCTTCAACCATGTGCCTAAAATACTTCACAGCTTCATACACGGCGAGCAACTCACGGTCATAAGGACTATACTTAATCTGAGAATTAGTCAGCTTATGTGAGAAGAATCCTAGTGGTTCCCAGTCTGTAGAGTTTTTCTGACGTTGCTGTAACACTGCGCCCATGGAGGTATCGGAAGCATCTGTGACAATTGCGATCTCTGCTGAAGCATCAGGATGAGCAAGGAGTGTTGCCTGTGAAAGTGATGACTTGCAATCTTCAAACGCGCGCATCAACTCTGGAGTCAAATCTATGGGATGCGAACCTTTTACCATAGGGCCGGACAGTACTGCGTTCAAAGGTGCTTGAATTTTTGCTGCGTTCGGGATGAAGCGACGATAAAAATTCAACATTCCTAGAAAGCGTCGGAGTTCTTTAACCGTCTTAGGAGGAGGGTAGTTCTGCACAGCCTCAACTTTAGATTCCAGCGGACGAGAACCCCTTGCTGAAACGTTATACCCCAAGAAGTTTACCTCCGCTTTACCCAGCACGCACTTGGAAGTATTAATCAGGACACCGTACTGCTTTAGACGTTCGAACAGCTTACGTAGTTGCTCTTTATGAATTTCAGGCGTGGGGGATGATATTAATATGTCGTCAATATATCCATAACAGAAGTCCAGACCCAAGAGTACCTCGTCGATGAACCTCTGAAAAGATTGAGCGGCATTCCGAAGGCCGAAGGTCATAAACTCAAATTCAAAAAGTCCAAAAGGTGTAGTAACAGCTGTCTTCGGTACATCGTCAGGGTTCACCTTAATTTGATGGTAGGCTTTAACGAGGTCTACCGTTGAGAAAATGGTACACCCTGAAAGCTGTTGCGCAAAATCTTGAATGTGGCGAATAGGGTACCTATCAGGTATAGTTCTGGCGTTGAGTGAACGGTAATCTCCGCAGGGTCTCCATCCATCGTCTTTCTTCCTTACTAGATGCAAAGCAGAAGACCACGGGCTTTCAGAGCGCCTAGCTACACCACTTGCTACCATGTTCTCGAACTCCTTCTTTGCAACCTGGAGTCGGACAGGATCGAGTCGTCGAGGTTTACAAGAGACGGGAGGGCCAGGTGTTGTCCTGATATGGTGTAGAGTACTGTGTTTAGGAGTAGAAGGTATACCTGCAGGTCTGGTTATTTCCGGGAACTCTCGTAACAGCTCGTGAAGTTCTGATTCACCTGCCACAGCCTTGATTGATGCAGTGTCATCAGGTAATCTAGAATGAAGAGCATTGACGAAGAGTGAAGTAACGCTGTCCACGAGACGTTGATTTTTGCAGTCCACAAGTAGACCATAGAAGCTAAGAAAGTCTATACCAATTATAGGCTTAGATACGTCGGCGATAGTGAAGCTCCAAGGAAAAGATCGTCGTAGACCCAAGTCCAGTTGCAGTTGTGTCAGGCCGTAGGTGTATATGACGGAGTTGTTTGCAGCTGTCAAGGTAAACTTTGACTTAGTACAGGGTGTTTTAACAGCCAACCGCGGGAAAACGCACAAGTCAGAACCAGTGTCCACCAAGAACTGCATTCTCGAGACGCGATCGGTCACGAAGAGACGGCCTTTTGGTTGAGAAGGGCAGTCGTTGGCCGCTACTTACGACCGCCCTGGCTGTTTCCCGATGACGACGAAAATGTGCAAGGTTCTTTACAGTTCTTAGCTTGGGCTCCGTAGTTGAAGTGATAAAAACAGAGAGGGCAGTTTGCAGGTGGTTGCTTAAAGCGTGGGCGTGAGCGTGAGCGATGATTGTAGTCGTCGTTTCGTTTATTTCTGTGCTGCGAGCGCGATCGTCTACCGCTGGCCACCTGGTCCGCTAGCTTGGCTATTTGCTTAGTAAGTTCATATATTTGCCTTACTAGATCATCGTTTAATGATGATGATGATGCAGCAGCCTCTGTCTTTGAAGTACTTGCCACTTGAGCAGTTGTAGGAGCTATCTCATGCACCTTGTCTGCTAAATCAGATAACTTGTCTAATGGTAAATCTACCTGTGTTGCAATTACCGTCTGGATGTTGGCAGGCAGTCGGCTTGACCAGATGGTGATCAGGAAATCTTTGGGCACAGATGGACCAGCAAGGCTTTGCAGATGGCGAAGGAACTGCGAGGGCTTCCTGTCACCAAGCTCTTCGTGCATCAGCAGCTGCTTTACGCGCTTTTCCTGTGACGCTGAAAGCCGTTTAATGAGTTCTGTTTTAAGCTTGTTATATTTGTCATTTGAGGGAGGGTTCGTTATTATGTCTTTCACCTCGGCAGCGTATTGGTGATCTAGTTGAGCAACCACATAACAGAATTTTGTCTCATCCGTTGTTATCTTAGAAAGAACGAACTGACTCTCTACTTGTGCAAACCACAAGGCTGGTTCTTCTGGCCAGAATGGCGGAACCCTAACACCAACTCTTAATACTTCAGATCCCACAGCGGGCTGAGCATCCACAAAATTATCATTAGCACCCGAGGTTGACATCTTCGACAAAGTATGGAAAATTTACTCACCGCCCAGCACTTGTACCACACACCAAATTCCTCGTTTTACCTGCGCGCTCTCGAACTTTCCGCGGAGGTCGTCCAAGGGCGTTACGTATTCCACAACACTTGAGGGTCACCAATGTGGTATGGCTCCTGTACTCCTGTACACGTCCCTTACCATCCAGAAAAGGTATTTATTGATAGATCGTAGATGATAGGTAGAAAGAAGATCGAAAGCGGAAGAAATGAAGAATATTATTTTAGAAGTGTTTAGAAAGATTTATTACAATTATATTATACAATAGCTAAATATAGTATTTATGGAATGAAGCAGATGAATATTATAAACGCGCGCGCGAAAGCTAAGACAGCTGATCGTGGTGTGTAGGCGACTGGCGGACAGCGCAGAGGTCGATGCCTGCGCGGGCGCGGGGGGTACACCGCTGCGAGACCCGTATTGTCGTGTGGACCAAGATGCAAAAGCGTAGGCGATTTATGAAAAAGCGATTTTGGTCCAAGTTCGACAATACGAATTTCGTAACGGAGTGAAGTGGCGAAGTACGTACGCCACAATAACATAGAAGAAGGTCAATTCTCAGAAATAAAATATATTCTCTGTTTTAAATATTATTTATTTATTTATTTATTTATAACACATCCCACACAACCATTACAGGAAGCCCAATGCGATTGTGGGGCCAAAATGCACACATAATACTCAAAACTTAAATATATAATACATAACAAAAATTAAAATTTAAAAATAAACAAAGAAAATTGACAAAATCGTAAACCTAAATTATGAAATTAAAATATTATCATACACACTATTTATATGCTACTACATATAGAATTGCTTTTGCGAGTTCGTTCAGGTTACAGGAGAAGATATCAATTTTAGTGCTGAGCTCGTTGATTACCCTTATTGTGCGAGTAAGTGGCGTTTTGGCCAGTAAGTTGGTCCTGGCAGCAGGGACAACCAGAATCGGTGGAAGTCGCCTCCTCCACACATAGCGATCAGGCACACATAGGCTCAAGCACCCTAGCACAGTTTCGTTACACACTTGACTCCTAAGGATTTTAATTACATACATTGCAAGTGAGAACTCCCGACGTACTCTTAGCTCATTGTACCCGACCATTCCGAGGACAAACAATGTGGGGTACATTAATGGATAGAATGGGTATACGCCATATAATTTCATGTACAGGTACCTGGTAAACTTATTCTGGACTTTCTCCAGCATTGAAATATATTTAGCCTCATAGGGAGACCATATGATAGCACTATACTCGAGGTGGCTTCTCACCAGTGCATCGTACAAGGCCTTGATCGCGCTCAAGTTAGTGAATTGCTGTGACTGTCTAAGTACAAATCCCAAATTCCTATATGCTTTTTTGCATACGTTTGTAATATGACTTCTGAAACAAAGATCAGGAGTCATACTAATGCCTAAGTCCTTTACCTGTGTGACTCTTTGGATTGGTTCTGTGTTTATTCTATAGTTATAAGTGATAGGTGTACGCGAACGAGTAAAAGACATAGTGGAACATTTAGAAACGTTGAAGGACAATTTGTTCCTTTGACTCCATCTAACTACTCTTTCAATGTCTTCTTGTAGACGTTTGCAATCAGATAAATTATTGATCTGTAAAAACAATTTGAGGTCATCTGCAAATAATAGACCCATCCCATGTTTGATGACTGGAGGCAAATCATTACAGCAGGTACCACCTGACACATGAAATTAATGAGGTTTGTAGCTGTGCTGCGCCCCGGACGAAAACCGTGCTGCGAATCCGACAACTGCGCTTGCACTTGCGCCTGCATGCTGCGCTGAAGAGCGGACTCGAACACCTTGGCCGGAGTCGACAACACTGCTACTGGTCTATATTCAGTAACATCTGGTACCGCTTTACCTTTCGGTACTGGTATAACCCGCGTGATCTTCCATCGAGCTGGAAATGTATGATACCTTAAACTAACGTTAAACAGATGGTGAAGGGGTTTCAAAAGTACTTTACCGCAGTCTTTAAAAAGGAAAGCAGGTAAACCGTCCGGTCCTGACGAACGCTTTGGTTTAAGGCGGGCGAGCGCTACGCTTACCTCTTGCAAACTCAGGGCTTTTATACTAATACGCGCGCTAGATGCGCTGCCGCGCTCTGCCGCCACCGCCTGTGCCGATGTCGCATCCAGCTGCGGTGGAGAGTTGTTGTACACCGACTGGAAGTACTCCGCAAACTGCTTTGCACATTCGTCATGCGTTAGGATTACACCATCCTTTTTAATGGCACCACTACTCACACTTCCCCTTCTCTTCCTAACGTACTCCCAGAATTGTTTCGGATCCCTTGCAAAACGGTATTGCATATTATCAATATGTTGTTTATGTGCTAAATCGATCGCTATTTTTACACGCGCCCTACATCTAGTGAATTCGATATAGTCCTCGTTTAATTTAGACTGTTTGTACTTTTTGTGAAGTTTACTTTTAAGTTTTAAATCAGTTATAATGGCACTAGTGTACCATTCTGGATATCTGTTCACTGAATGCTAGCTAGATTGTTTTTTCCTAGGCACCCACTGATCTAAAATATTACTTAAGCAACTGTAAAAGTAATTAATTGCCAAACAAAAACTGATCTGGATCGTCTAGTTAAAATTATAAATGTAATGGAAGAAAAAGTTCTAAACAGACTATCCGAAATCACTTGTCAACACCAGGATGTCAGAAACATAGAACATGAAACCTCTTCTTCTTCTTCTACCATGATAACAAGAAATTACAAAACAAGGAGTCCGCTTCATAAAAACTCAAAACAAAAGTCCGGTAATATACAAACACAAACCGCTACAATACAAAATGTCAACACGTGTGGGGCCACGAAATCAAATACGGCTTCGGATATGACATCGACTGTAAATAGCGAGGTGAGGCCAATGTTAGCACGGCAAGATGATAACAGTAATACAGTAGGTTGGACAATAGTAGAAAGAAATAATAATAATAAAAATTCGAGCAGGCGCTCTAAGATTGTAGGAACGGGGAAGAATACACAATTAACGGCTATCCAGGCCACGGAGCGGAAGAGATATCTGCATGTATGGCGTTTGCATCCGGACACAACAGCAGATGCGATGTCTGAGCATGTGAAGAGTTTATGTGGATCAAATGTTGATATAAAAATAGACAAAATCAGTCATAAGGCAGAAAAAGAATATTCTTCATTTCGAATTGGAGCACCAGTACAAATATTTGATAGGTTGATGCAAGAAGATGCATGGCCACTAAATACAGAATTTAACGAGTGGATATTTTTTCGTAAATCAACCAAAAAAGTTGACCAATAGAGAAATAGATATATATTACCAAAACGTTAAAGGCTTACGAACAAAATTGGAAAGTTTTAGAAATGGCATAGTTTCAATGAGTTTCGACTTATACGCATTACTGAATCTGGCTGCAACGAATCAATCCATGATACGGAAATAGTGCCGCCAGGATATCAAATATTGCGGTGTGATCGAGCGGACGGTCGTAAGCAGGGCGGCGCGTTTCTCGTGGCCACACATCGCCTCGAACTTCGACGAGTACAAGTGCACTGCGGCGGGGCGCACGCCGGCGCGGGCGCAGCCGCGCGGAGCTCGGCCGCGGATGCGGGTATATCGATAATATATAAATAGTGTGTATGATAATATTTTAATTTCATAATTTAGGTTTACGATTTTGTCAATTTTCTTTGTTTATTTTTAAATTTTAATTTTTGTTATGTATTATATATTTAAGTTTTGAGTATTGTGTGTGCATTTTGGCCCCACAATCGCATTGGGCTTCCTGTAATGGTTGTGTGGGATGTGTTATAAATAAATAAATAAATAAATAATATTTAAAACAGAGAATATATTTTATTTCTGAGAATTGACCTTCTTCTATGTTATTAATAATAGGAATGTTTAGATTTAGTTGTTAATTGATTGATTGATTAATTAGACAGTTCCTTAAAGAGCTTTTAAATATTTAAAGGTTTAGTTCTTCTATCTTTAAATATGATTGAATTCTCAAATACACTCAAAAATTAAAAAGGTAGTTGTGGTAACGTTAGTTTAAAATTTACGTGTATTATTTATTGGATTTAAAATTGAAATCGAAACCTTCTCGAAACTTTGGTACACTTACATTAACAATACAATCATACGGCCAAGGCTCCATTAAACATTTTGGACGCCCCTAGGCCAAATTTAAAACTAACTCGATACGAACCTCTGTTCATGTGTCAACATTCATACACTCTGGTTCTATAATATATTTCAATTATTTCCACGACATTGTTTATTCTGCGTGACTGTATGAAGGCATGTATCATCAATTATTTTAGTTTGAGTAGTAACTGTGCCTTTTAGTAAAATAATAAAGTATTTATGTTTGCGTGCTGTTCTGAGGTTTCGATTTCCAAGTCGCGCAATGTAGTTCTGGTTGGGCAAACGCTCAGAACAGAACAGCGGTTTGTCCGAGGAAATACCCTCCAATTTATTAGTGTTAGAGTTGTTATACAACTGACCTCTAATTGTTTTTGTTATATAATTATGGCGCATTTAATTGCCACACAAAATTAATTCCCTTGCGTGAGATTTTTACAAATAAATGTATAAAAAAAGATACAGTATTCGAGTATATTGAAGTATTTATATAATTTGCGTTTCGGTTCATAAATAGGTATAATATCACTTAATAAGCTTACAAGTAATCCAGTCTCAAATAACATAAATAATTCTGGTATCATTTGGGCAATACCGATAATTATTACACCGAGAAGTCTGAATTATTCTAGGCAGGATATTAATTTCTGATTTACTTTGGTTAATACAGCCATCTTGATAATCAGTGTTCAACACTCGCTTTCCAAAAGTGATTTACTTCTGAAATAACTAGAATTTAATTTTAACCTGGTTAAGCTCGTGAAATCGTTATTTTGCATGGTCTCATCAACTTATTTACTCGACGTCAGACACTCTGGGAACATACCATCACGATAAATAATTTTACCACAATCAGACGCAAATGCAAGATACCTTTATAAATCCGAACTTGTCATACATAGACTCACGCCTATATCCCGAAGGCATTGACAGAGTCTGTGGATATCCACTTGTAGTTGATAGAATGGGAGTGGTAGGTATGTAAGCCATGGCCAATCTTAGTCATCTAGCGAAACGCAGTAAGTATTACCACTAATACGATAGTTGACTGTAAAGGAGTCATGCCAGCCCGGGCGAAACCTTTGGTTCCGGCATCAAATAATAGTTAACAACTGGTTCTTTCATAATAATATTTTAAATACAATATTTAGCTTAGAAATACTATATTATTAATTAACTATACATATAATAAAATTAACTGTTATCGTACTAATTCTCTTTTAATCGCCATGTTGGTGGTTATTTGATATTCAATTTAGTGTATGTTTATCTGGTTTTAAATGCATAGGTACGGACGCAACTATGCGTTTTCTTTCACAATTAAATTAAATAAGAAAATTGTACGTTTATATTTTTGGAGCAGAGATGCTTAAAAGTTTAACATTGTTATTTGTTATTTCTAACATTGTTATTTGGACACAGAGACGTCGACGCTAAGCCTCGGATTTATCGCCAACGTCGAGTAGTTTAATGTCTGCCGCGACATCATAAAGTTAGCGTACAGCCGGCGATATTTAAGATATTGTAGAGTAAGTACACTCCTACTTAAGTAATGGGTTATATTTAGAAATTGTAGTAGAACTTGAAGTTATAATATAATAATAATATCAGCTCTATATTTCGACTGTCCCACACTTGGGCAACAGCCTCTTCTCAGTGTAAGAATGGTTGGACCATAGCTAGCTACTTTGGGCTAGTGCAGGTTGATAGAATTCACATATTTCCAAAAACTTAATGGATAAAGTTAAAGCGAACGATAAACAACTATTTTAATACGCTCAAAACTTCGAAAAGTCAAAGATGCGTGCCTTGTTGTGTTTATCTTTGTGGCAGTCTAACGGCATCTTACGAGGATATCGCTGCGTACCTGATTTCTCGATTTTGATAGTAACTATATACCTATTATATTAAAAACAGGCTTTGAATCAACTTTTCATATTTACAGTGTTTTACCAAGTTGCGAAGTTCAATTACGATCGGTGTATTACTAAAGCAAATCAATGGTTAAAAGGCTGTTTGACTTGAGCGCCGTTATTTGCGATAATAACTTATAAGGCACACACTTACCTATAATTGAAAGTTTAAACATTATTGCAAACAATGGCGCTTAAGTCAAATAGCCTTTAATCGTCGATATCATAAAATAGTAGTAGGCTTGTTTCGTTGGAAACATTGAGATACTTATTGTAATAAATTCATGCCCAACTTAGCTGGCTGTCGCAAAAATCGTAAAATATTATTCTCGGCACGTTCCCGGTTTTTTGATCTGGATCAACCTTGTCGCTAAATATGCTAATGCTAATAGAGTATTTGTTAGGACAAAAGTATACTGTAACATGCTACTTAAAGCCTTATGCACAAATTGATCAAGTCATTCTTGCATGTGAATCACTGTGTAAAGATTACACTTCTACAGATTTTGTAATAATAATGGGTGGGTCAAATGATGGCAACATTTTAAAACCGCAATCTCTTATTTATAATACACTGTATAGAATGCAACACACCAATGTTTTGCTCTGTGAAGTACATAGGAACAGACATTTGAATGAATACAAAGTGAATTCATTATTACAACAAATTTGCTCAAATTTTAAGAATAATTCTACCTTTGTTTCCTTTGTTAGTACTCATAATAGTACTGGGTCAGTTTGAAGCAAAGTTTATATGTGTAGGATTTTACTCAGGGAGATACTTAAATTATCATATAGAATAAACTATGCCAATTATAAAATGTCTAAATATTAGTGTAATCTTGCAAATAGTAAAAGTAACATAAGTATAGGAACACAAACAGAAAAAATTCATTGTTTTGATATTGGTACATCGCCTGATGGGAAAGCACATATGGTAGACATTGGTATCAGTAATCTAACACAAACCTCTGCCACTTGTTTTCGTCAGTATGAGTCCCAGAAGTAGCACTCCTGTGTATACATGTAACACTAATGACACGAATCTTGAACATGTTTTTATTTTTCATCAAAATGTGTGTGGCCTGAATAATAAAAAGGATGAATTTGAACTGTATATAGAAAGCCTTCTAAGTACAATGGACTACTTGTGTATAAGTGAACATTTTTTGAATGAGAAGCTGGTCAATCTCTTAAATTTTACAAACTATGAAGTGGCATCATATAATACAAGACTAAATAAACAGAGGGGTGGTACCATCATATTAGCGCGGAAAGATAGACAATGGGAGGAGCTACCAATTGCCAAAAAATTATATGCGATGGAGGCTTTTGAAATATGTGCTGTTAGAGATAAGACAACTGGTTTGTGTATATGCTGTTGTTATAGGAATCCTTATGATAAAAACTTAATTACTTTTATGGATAGGTTGGAAAAATTTTTGGAACACCTCTTTGATAAGAGCTGCTGTATCTGTGGTGACTTTAATATAGACCTCTTAACCTACAACAACAAACGTAGTGAGTTTATAAACTTAATGACATCATATAATTTCAGTGCTCTAGTTAATACAGTTACATATAAAAGAAAAAACTCACAGTCATGTATAGATAACATTTTCTCTAATATTACAAAGTATTCTCTAGTATCTTGTGAAGTTGACCATAATGGATTAGCAGATGGACATGTCGGTGTACTGTGTAATTTAATGATGTCTAGTAAGATAAAGAATAATAAACAGAATAACCACATAATTTATGTTACAAAAATAATTTTTAATCAGGCCAATAAAAATAAATTCAGGCAATTACTACAGCAGCAAAATTGGTACTGTTTAGGCATAAATTCGTTTATAGTAAAGCTAACCCGATCATTTAAGGCTGCTTTTAGAAAAAAAACAGTCGCAATTAATTTAAAACGCACCAGTCAACTACGCTGGGTAACAAAGGGGATAAAAATATCCAGTAAAATGAAGCGCTTCTTAGTGTCTAGTAGAAACACAGATTCAAGTGTTTTAAATTATAGAAACTCTTATATAACCATATACAGGAACGTTATAAAGAAGGCCAAAAAATTAGCTGTACAGTCTGAAATAGCACATTTTAAAAACATACCTAGGGATATTTGGAAAATTATAAATAGACACAGGAATATTGAGAAAAAAATTAATGAGTCTATAAAAATCAAGGTAGCTAATCAGATTGTTAAAAATCCTAAACAAATTGCAAACATGTTTGTGAACCAGTTTGTTTCAAATAGTAATGTGGCTGGCAATTATAACATGCATTCAGCTATTGGGTTACTACAAAATAGTACAGATAGAGTCCAAAATGAACTTAATTGGCAGCCTACTACCACGGAGGAATTAAGAAAATTTGTTAGTAAGATGGAGTACAAAACTTCATGTGGCTATGATGAGTTGCCAGTAACTGTTCTGAAAGATAATGTCGATATTTTGGCTTTACCCTTAAGCATCTTCTTTAATAAATGCTTGTTGAAAGGTGTCTTTCCGGACCAACTTAAGATTGCAAAGTTGTTCCCGTTCATAAGAAAGGATCGATGCAAGATCCCAAAAAGTATAGGCCCATCTCGCTTCTGCCAACGTTATCAAAATTTTTCGAAAAGCTAATCAAATGTAGACTTTTAAAATATCTTAATTTGAACAGAGTACTAAATTACAAACAATTTGGGTACCAGACTAATGTTGGTACACAAGACGCCATAGACAATTTCATTTGTAATGTAAGATCTCGTCTAAACTTTAAACAGAAAGTAGCTGGTCTGTTCCTTGATTTAAGCTCCGCCTTTGACACAGTGAACCATGAACTGTTGCTGAGCAAATTAGAACACTATGGTGTTAGAGGTAATTCCATGAAACTGTTTAGATCCTACCTAAGCAACAGAAAGATGTATGTAGAAGTGAAAGCGTTAGATAATAATGGTTCTGTTGATAACGATCGTGACGTATTAAAACAAAAGGCAAACAAACCTTATGGAACATACAGGGAGGCATTTAGATCAAAGATGGCTTATACTAACACGGGGGTTCCACAAGGCTCTATATTGGGTCCATTATTCTTTGTCATCTTCGTTAATGATCTAATAAATTATATTGAAAATGAGTTAGCTGAGAATGCGCAGCTGGTATTATTTGCTGATGACACGAACGCCATAGTGTCTGCAAACGATCTGAGCTCTCTCTGTATGGAGTGAATGAAACCCTAAAAATGTTTCATAGCTGGTTTACTGTTAACGGGTTACAGGTAAATGCATCAAAAACTAATGTTATGCTGTTTAGATCCACAGCCAAAAATACTGACCGTCTTACCTGTATCCTTGATAACGATACAATTAACTCAGTAGAAGTAGTTAAGTTCCTTGGAGTATATGTGGATAATAATCTTAATTGGAAAAATGAACTCGTCAACGTAGAAAACAGTATAAGTTCAGCGTGCTACGTACTTAGGAGCCTGAGAAATGATATTAGTGCTAAACAATTAGTAACAGTTTATCATGCACTTGTGGAATCCAAGCTGAGGTATAGCATTTTATTCTGGGGAGCAAGTTACGAATATAATATAGAAAAGGCATTTGTTTTACAAAAAAGGGCAATTCGCACGATTGTTCGTATTAAACAACAAGAGTCTTGCAGGCAGTATTTCAAAGATCTCCGTATTCTAACAGTCCCAAGTCTTTACGTGCTAGTTCTACTGACTAACTTTAAAAAATATGTTCACGAGTATGAGACAGAGGAGGAGAG
This sequence comes from Catocala nupta, assembly GCA_963675205.1. Lineage (NCBI taxonomy): Eukaryota > Metazoa > Arthropoda > Insecta > Lepidoptera > Erebidae > Catocala > Catocala nupta. Next base: position 13,850,892 of record OY776087.1, read on the forward strand.
ACTTGTTAGGGAGAATACGAGACGAAAAGACTTTCACACAAAAACTATTCCTCATCTAAACATTACTAAGCATGGAACCTACCACATGTCTGTCAAACTTTTCAATAAATTGCCAGTCGATGTTAAGCTGCTCCTATACAAGAGTGAATTCAAAATAAAATTAAAAAGCTTTTTGATAGAGAGATGTTTATATTCTATTAATGACATGTAGTTTCGTAATTTTGGTTAAATTAATTAATTGCTGAACTTATTTATATTTAATTCCATAATTATTATTGTGACATTTTTTAACTTTAGTTGATTGAATTGCTACTTATTGTTAATTTTAATTAGATTACATTATTATTGATTGCTGCTAGGTTGTTTTTGATTATTATTTATGTTGCTTTTTGTGTATTTTCTTTGCTTTGTTTATACCTATTGATTTTATTAATCTATTTTATTGTTCAATTCTACCATGACATATCAATGTAATCATATCAAACACAATGTAAAAATTGTTTATGATAAAATAATAAATAAATAAAATGTGAAAGAAAATTTTACTATGCAATAAGAGAATAATAATGACACCGAATTAGATATATTTTAAAAGACACACATTAGAGTTTTTGAATGGAGCTTAATTTGCAAGATGTTTTTATTGATCGAATATTAGCCAATTTTAATTTATGTTTCGTTAATATTAAATAAAAAGCTATAAATTTAATAAAACAATATAGCAATTATTTATTGTTATAACTAAGATACTTTGACATATTTCAACAAAAATAGTAATATATAATCTCAATCACTAGCTTAATTTTATGTTAAATTATAATCGTACATAGCTTTATTTTGATCTCCCTTAAAAATGATTAACAAGCTAAGCGTCGCCTTTATTTAAAACCAGTCAAAGTAATTCTAGTTCCCTTACAAAAGAACGTAAATTATAGCTGTTCTCAGGAGCTGCGTGCCGCGGAAATTAGAGGCAGCGACTGGAAATTGAAATCTTATAGCCAACTTCCTGTTTTAATGCTACCAGTATTTCGCTTTTTGCTCGGAACAAAAAATTATGTCATTTACAAATGGTAGACATTTCATATTTCTGTCTACCTTTCATGTCCATATAGACATAATCACATATCCTATAAGATATCTTATTCCATACAAAATTTCAAATTACGCAGAAATTATTGCCACAAAATATGTACAACATAGTAAGTCTTTCATGTCCATATACACCTAATTACGTATTTTACAATATGCCTTATCCCATATTATAAAGTTGCAAATTAAGCACAAATTAATTATCGCACAAAAGTTCTATGAACCTGAACTCATCACAATAAGTAGGTACAATTACTATGCGACATGCCTAGTCGTACTCAACTTTTCTTCATCTATACTAATATTATAAAGCTGAAGAGTTTGTTTGTTTGGTTGAACGCACTAATCTCAGGTACTACTGGTTCGAATTGAAAATTCTTTTAGTGTTGGATAGCCGCTTACGCCATTAGAAAAGTCCGTGGATTAACTGACGTTGATACAGCTAGATTAGTTTAGTTACTTTCACAGCGTTATGTCATATGGAATATTATTATGGGAAAAAGCAGCTGATATACAAAGTATTTTTATATTGCAAAAAAGAGCTGTGCGTGCAATTTATCAATTAGGAACTAGAATCTCGCTCAGAGAAAAATTTAAGAATATAGGTATTTTAATATCATGCATGTTCGTCAAAATATATATTTATACATAAAAAATAGTGACATACATAACAACAATACTAGAAATAAATATAAATTATGTGTTTCATTCTACCGTGTACATAAAGTTCAGGGTTCCTTCATGGGTCTTAGTATACGTTTTTATAATAAAATCCCGAGTAATATTCTAGAATTACTAGAGAATATATTTAAAGTTAAAATTAAAACTTGCTTAATTTCTAAAGCATATTATAATATAGATGATTATTTAAATGACAAACATCCATGGCACTAATATTTGCATCAGATCACAAGATATTAAATGACAAACACTAACACTTATGTTTTTTTTTAAATATATGTATATAAATTTAATTTTTTTTGTGATTTTACACCTTGTTTAAGCTTGAATTTGCATTGTTGTTACATTCAGTCGTATTTTAATCAAGAAGAATGTGCAATGAAGACAACTCGTGATTATGGACAGTTCCGTTAAGCTTTCTTTTGAGTCTTTTTCTGAATTCTGGTTTCGTGGCATTCGATAATTTACTTACTACATTTTATTTAAACAATTAGATTAAACTACGGACTACAATCATGTCTTGTCTTGATTATTTATGTACATGTAATTGGATGCTCCTATTTACCATACTGCTGCTTTAGAGGCTACCATCAAATTTTATCAAATGCTTGAGTATGTTGAGTAATAGTTAATGGAGAAATGGTTGCAGCACCTTACAGTTATGATTTGTAAACGAAATACTATTGTACACTTGGCGATTAAAAAGAGTGGCTATGAGTTTCTTGCCCGTTCTTCTCATGAGCCCTACACCCTTGCTTTGCTGAACGTGGCAGTAAATGTAAATTTACAGAAAAAAGAAATAAATTACGTGTAACTTTGACATTCATAAGTGTTACCTTCTAACCTAATTTGAATAAATTTATTTTGATTTTGATTTTAATTAAACTAAATCTAAAAAAAGAAAATGCTTGATTGTAATAAAAAAACATAGTAGTAACATAAATTGTATGAATGACAAAGTATACTCAGTCTGAGTAGACTCAAAGTGAGTTTACTTTGTGTCTATTACTAGTATGATTTAAAGTCCCTACGATACTCAGCGCGCTTTCTAGAGTAGGGGCTGTCTATTTAAATACAAATAAATATTCTTTACTAAATCTTTGTGACATAAGATAGCTAAGATAAGAAAGCTAATCTTAATCAAATAGTTTTAATATTAAACACATTTATCAAATATTTATATGAAAGATAATCTCAATCGAGTCCAATTAATTACATGATACGCAAAATTATTTATCTAAATCTATAGAAATATATCTAAATCGATTTGATTAAGTGGCAGGGTCTGAACCCAAGACATAACTTATAAGCAAGTCCAACTAACACACAAGAGGTGAATCTTGTGTGTTAGTTTAAGACATAGTAAGACTTTCATGACCATATATATATGTATACATATACACCTAAGCAATATAGTATAATAAGCCTTATCCCATAAAACGTTTCAAACTAAGCAGAAATTATGACACAAAAGTTCTGTGAATACTATTTGAGAAGCCTGGTAATACTTGGCAAATATCCGCTTTTCCACCAGCTATTCACTTAATCAGCGAGCCGGCATCAAATTGAATGAATATTGACACTTATAAAATGATCCTGCTATACGTTTGTTTTTGTACCTATTTCAGAAGACAACGCCTGCTATAAGAATCGTATAGGATATCAAAAATAAACAACTTACAGATTTAAAGTACCGACTCATAACAATAATTCAAAATAATAAAGCAACGGTTTCAAATTAGACATTTATTGCCGAAAGTGCAATCTTTGACGCGTCTCAAGTTGAAATATTTTATTTATTTTAAATGTCATATAGAATTGATCGTTACGTTTACGCTACGTTTGTGAAGTAATGTCACAAAGGAAATTGAAGTCATTCCATTGCCAAATAAAAAGGCATATTTAACAGGGCCATTCAAAGGCAACAATGATACTCTCAGTATACTTTACTGGCATTATGAAACGTGTCCACATTGGCTCACATAAAAATCTTATTCCTATTTTTTGTTTTACTAACGATTTGTGTTCATAATAATCACTCTTCATAATTTTTCCCTCATACTTTTTTGTTCATAAATTTTTATTACCAACGGAACTCATAACTCATTACAGACATTACTGAGAACATGTTTCAACACATAATTTTTATTTCAGATCTGTTTCCTTTATAACAGTCAGTGATCATATTTTTTATTAATAATGTGATTACTAAAAACATGTTTAACTCATAATTATTTTTCACAACTGATTCCTTTAGGTTACCTTATATAGGTACGGTTTGATCGCATAGCTATTTTAAATTCGCCCTATCTTCTTTTTCTACTGTTTAGCATAGATTGAATTTTTATAACTTAATGAGTCATTTATTATAAATTATTGTACCTATTATTTAAATAAATAAATTATTATTAGTCAAAATTGTCAAATACGTATGAGACTACCGTAGTATTATGTACTTTAAATAGGCTAGGCTTGTCAAATAGTACACAGATATTCACGTTTGACTGATCTCAAATATTTTAGTTATAGAGATTTGTGGTGCGCGCTTTTCGTACCTAGTGATCCGTGAAAATCGTCTAAATGGAATGTACTCCGATACTGACGATGTGCCGGCTCGCTGGTTAAGGGAATAGCTAACCAATTTGTAAATGATGGGCTTTGGCTAATGCTTGCTAATTTATTTACACATCAGTAAGCCTTAGTTTAAATTTGACATATTGACCATTGGTTTAACGGGAATATTGCTAATTTGTATTAAATATATTATAGTAGATAAATGAATTTCTATTATGTCGATATTACACATGTAACTATATTTGTTAAAAAAAGCACGTCCCATGTTATAGAGTCAAAGATCGTCAACGACATCGAGAAGGAATAAGATTTTTTTTTTAAAACGACTGCCTGGCTGATTAATTTCTGTATCTCGTGGAACTTTGCAAACATTAAAACAACGGACGTAAGGAATACCCAAACTCAGACGAACAATTCGTGGATCACACGTCTTTTTTGTCCTGTGTGGGGTTCGAACCCATAACACTCGGCGCAGTAGCAGTAGTGATGCGACCACTTAAACCACTACGCCATCCGTGCAGCATTCAAGCTGCCACGACCAATTCCAAGAAATCACATAAACTGAGTAGTGCTTCTCGCGTGTTTCAACTGTCCCTGTGTTGCGGCTTGGAGCTGCCTGAGAAGTTAATTAAATATTGTGTCTATACATTAAACCAATTTTATTGTAATGACAACTTTAAAGTCTGTCATGTAACGTATATTTTACAATGCGATATGTCTTTACTTATGATTGTTTGAGATTCGGTATAACTTATTAATGTTTTGATACATACTAAAAAAGTTCACTATGCATTTCTGTGCCTACTGATTTTTATTGACTACCCGCTTTATATACTATATTTATTTTAATATAATTTAATGTTACCCTACAATATGTACTTAATGTATTACATATATACTAATGATAAGACTAGGCTTCCCTGTATGCAGAACAGCAATTTGTCAATCTGCATTTGCAAGTCGTCACTTTGCTGTCCAAAGCTCGCGCATGTATACTAAAATAAACAAAATAATCCACATTTATAAACTCACTGGGTATGAAATTAAACGAAAACTACATAAATGGTTACAATCCCTTACATACGATAATACGGAAAGCATACTTAACATCCCATGCTAATACACACTCGCACACAAAACTATGTACACGCATATACATACACACACTTTACTTACTTTTATATATATTTAACACATACCTCACGCACACAAACACTCTCGGACTCAGCTCACGCGCATTCACGCACTAAACTCACCCAAATATTTACACACTGTCACACTCACTCTTTACTGTCAATATACAAGGTAAACAGTCTCAGAAATGTCACGGTTGTATCTATGTGTTGAAATCTTGAAACTCTAACTCCTAAGATACAGGTCTGCGTACCTAGTTTAGGTGTTAGATCATTGTTCACCAATTTTTGATCTTGATATACAACGTGCTGTATTCATGTGCCTTTGCTTTGTGTCTTTATAGTACTAATAAACAATTATTATTATTTGTTATTATTATTTTAATCTAATATAATCATATTATGCTAAATTTAATAAAATCTAAAATACCAAGAGACCTAATAAATGTTCTTTTTTCATATGAAATTGATCCAAATGCGAGTAAATAAAAGTAAAGCGAATGTTTTTACCTTTATTTATTTTCCATTGCGTTTATTGGTATCAAACAAATATTTGCCAGACAGCGAGTTTCCCGCGGGTGATATAACCGAGCCTGCGTTATGTCCATGAAACAATTTGTATAGTTCCACGTTTTAATGGATACCTAAAGGCCTATTTTGTACATTTTATATTTATTTAATATGTAAATCTCAGCAGATGACATATTAAGTCGTGCATTTTATCTGTAATATACAGGGTGTCCAAGAACCTGGCGTCCAACTGGATTCCCACGATGCCCCAAGTTCTAACAGTACTCAGAAAAATATTTTAAAAAATCCACCCCATGTACTTACAGAATTATACTGATTTCAAAAAAAAAGGGGAAATGAGCACCCTGTGACATACTCTTGAATGCTGTGACTGCTAATGCTGATAATTTCGATATTTCTTGGAGGTTTTGTAATCTAGGGTATTGCTGTGTCTAAATAGAATGTAAAAATAAAGTACTTATTGTACCATTTTAAAATAAAATATTATTTTAACTAAAGGTGATATGGAAAACTATTGAATTTCGCAACTTTGACCGACTGTAGTGTAAAAAAAATGTACCAAAATAGTATGGCAAGTGACGTCAAATTTTGACGCGTTTATTCCTCTTTTTAAAAAGGTATAATACTTACACATTAATTTGAAAAAAAAAATTTTGATAATATTTTTACTCAACAACCCAATTTTTACGAAGTGCCTACCTACTAACGGTAACTGTCGGACCCTTTCTTATCTTAGAAACTGTTATGTTACTACTATTATTTACTTCGGTTCCAAGAGTGAGCAAGAAGGAAATACACACAGGTAGATGGGTTCCCAGTAGAATAAAAGCAAAGAATGTTAGTTTAAAGATATTTTATTACAATAAATGTTCAAAATGTTGACCACCCGCGGCAATACAAGCTCTCACTCTCCTTAAAAAGGACCGCTTTATGTTTCGCGAGTAACTTTTTTGACGTATCACCTGCACTGCTTGTGTTATCTTCTCACGAAGGTCAGCGATGTCATTAATGGGCTTCGCATAAACGAGCTCCTTCATAGTTCCCCAGAAAAAAAAATCCAGCGGATTTAAGTCAGGTGAGCGGGCTGGCCACGGGATTGTTCCTGATCGCCCAATCCACCTGTTCGGGTATTGCTCGTCCAAAAACTCTCTAACGGATACGCGAAAATGTGCTGGACAGCCGTCGTGTTGGAACCACATATCTGGTGGGGTCTCTTCTAGTAAGTTTGGCAAATCATTTTGAAGAAAATTTAAATATGATTCGCCAGTCAAATTCTCGGGCATCTCAAATGGACCAATAATATTCCCACAGAGAATACCGGTCCACATGTTCACTTTGAACCGGTACTGGGATCTATCTTCTCGCATCAAGTGCGGATTTTCCACATGCCACTCGTGCAAGTTGTGTAGGTTCATGTAGCCATCCTTCTTAAATGTAGATTCATCTGACCACAAAATTTTGTCGATAAAGTTTTCGTCTTCTCGATGTTTTTGCAGGATTGTTTCACAAAACGCGACTCGGCTCGGATAGTCTCGAGGTAAAAGACTTTGCACTCGCTGTACGTGGTACGGATGATATTCTTCTTTTTGGAGAATACTGTGTGCTGTGCTCTTCGGTATCCCCGTATCAGCTTCTATTCCTCGCACAGAGATGCTTGGATTTGCCGACACCGCCTCTAAAACTTCATCGCGTATGAAGTCATTTACGGGTCGTCCTTCACCAGCTACTTGATTGGGGAACCGCCCGTCACATAGTGATCTGTGCACATTAATGAAAACTCGATGGTCGGGATATCGCGTAGCCCTCGGATACCTTTCTCTGTAAAGTCTCGCTGCAGCTCGTCCATTACCTCTACATTCTCCATAAATGTAGTGCATATTTGCGTATTCTTGCGGAGTGTAGGTCGCCATGGTAGCACACACAAAACACAAACTGTCCAAACACAGGCAAAGGTCGTCGTAAAGAGTTCGTTTCAAAGTCCAGAGCACAAAGAGTAATCGAGTCCAATAAACAAAGCTTTAAATCGTAGTACGTGATCAATGGTAACAATAAGAGAGAGGTGCGTAGTAACGGCAGGAGGCAGTGACGCGTACTGACCGTACTGTTATCCTAAATAGCACGATCCCAGATAGCGTCACTATCTATCTCACTCGCACCTCTAACCTTTTTCTCCCTCACTCTTACCTGAATAATGGGGTACCATAAAGAAGAACCAGCAAATCGCAAAGATAGTTTCTGTCTTGCTCCCTCCTGTTGTAATAACGAATCACTATGGTGAGATGCATGCACATACCGTCCCTTACGGTCTAACCTGTTTTTTGAGAGGCCTGTTGTTATTTTTATGAGCATACAACAGTAATTCTTTAGAGGTTAGATTCAATTCGTCGTAAATTTTTCTTTCTAAGAATTCTGTAAGACATCGTAAAAATTGGGTTGTTGAGTAAAAATATTATCAAAATTTTTTTTTTTCAAATTAATGTGTAAGTATTATACCTTTTTAAAAAGAGGAATAAACGCGTCAAAATTTGACGTCACTTGCCATACTATTTTGGTACATTTTTTTTACACTACAGTCGGTCAAAGTTGCGAAATTCAATAGTTTTCCATATCACCTTTAGTTAAAATAATATTTTATTTTAAAATGGTACAATAAGTACTTTATTTTTACATTCTATTTAGACACAGCAATACCCTAGATTACAAAACCTCCAAGAAATATCGAAATTATCAGCATTAGCAGTCACAGCATTCAAAAGTATGTCACAGGGTGCTCATTTCCCCTTTTTTTTTGAAATCAGTATAATTCTGTAAGTACATGGGGTGGATTTTTTAAAATATTTTTCTGAGTACTGTTAGAACTTGGGGCATCGTGGGAATCCAGTTGGACGCCAGGTTCTTGGACACCCTGTATAAAGAGAATCGCCAATAAATTTTATCATGCGTAATTAATATTATTGCTGGCTAACAAATATTATACATAGGTATGTATATAAGATTTGCTTGAATATTCAATTTTAGTCTTGCAAGCTATAATGTTAATTGATGATATCGATGATTTTACGATAACCCTTGTTTATCAAGTTATACTACTTGACTTTACTTGTAAAGCCTACTGCGAAACAGCATTTACTAGAGCAGGCAACGCGCGTAAATCGCTTGCGTAACTAATCGAAACTCAAAATGAACGTCAGACATTTTTGGAACGTTCTGTCAATTTCCGAATAATGATTGTTATGGGCAATCAAATAACTCTATAAATAATCAAGTTTATTTTACATCAGTCAGAGTACATCCTACTTAAGCAACATTTTTATCCAACTTTATAACTAGTAGTCTTTCAATACATATAGTAAAAGCCATTACTTTTTTTACTAGCTTCTTTCGCATTTAAAGAGCTTATACATCTATCTACTTCATTTCGCAATTTGTTAAGAAAAAGTAGTTACATTAGTTCCTGTAGTAAAACTTAGCCTTCGCTGCTTTAGAAAGGTCTCATGTTACTCTTAGAAGTTACTTTACTTTTATTTTTGTTTCTCTGACATTTAATAGAAGGATGTATTATTGTTTTTAGATTTATAAAGTCAGATATATGTATATATTGTATAATGCTTACAATACTTTGAACATATGAGTTACAATACTAAAATTACAATTTAATAGTGATTTTAATACTGGCTGTTTTTTAGCTAAATCTAGTACATAAATATAAATTCAGTAACTAGTAAACTCACAAATTAATAAATGATCATGATCATCAACAGTTATTTTGTGCCAAAAATAAATACGGTGCAAAGCTGTTTTATATTGACCAGCATAAACATTTATTCTTTATAAACTGGCAGCGAAAATATGCAATTCTACATATTATTTTGCACCTCAAACATGAGTTTCAAAATTCCGCTTTGAAAATGTAACGGTCGAGAGATCGTTCGGATATCACGGACGCCGGCGGGTCGTCGCCGGGAGCGACAAGTTAATGAGCTCGGGAGACACCGACACTCACGCTCATCAGCTCACCCATTCAATTACCGGTAGCCGTTATTTAACTACCCAGATTAATAGCTCGCTTCACAGAAGCTTCACTCTTGCTGGATTCTGGTTCATCAATATGCGTGAAACTGATCGACAGTTAACTAATAGGTTTTAGAAGTTTAGGTCTTATTTTGCCCGTATTTTGAATTTTATTAGTGTTGTCAAATCAATCAACTTTTATAATTTATACAGAATCCGCATCCAATCTAATATTTATGAATTACGAGGACAGGTAGTTGTAAAATAGTGCTAAACTATATTTAAAATGAAGATTTGCTCACGAAGATGGTTATTATTGGTACAGTCAGCGAAATAAGTAGATAAACACTGAATAATATGATTAGATGCCTCATGCTGAGTCAAAACACGTGTCGACACATATTTTGACAAGTTGGAATATGCCCGGATCCTACGACACGGCTATACCTATCTAAAGGAGTTCAGCATTGTCAACCTTTTTCTATTGCAATATACATATAATAATAGTACGTGTGCCAAAAGCTGAAGTACGTGCCGAGAGTGCAGCTGCTGGTGTCGCGCCGCAACGTCAACTTTAAAGCGTTCGCCTTACGCATACCCGACTGTTACCTGCACAAGGTGTTGGACGAAAGCTTTTGGCCGCAAGATGTGGTATTCCGTCACTTCCGCCAACAAGTATCAGCCGAGCGCACTAGTATTAAGTGTGCGATGCGAGGTTTTACTAATTGTGTATTTATTTATTTATTTTGTTCGTGTTTATCCAATGTCTAGTGCCTACAGTATAAGCTTTGGTTAGTTTGGGCTAGATGGTGTTGTGTGTATGTGACAGAATATATTATTATTATTATTTACTTACATAAAATTTTATAATATGTAAATTTAGGTTAAGATATTTATCTATAGCCCGAAATAAATGAAATGATTATTATATTTTATATTTCCGAGGGTGTGTTGCGGTGTTCTTCTTTGCCCAATAATTTTAGATAAATATTTATGGTAATGCCTCATCTTTTACGACAGTAATAATTAAAAGATAGTTATTTTAATTAGAATTCATTACTGTAGAACAATAATAAGAACATTTTAATCCGCTTCAAAGTTTAAAAGAATTGTTTAATGTTGTTATATCGCTGACTGTAGCATATTACCACGGTGGTAAATAATTAACAAAAAAAGTGCACATTTTAAATTGTAGTTGGTAGTAGTAATGTCGCTCAATATATTATATATATTAATGTACCACTAAAGACAAATCTTTACTAAAGAAATCCAGCTAAATCCGCCCGGGCCTGCCGTGATGTTGCTTGCATTTTGCCGTATCCATTGTGTTGTAAGAAGTGATAGTATAAAGTAATATTATTAAAAAACGCCATACCATTTAATAAATATGTTCCATGATTTTCTCTGTTAAGAAATGTTCATTAACTGCCTCCAAATGTGCCCGGTAGTTGTAGTCTTTTTGTAAAGATTACTAGCATTATTGAGTACACTAGTAATATGTAACCCATAATTACGTAATTAACGCTTACTTGTTAATCCCTTAATTGAACCTAGAATGCTTGTGTTCGCAGTGGTTTCACAACATTCAAGGCAGGAGTAGACACCGTGTTAGCTTTAGTCGGTAGTATCCGGGACGTTCCATCTCTTCCCGGATGAGTCCGACATCCGATCCCCTCTTCCACGGAGAGATATAATTCAATGCATTCCTCCAAGTAAAAAAAAGGAATGGTTTCACAACGGTAATGCTATTGGTGGGATTTGAAACCGCGATCTCTAGACCGCAATGCCGATGCCTTATCCATTGGGCTACCACTGCTTATGACAGTTATAGGATCGCTATCTATGACCTAAACATATGGTTTTCTAAGTCTTTGTTTACCTTTAAGGTTATAAAAGCTAGGCTATCTTATGTATTCTGACAACCTATTCTTATAGGTACCATTCATAATTCTTACTTACTAACGTTGTCGTAAATCACGACTAAGTTTTATTATATGTTTAAGTGTTTTAAAAAGTACTTTAGTTAGAAAGCAACTTACATTTACGTTAACTTGTTTCATAACTTCTAAGACTTACGAACTTCGCAAAGAGGATGTAGTCAAAGAAAATGCTTTAAGTAATAAAATTTCTGTACGAGGTTCAATAGTTTTTAGATAAATTGGTACGATTATAGATTATTACTTCCGTTTATAACATTGAATAGTTATAAATAAATATATAATATGTTTATAGTTATACGTACACATAAATTCACAACTAGATTGTGGAACTATTTATTCACTTAAAGTTGATAGTACGTATTTTAGCAAATGTTTTTGAGTGGTTATCCAGAATTAGAACAGTTTCATATTTTGTATCTTTCATAATTTTTTCGATTATAAATTCTTGTTTTCTGTAGTAAATTGAGGTGTTGCCAAATGGAAAATATTGATAAATTTTCTACTGATATGCATAAGGTCTTGAGTTTTACTATGGTTATGCAGTTTTATTAAGTTTTATATTAAAATATGTTCAGTAGCAGTATGGAGTTTCAGACAATGCTTGGTAGACGACGATAGGCACGCCCACTTTTAAGGGTGACTTCAAAACATAGCTGGCAAAATGTGGGAGTAATACAATGCATGTTTATGAAGGAAAATAGAAATCGTCCCTATTTCTTATTTTGATAAGTTACTGATTAGCAATTGGCCTTTATATTAATTAACCATTAAAGTAATACCGATAGATACGTAACTGCGTGAAACAAAAGGATGTTCTCCTATTCTTTAATACCTAGCAGTTATCGCTAAGGCGTAGATATCTACGCCGTAGCGATAACATTGTGGCATTCGTAGAAATATTTATATTAAGCTATTATTTACTCATTTTTATCTGTTCTTATTATCTGATTAGTTGCACAGTTAGTGCCCTTGTTAACGTGTATGTGAAATTTTATGATGATCGGTTGAGTAGTTCAGGCGTGAAAGCGTAACAAACAAACTCAGATTTGCATTTATTATATTAAATAGGATAAATTTAAAAGTGAATGCAGCATTTCTTCTTTCAACTGTTTTTCAATTTTCACTTTTCGTCATATTTATATCTATTTTGAAGGTTGTAGTAACCTTTTGCATATACTCATTGCTTTTTCTTCCTTTCTTGACTTGTAATCACTACGCTCACTTAATTGTTCATGCTGTAGCCGCCTTAAAAGGTTACGCAGTTGACATAAGCCTCGCTCATTAAACTATTTTTGATGTATTGTTGTTATAATCGCTGGTAGTCGTTACTAAATAAATAAATGAGTGCGTCTTTTTTATTTTTAAAAAGACAAGTTTTGCCTCCCTACGTATAATTCATGTGTCGCGGGGGAATTTACAAACATTCATACAACGGACACAAAGAACACCAAGACTCGGAACAACTATTTGTGGATGACACAAACTTCTTTCCCGTGTGGGGATCGAACCCAGTACAACACTTAGCGAGGCGACCATTTAAACTACTACGCCTTCCGTGCAGTCTATGTATGAGATCTTGATCGATTTCCGGTTCGGTTAGATTCTTCAAGGTATTATTGAGAATTTCTATGAACAAATTTTCAGTAGCAGCACGGATCTGGAAAATTGTGCCTAGTAGGCTAAAAGCTCGTGTCATAATTGGGATCTAAGACGATAAAATGGTCTGGTAAAATGTGGGTGTAGTATACTTCTGCCTACCCATATTTATTTTGAATTTTGCGTAAACTTAAGAGAATATTATACGATGTCAGTTGTTTACAACATTTTTATATTGTAGCGATTCTGTCGAATAGCCAGTATTGAAAAAAATCTCTTTAAAATAACCGTTTAATAATATTTATTGCCATTGCCAAACAGTAGTACAGTTTATTTAAACTTGGGTGTGCTTTACTGTTTATATTAGCTCTCTCTATTTAACCAATGCAATAATTTTATTTAAACGTTACCTGAAACGAAAAGCCTCAATAAATAATTACATTGAACGTAGTGTTAACACATGTAAAAGGTTTAATTGCAGATTTGCAATTGGTTATTTATACGGTTTTATAAAGCACTAGCTTTTGCCTGCGGCTTCACTCGCGCATATGTAGGTTAGATTTGTAACAGTACTTTTTCCTAGATAAAAGGTACACTATGTACTTTTCTATTTATCTGTCAACGTATATGCGAAATTTCATAACGATCGATCGAGTAGATAAGGCGTGAAAGCGAAACAAATAAACGAACTCACTTCCGCATTTAAAATATTCTTTAGGATTAGGATTATATTAAGTATGTATCTATGCGAAAGTCTAAAATGTTTATTCTCATAAATGTATGTTCGAGCTAAACTTGGTTTTGTGGTTTATTCAGTATGGAAAGCGTCTCATTAACAATCCTCGACAGTTATATCGTCGCTTTGTAAACAGATGTATATCGAGGGATACCATGCCGTTTGACAAGCTATTTGTTGACTTTTCATGTTACGCCTGGGAATGTATTCGTTGAATTTACAGTCCATCGTCATTCCGTGCTAGGTGACGTTTTCTAAAGAATGATCAATATGCTCAATGGATGTATTTTTTAGCGCAGTAAATCTAATATTATGAACAAGGTTTGTATGTGAACTGGGGGGCAGACAGTAGTAAAGTAGATATGATGAGTGAAGATGAATCTGGTTTAGGTAATTTCTGTTTTCTTTTAGTACTAATGATTTAATGAAGAATTTAGCTAGGCTTTTGCAGTGCTTGTAGTGAAAGGAGAATGACCAAAAATATATGGAGTTTGGTCCAAATGTCCACCACTAACGAGACCTATATAATAAAATAGTCTACAAAATATTGAATCTGACCGCAACCAAAAATATGCTGTCAGTAAAAAGTTGTGACTGAATGAAAAGTTATGTTTTTTACCCTTTTATGCGAAAAAGTAAATATTGTTGATATAATTCTATCTGTTGCACATTTTTAACTTATGTACGCATGTTATGCCATGCTGCTTGGTGTGCCGTGTTAGGTTTTCACGGAAATAAATCAAAAGCTTAGAAGAAAGAAAACGCAAGAATACTTCACAATAGTTTTACTCATAGTTTTACTAAGTATCTTACCGTGCAACATAAACATATAATTAAAAAGAAACATTATTCATCAACAATAATATTGTCTAGATTTGCAGCTGAGAGCCTAATTGTAGGTTGGTGTCTCGCCCATCCAAAGTACCACACAATCACCATCACATGTGCACAGCAACCCACAGTTCGCATACCAGATAAACAAGAACAATAATAATTGGAAATTGTTTCTCGGCCATGGATCATTACATACGTGTAATACAATCTTGAGCGTGCGTGCCTGGATTGGATCCTTGCACGTAGCAGCATAGCATGTTCAGGTTCTATGCCAAAATCTACAATATTATTTAAAACTCCGTCTCTTGCTACTTCAATGTGATATACGCCATTGCGTATATGTTCGGCATAGTAGCTACGCGCAAGTTTCACATGGTATGTCCCTAGTGCAAACAATACCAGATCTTGGTGTGTAAGTACAGGGAACTCGTCTGCTCCGATAACATCAGCTTCGATGTTACGGAAACTAGCTCGCTGCCTATTTACATTTCTTTCTGTAACATACGCACCCAAACGATTTGGTTCGTGCATTCTCTCTGTAATGATTCGCAAAAATTCGCTTGCATGCACGCTGTCTTCAAGTAACACGTGAAATGCGTTTATAAGCGCGGCGGCCACACGGAAGTCATCCATCATATGGCTCATGGCCCGATTAAAAAAATCTTGTCTAAAAAGACGAAAATCGCGCTTGAATCGTCCGTTGACGAGTTCGACGACCCAACGACAAATCGTCACTTCCCGATTTTTATTAGCCTCTAACGTCGTTAGCTGGTCCTCACCACGCCGTTTGCTGATAGGTATATGTGCGACATAACCACACGACTCCATGTCTTCTATGACGTCTCTGAAGCCACGATCACAAATGAAAACATCGTCCGTATTAAAAAAATAATGAAATGGGTTTTCTGGGTTCTCGTCAATTAGTTGTCCCATTATAACGGAATCAGATGTTGTTGCTGCATGAGGACCAGTAACGTCTATTATATAGCCATCGCAACATACTATAAGAAATGGTTTTAACAGGTTAGTATATTTGTGTAGGCTATATGTTTTCCGTTGGAACAGGAAGTTGCTAGACTTCTGAACGTAAACATAGGTTCCATCTATTACTACAATGGCTTTTCTTTCTTGCAGGGGTGCATTTGGTGATCCATATAGACCATTGGGCATAGATAGATTTTTAGCCACAACTTCATTTCTTGAAATATGGTCAAGACCCAGGTGCCTTGGTACGAAATCTTGCAGTAAACACTTACGGACAATATTCATATTCCGTTCGAGCGTAGGGCGACTCATTCTAAAGAGCACACCGAGTCTTTCGTTACTTTCTCCCGTCCGGAGCTTCATTAAGTAAATGGCAAGGACCTTATTCGGCTGTCTTACTTCTAATGCCAAGGAAGGGGTTTCTCGAATAACTTGCTCAAATCCGTCATGCGTCAAGCCTACGCGATGTTGTAGTATTGTTGGATCCATAACTTCTATATTTTCAAAATCCATTGTATTAGGATTATTAATGATGGCAGTTTGTAACGTTTTTGTTATGTCTATAAACATTTCTCCGGTAAAGTCGTGGGAAGAGTTTGGAGCATCAATTAATAGATCCCATTGATTTTGCTCCAAGTGGTTTTGACACACTCTTGCGTTTAGAGGTATATAATAATTCGAGTGCACCAACAGTTCTAGCTTGATAGATGCTGGTATGAAATAATAGAAAGATATAAGTATATAATTATGAAAAAACACGTATTAGAATGTACCAACCTGTCGAGGTGCTATAAGTCCTTGAATATGCTCAGCGCGGCGGTTCCCGGGTGGTCATCCAAAAGTTGTTGAAGTAACTAATAATACCTTCTTCGTAATAATGAATGATTGCAACAAACACAGTTTCTTCTTTCCTCTTGCATTATCACAAAAGAAATCGCACAGTACGTAAACGAAGCAAGCAAACGAACGACTGCGGAGAATACACGGTGTGGCGGGGCCAGGTACTCAGGTAAAACCGGTTGCGTTGGTGCTCTAGCGCATTATTTGCTAAGTGCGAAAGGGATAGAAATAGTGTTATCTCCAACTAGTCTGGGGTTATAGATGAATCATCATTAGTGCCGCATAAAGAATAGCTACTTGCACACAATTAAAACGGATTTAAATAAATGCTGATGTTAAAAAAATAATAAACTATTATTATTTTTCATATAGTCATAACTTTTGACTGACAGCGTATTTTTATTTTGTCCCATACTGAAAGTTACTCTCTATTCAATGGACTATAAGTCAATATAGGTCTCATTAGTGGTGGATATTTGGACCACTTTTGTTCATTCTCCTTTGCTCTTTAATTATATTTTCTCATTTATTATCAGTTTTGAACATAAATTATATTTAAATATTATAGTATTTACTTGAAGTAAGCAGGTTTAGCCTTAATAAAGACGCACAAGCGAGCTATGACAGTAATATAGTTTATTACTATTATAAAAAGCTTGTGTTACTTTGCTTTATAAATGTCTTAGTACGTTTTGAACAATTTTATCTCAATTTTAAAATGTGTAGACAATACCTTTAATGACAGGTTTTTATCTCCACGCGAAGGATCTCCTCAATTTATTCCTTATGTGAAGGGACAACTGTGTAAGTACCTACCTCTTTATATGCATACACGGAGGAGTATGTGTATATATGATTTGTCATACTTAAAGTTAACATTATTCATTAAAAAATACAATCCATTACGTTTGAATTTCGAGCACTGCGTCCATTAGTTATTATAAAATATCATTTGCAATCCAAACCAAACTTAAATAGCTGGCAGTATTGGGAAACAAAACCTTAGTAAGTATTGTGATATTGAATAAGATCAGAAAAAGTCAATTCCGCCTGGTAGAAAAACAAATTAGACCGAACTAATTATACTAGAAGCAATAATTCCCGAAGGATATAAATCAGGAAGATTACGTAAGCAACTGAGTTAGCACAATGTGTGGGTTCCTAGTTCCAATATAATCAACATCAACCATACCGCGTAATGTTTGCGTCGTACTTTGAGTTATCTGTCCTTCCCAATTCCACTCTTGTAGGTATCATCAATTTGATTAGAGATTATAGCTATTGTGTAGAAGACACGTGCTAAACGTTCAATAAGATTCACTAATTGAGGAAACTTCTCAAGGCGAGATGTTTTGACCTTTCTCAAGGTCGTATAACTGTATTTCATACTATAGATGTTAATTAATATCTGCTCAATCACTTGATACCTAACCTATTGAGTCGCAGTGGCACACCGGTGGTTTGACACAATAGGTTTTGAATTATGTCTTCAAGACTTGACAGGTTAAACATAACTTGTATCGAATATTTGACACACATCTATCTGTTATTTTAGGTAGGTATATTTTTTATCTCGTTTCATATACCACTTGAATGCATAGAAGGCGTATCGCTTTAAGTAGTCAGCATTGCCATTCTGTGCACGTTTAGTTTGGTTTTAGGCAAAGGCATAAAAAATGTTTTCAGACCATTTAGTTTGTTGTATCCGTTGTTTAAACTTGCAACAAAAAGATAATTGTTTTCTAGTGTGGGTGATATCTTAGTCTCCGCTAACTATAACCTATAACAACTAGTAATTGCCAACCTACGTTTTTCGAATAAAGATTTTAGTATTTGTATTTGATAAACATCCAAAAACATAATTACCTTGAACCTTTTGAAGGTAGATGAAATTCGTAACAAGTATCCGAAATGCTTTAAGTTTTACAAACGTTGACAACACAAGTTTCTAAACTGAACAGTGAAATCCGGTAATTTCGAAGACAAATGCTGCAATGTAATTTACATTGTACCCTGGACAGACCTTGAGATATCGTACGGCAGTTCCTCGCTGGCGCCGATTATCTTGGTGTTATTTTGGAATATCTTTGTGTACTAAACAGATGTGATGTTCCTATTTGAGCTAGGTGGATGAGATTTATACGACTCAAAACATCCGCATTGACGTAGTCTGTTAATTTATCATTTATTTGCAACATTTTTATGTGGACGACATGAAAATGTAGATATTATTTTAATGTCAATGACGAACATTACCATGATACGTGAAGTTAAATCTGTTTAGTAGAGAGTGGTAAGTGTAAAATATAGACGTACCTAATATGCCTTAACAGTATCTTTATTAACTTTTGGGCAGTATAAAATGGTACAGTACTATCAACCCTAAAATTTGAGTTGATTAAATATTACATATATTAGTATAATGATGGTATAACAAAATAACTTTATTTTTGAACACAAATATTAAGGAAGGTAGATACTCAAAAACAAGGTATTTTTATGCATGCTTACTAGGGGAAAATATTAAATGTGGAGCTTTAAAATCGATACCGTACAATCTAGTACATATATATATATATATATATCTTGAAATATTGTATGTAGATTTGAAATGGTTGCTATTATATATAGTTTATAATCAATACTATTTACAAATATACCTATAAATTACAATATCTTAGACACATCCTTATCACTGTTCCAAATTAATTTAATTAAAATCACAGAATGTGTATGTTCATAGCTCCTATCATTATCATTTATACGGCAGTCTGTTTGCTTCAAATAATAATAAAAAATAAGGATAAATTTACAAGCTATTCGCGCATTAAAAAAAACGTAACTCTTCCACAAACTTACAAGACATATTCGACAGAACGCCACTGCAGGACCGCATAGTTGGTACGCGAAAACTGGCTTGTGTCTTCCATTACCCTTTGCCCTAATTACAAAATAGTAGGTATCAACATAATTTAAAATCAGTCACTATTAGCATTCATCTATATATTTATACGTAAAGCATAAACTTTGTACCCCTTTTTACGAAAATTGCGTGGACAGAAGAGTATGAAATTTGGCACAGTTAAAGTGTACGTGGAGCAGGAGTGACGAATCATAATATTTTTATAAAATATGTATTAGAAATAGATTAAATTAATAAAAAAACACTACAACCTTTTAGTTTAAAGTTTTACCTCAAACTAAAATTAACTAAGTAGCTCTGTTGTTTGTTTACGTTTTTAAATTAAAAGACCTTTTCAATTCCAAATATTTATTAAGTAAAAGTTCATAAACAAAAATATATACTATATACATTGTGTGCGTGTGTTTCTGTGCAGTGATAATCGTTAAAAACTAGTTTATAATATACACGGGCCCCTTAGACAGTGACTATCTACCCGTCTTTGTAAAATAATCAGTGACTATAGTTAATCGTGATTAATCATAATATAGCTTATACTCCTAGTGTGCGCGCGCCCTAGGCTTACATTGTCTGCCCATCTAGTGATCTGTGCGACCTATGCTTGCTAAATAAAACACCATAGAACAATAAAGTGAAAACAGCGCCATCTACATTTCACTACAACATCATTGAGTCACTGAGCTTACGGCAACTCGTATCAACGATGACCAGGACGTGTGGTGGTTGCGGTCGATTTATCGCGGCGACTGACAGCGGTGCCGCTAGATGTCATAAGTGCGCCGGGGTGTATCATAGACGATGTGTAGCGTTACCCACTTCGGGTGCTATCGCACCTACTTGGCATTGTCCGGAATGCAAGAAACATCGTGCAACAGACAATAAGGCCGAGACACCCGTTAGGGGATGTAGCGTACCGGCAACTGGCCATCAAAATGCTGGGGTCGAGCCGATGAATTGTGCCTCCGGGACAACCGGTCCTGACCACCGTAGTCCCCCTATATCGGTCAAGTCCCACATACCAGCCACTGAGACAATGCACGACGTCATGTCTGAAATCTGGACGGAATTAAGAATATTTCGGGACAATTTGCGGGACGTGAATAGGGACTTGCAATCCTTTAAGGATGAGGTCGCCCTCATACGACAGTCATTACATGACTGTCAAAGCAATTTGAAAACCCTCGATGACCGGGTTACCGTCCTCGAGAAGCGGGAGCCTCTGGACCGCGTGGATAAGGGAGACATAATCGAGCAGCTGAGGGAGGAGATCAATAATCGGGACCAGGAGTTATTGGCAAATGACATAGAAATAGCCAATCTACCGGAGGTCGGTGGTGAAAGCTGCATAAATTTGACCCTTCAAATAGCTGTCAAGCTTGGAGTGCAGTTGGAGGAGCGAGACATCGTGAGCGCCGAGCGCGCTGGACCTCGTCACATCGTGTCCACGGATGCCGGCGGGCCGGAGCGCCGGCCCCGCCCCCTCGCCGTGCGGCTCGCGCGCCGCAGCGTCCGCGACGAGCTGTTGGCGGCAGCGCGCGTGCGTCGCGGTGCTACATCAGCTGACCTGGGCCTGGCTGGGCCCCCGCGTCGCTTCTACCTCAACGAGCGCCTCACGTGGAAAAACCGTCAGTTATTTCGGAGGGTACGGGAAGCTGCACAAAAGGGAGGCTGGAAGTTTGTTTGGTATAGGCGCGGGTGTGTGCTCGTACGAAAAAACGAGGGCGATAAAGCTCTCAATGTTCGCAACGAGGCTGACCTTCACAAAGTTTTTGGCCATGATTAGTCTCTTGATCGCTTTTATTTGGTACATTTTATTTTCATGCAGAAAGCCAAATGCTCTGTACTGTTACCCACCGCCCCATAAGCGTTTACATTTAGTTTATGTAGCATGCCGAATTTATAATTTAATTATATTATGTGCGTCTTATACTAAGATGTCAAAACACTATTTTGCAAACGCATGTTCGGCACTGGAGCTGGAACGCAGAATGAAACAACAATGTAGTTTTAATATTTTTTATTTACATGTTCTTACTTATTTACAGGTTTTTATTTACCTAAATAGCATACATATTAGGATTTCGTTAGTCGTACGCATAATTAATAAGCTATACGCTAGGAACAAATTAATCTGTACAGTACATTTCGATACGATCATTTAAAATTTTTGTACCTATTTTATTATATTGTGGCTGCGCGCATGTGTATTCAATGTGCACATACATTTGTCTTTTGTGTACGTTACATGTGTTTTGTACACATTCTTATTGTAAAGTAATTATATGTATCAATGTTGAAAAATAAATTTCTTAAATTAGGTCTTTTTAATGCGGGCTCTCTTGCTACAGGACAAGATGAATTTATTTTAGCTATGCATAGTCACTCGGTAGATATAATGGCTATTAATGAGACATGGCTGCGAGTGGGAGAGGAAGGTAGAGCTCCATCTGTACAGGGTTACCGTCTTAAACATGTACCTCGTCCGTTGAGTGTGCGTGGGGGGCGCGGTGGGGGAGTAGCCTTTTATATTAAATGTGGCATACGCGCACGCGTCCTGGCTCATCCGGAGGATGCACGGGTCGAACAGCTGTGGTTGAGCGTAACTTTAAACAAAAAGAAACTTCTTGTTGGCACTGCGTATCGGCCACCATGGCTGGATCTGACCTGTTTTATTGACTCCATTACAGCAAGTATTAGCGCTCTAGCCCCATATGACAATATTATACTCCTCGGAGATTTTAATGTCAATCAGTTTGAAAGGGATACCTCTAAATATAGGCGACTGGCAGACTTTATAAATTACTGTGGTTTGGACCAGTTAGTGACCGCGCCGACACATTTCACTCAGGATAGCTGCTCACTTATTGACATAATTTGCACCGATGCTCGTTATAGGAAAGTGTGTGTGGACCACATTGAGGAGTTAGGCCATCACTCCTTTGTGACGTGTGAACTTATAATAAAAAAAGACAAACCACATAAAAGAACAATAAAATATCGTCCACTCAACAATATAATTTTTGAGAATTTCACTAGCGACCTGGATTCCATTCCCTGGGAATACATATGTGGGATTAGGGATGTAGATAGTATGGTTTCTGTGTTTACCGGCTACGTTTTGCAACTGTTTGACGCGCATGCTCCGCTGAAACTTAAGGTTTTTCGTGGCCCTGCAACACCTTGGATTACAGACACAATTAAATTGATGTTTAGACTTCGTAATGAAGCGCGTAATCGATACCGCCTTTCTAAAATGGACAGCCATAAACAATATTACCTCCAACTAAAACGTCAAGTTAAGGAAGCTTTACACTCCGAGAAAAGGGCCTATTTTAATAAGAATATAAATGAAAAAATACACGATCCCAAGACCTTGTGGAATAATTTAAAGACACATGTGTATCAGTCAAATCAAGGGATTAGTCTGCCATGTCACTTACACGATCCGCACGCAATAAACACCGCTTTCCTGGACGTTCCTGGAAATCCACATGTTTCTATCTCTCAACTAACGTTTTTCGAATTTAATAGCTACGGGCAATCAACATTCTTAATTCAAACAGTAGACCAAGACGCTATTATGAAAATAATAAAAAATATCACTACTAATGCTCAGGGCATTGACGGTATCTCTGTTGATATGTTAAAGCTTACACTACCTCAAAGTCTTTCTGCAATAACAGATATAATAAATACCTCTATCAGTACGAACACGTTCCCTGATCTTTGGCGCTGTGCAAAGATTATACCATTGCCTAAAAATAGTACCCCTGGGACCTACAAAGACCTACGTCCCATAAGCATATTGCCCTGCCTGTCGAAGGTCTTGGAGCGTGTAGTATATTTGCAAATGACAGAGTATCTCGAAGCTAATAATATTCTGCCCGAGTTACAGTCCGGTTTTAGGCGGGGACGCGGAACGGCAACGGCTCTAGCGGACGTGGTAGGTAACATAATTGAGGCGCGAGACAGGGGAGAGGGTACAATGTTGACGTTACTGGACTATTCCCGTGCTTTTGATGCCATCAGTGTACCGCTATTGCTTTCGAAACTCAAGTACTATGGTTTTCATGAAAACTCCATAAAATGGTTCAATAGTTATCTGACAAATAGATCACAGTACGTCGAGATACAGAAGGAAGATGGTACATCTTTGTCTTCCCCCCCCCCACCCTGTATCCCGAGGAATTCCGCAGGGATCGATTTTGGGACCAATTTTATTCATAATTTACACTGCTGATATAACAAAATGCTTGACAGAGTGTAATTTGTTGCTCGTAATTACAATGTGATAATATACCCCGTATTGTTATGTAAACAAATGATTACGCAACCGAGCGCCTCGCGAGACCAAGCGCAGCGGTCGTATGCGCCGCACGCCGGCCGCCAAGGCTTGTGGAGTGCAAGGTGTTAGTACCTAGTTGTTGGATAGTGGGGAACGCTGCGCTGGAACGACGCGACGCGCGACGTGCTAATCATGCGATAAACTAGGCTGCGTAGGTATATATAGCGTGCACAATTTAATGAAATTATAATATGATATTATAGAATTATAATTAGGCTGACTTACGTCCGTGCGACATCTAAAGGTCCGCACTGAAAATCAGCGCTCTATTGTGGATCCCCTATGGACCACAATATAGCAACAATGCTGAGTGCGTACCAATCTGTCCACAGATTGCACGTTTCTAATAATTAATGTTAAGTTATATTGTAAGTATGTATTTCCTTTTTGAACTGTATCTGTGGCAAATAAACGGTTTTTCTTTCTTTTCTTTCTTTCTTTCTTTACACGCAAACAACCATGCATTTGACACACGCGGTTGAATCGCGTTCGTAGTATATCGGCGTTGTTCGTCTGACGTCGTACAATTCTTTGTAACTATGGTAATGGTAATAAGGTAAGTACAGGTAACCTTATTTATATCAAATAAAGAAAAAAGAAAACAAAGTAGCAAGCTTAGGAATATCGTCGATGAAAGAGTATAGTCAAGTAAATAATGAATTGTTTGAAAAAGGATAGGTAAATTTAACCCGTATATAGCCTTGGTGAAATGTAAATGAAATGTGATTATAAGGGTAAAGTTATAAACAATATAACCTTAATAACAATCAAACTTAAAATTAAATCAATTATGGTCGAATTTTGACCACTAGGCGGCCGCTAGTTTATTATTAATCAGTCTAATCAGTCGTAAGAACTTAGGAAATAGTGTATTATCTTTCATCCAGCAAAAAGTATAGATCCCGATGGCTAGAATATCGTCATAACTTACATACATTTACGCCAGTAAAGCCACGGGTAAAATCTAGTGTTTAATAAATATGTATTTATCAGTTTTAATTAATCTTTTTTTATTAAAAACTTGAACGTTCACTTTAGCCAAGGTACCAACATCTAGTACATAATTAACGTTGGTATTTCGGCTCACATATTTCTCGGCCATTTTACTATCAAGACGGGCCGGTAAGAATTTCTAAAGTAGGGTAAAACGTTCCCACAAGGTCGGTTAATGTTCTTGTAGCCAGACGGTATGTTTAATTAAAAAAGTGCCTGAGCTTGATTTTATTGAAGCTTTTCGAACATAATATCTATTGAATTATACATATTTACTTTTTAGGTAATTAAAAATGTATTTTCGTTGATAATGTTCAGAATAAGTTGGCTAGCGTCATCACTTTAAAGCAGTTAGAAGTATAAGATTGGTGCGATATATAGGATTATTTAATATAAACAGTGAAAAAGATTTCTAGTGTAATCTAGGGACATTTTAAGCAGGACTAACAACCCAATATGGGAATGCATACGTGGTCTGGTTTCTCGTTGATTACTTTTATTTATTTTTTGATAGGAAACTCAACAGCTTATTTACAAAGTACATGATATGGGAACAATGTGACATGAGGTTCTAAAGCCAACAGAGTTTCACGGCATGCATTATACAAACTAGAAAGTGGCTACAAAACTAAATATAAAAATTAACTAAAAGATAAAGAAACACCTAATAATCTGGTAAACTGCTATTATTTATTTACTCACTTACTTATTTATTTATTGGTGAGTATCTTCACAAGTAATTTACGATAGGATACCTTAGACAAATGGAATATATCCAGGCTTTCAAATTGGTCTATATAAATGCCAGGCAGTCGAGTCATAACAGCATTTTGCCCATAATTGGAACGGTGTGAAGGTACACTAAGTAAGCGAGTGTGTCTTGTGCGAGACCTTTGTGTGCAAATTTCTATGCACGCCAAAAGATCAACGCTGTTAATCTCACCACGTAGAATATCAAATAGGAGAAGCATATCCAACATCTTTCTTCTATCTTCGAGTGGAAGCAAGTGATAGTGTCTACAATCTGCGAGATAAGAAGAATGACGTTTGTGGCTTTTAAAGTTTAAAAATTTAACAAATCGTTTCTGAATATTTGCTAATCTAGAAATATAAATCTTATATTGAGGTAACCAGATTGGACTACAGTACTCTAGAATACTGCGGACATAAGCAAAGTATACAATTCTAAGACAGTGGAGGTTTCTGAATGGTTGACATGTGCGCATTACAAATCCGTTACGAGAAGCTTTATTGACTATGCTATCAATATGCTGAGAGAACAATAATTTTGAGTCTAACATTATACCAAGATCCCTGACTACATCGACTCTTTCAATAATTTTATTATCAAATCTATAGGTATAGTTAATTGGCTTTTTGCGACGAGTAAAATTAATATATTGACATTTCGAGATATTGACATTGATATTATTTTGTGAATAGTACCGGTATAATGAATTAAGATCACGTTGTATAAGTTCGCAATCGAGTCTCGATCTGATACGCAGATATATCTTCATATCATCCGCATATAAGAGGTGACATCGTATAAGTACGTAAAGTAAAAAAGAGATCCAAGTAAGGATCCCTGAGGAACACCAGACGGTATATCTACAAAATCAGACCGAAAACCTTCAACAACAACGGCCTGAGATCGCTTGGACAAATAAGAACTAATCCATCTAAGTATGTATCACCATGGATGCCAAGATTTTGAAGTTTTTGAAGCAGGTTAACATGATCCACACAATCGAATACTTTTTCGAAATCCGTATAGATCACGTCAACCTGCCCACAAGTTTCCATACTACAGATAACATAGTTACTAAAGGTAGCTAAGTTCGATGTAGTTGAGCGTCGCCTAATGAAAACATGTTGATACGGACCTATGCCATTGGCTATCGTCGAGTAAATGTTGTCATGAACGATTTTCTCAAACACCTTGCTGAGTGTATTAAGAATCGATATCGGGCGATAATTTTTAATATCCGATTTCGAGCCTTTCTTATGTACAGGCACAATAAGCGCAGCCTTCCACAAGGATGGAAAGACACCTTTGGTTAGAGACATTCGAAACAGCAACGTTATAGGGCGTGCTATACTATCAGCACAACTACGCAGAAATATGGCAGGTAGACCGTCAGTCCTGGGACCTTTATTTTTGTCCAATGTGCGCAAGACGTCAAGTACCATGTCCCCGGTGATATTAAGTGTAGATATTACACTAGTTTAACTTTCCATTACGTCAGTAATTGTACATGAAGACCATGTGCTCGTAGAAAATACAGATGGTATAGCAAAAGCACTGTGGAAATATTTACTGAATGCGGTATAAATACTTCTACCATTTTCGTATGTCATATTATTTAATGTAAAAGCTTTTGGATATAGACTGCCACCCCTTTTACCTTTGATATAGGTCTAGAAAGTTTTGGGAGAATGACTTATAATTTTTTCTATGAGCATCATATAGTTATGAAAACATGATTTTAGAATACTATGGTTGCCTAGCACACAGAATTGAAAACTCCTGATAGTCACGGGGATTCATATATTTCTTCCATTTACTATGCTGTTTAGTTTTTCACGAATAATTTAAATGAGAAAACGGCTGTACCAAATGGGATATCTTCGATTTTTAATTTATTATTTATTGGAATGTATCGCTCCACTCCGATATTTATTTATTTATAGAAAACATCAATAGCATCATCTACCCAGTCAACCGCTAACGTTTTATCCCAGTCTATTTTACTGAAGTATTTATTGAGTTCATCATAATTGCCTTTGTAATAATTAGGCCGCGGTATGTATACTTCACGTAGGGGTGTTAGAAACAGATCGTTACATGTTAAAATTAAAGCAGGATGATAAGCATCTTCACGAAGAAGAGGATCGTCACATCGGCTGACATTTGTATGTGTCGTTGAGAAACATAAATCTAAGGTACGGTTATTGCAATTAGAAATAAAATTGTACTGAGTGAAGCCCAGTATGCCAACATTATCTGCAAACCTAGTAGCTGCAATTCGCATATGCTGAGAATATTCATTTATTGTAAAGAAACCTTCGTCTGACCACGATAAACAGGGTAAGTTAAAATAACCTATAAATATAAAATCATGTTTGTCATACACCCCCTGTATGTTAGCTAGGGATTCTATAATCATATCTAATTGCGATGGGATGCTGGAGGCGTCAGGTGGAATGTATACTAATATAATGTGCAGATCCCTTACAGCAGCAATACTTAGAGCTGAAAGTCTGGCATGTAGTATTTCAATACCATTACATAGAAGGTCGCGACATCTTGTGGCATTAATTTTATGGTTAATGCACATCATAACTCCACCTCCAGTTTTTTGCCCGTCAAAATCACGATCTTGTCGAAATATCTGATGCCTATCGTCACACAATTCTGTATCTAGAATATCATTCTGCAACCATGTCTCAGTAAAAAGCAAAATGTCATAATTATAACGTAAAATATTATTAAGTGTATACAAAACCTTTGTCCTTAGCCCGCGCACGTTCTGATAATAAAAACTTAAATTTGTGTTAGCCATAATTTAAAAACTTAAATAACGGATCATGCGAGAATGTCTCACTCAATAGATATCTATAGCAATTAATTTCAACAACAAATTGTGATATTATGCCGCAACACATAGTAATACAATATTAACAATATTATAGTTGTATGACCGACCGCATTCGCTTTGTAAGTGGGTGATTAAGCTATAGTAATAAACCATAACTTTGTCACTTGTTAAGTACAAACTTGTATATGTATAGTAATTCACTACGATAACCAAAGAATAACATGACCAATATTCAAATATATAGCATTGGGCCTTTCTACGCGTAAAGACAATGATTCACTTACGTAAACAAAACCGGTTATATCTCTGTAGTAAACATGACATAACGTATAACTTACACATTTTCCATATAAAATGTTTTTAACAAAAAGAAAATAGGTAATTGTATCATCTAAGACACATTGTAAACTGGTTTCGGGTATTATTAATAAAAGTATCAGGTACGTTTATTCAACATATCGAGATTACGAATAAATATCTTTACGGCTGTCTCATTTTTCCTCATATAAATGCGACCTCCTCGTACCCAGATAAACTTATATTTTAATTCGTTAGCATGAAAACGGGTAGCGGCGTATAAGTTTTTATTCTCCGGTGATAAGTTCTCCACAACAAACATTGGTGACTTTTTGTTAGAAGTAAATCCTAAGTCATGGGTATTGTGTTTATCCTGTACATGGGTTCTGTTATTTGTACCCACTGATGGTGTCACGGAGGCGATATGTGCTGAATTTGATTAATATAGTTCGTGGGCGGGTACTGCCCGGCTTCATTTTCACAATTCTGAAGCAATATTGTATATCATTCTCATTTATCACAACATTTACGGCACGACCTAGTTGTTTGACGATATTCACTAATTTTTCGGATTTGCTCTCCGGAACGCACTGTATCTCAATAATATTAGCACGCAACAATTGATCTATCTGATCATATTTTTTTGGTATCAATCAATTCAGAATGTAACGTTTCATTTTCTTTCCTTATTTGATTCATTTGTTTATTGTATAGAATATAATCTTCCTTAAGCTTCTCGAATTCACTGTTTAGAAAATTCATGGATATCTTGAACTACTTTATTTCCTCATTCATTTCCTTAATACTTGCAGTTAGAGTTGATGTTAATGCGTTTATAATTTCTTGCAAAGCACCACGTACCTCTCCCCGTATGATATCCCTTATTTTCTGACGCCAGGACTCTGCGGATATATTTGTAATGTGCAACGGCTCAGGCCTCGATTGATTGACTTTACGGTGAGTGACGTTAAAAGTTACATCTGCCATTGACGTAGGCGTTGAAGGACGTATCGGGGTATTAGAGTTATCCCCTTTTGGTTGTTTACTGTGGGCACAGCCAGTTGTTTGAAATCTGCTCATTTTGCAAGTCCACATACGACATGTTTATGCATAATGAGTGATATTTTTTATCACAACGAACACACTTAACACAATCATTGTTTATAATGTCGGTATTACAAGCTTCACACTGTCTCATGACGGCTGTTATTAAGTGTACTATATTTATAATCGCATTTATACTTTCAAAATATGTCATTTTCGATATGCTGCCTGAACGAAACCACGATAATATTCTTATGACCACGGCCATTATAAGTAAATACATAAATATGTAGCATGATCGCTTAAATTTCCGTTTATATTAGTGAGAGATAAACAGAATATATTTTCCTTGTACGAAAATTATTTAAGTAAGGAGCTGTTATTATTTTCAGTAGTAAGTAAAACGTTAAATCGTGGTTCTCAAAAGAGACTAAATCGCTTGGGGCATCGTTTCATAGCTGTACGAAACTTGAACGAAAGCAAATAGAGCGCTGATACTAACAGTATTATTTTACTCGGTTTATTGGAATATCCTGCACTAGGTCCCATTTGGCAAATTTTATTTATTTTATATTATAATTATTTTACTCTTAATGTTGCTTTTGCTAAATAAATGTTTTCTATTCTTTCTATATTAAGATTCTGCAAGGTGACTAGGTCGCTTTTACTAATGAGTAGTTACATACGTATTTTCACTCGCTATATGGAGGTTCTCCTAGTGAAGTCCCATTACTCACAATGATTTTTCTTTATAACTAATTTTAACGTAAGTTTTTTTATTTTGAATTTTAAATTTTGGATACGTAAACAATTGTACATTACAAAATAAAAGAACAGTGGTACTTACAAAATATCTTATAAATCAATCAACCACATTTTCCACAAATTTATTAATTGCTACTAAGAAATTCTTGACGGAAAATCTAAGCAATCTAATCTAAGCCCGACGCGGGAATTGAACCCGAGACCTCATGATCCGCAGTCGTATACACTACAACTGGACCAACGAGGCAGTCATTATTAAAGGCATTATTCATTAGGAACTAGTGGCACAAATAAAAGTATTGCAACAATGTTATATAAAGGAGGAATAGAGTCGCAACAATGCTTAGATAGATAGATAGAAAGATAGCAGAAGATATATAACTACGTAACACAGTTTGTTAACAATTTCAGTGCAATCTACCTTACCATGACATATTCCATAAAGCATTGTGGCTTCTTATTGACTACGTCTGGATTTTAGTGAAAGTAATTTGTATCTACTTAGCAACTAAGGATACTTAGGACGACTGCGGTGGTATTGATAATGTATGGAGCGTAGAAATTTACGCTGAATCTTTTCTATCTCCTATCTCGTCCACATATTTGTTATATATATATATATATATATATATATATATATATATATATAGTAAAGAGAATTCCAAACACAGCAAGCGTATTCTAATTGTGATCTGATCAAAGTATCATAACGAACCCATACATGCTAAAAGCTTTATTTGTTATTGTTTCCACGTGATTGTCCAGATGTAACTTGAACCCCGAGATCACGCAGTGAATTCACATCTGCAAGTTCAGTTATGTGTAATCCATTACCTTTCTGTTCTTAGTGAAGCTAATACTATTTCATTTAGGTATGCTAAGGTGTAGTTTATTACGTTCATGATAAACAGATAATCTGTCCAAATCTTATTGAAGAAAAAGACAATCACATTGTTAATTGACGCTACGGTCTGCCTTAGGATCATCGGCATAGGGAAGAAATTTGGACTGTAGGAAGTATTTGTCAATATCATTAATTAACAGAATAAAGAGCAATAGACCAACTACGGATCCCTGCTCCAAACTCCGGCTGTAAACTGCATGTTGTCAGACAGACAAAAAGAAGACAAGGACCCACGAAGAACGACTTTTTGGACACGATTAGATATATAGGAAGCAAACTAGCGTAAAAGGTTTCTCTTTATTCCATTGAAGGCTACGGACAATATAAACTTTATTTTCTTTAATATCTCCAAAGGGGTATTGCTTTCATCCACATTTTGAAGCAAAATAATTCTAAAATAAGATCATTCAAATCAATCGTTTCTTTAAATAAGGCAATGTGTTATTCGGTATAACACTTTGCCTTAACCGGGAATTCAATTCCAGGATGCATGCACATCATTCAATACCGCTGCACCATTATTTGAATTACTTAGGAAGTATCTATATCTCACAAATACTATACACTGTTCCTTAGTAATAATTTTGACTAACTTAATCAAAAGACGTGAGGACGCATCTATTTCCTCGAGCCACTGTGAGCTAATTTACTTTCGCCTTTTTCTCGAGACTAACACTATTTACGAGTCACACTTACGCACTCATGTTTACTGAAGACTACACCCACCACTTACGTAAACACTTGTGTCTTTAGTTCTAATTATATAGAGTAATTTTACTGAGCTAACGCCTAAGAGTATTTAATGAAGTGGTAGTGTAGGCGATTTCTGTGTATATTCTTGGGTTCAATTTTCAGCTCAGCGTGTCTTATAGGGATTATCTGTATAAAATTCACAGTAGCAGTACCAAGTCGGCAACAAATATATATACGTATAAATACACATTGTACTTGCTAGATATTTTATAATGAAAAAATATTTTACTATATAATGATGGGCATGTGCTTTGCTTCTACCCAAAAGCAAGATATTACTTATATTTTATTACAAATAATATATAATTATACACATTTACAGGTACATATGACTATAAAAAAAACACAATACTCCCTAAAAACTAAGTCTTAATAAATGTCTCGTAACATGTTACGAAAAGCTTTCAAATTAATCCTTGTTAGAGTAGCAAGGCGAATTAATTGAATATTATTAAATCCGACTGAACTGCTTTAAACTCGTCTCATTGAGATCACACACGATTGTTATAAATATGCGGCATCACGACGTTACACCTGCCGAGAACAAATGCTTCACTAATTAAAATACTCGAAGTGAAAGAATTTGTACCGCAACGGCAGGGTTTGTATGAATAGCCGCGTATGTAGCTCTTTTGTTATTTCCTCAGACATTTTATATTCATCTGAAAAATTAAACCTGCATTTTTTTGTACAACGAGATGTTGTACCAACGTACAACCTACATATTACAGGTAATTGATAAAAATCTTTTAACAGAGTAGAGGGAAAATAAAAACGAGAGATTTTGCAGAATAATTTCTACAACAACTTGCTGCTCAAATTAGATATATTATGTACATTGAAAAATAAAAAAAGGTAGCAGCGTTTGCTTGGCCATTGGGGTTACGTAATAAATGACTTGGTTACACTTTAATTACCTTCATAAATAATCATATAATTCATTTAAAAGCTTTCTGCCAACTTACTATCTTACTTAAAAATGTCGTAAATTGTCTTATCGAATCTAACACAACCTTTCAAACCGATTAGTTTATAAGAAGCGTAGTAAAATCTCAAACCGTGCACTCAGGAGCTGGTTTCCATTTGGCAAGCCTCCAATGTCGTACGTATTATAATATCAGTGGTCTCTAGGTACTGTCGTAGAACTTAAAACAACTTTTTATATGCAAGTGACTGTATCGTCTAAATATTATTTTCTTTTTCTATAGACACAAATACTATAAAGAGAAAGGAATTGTTATTTTGTTTGTAATGGGTAAACTGAAAACTTCAGGACCGATTTTAAAAATTCTTCTACCGGTTGAAATCTTCTTGATCTAGATACTTCTAAGAGTGATACAGCCTATGTTACTACATAGGCTATATCGCTATATATACAGCCACGGAACAGGACCAGTAATCATAATCGTTGGTGGAATCGCGGTGAACAGCTAATATTTTATCATGTCATCGTGCTATTATTAATGCTTTTGAATATCTGCTAGATTGTTCGACTGGCAAGTAAATGTTATTTTAAAATTTGGTAAACCTCTCTTCTTGATAACATGGTTTATTTCTAGTGTGTAGATAAGTGTCTTTAACATATTACGTCGAACCGTCGATCTCATTTACTCTCAAATACAATTTATTGTTTTATTCATAGGTGCCATGTCAAGAGATTTCGAGATTGATAGTCATGAATACAAAGGGCAGCGCGAGAAAAAGATTTTCGTATTCATGATCTGTTCAGAATACTTAACTGAATGTTTGACGTCTAGTGTAACAGATAGCCCTTTTGTCTGCTTTCTTCAGAATACAAACAGATCAACAATAACGGAATACCACAGTTTACGCGGCTGTTCAAGGCGTATATAATTGGGATTAACATTATATTATATAGTAAGTAAATATATGTAACCCTCTCCCCAACCGTAGAACCGAGCTTCGGAGGACGCAAGATGACCTCCAGCCACCCTAAGCTTTTACGTGGGGGTGGTAGACTTCGTGGGCTTGCCCGCCATTCGATCAGCACCGGGTCTGAGAGGCGGAGTGCGTATTCCCACGCGTACCTCTATGTCGTATTGTCTTTATCCCTCACAAAGGGACAGTACGGTAAATATTAGACTATAAAAATGGATAGGGTAGTTTCGTGGCGGCCCAGCCGACTCTGTTTATGTTGAGGAACACCGTGGTCAGTCGTTATTACCGGGATGTCGCCATCTTTTCCCGGGTAACATAACTCCTCATGATTAATTATCTGCTCGCTATCAAGTTGACCTAAAAGTCATAATTGGCTTGCGATGTGGAAATAGTCGGCAGTAAAGCGAAGAACGTCTATATTCGCGAAGGGCATGTAAAGTGTATTCCATCTATGAATTTTAGGTCACGCTTAATAAAAGGCGTATCTGGTATACGGCACTACTGGCTACACAAAACCCAATAACAATTAGCCCGTCCAGACAATCGAAAAACAAGAAGCAATAGACAAACATGGCAATTGTTTTCAGTACGATTGCGCCATCGAGGCAGAATTAAAATGACATCATTCGTTAAAAAAAGTTCATGTCACGAACTATGTTTTCGTACCAATAATTACGATAAGCATGTGTTACAATTTACTTCATAATAAATTTCTTGACAAAATATGATAAACAGCATACGTCAATGTCATCAGGTATGCAGTTCTCATCGTCAAATGCAACAAAATAAATAAAGTCGTCGAACGTCACCAATATAATTTGATGTTTTCCGTAGTTTTTCACACGTTTATGAATACTGCCCGTTCCCATGGCTCATAGCGTAATATTGTATAGCCTTTAAACTACTTCAAAAATGGGAAATCAATGTAAAAGGATTTTTTTAATTTCGACTGGTAAAACCAACTCTTCCTTATCATTATATTATGTGTATGTATAGTAGTGATATATATTTTAAGTAGAAATAGAGTTGTATAAAAACTGTTGTGATTTTCTTTGATTATAAGTCGTATTTGTTCATTTTCTTTCATAAATCATATCATGCTTTAGGGATTAAACCATGTATCAAAGTACACCAAGACTCAGAACAGTAGTTATTTGTGCATCATACAAATAATTATCCGTGTCAGATTCACGTCCACAACTGTTGTATGTTTGAATTTCTCACGGGACAAGTTATATTTTACTTTGACGCTTCATAGTCCATGAGGTGGTCGGAAATACATATACATCAGACTCGACATTAGCAACCGTCTCTAAAACTTAGGAACGCCATTTATCGATCACACAAATTTTGTCCCATGTGGAGATCGAACACAGAACACTCAGCGCAGGAGTAAGGTAACTCATTGAACCACAAAGCCTTTATCATTGAAATCAGACTTAAAACAATGTGATCAATGTGAATTTTAATTAGTCCTTCTACTAACATTATAAATGTTCGGCACTTTGAAAACTATTTGCGGTATAGATATTCCTGCCATATTGGATAGCGTATAGGTAGGAAAATTATAATTTAACAGTATTTTAGCACATCCTAACATTGTTTTCCAATACTTGCTAACAAAATTAGTTCACGTAAGACGCTTATGTCGCGTGTGATCTTAGCTAATTAATAATGAAATTTATACTTTAAGTATCTAAACAACGTCTAAAAGTGTTAGTTACTACATGTTATAATATGTAATTGATCTAAGCTTTGACTAAAATGGAAACAGTTAAGTTTTACATTTACTTATACATAGTCTATAGTATGGTCTTATATCCCCAAAAGGTTAGGCAGAGGTTTATTAAACGCTCATTTTACCAGCTATGATTTTAGGTCCCACGTTATAGAGTAAGAGTCTATTGAGGCTTACCGGGCACTGTTACGAACTCAATGCTGCTCTAATAAAAACTCAGCAACACTTTGCCCGACCCAAGAATTGATCATAAAATCGCATGCACAGCGATAAAAATGACACCATCACTACTGTATCATCCCTAGTCATATACATTACTGTTAACTTAAGTACTGTATATCTTATGCTCAACCCCATGAAGATGGTTTCTGTATGGATGACAATTGTCAATTAAGGTAGTATCAGATATATGTGTTTTATTAAACTCAACTGGTCACTTGTGGCGCCACAAAAACATAAACTACTTTTATTTGTATATAAGAACTACACCTGTTTGACGGCAATATTAACACATAAAGAAATCTGGTATCATATATCTGGTACAATTATAAAACGTTATCAACAACATCTAGTGCCGCCTTTAACATACCTGTTTAATCTAATATTTGTCACTGGTGTCTTCCCTGAGGTATTCAAACGTGCCGAGGTAATACCCATTCATAAGAGTGGAGACAAAGGCTGTGTAAACAATTATAGACCCATCTCGATTCTCTCTACCTTATCAAAAATTTTAGAAAAACTCCTAAATAAACGTCTAATCAACTACCTAGAATCCCAAAATCTTTTATCCAAATCCCAGTTCGGATTTAGAGCTGGGACGTCAACTAACGACGCTGTTCACGAGTTAACAGATCATATTGTTAGTAAACTAGATAAAAAGAAGAAAGTTATATCTATATTTCTCGATCTAGCGAAGGCGTTTGACACAGTCTCTGTTCCACTCCTACTGACTAAGCTTGAAAAGATGGGTATTCGTGATAACCAACTTAAACTTTTTAAGAGTTACCTCACAGACAGGCTACAAAGGGTCAGGATTGGTAAAGTCACCAGTGATGATTTAAGGGTTGAATGGGGCGTTCCTCAAGGTAGCGTATTGGGCCCGACACTCTTCCTAACCTTTATTAATGATCTATGCAACCTGCAGCTAATAAACGGCAAAATTGTGACATTTGCTGACGACACTGCCTTGATTTTCCATGGCGATACCTGGAACGACACCTTCCATGCTGCTCAAATAGGTTTAAACGCGGTGACCTCTTGGTTGAAAGAAAACGGCCTAACCCTTAATGTCGAAAAGACAAAATACTTGCCCTTTTCTATAAAAAACATTCCGCCCAGAGAACTTGATGGGCTCTCATTAACTGCGCACTCATGCCCACTCAATCACCCTTGCTTATGTAAACACTTGACTTGTGCCTCTACCATCAAATATCTCGGTGTCGTAATCGACAGTAATTTAAATTTTAATCACCATATTGACTTACTTTCATCGAGGATCCGTAAGCTTATGTCCACCTTTAAAAATTTGCGACATGTTGCAGACAAAACTTTAATAAGGATGATTTACTTCTCTCTATGCCAGCCAATACTGACATACTGCATTACGATATGGGGCGGCACAGGCAAAACAGGTATGATAAGGGTGGAAAGAGCTCAAAGGGCTGTGCTGAAAGTAGCCCACTTCTTGCCTTTCCTCTATCCCACCAAAGACCTTTACCATCTTACTGATGTCCTGACAGTTCGACAATTATATATCTTAAATATAACTATTAAACAACACTCACTTCTTGTATACGATGCCTCACATACAAGCAAAAGACTAAAACATAAAGTCTGCCAAAATACTGATCAGTGGTCTACAGCTTTTTCTGGCAAGTTCTTCGGTTTCCTAGGGAGATATCTGTACAATAAAATAAACGCAAACCTTTCTATATACCAACTAACAAAGTACAATTGCAAGAAGACTGTCACATCGTGGTTAAAGTCCCTTAGCTATGAAGAAACAGAACAGCTTCTACATATTCCCACTTAAAAAATATTTTCTGCATTCTATCTCACTCTTTCATATGTAGGTACAACACAATGTTAATAGATCTGTTATTTTCTAACATCTCTGATCCCAAGACTATAGATCGTAGGATTAACTAACATCTATTTATTATACACACAATGACAAACACACACACACACACACACACACACACACACACACACACACACACACACACACACACACACACAGACACTCACGCAAAAACACTCTCCCTGATCAATATCAACTAAAATGTACAAGCTTCACCCACTACACGCTCCACTAATTCAGAGTCTGGACAGGCTGGTAATCTGTCATACAGGTCTCCTAGTACAGACACTAGTCTCCCACACAGATTGTATTATCTTATAAATATTCGTTGAGTATGTAACTAGATACCTACTACTGTCTTATGTTTTGTAAAACTGTGTGAGAGAAGAAAAAATAAAGTTATTTGTATTGTATTGTATTTGTACATACAGTCGAATTGAGAACCTTCTCCTTTTTTGAAGTCGGTTAAAAAAACGAAGGATAAAGAGGCAATTGAAATTAAACTACTATATACGGATTTTATCGCGTTGTTTATTTAGCACTGTATTACAAAATTTTGAAAATATTACACTACTACTACTATTGATTTTATTTTACTAATTTATAAGCTAATAAAATTATTTAAACTATATATAAAATATATATATTCGCGTAAACAGAAGACAATATTATAAAGAGACAAAGCAAAACAAAAAAGTTTAAACA
The DNA here is from genome assembly GCA_963675205.1 of Catocala nupta. Lineage (NCBI taxonomy): Eukaryota > Metazoa > Arthropoda > Insecta > Lepidoptera > Erebidae > Catocala > Catocala nupta. The sequence goes on from OY776087.1 coordinate 13,889,892, forward strand.
AAGATTATTCAGATAAAAATGGTGTAAGCATGAAAACGTATTACAAGAAATTAAGTATAAAATCGCATTAAAGATTAAGTTAAATAGTCTCCGATTTGAAAATAAATACTTTTGGCGCAACGATCAATGAGGATATTTTACTTAAAAGAATTAGAACAGATTATACTTTCAGTGTTACATTATTTAGGATTATATATAACTATTTCTACGTACCTAGCTACATACCTACTTATTTTATGGTAGGACTACAATTGACGTCAAATATCTTTTTGAATATAACATACCACGAAGATTAATAAATCACGTAATTTTATAAAACTAAATCCATCCAACTAAAGCATGTTACCAGCAAATTGGCTATAATAAAATCTCGTTCTCGCGATAGTAATATTAATACGTCACTGGGATTCAACAAAGCTTATGAAAGATTAAATAACATTTACTTTTTGAGTTCACACGCAGCTGGCGTGAGATTAGCTAACTTCAGCACTATATGACACGCACTTATTTCATTTCTATTTGATTTATGGAATAATTATTCAAAGTATATAAGTAAATTGGATCCTATGTGATTAGAATACGGTGCTGTTTCTAGAGGCACTTGTTTATTTTATTATGGTTAGGAAAATTTTACTTTCCCTTAATTAGCCATGTGTTATGTATTGATTATATGCTATATATTCTATAGTAATATAATATGCTGGGCTTTGTAAGAAAGTACATATTGGAATCAATTCAAATTCTTAGAACTAAATACACTCGGAACATTTAATATTCATTAATTAAACAGTTTTAACAGAATGTACACACATAATAACATAATCGAGTAACTTATAATAATATTAAACATTTGTTCTTTATTATAGTAAAAATAAATCCACGCCATGCCAAAATAACCAAGGAGAAATAATCTGAAATAAACTGAGAACAATGACAGTCATAAAAAGCTCACAAGCAGCTTAACCCGTATGTATTCGCGCCGTTCTCACTAAAAAATGCATTATACTTTGCTATTTATAAAACACCTGCTAAATACCTTTTAAGTACACACAGTGACATGTCAACCTAGACTGTTTAGACTTTGAACTATTAGAAGCTGAACGCTGCGAATCGTGCCAGAGAGTGCGTTATATTTTTGTGACGCTCTATTCTTACCATTACATCGACACCACTATGCACTGTCCCTTTCCGACAATTCTCTTTAATTTAGTATGTAGCGTAGTTATGCGTATATAGGGTATCTAACTTAATGTGTAGCCGTGTGTACAATGACGTGGTTTTAAATAACATAATAGATCTTTTTGACAATTTTGTTATATCACAAATTATGAACCATCTTAGAATGGATTTATTAAAAATAGAGAAGGATTTTTAAGATTTGAATATTCGTATAAAGTTTAGACTTAATACATAATTATATAGCCACGCCTGTTACCCGGAGTGGTACGTAGAAACTATAATGTGCACATGCTACGATCCTCGGATATCTCGATTAAATAGTCTTGTCCAACTTTTCTCCCCAAACTATTGTAGTATGTACCCTAAGGTCACCGATAGTATGATTACATAGCTTAACAAAGCTAGCACTTCTTCTCCCTAGCCTTTATTATTCCCAAGTAACTTGGAGTCGGCTTTTCTGGTCTAACCGGATTTGACTGGATATCAGTTTATACATGGAGCGGCTGCCACCTGACCTCCGCAACCCGAAGGCTTACGATATCCTAAGGCTAGACCAGTGTCAGGATATTATAGGGCACTGACTTCCCAATAACGACTGCCATCGATGTTCATGGCAGCCGGAAGCGATGGCTTAACGTGCTCTTCAAGGCACGAAGCAAGCGATAATTGTCAATCAATACGCACATAATTTTAAAAAGTCATATAACTTCTGAAAGTCAGGGGTGCGCGATGTGGGTTCGAACCCGAGACCCTCTGGATTGCAGTCTGTTGGTACTAAGGTAACTTTTTTTTTTTTTTTTTTTTTTTCATGGGCGAATGCAATGACCCATATCCCTTCGCGGGGCGGGCGGAGTGTTTATGTCGGACTCGCCGGGGTAAACGAAAGATGGAAAAGAAATAATGTACCTCCCGGAATACCGCCTAAACCTACCACGGTGTTCCTCGACACAACCACTATCGACGGGGCCGCGCGAATCGCTTTCGCATGCGGTCACGACCCCGCCAAGGTTACGGCCCGCCGTATGAAACGGCAGGCCACTACACAAAACACCTACCCAAAATAGGCACTTCTAACATTATAAAAAACCCTACTGTCTCCCCCCTAGAGGGGAGACAGACTCGACACAGAGGCGCGCGTGGGAACACGCACGCCGCCTCTCGGACCTGGTGCTGAACGGATGGCGGGCAGGCCCACAAAGCCCGCCACCCCCAGGTCTGGTACTAAGCTAACTGAGCTAACACATAAATATTAAATATAAATTCAGCAAGCTATGTATGTATATACATTGATCAGTTTAACTAGATATAATGATAAAAGCATTGAGTCTGGCGATATGAATTAAAAGTAATTATATACTTTTATCAATATTTATGTAAGTCTTATTTTATCTTTGTGACAGGTCAATCTAATTGTTCGTGATGAACAAAAGAAAAACTCGGCTAGATTTTTGAATCTTATATTGTCCAAAAAATTGTTTGAGATTGAATTTACTTGTGTGTAGTGTGCTTCTCGGGTACGAGAGAGAGTGAGTACGTAGTGTTGTGTAATTGGTGCTGTGTAGCTGACGCGATAAATGACGTGGGTGTCGTGATGCAATGGGATTGGTGTAGAGTATGGCTCAATATAATAAAAATAAAAATGCGCCTTGTGTTCAAGGCGTTAGGGTCGACGATGGTCAAATCTGGCGTCGACACTAATATTAGTTTCATTGTATGTCGTATGACACCACAGTACCATTTGTCAATCAAACAACCACAAGGGATCGTTTGACGATTACGGCCACTATTTACCATCGGATAGTTTGCCATTGACAAAGCGTTCACGCTGACAACCTTAAAGGAAACCCTCGCGTATAGAACGGGCTCAATGATGTTCATGTAATGTAGTACATAATGGAATTCTTTAATATAATTTGACATAAATGAAAACCTATGGCTGGCCGCCGGTGTGTTACTGCGACTTAACAGATTAAAATTATGTCAGTGGGATCAAGAAATATTGAGATTCAAGGTTTTATAAAACAGATAACTTATTTTTTCAATGTATCTTGTTTTTGAAAAAGACAACTTCTACACTAGGAATAATTCTTGTATCGCGGCGAACTTTACAAAAATTCATACATTGGACACCAAGAATACTCAAACCCGAAACAAATAATAGTGAATAAAATTTTTTTTGTCACTTTTATGTGTCTGACCCACAGCACTCGGCGTAATGGCAGTGGCGAGGCGACCACTTAAATCACTACACTATCCGTACAGACATCACTTTTATACTCGTAGGTAGATTCTCAGAGCACGAAAACTAAATCACACTAGCTTTCTACTAGCAATGCCCCGGTTATCACCCTACTGATACTATGAATCTAAAAATTTGTAAACTCGTTTACAGAATTCGCTTTCATCGTTACATAGACAGACTATTATGTGTTGGATGAAAACATTATATTTTTTTAATCCTGCTCGGATTTTCCATGCAATTCACGCAGCCGAAGCATCATATATAACTTAAGCGGATAAGTGGCAACTAGATTTCTTTTTTTTATCTTTTTGATAATATGACCTACTGATGGGCAAAAGCCTCTCCCTTGGACTTCCAAATAATTCTGTTGGTGGATATCCCCTACCAGTCCCTTTCAAAGACGTCCAAGTCATCTTGCCATCTTCGTTTATGATACATAATTATGATTACAAATATAATACTAATATCGGACGAACTTGAAGTTTTCCGAAACTAGGTCCGAATATTATTGTTATATTAATTTCTAGTAGAAACATGGCGTGCAGCATTCTGTGTTCTGTGAATAAGAATTTTGTCTCAGGTCTATATACCCGAAAGGGTAGGCAGAGATTTACTTAATTAATCTGTTGTGGTTAAGCTGATGGAAATATCCACTTACTTTTGCTGTCACGTGATGATGATGTAGTCACGATTGCTTAAATATTTGTATATAATAAAGTATCTACTATACTGTACTTTACTTAAGTTCTCTTTGTTTTGTAATATGAAGCTGCAGTGTGCTTTGATATCGGCAATGTATCTAAATAGTTTTAGGATCTACGTAATACATAGATGGGAAACCTAACGCCGCGCTGTTACTCGAATTTTTGATACAAATCGCTATAACAATTTACCCGATACTAATACCCCATTAGCACTAACGTCGCCACATCTTATCATAGGTCTGCTATTAAGAATTTCTAGGCAGAAAAACCCAATAACTTTTATGTATCCCAACCCGAGCTTTGAATACCAAATCTTCATGCGTACCAGTCGCACACAGCAATATCTGTACATTGTCTACAAGTGTTTAAAGTGTCGTAGCACACGAATCTAGAGTGGTAGTTTTCTTTTATAAAATTCAATTCAATTCAATTCAAAATTTTATTCATTAACAATTTTTACATTGTGTTTGAATTAGTACATAGATAGTTCAAAAAAGCAATAAGAATCGGAAATGTCACAATGCAATTAATAAGTAATACACAATAATACAATGAATGATAACAAAAAAAAACATTAAGTCAATACAAAATACGAGCATCAGTGGCCAATTGCATAAAACAGTTAGTTATTTTATCCAGAATTCATTTTAAAATTCTGCATCCATTCTCCCGGTAGTTATATTTCCCGGGAGGATACCTGCGGAATTTCAACATATGAGAAAGCTGCGCATTTATTTTACTAACAATTTCATGTGAGTCGAGAACGTGGGCATTGAGATAAGCAGTCGTATATTTTTATTTAGCCGTGAAATATTATGCTCGCTTTTGGTAAAAGTGACTCGCTGTAAAGGACGTTAAAAATGTGTCATATGACAGTGATTATGCAATCTAACGAACGATGTCGTCGACGGCATTTGCACAATTACTTACAATTAAACCTATATAAAATATTTAAGAGTGACTTATCCGAAAAAAATTTATACGGATTTTACATTACTCAACTTAGAGAATTAGTTGAAAAATATTTAGGTACCAGCAGCGAGCCATTGTTGAAAAGGAAATGGAAGGAAAAGGAAATGAGAGATAAATGAGTATTAGTTAACAATATTTCTATAAGTAAAACTGTATGATTTTAACTACATAGTAGTATTTTAAATATATAGTAGGACTGAACATAACTGATAATCATTGATGATAATCGATCAAATCGTTTAAAAAATATACATATATAGTCACAAAGAAGATGATGTAAAATATACAACATATATTTCGCCAGGCATGTTTAGATGCCCCACATAATAGTAGGCTAACTTATTGCTATCCTCCTGATACGGTTCCAGTCTTTGTAAGACTGCTTAGAGATTTTAATTAGGAAAATCTTGACTGATCCAAATCGAACTCGAGAATGCATACACAGCAGTCCCATACAGTACTGCTGCAAAGGCATTTTAAAAATATATCCCCTTTTGTTTGTTTATTGCCACAACAAGCGTATTAAAATTGGTACAAATAAATATTTGTTGTTTGGATAAATAATAAGCACCGGTTTTATTTTACCTATTTAAAACGTGAAAGGTTTATTCAAACAAATCTTTGTAATCCTCATGTGGCATTTTATTTTAACTCTTGAATATTTATCTCTCTCTCGGAATTGCAAATTATTTAAAATATTTGACCATTGCGGCGTTTTACAGCCTTAAAATAATCGACTGAGAGTCTTTTACAGCCGACGTAGCACCTGCTAAAAAATCTAATTACACTTCTCTATATTTATTTTTATACTACATTCATACATACACTTATATATACATCATTTTAACCAGTAAAATACTAGAATTGTAGCAGATTAAACGTAAATTTAAATTTAACAGACTAACATTTAAATTGGGTCCCATTTAAAACACAGCAAATGTTCTGTAATCACTGTTAAATTCGTTCACACTTAAATAAATATTTTATAAATTTATAATAAAAATATTAGTTATCAAAAGACACGATATTCAATAACTTTGTATACTCGACAAAATCTACAGGTAACTGTTAATAAACCTGAAACTGAGAAATATTTGGCTTAGATTAAATTCATGCTTACAAAAATCATAATGATTTGTTCGTTTCATCAAATCCCGTACCCGAATTTATAAAAAATTGCAAACTTAAGTAGGAACTTCTAAGCAAAAAGGACACATACGCGAAACGCATGCAGATGGTTATTTGATTTACATAGCGAACAAACTGAAAGGGAATAACACAATTTGTGGGCAATCACTATGATTGACTGCTCGGATAGAAGACGCATTTCTTTTATGAGAGGTAACTCCCTCACTAAGAATTATTCCAGTATCGCTAGGGACTTTACAAACGTTTAAACAACGGACACAAAGAATATCCAGACTCGGGAAAACTATTTATAGATCACACAAATATATTTTGTTCCGTGCAGTCAAAACGGAAATTATGCTTTCATTATCAATAAAAAAAACTGACACCACTGGTATTTACTCAACTCTTCTACTCAAAAATGGACGTTATTGTTAATGGTACAAGATAGCTATTAGCTTTTCTCTTTCATATTTTATTAACTTGCTGTCAATATCAAGAACTCAAACCCATTGATATAATAATTATTCGTTACATAGCAACATGGCTTAGTTTTATTAAGCCCCGCCTACTTTGTGTACTTCTATATTTTATTTTCGTTTACGGATCCATGTACTAGGTAATACTCAGGAATTTATTATTATAAGGGACCAGGGGGAATTGAAACACAACCGTTATAATATTCACTTACGATTACTTTATTGCTGTGCTCACAGATATTATACTGTACACTTCTTCACTTACACTTCGACGGTTAGAACTCAACTTATCATCCGCACCGCTCGAACGTTCTAACTGCGTGCTATGCGTGCGCTACTTCCCTACAATAGTTTACAAACCGTAACAAACAAAAATAGTGCACGCGTTACTACAGTATTTTGGAAATATTAATTAAATTATTCTAGATTTATTCATTTTGTTTCTAAAATTAAAACAATAATGAATTTATAATCAACATAAATATTATTAAAACGTCAAGTGACGTATGATATATGATATGGGTATAAAATTATATTAATGCATACTTTAGGGAACAAATATAACAAATGTATATAAAACAGTTAATATTTAGGCATAATTTAGGACACGACTGTAACATTATTTTGTTGCAGCTATTAATAAATGTAGATAATAGAATCAAAAGAGGCACTTAGCTGTCCGGGCAGATTAATCTTCCTTGTTAAAAGTGCTTGCGAGAATCACTAGCTTACTAATAGTCTTACAATATTCTTATGTGACCTCTGAAAACTGTTATTTATTTATAATATTTCTATTTCAGGTATGACTATATCAAGAGAATTGGCTTAGAGGTATGATGCATGTCTGTACATTACTTAAATTACAAAGTATGTAGACGAGTTTGGCTAGAAACAAATTCTCAAATCATCAATTCAACAGAAAAATACTTGATAATTATTTATTAATAAAGAAGATTGTCTAACAAATACTCCGCATTGCGGAACGGCTGTGCGTAGAAATGCTGCGTAATTATACTGTCTGTATTATTCATAGCTAGTATGTAACTAACCGAAGAAAACCTTATAAAGGTATAATGAAGCAATTAGTGTCTATTCAAGATAATAAATATTACATTAAGTGAAGCATAAATATCTTATTATATCCTTTGTCAAATATCCTTCTTGAGTAGTGATAGCCTAGTAGTGGAGGCCGTTAGATTGCCACGCAGAGGTCTCGTGTTTGATCACAAGACGCGCATCTCTGATTTTTCGAAGTTATGTGCGTATTAAATAGTTAATTATCGCTTGCTTTGATGGTGAAGGATAACACCGTGTGGAAACCTTCATGTCTAAGAGTTCGCCATAATGTTCTCGAAGATATGTGAAGTGTCCAATCCCGCACATGGCTAGCGTGGTGGACTATGAACTAATCCTTCTCACACTGAGAAGATGCCTGTGCCAAGTAGTGGGAAATTTTAATACAAAGGTGATATTATCATTATATCCTTATTGAGAAACTTTTCGTAACTTCATCAAAATAAGAAGTCGTTTAATAAATATATAACATTTTTTGTTAAGTGTCAGGCACAGCAAATACAAATATATTGACTCACGCCCGTATCTCAGGGTTAGGTAGGCACAGACAGAATTTTCACTTGGAATAGTGATACAGACAACGAAATTCTATTTCCACTTGCGAGTGCAAAAATTCTGTGTTTTATTTTGTTGACTTGGAGTTGATCACAGATGAGGACTAATTGAATAATGCAATATGCATCGCGTCCTCTAACTGCGAATATACACTGGTTAATACCACGACAGGAATCGAGAGATCATTTTGATAACTTATGCATATCATATCATATATAATCACATCCCTATACACATTAGGATTAGGTAAAGTTGTATGAAACCGATATTTAGCCAGCTATGTTAATTGTTGCACCATCTACTGGTTCTAGACTCCGTTCTCCGTTGTTAACAACAACAAATTGGCCGGCCCGGGCCAATTATGAACAGCAATCGCAATATCTAACGCTGTACCGAGGCAGCAGTGCAGAAATCATACAACTTTTATTTTTTGTATTGTTACATATTTTGACAGGTAAGGCAGCTAGAACTTAAAAAGAAAATTCCTCCTCAACTGCAAAAAGTCCAATTAAAAAATATTGTTTTTGTTGCGTTGCGGAGCCTGGACAGAATCGCAGAATCTGTTATAGTTATTGTGAAATTTTAACTGGCGGATACATTTCTAGCCGGCTCCTCAGTATCAGCAAGGTTAAGCTATACAGCAGCCAATCTAAGAAGCTGGCATTTTTACAGCCAACATTTAAGATGTAGGAATAGGATAGGTACATACGTACCTGAATACACCCATAATTTAATCCTGAAAAATTCTAGTTCCAGAAATAAAATAATTATGTATATAAGTTTTATCATTGGAAATTGAGTGGCGCAGCGTAATATAATTATATATATAATATAATACCATTTAACTTCGCGAAGAAACTATCAGACATTTTATGATATCTTTTCCAGGAAATATTTTCAAAGTTATATTTCAAGCACCAACTGTATTAGGTTATAATTTGAGTAATATTTGCCATATCCTAATGGTAGTATATATATATATCACACATGCACTTTTAATCGGTATAAAATATAATATTTTGTATATTTATAATAATTATTACATGTTTTTTCATTCAGAATAATCGAAATATTTGACTTCATTATTTGTTTAACTATTAGACAAATGGTTGGATATAATGTAGTTCTTTTGCAAAAAGAGTGTGATAATTTAGTTGGCACACTCGTTCATGGGTATCATAAGTGGCATCAATATTTTACTTTAGATTTAGGGTATTTTACTCAGAATAGCAAAATAATAGCTACTGCTAATATTTTGCTATATTCTTGACGTATAGCTGAGAAATATGTTTACGGATCTGTGAGACTTGCTCGAAGCATAGTGAACACGTAAGGTGACATTTCACCTACAGTTGTAGACAGTCGCTTTAAATAAAGCACTTTACACGCAATACTATGACTTGCCTACAGGCATGAATCCAATTTTGACTATTCACAAATTACAAAAACAAGTCAACTGATTTCAATTTTCTAGTTTTAATAGGTACCTCGAAATGCGACCATTCCAATTTTATAAATATTCCTATCCTAAAGATGTATTGAGTGTATAACAATAAAATAAGATGAGCGCGGATTATAATAAAAGCAGCCGTAACGCTATTTTATAATTTCAAAACCGCACCACGTCTATTTCTTTTCCAGTATATGTATTTAGTATTTATGGTATGCTTCCACAAGGGTTTTGTCTTAAAATACATTAGTTTCATACAGCGTCTTAATTCTGTTAATGCTACTTTATTATATGTTTATTAGCATGTTTTGTCAATTCACTATTGCCTTTAAAAACTTTATTTTCAGGTTATTTAACGAAAACAAATACTTACCAAAAGGGTTTTGTATTATAATTAACAATAAAATTACTTGTGAATGTTATGTACCTTGTCATTTAAAGTAAATAAGATTAGGATATCAAGATAAGGAAATAATTTGTCATTTGTACATTTACTAATTCTTAATTCTTCATAGACTTTTTACAAAATTGGATATAATAAAACAAATTAATACGAGTTACACTATTTATTGGCGCTAATTAGTATTTGATAAACTGGTAATATACATAATTATACCGTTATCATTAGATATTTATTTAGATATTATTTGTAGAAAACTAATTAAACCCTGCTAATTGCGAAAATGTTAAATATATTTTGAAAGTTTAATTAAGCTATTATGATGATAACATCTACATTCATTGCTGTTTGGCTGGAACTTGCAAAATCATTTTTGTCATTCAAGTGAACGACGTTCTGAGCCTAATTCTTCCTAGTAAACAATGAACTGGCAGGCCAATACTTCTGACATCAATAAAATATACATATGTCTTTTGTCCCTAACTGTAAGGTTAATTTTACTATAGCAAGGTTATCTGATAAGACAGTTTAATAATCGATAGCTTGATGACATCCTCCGTTAAATGGATAATGTTTTTACTGCTGCACTATTGATGTCTGTAAGAAATATAGAGAGAGCAACTTATGTTCGTTCGTCAGTCAAACAAAGTTTAGCTAATAGATCCAAAATTGCAATCATGGCTGCAGTACATGTGACTGCTATGCATGAGGTCTCGGGTTCATTTTCCAGGTCGAGAAAAGAGTAATTGTGTTCCTCAGTCAAAAAATTATCATTAGCAACACAGTGCCTGGCACTGTACCCTGTAAATGGCAATAGGCTCGCACCCTATTACGCAGCACCTAACAACTTCGTTGATGATATCTGGTTGTATTACACTTCTTCATACACCTTTGGAGATATACTATGTATGTTCGGCTTTAAGCCATGTTTGTATATGAAAGAATATATTGCTGTGTTGACTCGAACAAATCCTAGGCCAATAGTTACAAAAATAATCATGTAACCAAGTGTTTCAAATAATACGTAGACCATCGCTTACAAGTTTTAGGATTCGCTATAACTATATTCAGGTATACATAAGTATGTATGTAGGTATTTGAGTTTCTCCAAATATGCATAGATACTGATCTAAACTTAGAATATCATGTTTTGTTGTCTTAGACTTATGTAGTTTATATTTCTGAGGTCAATGTGTTGAAAATTGCCATATATAACCATATTTGGTTAATAAGAAATAAATCCTAATACAGTTAGAAATAATAGTCACAGGAAAAAAGACCAATCTTATAAAAATCGTAAGGACTGCAATAACTTTTTAGGTACATATAACAAGTTAAAATTTGCTTAATTTCTATTAATTGTGAAAAACGATTGAACCCGGTAGTTGCAAAATTTGGCATTATCAAAATCTCAAAAACAATTAGTCTTTACTATTCAATCTTAAAAATGTATTGAATTATATGCTAGGAACACATGCAGCTATAAAACTTTTATACGTTCAAACAACTTTTGTTCCATTTACAACAAGTTCTCACGTAAAATTTTCGCATAACAATTTCCTCCCCTGTATATTGTTTACAAACAAAACCATATTATTTATCAAGAACAACATGAGCACCTACCGGTGTTGCACGTACGTAAGTAATAAATTGCTAAACTTTGCTGCGCCAATGACCCGGTGGTTCCTCTTGACTAAATTTCACTTTTATTCTGTTCGCATCGTCAAGTTTGGACTACATTTTCACAACGAAAGTGAACCCTGCGATATGATTTATTATTGTAACCGCCAGTTAGCAAGTGTTGTGTTTATACCGGCGTTTTACTTGAAAGTGGAAAAGGAGATTTCATCCCTAAAATACATTTACGCAGAAGTTCGACCAGAAAATAAGCAGTATAATTAAATTGGATTAATATAAGAAAACTGCTAAATGAAATTCCCTTAATCTATTATAATTAATATCAATACCTACATATTATGTAACGTAATCATAATATTAATGTTAATCATATATATAGTCTATAAATATTCTATAGTAGTTAACTTAAACGAAAATACTTTTATACAATTAACCCATTCGCTGTTCTATAATAGACACAATAGAAAATCTATTGTTATGTATCATATGTGATTCATCGGATAGAGAACCTGTTAAAATTATTCATATCTACAGTTTATGAAGAAATGTATCTGCCAAGGCTTTAGACGAAACTAAAAGTCTTAGATGATAAATTCCAAGCCAAAACCTTGGGAAATACAATTCGACTATGAAATATAACAATCAATTTGTTACGAAGAAAATATACTATTCATATTGCGACAAAAACATTACCTCAATGATAAAAATACACCAGCTCTATTACTGACATACTTGTTATCGAATAATAATTAGATTCACAAGATCTCAAATACCATGAAACATAAGCTTTATAAACACAAATACATATCGTAGTAGTAGGTGCGTTAGGTAACCATAATATATTCACTAGAGATCTGCACTCAAGCTCATCTGTTCAATTAGTACTAATGTAGACATGAAATGCTGTTAGTATTGCCGGTTCATCTACATTACTCTCAACTCTTAAGATATTTGTTCTATGCTGGTACATACCAACCAACGTCTCGCCTAAAATATTAACAATGACTGAAATTACCGAAGTTTATGGTGAAGTACGCAAGTAAACTAAATTAAGTAGACAAATTTTACAGAATATGGCACTTCAAAAAACGTAAATCGATGCTGAAGTATCGTGTTTTATGATATAGCTATTTTATAATTTTACCAACTAATTATAATATAACTACCTATCTGTCTCTTTGCTCGTTTATATCAAGTGTATAGCATATTAAATTAAAAACTCAGCCCCATCAGTTATAATGATAATTGCCAATTACTGGGTTTCGTTATACGTATGCTGATGTTCATAAGATATTATATAATTAAGTCGAATTGATTAGGCTATGTTACTGTTGCCATAAGTGAGTGTCGTTTTTTTAGTCGTCAATATTTATTTATAAAAACTTCTATTTGCATTATTTACTTCAAGAATTGGATATATTTTAACATCAAAAACATATCATCACAGACTATAAACGCTCTTTGATGGCAGTTAAAAAGGAATCATGATATCGATACGCTATCGTAAGCTTTTAAAAACATTATGTCAAATGTCGTTAGAACTGAATAAGTGTGGTAATAGTTGATGAGTATCATATTATCATGGACTGAAATTCCCCGAAAGGTTACAACCCATATCGCACGTCATGTTGTTAGGTATTACGCATCAGAGAACAGGAAATGTTCTCTGATGCGTATGTATGATAATAGTTGCAAGAATTCTCCAATGAATTGCCTTTTCTCGATTGCGAACTCTGAACCTCAGATTTATCGATGTTAATTACATAGATAAAGCGTCCGGGTTTTTAATAATTGTAACGTATTGTTGTATTGCATTTGGCTAATTGTAAGGTTCCCCGCAGGACAGGAACTATTGTTGTAATGTGAGATGTATTGAAAACAAAAATAATGCCAGTTACCGCGAAAATTTCACTGCAAATGTTACTATACATATAACAAAAACGTTGTGTATTGTTTAGTTAGGTAGACTGTAAAAACTGAGGATTGCGGATAAAACATAAACGTTAAGCGTTTCTGTTTTGTGGCCACCGCTAAATGTGAAACTAAAAATAGCAATTCATAAGCTTTTAGCAGGTTGAATGTTAGCGAAAATACACGTGGATTTTGCCGACACTCAACGCCCGAAAATTGTAATTGAAAATTTTTTCACTCGACAGTCAAGAGTCTAACTAAAATGTTCAAAGTTGTTTGAATATATCTGAAGCAATATTGGGTGCAGCATTTCAAGTATTCTTATGTTCTGTTCAACTAACTCAAATGTTTGTACTCGGGGTGGCTTTATGTCAACGGTTTGGATTTAAACTAAAACCTATAGTTTCTTATTGAGTTTCGCTATCTGGTTGACCTGCGGATATTTGTTAAATAAGCAAAACATATTAATTATCACTAACTTTAATGGTGAAGAAAAACATCGTAAGGAAACCTGCATGGCTTAGAGTTCTACATGATATTTTCGAAGATATGTAAAGTTTGCCAACTCGCACTGGGCCCGCGTGGAGGACTATAGCCTTAATCTTCTCATATTGAGAAGTGGGCCGTACCCAACAGTGAGATTAAGCATATTATTTTTGTAATACATGAGAAATCTATTTCAAAAATAATTTGCTTTCATTTTAGGTTGCGCAATACGTTCATATTTGCTGTAACTAAACAATAAAAAAGGAAAAATTTCTTTGAAGCAATTTAAAACCGTATTATGTTAGAAATTTACGACCAACATTTACAATACATTCTTAACAATTAAATGTGTTGAGAACAGGCTTACTGATAATTTATAAACTTACTCTCTCGCACTTAAGCAAAAAAAGGCCTGCTACTGGAGTGCGTATATTACATACATAGTAAATATTTCGAAAGGGTACTTACTATACTTACCATTTTGAAATGTTGATTAAACTAAGTGCAGCGTGGGAAACCGGTGACGATTGTTTGCACTAAGTTAGTTTAGTTTATCCTTAACTTACTTTGACGATATTGACAGTTAATTATTACACCGATCATCGTATACACGATGTGATGCTGCTTCATAATAAAACAGTCTAATAAAAAACAAAAAACAATTCAAACTTAATTTTCTGAATTGGAAATTTTCTGGACTAAGGCATTAAGAGCCCTTGTCTTCTATTTAATTTCTCTTATTTATTTTTTAATTCTAATAAAAAATATATTGTCATTTGCTATAGTAAGGGTTTAAAGAACATAAGACAAAATCCATTAAGACTTTTATTTAAGATTAGGTCAAGATAAATCATATTATTAATAAAGTTTTAACAGCTTTCACTGTGATCAAGTACTAGAATTAATATTACAGCAAGGTCTTACAGCAGTTTGTGGTAAAAACAAAAACAAATATCCGTTTTCAGTAATGCAGTTTTTATAATACAGCCTGTATGTGACAGAGGTTGAACTAGTTTCTAGGCACAGTGCCAATTTCAGACTATTGCCGAGAATTTTCCGAATAAAATCCACAAATACTCACGCTTCAGTAGCACTAAAGAGGGTGTGTACGCTTGCTGTTGCGAAATATGCGATATAAAAACGAACTACTGAATTAAGCAGAAATAGATAAATATGTCTTTATTTAAAAAGCTTTCAAGTAAGGTAAGCCTGAAATATATCGTAGGTACATTTATACTATTTGACCAAATTATCTCAAAATAGACGAAGATCTTTTAAAGAGGCATCTCCCGCACTAGGAATTAATAAAAAATATAATAATATTAAATAATTAATAATAGTATAAAAAAACAAAAAAGTACACGGAACAACCATTTGTGGATCACACAAATTGTTGTCCCATGTGGGATTGGAACCCACAACACTTAGCGGAGCCCACTTACCAATGGCGAGGCGACCACTTAAACCTCTACGTCATCGGTGCAGTCACATCGTATGTTCTATGGGTTTAATGGTTTAATCACATCCTATGAAAACGTGTAACGTATGGTACTTAAATTAGACATTTATTAGCCTAGAACAGCACTCTATTTTGAACTGTTTTATTTCGAGAATTCGTCCACTGGTATTTAAATAAGACCTTTTAATATACTTTTGCATCCTTTTTTACAAAAATATCAAATAGTTACTAAGGCTCAGGTAGAGCAGCGATAGCTCAGTGGGGAGACCAACAGACTACAATGGAGAGGGTCTCGGGTTCGAACCCACGTCGCGCGCCTCTGACTTTCGAAAGTTATATGACTTTTCGAAATGATGTGCGTATTGATTGACAATTATCGCCTGCTCCGTGCCTCGGAGAGCACGTTAAGCCATCGGTCCCGGCTGCTATGAACATCTATGGCAGTCGTTATCGGGAAAGTCGACACAAAAGATACCACTGGGTCGAAGTGTCGCCGATCTGTACTGACTGGCCCCCACACAAGATAAGATAAGATATGATAAGGCTCAGGTATTTTATAATAATATAATTAACGCAAACCAAAAATCCAGTATTATTT
Source organism: Catocala nupta (assembly GCA_963675205.1). Classification (NCBI taxonomy): domain Eukaryota; kingdom Metazoa; phylum Arthropoda; class Insecta; order Lepidoptera; family Erebidae; genus Catocala; species Catocala nupta. The sequence goes on from OY776087.1 coordinate 13,906,167, forward strand.
AAACTCCATATAACTCACAGACTTTGACATTTATAGCTAACAATATTTGGGTCACTCAATAATCACTGGAAACACATAATCGGAACACAAATACCACCACATCATTTTGTAGCTGCATAGCTGGTTATCTAAGCAAATAAATACAATCAATGCTGGTTCAATTACTAGCAGTGGTTACATTTATATGTGACAAATAATACTCTCTGATATACTATAATACTATAATGACGACCAGTACGGTAAACAAGTGGAGTGTTTGATTGAAACATTGAATTGATCGCTATGGTTTATTAACAAAGCTTCTTAGTATTGTTGTATCAAACATTTACTTTAAACAATGTTATTGTAACCTTGATGTTTTAATATATAACCCTACCTGATTTTGAAATGCATTTAATATAATAATTATATCCTATCCGTATATACACGACATAAAAGATCCCACTGGGTCGAAATATCGCCGGTCTGTACAGACTGGCCCCCACACAAGATAAGATCCGTATATACCTAGATATATTATTTTAGTACAATAAATACAAAAATTACGTATCTTCTCATCACCAATGGCTGATTGAAAATAGGTACAACTACATCCTTCAGATAAAAATTGTGAGTGTGTGAACAAGTATGAAAAAGTACTAAAATTGTTAGGCAAAATAAACCACTTTACTTACGCAAAATAAAAAATAGTAGAATAGAAACGAATGCATACATAATATAGTGCTTGTAACAAGGCTAAATTCTCTAAAATGTTGTCAGCAATCCGCAGTAGATTGTACTATATGCGTAATTCCGAGAAGATTGTATTACATATAATATTATAAAGGAATGGGTGACCTTCTGTTTCGTAAATGAGAAGGAAAATGAGAAAACAACGGTGCAAAATAAAGCGTTCGGTGCTATAAGCTTGTTTACCTGCAGGTGCGGCGTTTTACAAATGTTAGAGATCTTTTAGCACGACGGGCTCTTTGCGCAATGCACTTCTGAGAAACCCTTAATACACGAACTGTGAAACTGCATATGATGAAGTATAGCAGTGTGAGCTTCATATACATTTTAAAATCGTGGCGGCGCGGTGGCGCGTTCTCGAAATTTTCTCAGCAGCGCTTTTTGATGGAGATGAAGATTTTTTTAAAACCAAACCTATATACACATGTATATTGTGACTACTTTGAACGCATATTTTGTTATTGACTAAAGTATCCATTTCGAATTCTCTTTCATTTATGTTTGTTTCGGTTTTACAATGGATAAGGCATTGGACTTGCGATCGAGAGGTCGAGAGTTCGAAACCCACCCATTGCACTACCGACGTGAACCCACTCCTAATACAAGCATTTAGCTTAGGGTTAACAAGAATACTAGTAATTTGAAACCAAAATTGCTAGTAATCTTTAAAAAAATAGATGGATATTATTTAAGTAAATGAAATATAACTTGTAGGATTTTTCGCTTGCTATTTGATATCTGAATTATTTACTAAAACAGAATATGAGGCAAGATATACTTTTATAATTTTGTTTTCCACTATGCTGTGATAAATCACTACCAAATATGATTTAAACTAATCTAGCTATATTATTTTAATGACATTCATGCCCATTTCGAATCTACATTACAAGGTTTACAGATACGCCATTAGAAATGATACCTATGTCTTATCGCCGAATAAAAATATCTAAATTCAGTAAAACGATATTTAATGTCTTGCACAAGTACTCGACACAATTTACTATTACTTTGAAAATTTATTATATACTACTACTACTAGCCATCTATGGGCGCTGTATTTTTGTTCTGGATGGAACCCTGTATCCTTTTCTGTATACTTGACAACGTGTATGCAAAATTTCATGTTTTTCGAGTAATTAAGGCGTAAATTTCATGTCTTTATTTATACATAGAGTGTACAGTAACGTGTCCCGTGGTGATGTCAAACATTTGTCAGTACATCGCCGAGGGACAGCGATGACGAGGGTTACATACAAATAAATAAAAGTTTGCGACTTGAATAAATAAATAAAACGATTATCGGGATTTTGTTGGTTGTTCACAGAGATACAAGTAGTGTCATGTTTGATATAAGCTGCATGTTTTAGGAAAGGACTTCATGTAGTAAATAATTAATTTATAAAAAATTAAGGTATATAATATCATGCGTGTGTTATATATGACTACGTTTCCCCTGTTATGCTTTGATTCCCATGATAATGAACTAGTATCTTATGCGGCTATACATCACCATGTATTTTTACTATGATTTATATTGAAAATGTTATTTGACATGATGGTTTTAAGTAAGTTAAGGTTAGTATAATATGTATATTTAGTTACAAATGTATTATTCCCATTCTTATGAGCAAATTTATCTCCTTTAGTAGTTCTATGTAAAGTTATTATCTAGATTAACCATTGATTTCTTAGGATTTCTCCTTCAACAGGTTTCAAGTCAAAGCCATAAAAATAATGGACCAAAGTGACTTCTGGCATGCAAGTACCATGCAACAAAAATATCACAAACTACAAGAAAATATACTTATAAAAAGCGACAACGTCGTAATGGAGAATTTTTGTTCAAAATGTAATAGTGTCATGGCAGCGCAAACAATATTTCTTTAAAAGCCTCATAAAGTGTACTAACTACAATGCACGAAGCTTTATTAAAGTTTTATCGTGAAAATATCGTATATTTTACGATATTTTGCTTGCGGAAGCCGCATACAAACTGTATGCAAAAGTTATTACCTACATAAAACTACTTCATGTCGCTCTCAATTTTCAGTCTGTCATATAGCCTAGTTAACACAACGCTAAACTGTATGTCGTAAAAATCTCATTCAACTATCATTTATTCGTTTAGGTCAAAAGTAACAATTATGAATGCCCACGTTAATGAGTTAGAGAGTTTACTGAAATTAAAGAGATAACATTTATGTTAGTTGCTAGGTTCAGGCAAAGAGTCAATGAAAACATACAAGATCTCGCGGCCAGTCTTTTATATTATACTTTTTATATAGCAACTCATAATAATATATAAGATGTTGTATAATTATATAACTGACCATATTAATCTAAAATAAATAAAAATAATAGAATATATTTACATATTTACGATGCGATCGATTGTAATATAATATCAATTCTATTTATAAATTGCCCTATTGCTGGGCCCATATCATTCTAGAGAAATCTCAGACGTGCAGGTATCCTAACAATGTTTTCCTTACCTTTACCGTCAAAGCAAGCTATAATGAACTAATACGCACATAACTTTGAAAAGTAAGAGGTGAGTGTCTTGGGATCAAACTCGAGAACTCAGCGTGGCAGTCCAACGGCCTCCTAATACGCTATCGCTGTTTCTAAAAGAAGAACTAAATATAAATGTTAAATAGTTCAGTTCAGATAAATAATCGCTGCAAGCGCACTGTACCGGACAAGAATATTTCTATATAGAATGAATGAACTCAACTGTAATATCGCGTTATTCACACGCGACAATAGAACACGTAGAGCAACTCAAATTCTGTTTGCTACTCGAATGACTTCAACCTGGGTGAGAGATCGGAATCATCGACAATTTATATAGCACGCCTTTGTAGGTATCCAAATCGTTGGACAAGATATTTGCGGACCACAGAGATTGAGAACAACAGGCCACGCGTGGTCGAAATACAAAGCACGAATTTTTGACCCTATGTGAAGTAAAGCTTTCCTCTATTGAGAACGCTCACCGTTTTGCTTGCATCGCTTTGTATCAAATTTACTAATTTTTACTTTACTAATTTTAAGCTAATTAAATTATTAAAACTATTTATATTTAAGTTTACACTTTCTCCGATCATGGCTGCTGAAAAGCAACCGAAACGTAAAATTTAATAGTAGTATAGTAATGTAACAGTCTCTAAATTATGTAACAAAGTGTTAAATAAACAACGCGATAAAATCCGTACACAGCAGCTTAATTTCAAAAAATTCTTTCATTATTTATGATACCGGATATAAACGTCCAAATACATACAAACTCAGATCTGTCTATTTCAAAGTCGCGACTATTTCTTTTTACATTAAAATGAGTAAATAGGAACGTCAAATAACTTTTATATTAATTGCAAATTATTATATTAACGTAAAAGATAAATAAAAAAATTGTATTATATAAAGCTTGTTCCAGGAGTAGAGCTCTCATGAGAAGAACCTGGCATGAAACTCATGGCCACTCTTTTTAATTGCCAATTATAATAAAAATAATAATTTATTTATTGTTTACAGTGGTAAAACATGAATATAGTCCATAATATAGGTAATATAATATGGGTGCCTGTACTAGGGTAAACCTGTGCCACAAGCGTTAAGGGCACTTACAATTTACTACTAGGAACTAAGTTATATACAATTAACCATACTTATAATATAAATATATGCTAAAATAAGCCAATATTATAATTATTATCATGGAACTTGTTATTACTTGTTTATCAACAATCAACAAATCTTCAGTATCCTCATAATTTAAGGTTTGTAAGTACCGATACCATGAATGAATTATCATACTTACCTGACTTTACTTACCGGACGTTTCGACCGACTTACATTGATCGTCGTCAATCGTCGTCATCGTCAGAGTCGATTAAGCGGCACCTTCATAAAAAAAAGTGTTTCGGGACAACCCTCACTTAGTTATTTCATATGAACATTGAGTTTTACTGTCAGGATATTCTCAATAATTAACTATGGGTACTAGACAATGGATAAACATACATATATACCTTTTTTTTTTTTTGTAAATGCATACATATTATACATAGAAACACCCAGACCAAGACAAACATCCATGTTCATGCACACAAATGTTTGACTTGTGCGGGAATCGAACCCGCGACCTCAGGCGTGGCAGTCGGTTACACTAACCACTACGCTATCGAGGCCGGCAAATTGCCCAGAAATAGGAAGTCGTGCTTCAGCAAAAACGTAAAACCGCTTCTCCTGTTTTTGATCTGTTTCCGAGTGTTAGATTGCCGTCTTATTGGACTATAAGTGTAAGGAAATTGAATCTATTAACAATTGTGGTGACATAGACACTCGTTCGCTATATTATATCCTGCGCAGATGGCATCTCTTAGTGAAGATTAACTAATACCGTCACTGGCGATCGGCATAGAGGAAATCGTAATACATAATTATTATAAATTAAATCATACGTTGGTTTATCAAAAACATAAACAAATATATTACGATGTTAGGTATATAAATCTTGTCTTAGTGTTCTTTAGGGTACAATAAAAAATAAACAATCATCCGTTAAGTCAACATATATCAAGATTGACTAACATAATTGATAACCAAAATATTTTTCCTCAACCAATAAAAACATAAGATGACCTCCTTCAGATTGCGCCTTGAACACAAATTGAGTTAGTAGAGCAAACAAGAAGATACAATAATTTATTTTCTACTAGTTTTTGGCCACGGTTTTTCTCGGCAAAACTTTTTGGAGAAAGAATGTTCTCTGTCTTTTTCTGTGCTCGTGACTATGTGTATCGGAATTTTTTAACGATCGGTCGAGTAGTTAAGGCGTGAAAGCGTAACAAGCAAACAAACAAACTCACATTAAGCATTTATAATATTGATTTAGGACACACAGGGTAATTTACAACTCTTTGTAAATAAATCGATCCCTGCTCCGTCTTTTTCACTGCTTATTATTATTGAACTCAGAAAATACATCTATTTTCTAAGGTCAATAATAATCAGTGCACATTGTAGTACTTATAGAATCATATCTTTATGGATTTCTTTTTAAATAAAAAAAATTCTCTATATCAGCACGGACTCTGGATTTGTGCTCACGGTTATAGGCTCGCCCCTTATTACGTAGAACCTATAAATGTAGCTGGTGAAATTTGTATATGATACTCCTCTGTCTACACCTTCGGGAATATAGGCGTGTGACTCTGTATGTATTAATTATATATTTTAATTTGTATAATGAATTATGGCATTTTAGCGCGGCTTATACCGTAACACCCTGATAAAATTTATAATATAGATAGCAGTTAAACATTAATTTCTCGTAAACGTAAGACAATAACATAATATAATGTGGATAAATAATTATGTATAAAGAGTAAAGAGAAATAAGCTATAATTATAAGCACGAAAAATCTGCAGTAACTTTCTTTAAAAATACCTATCAAAACAAGCGATTAAAGTACTTGAATTTCAAAATATAAAAACAGCGATTGCAATATAAGCCCAAGTTAAAACGTAAATTAAACCTCAATTTTATGTGTTTTAAGTTCGTGCTGGCACAAAACGAAAACATTTTCCAAATCAATAATTAAAAGTTTGGTCGTACAAAACTTGGTCGGACTTTATTGCACATTTTTCAATGGCCAGCACCTCGACGCGGATTTGTATAGAGTTTTAAAAAGAGAAATAAAAAATACATCGAAAAGCTGGAATTGAACTTGTGCAGTCGTTGCTCCGGTTGGTGAGAGTCACCTAATTGAATGTACTGTACAAACAACGTCAAGGAACAACGATTAGCTGTATTGTTTCACAGCTCCGTAGTAACAAGGTACGGTGATTAAACTAAGTTTAAATGGAAAGAGATGTTGTTACATTAGTTTAAACTTTTTTAGCGCTTTTGTTACTTAAGATATCTTATATGTTACGGCTAGTTATAAATATATCCCGAAGAGACTATTACTACTACTAGACTTCTTTATTTACAAAAGGCAACTCTTACACTAGTAATAAATCCTGTGTCGGGACTTTACGAACGTTCAAACAACGGATACGTTTTTCAGTAACATGATGCTGTAGTGTATTTCATTAGTATATTTTACATTGATTCGATACAATATCAGAAACTAAGTTTTTGAATCAAACAGACCGTTTCAATACATTTTTTAAATATTATGGCTTTTATTAATAAGTAAATTTTCGTATAGAACTACTATACATTTAATATATCTGATATTTCATCGAAATCCATTCTCTACGAACTGGACACTTAGTTTCGCTTATCTTAATCTCTCAGGGTTTATTGTGCCTATTTAAGCTTGTTGAATAACTTCATTTTGTCTGTTTAGTGATTATGGCATTGGACATTCTTCATGTTTACCAACACGTGATAACTAACGTTTTATTAATCAATGAATTACTAATGTGTCGAGTAATATCACGATCACTTCGTCATATTATAAAACAACGTCCCTTGCCACGTCTGTCTGTTTACGATAAACTCAAAAACTACTGAATAGATTTTGATGTGGTTAGGTTAGGTTAGGTGTATAATTTGTTATACACCTAACCTAACTTAACCACATCAAAATCTATTCCCGCGCGCCTTCTTACGTCGAAAGGGGAGAGCAGTGAAATGCTCTCCCCCGGGGACGAGAGGAGATCGGGTCCGATTGACCCGGCCGGCACCCACACGGGGGGGCCTGCTATGGATGAATCTTTTTAGACTCCCAACTGGCCCCCCCATTGGGTGAGAGAGGGAACACCCCAGGTTTTTTTAGTGGGTATACCAGCACTCGGCTGGTGAGTCCAACACGCCCCACCGGTGCCGTCCCCTAGCCGGCGGGTAGTGCATCAAGCATTTTTTCCTGGGTATCAAAAAAAAAAAAAAAAGGTGTATAATTTGTTATACACCTAACCTAACCTAACCACATCAAAATCTATTCCCGCGCGCCTTCTTACGTCGAAAGGGGAGAACAGTGAAATGCTCTACCCCGGGGACGAGAGGAGGTCGGGTCCGATTGACCCGGCCGGCACCCACACGGGGGGGCCTGCTATGGATGAATCTTTTTAGACTCCCAACTGGCTCCCCCCATTGGGTGAGAGAGGGAACACCCCAGGTTTTTTAGTGGGTATACCAGCACGTCTTGCTGGGAGTCCCACACACCCCGCCGATGCCGTCCCCTAGCCGGCGGATAGTGCATCAATATTTTTCTTGGGAACCAAAAAAAAAAAATGTGTATAATTTGTTAAGGTTTTGTGCCATCCGAGCGAAGCTGGTTTAGATCGCTAGTACTTGCTATATTGAATCAAATTAGGCATTAAGAAAGGACCACACCTACAGACATTATTTCTGCATCGCCTTAACAAATATCCAAACAATGGCTACAAAGAAAAACCAGACTCGAACAACTATTTGTGCACCGCACAAACTTTTGTTTTGTGTGAGATTCGAATATCAAGGCGACTATCTAAACCAATATGCTATACGCACTCATGTTTATGGCTGTAATATGCTTCACATTTTTGTTAGATTCTGGGTTTTATAATGATAGAAACCAACACTGATGACACCAACACTATGTTGACTGAAAATTATAAGTTAATAAAAGAAGATACCGGTACTAAAGTATCTGCAGACTGAATAGCTAAACAAATGCTACATTTTATCTCGTATCAATTTTATTTGTTGGTATTGAAATGAACTGGTCGTCAAACATGTTGTTGCCTTAGGCTCGTTCTTGCGCTTCAGAGCCGTCGCACGCTTCGCTGCTTTAATAAATGAACGTATATTTTTACCCCCAAAAAAAAGGTTTTCTTGTTTCGTTTATTACTTTGAATCATTATAATTTTGTATTTTATTCTGCTTAGTAGTTAATTATAAATTCATGGATTTTATTTCGGTTTATCATCAACTTTTTTTTTTATTCTGCTTACTACTTCATTATAATATACGGCTTTTTAAAATAGCTTTTTAATAACGAGTATTAAGAGCGTATTAGAGAATTAGTAAGTACTACTAATATTATAACTTAACCCAAGTCATAGTACATCCGCATTTTATACATATATATTATATGAGTGACTATTTTCTGACCGATCATAAGCATACAGATCACGCTGAATGGCCCATCAGGCCACAGACAAAAATAGGAAATGAAATTAACTCTCAAACTAGCGAACGTGCATGCATTGTTTACTCACTTATTACACATTCATTGTAAATTTCACCTTTGGTAAAATAATATAAGTCTGGTGGTTCTGGATACGCAGTTTATCTCTAATACTAGTTATATATTAACTAGTGTCGTTACATACTATACTGGAATAAATATTTCTCGCTTATATATTATAACACACATTTGAATAACCTTACACTTACTTGAGAAATAGCTTGGGAACGTCGTCTGCACGTAGCATCGTAGCCTCGTAGCCAAGTCTACGCCGTAGCTACGTAGTATTAATATCAGTCTGTAGTAGACGGATCGGGCGACCTCCATAAATAATTGTTGGAATAGACATGTTGTCTACAATTAAATACAACTGGTTATCACACAGTATATTATCACTATTCTGATAAAAATATGCATGAAAGCGGAAGACTAGAGGTTAATTTTATTGTTCGCTTGCGTAGGCTTGTAATCAATATGTGCAATATTGCTCAATGATAATTGCTTTGCCTGTAATATGGTTCTATTACTATTGCGAAGGCTTTATTTTAGAGCTGTATAACTGTTAAGTGAAATTATTCAGATGTATACATTGTTTCTGTGCCGATGGTTATTGGACCCGAGCTCTTGTGTGTAAAGTGTTTAAAATAGACAACGCGACAAAATCCGTATTAAGTAGTTTAATTTCAATCATATACTTTCAAATTGAATATTAGATTAATGATAGCTTACTTTTAAATTGAATAGATGTTTTATTTAAGTTTGTTAACAGAATAATTTCTTGGTAAATTCCAATATGTAACAGAATTTCCTAATAGATAACTTTATATGTAAATAAAAAAATGAAAAACAATCTGACTGCATTCCAACGTCATGTATTAAATTGCATTATGTATTTTACTGCGTTGTAAATGCGTTTCGATTTTATTTTTATATCGGAGTAATACAATTTATTTTTATTTTTATGAAAGTCCACGTAGCAGAACAAATTATATAGTATTGGAAGACAAATATCAGATTCAAGCGCATTACGAAAGCTATTAAATCCAAATTACATTATTCAACCGTCTAGCGAAAATAAACCTTTTTCGGTTTACAACAAGCAAGTAATAAGATCAAACTAAATGCCATACAGAAACGTGTTATCGGTGACAAATATTACGCGCTATTATTTTTATGGGGTTATTATCCTGGGACAAAGAGGATGTAACAATAATATGCTACGTCTATAATTCTATGTCGACAGAAAACAAATTTTGCTCAGATAATAATTAATAAATATTTATTTAGCGATGGACACATAATCATTTTCTTGAAACTTGATCGTAGACGTTATCGTGGAGGAAGGGTGTGATGATCCCTTCAACACAAAAGGAAGATTCTCCAACCAGGCTGACTGATCTTCGTGGCCCGACGGTTGATGTCGAGCACTTGTATATATAGTAACTTGCTGTGTAAATTTTATTACCGTGATTCAGGATTGTATGGCAGATTGTGTAATTGTGTAGAGTGACATCTATTGACATTTATCATAACTTCGTCGTCTATGTGCAGTCGCTACAATTATATTCCACATACTGCCCTTTTTAAGTCTCGCCATAGGTGAGCATCGGACTAATTGAATGAGTTATAAATCAAAACAAATGTCAAACTGCAAAGACTAGTAACTCTAAATTTTACTCTAAATTCCTTATATTCCATAAAAACTACTATATATATATATATATATATATATATATATATATATAAATAGGAAACGATTTAATTATTTTTTAAGTTCCTTCCCGCCCTTGGCATATTTCCTATTTTGTGGCGGACTTTACAAACATTCAAATAACAGACACAAGGAATACCAAGACTCGGAACAACTATTTGTAGATCACACAAATTTTTGTTTCGTGTGGGATTCGAACCCATAAATTTTGGCACGGCGGCAGTGGTGGGGCGACCACTTCAACCACTACGCGAAGCGTACAGTTATAAATAACACACATGTTTATCAAATAGTGTATTAAATCGTTTCATGAATGTACAATCGTAATTAATATTCTGTGTTTGTGTACTATGATAAAATTAACTATCTTCTAACTATTACTGCTACAAAACTAACATTTATTTTGGCAGAAAGAGCTGGTTTGGGCAACATGTGCTGTGTACACGAAGGTCATGTTGGTTGTGGGCGTGGGCTGGCTGGGACTCAAGTAACCCGTGAATTTTATGTGCAGGTTACTTTCTTGTTTTAACTGCCTCCGTGGCGCAGCGGTATTGAATGCGACTGCTGTGCATAAGGTCTCGGGATCGAACCTCGCGTTGGGACCAAAATAAAGTTATTGAATTTTGCTGTTAAGAGATCTCAATAGTAGCCCAGAGTTAGGAAGTAAGCGGTGTTGCACATTCTCGTGCCTCGAAAAGCACGTGAAGCCGTTCGTTAAATATTGTTCAATGACTATTGCTAATCAATATTTGTACACTATACGTCTATTCATTGACATAAATCGATATCTAAGGTTCTTGTTGGTATTCAATACGGCTTATTTGAATAAATTTAATCGGTTTACAAATGAGATTTATTATCATTTCATCAGTGTGAAAATCAATGTAAAATTTCAACGAGTTTGGTTTTCATTAAACTACCGCGGGCGGCCACAATACAGGCCGCAGCAGTTAATCAACACCGAGGAATGGAATAACATTTAGGTAAATCTGGCCGCCGGTGTGTCGTGTGTGACTCCTATTTTAACGCGCCTATACAGTCTTTCCTACAATTCCAACAGGGTTCTATCTTCGTGGAAGGTCGCTCATGTTCACCCGATCCCGAAAAGGGGTGACCAGTCGGATCCTTCAAATTATAGGCCGATAGCGATTACTTCCTTGCTCTCCAAAGTTATGAAGCGGTTAATAAACCGCCTTCTGCTGCGGTACCTTGAGGATCAGCTGATTAGTGATCGCCAGTATGGCTTCCGTCATGGTCGTTCGGCTGGTGATCTTCTAGCGTACCTCACACATCGCTGGGCGGAGGCTTTGGAGGGAGGGGGAGAGGCTTTGACCGTCAGCCTCGATATCGCTAAGGCATTTGACAGGGTCTGGCATAGGGCCCTTCTATCGAAGCTACCATCTTATGGAATCCCCGAGGGACTCTGCAAATGGATTGCCAGCCTTCTAGATGGTTGAAGCATTACAGTCGTCGTTGATGGCTGTAGCTCCGAAACCAAAACCATTAACGCTGGTGATCCTCAAGGCTCGGTGCTCTCCCCAACGCTGTTCATCCTGCATATAATAATATAATATTGTTTATTTTTTTCTCCAAAAGGTATATAGGTACATTAGATTATCACTATAATGAGTACAGGATGAGTTACACCTTAGTGAGAGCTGGAGTTTGTAGTAGGTTCGAAACCTGTGTGACAAATCTCCAGTCTCTCACCTTAGTGCTACAGAAATATACAGCAAGAGTTTGAGGAACGTTACATTGCAATATGTACTAAAATCACAAGTAAAAGTTAAGACAAAACTTATTATATTAGTTTGTATGTGTGTGTGTGTGTGTGTTTGTGTGTTGTGTTTGTGTGTGTGTATGTGTGTGAGTGTGTGTGTGTGTGTGTGTGTGTGCATGTGTGTGTGTGTGTGTGTGCTTACTTATTTTAAAGTGCAAATAATCTTTTCAGTTTCGTCATAATTAACCAGTTTGTAACTGCTTTTTTACACTCAATTTTAGTCATTGAATACACATATAACATATAATATTCTGTTTACCTTATTGTATAAATAATTACCAAGGTAGTAAAAACATCGCTGCACTAGACTTGTTCTGACCAATATTAGCGGGCAAACAGTGTGTTTTCTACGTACAGAAACTAATTTAGAAGGGTCGTCAGTGAGTGAGTCGTAAGAATAGCATTTATGATAAATAATTTACGGACAGAGAGGACATAATAAATAATTTACGAACAGAAAGGACATTACAAGTTCAATGGTAGGGAAACAGTAAGGTAGCCTCCAGCCAACTTTTAGTACCGCCCTTTGTGCATGCTCAAGTTTTAAGAGATATGTTTTATTTGCACCCCTCCGGACGATAATGCAGTATTACATCAGATATTGGCAAAGACCAAGATAGGTGATCCTAAGTATTTGCGTATCAACTACATGACCGAGAGTTTTAAAGACAAATATAAGTTTACGCAATCTGGAAGAGAGTGCGTCTATGTGTGAATGAAATGAGAGAGTATCGTCTATCTCTACTCCCAGATTTATAGATTACACAGTTACTTCGGCAAAGAGAAGGGCAGTTACAGCTTGGCTGTGAGAGCAGAGTACATGTGTGAGCGGTGAAGGTATAGGATAACGAAGAGTGCTTACCAGATGATGTAAAAGAGAAGGTGAGATAATTCGTTTTATTAACATTAAGTGTAAGTTCATTTTTGGCCAGCCAATTGGTGACAGTGTTGAGACTGGATTGAGCACTTCCAAATGCACTTTCCCAAGAGTTGCCGTAAGATATTAGGGCAGTATCGTCGGCGTATGTAAAAATAGTGGTATTGATGAGCTGTAACTGACAAAGATCGTTAATATAAAGTAAGAATAAGGTAGAGCCGAGAATACTGCCCTGTGGGACTCCGTTTGTCACAGGAAGCTCATAGCTACAGACATCACCAATCCTAACATACTGCCTTCTATTTGTGAGATAACTTTTAAAGAGAGACAACTGGTTTCTTCTGATGCCTATCTTTTCCAACTTCGTGATAATAATAATGCAATTTCGTTAAAACTTTTGATATGTCTAGAAAAATGCCAACAACTTTCTTTTTTTCATCAAGTTTACCTATGACTTCATTTGATAAGTCTAAGACTGCGTTACACGTGGATAGGCCGGCACGAAAACCATATTGGCGAGAAGACAACAATTGGGTTAGCTCTAGAAATTTTACAAGCCTGTTGTTCATTAATCTCTCTAATATTTTAGAGAGGGATGGTAAAATAGAGATAGGTCTACAGTTAATCGGTCGATCCTTATCATCTCCTTTGCGGATCGGGCGAACAACAGCGAGTTTGAATGCTTCCGGAAATGTCCTGTATTAAAGGCGAGATTACATATGTATGTAATAGGGACCAAGAAAAACTTTGAATTTTTTAGGAACTTTCCGGAGATATTGTCGCTGCCTACCGCGCAGTCACTTTTAAGATTAATTATAAGAATCTCAACTTCAGACTCATCTATCCCTAATAAGGCGAATGTGTGTTGGTGGTAAGGAAGGGCATCTGCCGGGAGTGGATGATGGTAGACAGTAGGGAGTTGTTCGGCTACAGGTCGTCCAATATCAGCAAAATAGGCATTAACTTCATTTACTGATCGTTTTGGGTCTGATGGGGAGAGAAGTTCAAGCGGTTGGGTAGTAGCTTTTGACGTATGCGTGATAGTTTTGATAGCTTTCCAAACTTTTTTTGTATTACCTTGAGCATTATCTATTTGATTTTTATTAATTATTTTAATTTTATGGTTTTAAGTAAGTTAGAACAGAAGTTTCTATATCTTTTATACATAATCTTTAAAATTTCTTATTTTGGATTATTTTTAAATTTTAGGTGTAATCTATTCCTATTTCGTAAGCATTTAAGCAAACCTGGGGTCATACGCTGTTTTTTGAGCCTTTTACGGTTAGGTACAGTTTTTAAGATTAAGTTTGCAGTAATTAATGAGTTTAATGCATTAATAAAATAATTAGTCACGTCGTTGACGTTAGGATAGGTATATACAGGGATAAAGCCCGTTTTGATAATATCGGATTCAATATTTTCAAAGTTAATAACTTTGTAGATTTAGATGTAGTGTAATTAGAATAATGTTTAGAGCGAAGGAAAAATAAAATTGTATCATGATTAGTGAAGGAAGTGTTTGCTACATAACAAAAAGTCGGTAATTTAGTCTTTAATAGAACGTGATCTAGGCAGGTTCGATTCTGACGTGTACACAGTGTGTGAGCTGGAAGCATACCATGATATGCGGCCATGTTGAGATATTCAGAGGAACGGGAAATGTCAATGTTGATATCTCCAGTTATTATAACATTTTTGTAGGAGGAGTAAGACGTTAAAAGTTTGTTTAGGGTGTTAACAAAAACTGAGATATTTTGATTTGCAGGGGGGCGGTAGATTGTAATCACCACAGTGTCTTTATTAATCGTAATACTTAAACAGTTAGCATCTTTTAGAGATGGTTCTGTGTAAGAATCTTGAAGATGGTTGCTGAAGTATACCACTACGCCTTCATTCTGTGAGAACAGTTTATTTGTTGTAACAGAGCTGTATCCATGTATTGTTGGAATATGTGGTGAATTTTGCAACCAGCATTCAGTAAGAATAATGAGATCCCACAATACGTCACTTCTATCCAAAAGAGTCTAAAAGCCATCCCAATTTTTATTGATGCTCCTAATATTTTGACATATAAGTTTTAATGACCTCCCATGCAAGCAAGATATTGATGACATTGTTCTATCTCGCAAACCAATGAGCAAGCGACTGAGATTTTATCTAAATCTGTGTGGATTTCTTGAAGGTTATCGAATTTTGTTCTGTAAAAACATCCAAAAACAGGGTTTGAATGAAGTCGTAAATAGATAAGAAGCAGTAGGTATATGAATGATCCCTAATGACATTATTTATAAGTAAAGCAGATGCAGTCCTAGTGATTGTATAAAATACCTTAGTGTTGGTTATTATTAATGAGTTGCAAGATAATTATAATATAATATATAATATTCTATCACATACACACAACACCATCTAGCCCAAACTAAGCAGAGCTTGTACTATGGGTACTAGACAATGGATAAACATACATATATACTTTTTTTTTGTAAATACATACATATTATACATAGAAACACCCAGACCAAGACACACATCCATGTTCATGCACACAAATATTTCTCTTGTGCGGGAATCGAACCCGCGACCTCAGGCGTGGCAGTCGGTTACACAATGTCGGCAAGCTAGCATAAAAGTTATAAGTGTTCTATATTATTTTTGGTGACGTAGTAAGTAGATATAGAGCAGCAATTTGCTAGGCGATTACTATTTAATACTTTATGTGTTATAATTGCATGGTGTGTATAGTTATTGTTAAATGTGTTATTATTGTGAGTGTGTAGGGTTGATTCATTATGTATTATTAGGCAGTGTATTGTGTAATAGATAAAGAGTATACTAATAATTGTAAATATAACATAGTTTGCATGTGAACTTCAATATATATGTGTGAAAAAATGTATTATATGCTTTATAAAATATCATTATATGCTTTCACATGAAATACTTGGCACCCACTGATACGGTTGCAATGATCTAGCACAGGGCGATAAGAAGAAACAAAATGTAAGCAGTAAGTGTAAACAATTACCAAAGCAAATTGTACTTCATTTTAATACAAAATGAACTCAACATTACCTAAATAAATGTTAAAATTAAACTACTTTATACAGATTTTATCGCGTTTTTATTCAAAAAACACAACTTTTACTTTATTTAAACCTTTTGAAACTACTACTTCTATTAAACTTTCTAGGTTAACACTTATTCTGAGCTTTAAATAAATGCTTTATCAGAACGACACACGTTTTCGTAACAATTTATATGATGGTAATTATCGTTCGATACAACATACGTATCATATAAACGTCTCTAGCTTTGTACGCAAAGCAATTGGAGTGGTAACATGATTCTAGTGAAGATCCCCGCGAGAGCGTGCTGAAATTAATGGATTACTTGTCCCCCAAGAGAAAATCTTAATATGTCTAATATATCTCAAAAACTATGCTGATATATATTAGACGTAACTATGCATTTAAAATATGGCTTGGCTCGCTCTGGAGCGGTACCTTTTCTGAATGAGAGGTATGTGTATGTCCTTTTTGTACCCCTGATAACGTGTATGCGAAATAAAATGATTGGTGGAGTCAAGTTAAGTCACAAATGCGTAACAAACAAACACACAAATTCACATTCACAAATATAATATTAGCTAGGTACATACATATGTATAGTTAACGACATAAGTATAAAAACATAGGCATAGTTACTGAAGTAGACTTCATCCAACAAAGAAGGTACTGTTTTCGAGCAAGCGAAGCCGCGGGCAATATGTAGTAGTAGTAAATACAACACGTAGATAATTGAAATCTTGTCATGTATTTGAAATTCATCATCACTAGATTAACGTAAAGGAAAACGTTGCACATGATGCTCCATAGAAACAAGTTACATTTTGACGATGGCTGCCATCACCTGCAGATAATACCTTATAGCCAGCATCCATATATTATTCCCAAAAAAATGTCTCGACTTAGTAGAAAAAACTTAGATACCTTTAGAGATATGTCAATTACTTTATACCTACATACTATTTCCCATCACATTAATGGACACTAGAGCCCGTGCTCTACTAAAGTGACAGTCAAAAGTTTTATGCCTCTCTCTCAATCAAAAGTTTTGGCACAGCTAAATTAAATAATAAGACAGTTCTGAGTATAAACAATTTGTTTCAATGGAATGTTTAAAGAGTATATCAATATAAACGTCAAAGAGCCAGTGTCTTTGTAAGTAGCTCATATAATTAAAACGCTGCCTTCACGAGTAGTTTGCGTTACAAAACAATTATTTTAGAATTGTTGTCTGTCTGTATGTTTGTACGAGAATTACGTAAAAACTCCTGCACGAAATTGAATACAGTTTTTACAGATATATTGCTGGATTTCTAAGTTAAATATAAGCATACAATGACATCAAGGGTGCTTTAAAATTAGTAAACCGAGGTAGATAAGGTTTCCATAGAGATCATTTATTAGGCACTGTTTTAAAAAATAGTATCCGTAAATATTTGCCATACCTGTGGTTATTGAAAAACTAGAAAACATATAATAAATTATTGGATCTTACCGTTTAGTAGTTTGTTTTCTCAATTAAAATATCACCTACAATTGAAATTAAACACTTTATACGGATTTTGTCGCGTTGTTTATTTTACTTTAATACACTGTTATTACATAATTTTGAAAACTCAAACACTACTATTATTGAACTTTACTACTATGTAAGCTATATACTTTTTAATTAAAACTATTTATATTTAAGTTTACACTTTGCCCCGACGTTAGACTACCATCTTAGTCTCCCCGTGAACATGGCTGATGTAAAGCAACCGAAACGTCGGGGCAACTCATAATTATTTTTACACTTTCATAAGTATAGACTAACTGTTATTTTATTTGTTAAGAAATGGTAATATTGTAAATTAAACTTTATATCCATAGCATTGATAAATGATATATTATTTAGTCAGTATTTGTTAGAACTGCTGTCAGAAGTAAAATATTATTTAGTTAAATAATCAAATGAATGAAAAACAAATAAAATAGCTATCGAATCTAATTAATTAATATATTTAGAATAATTGCAGGCAATAAACTTTCATTATACCATTTAGATCTTATAAAATTAGTTTCAGCTTCTCTTTTACATGGCGAGCACATATTCTACAGTTATAGTAGTATTAGTGACAAACCAACAAACATGTTCACAAACTTATAAATTTATTCTAGTAAAATTAGTGTGACTATAAAATGATAAAGATTAACTTTATAAAATGTTTGTTCAAAACGTTTGCTGTACATCAGGACAGTAACAGATATTGACGGAGAGGTAAATAGATAGAAATCGTATGATGTATCGTCGGGCGAGATTGTGACATTGAATAATGCATCCGTAACAGTACAATCACGAGAGGTACAAAATATGTGTTTGTTCCGAAACTGATAATCTATTTATCTTTTCATTGTATTTCTTTGAGTTATAGTCACAGAAATTATGGAGTTACTACCCTGCTTGGAAAAATATTTATTGTTTTAAGAAAATACAAAACATGTCTTTTTTCAGTTTCAGATTTTGTGCTGCTATATAGAATTTTATACAGAAAAATACCACAATGACCAACTAGGATATTAAACCCAAGACTCGTACTTTAGTCGAAAATAGCTGTCTAGCTTTTATAGAAATTCTATATAGCAGAACAAAATCTGAAACTGAGCCCAGTTAAAGGGATATGCATATTATTATGTATAACTAGAGCAGCGATAGCTCAGTGGGGAGATCAAGAGATTGCAATGCAGAGGGTCTCGGGTTCGAACCCAGGTCGCGCACCTCTGACTTTCGGAAGTTATATGACTTTTCGAAATTATGTGCGTATTGATTGACAATTATCGCATGCTCCGTGCCTCGAAGAGCACGTTAAGTCGTCGGTCCCGACTGCCATGAACATATCTATGGCAGTCGTTATTGGGGAAGTCGACACAAAAGATCCCACTGGGTTGAAGTGTCGCCGGTCTGTACTGACTGGCCCCCACACAAGATAAGATAAGATACGTATAACTAACATAGCTGAGTACCCTTCTGGCAATATAAAAAGCGTCTATGTACTTATTATGCATCTACTGAGTCTTATAAAAACATAGTGCCGTAAAACAGAGATCTCGAAAAGTAGGTGTGGGTCACACCTACATTTCGAGATCTACTAGGGTGACACATTACACAGGCTTGAGTTTTTAGCATGGTATTCAGACGTGGTCGTGGGCTAGAATTTCATCAATTCAAATCGAACTATATAAATTCATACTGTGCCCAGACACGAAATGTAAATTTCTCAGTTGTATGTTTACCGTCAAAACCAAAGTTTATTTCAAGATTATATACCAAATTTTTTTTGAATAAAAGCAATTTTTCTGATTAGAATTTTGTTTATTCGCAATTTCCTAAGATTGGTCTAATGTCATCTATAATACATTTTTGATCCGGAAAAAGCTCTCTTTTTTACGACCAGTCTCCATCAATTGACTAGTGGGTGTATCCAATCTTTATTAATGACTGACGAAAATAAATGGTGCTATAAAATTCGCATTTCCATTCTAATTTGGATTTCAATAGATATAAAGGATTTCTAAATAATTCGAAGCTTTGCTTCTTCGGCTAAGGTTGATTTTCAACGTTGTAAAAATTTTAATCGATTTCAGTTGCCCAGAGTTTTTACTTTTTGAGGACAAGAAAATTTTTTTTTTTAAATTTATGCTTTCGTCTAGAGAGTCTGTATATTATGCAACGTTTAAATTAATTTCAAGTTTAAACGTAAAATAAAAACATACAGATTTTCTCAACCTTCAATTTATTGTCGAAATCAATTCAATATACGTCACTATATTTCCTGATTCATTATATACTCTATATCAAGAAATGATGGTGTAAATTGTCTATTGGATAAATCCTATAGCGAAAACGTAAGTACGTTTTCGCTGTAAACATTGACACAAATTTTGTAGTTGCAGTCCAGAACACGGCCACTTTCACTGCATTGACGACGACAACCATCAATTCCACCTACGTGCAGCTGTTGCACTGCAGTTGTTAAGCATGCAAGGTGCGATGGAAGGTAAGCTATCGTGTGGGTAGTACCGCACAATTTACCTAGTCTAGTTCCATCCGTCAATTTCCACCTGAACATTTTACTTGCTCCAGACAACCTGAGCCAAAGCCTACTTTATGACTTCCGGACTGGCTATGGTTATTTATGTTCAGACTGAAGACTCTCACCAGGTGACACAACATGCTATTTGACAGTAAATTATGGATCTCAAAAGCATTTTGCAATGATGATTGTACTTTACTAAAACAATGCCTAAATAAAATTAATTTATTTTTAGATGGAACCATGTGATCGTAAACGGTTTTGATTGGCTACATTTAGTTTAATGTTACTCGTTTGCAAACTTCGTCTGTTATTGTTTGCTGTCCAATGCTTATTTCCAAACGTGTTACGTTACTTGACGATTCGATGCCATGTTGTCGAACAAGCGTTTTGACAATTTAAATATTTACTATGCTATGAAATTAAATAAAAATTATTTGTAGGGTCCATAGCTGATATCATTAAATATTGTGATATGGTTTCCAGAAACGAGTCAAATAGCCTATTGGTTTTGGTAGTGATATTCCTTCAATCAAATTGTTACACTTTATTTTTGGTGGCTCCAAGGTCAAAGACTCGACATACCTGATAAGACTCATACAGCTCTTCAGCCTTTGCTGCACTGGAGTATGACCATGCATGGGGCTCTGTGTATTTCTGCCCAATTATGTTGTCTCCACGGAGATCGTCACATCTTACAAACTGAAGTCACTATACCAATGCGTTCTTAGGACAATCCGTGATGATTCGGCTAGTTTCGTTTAGTTTTAGGCAAATATAACGAATCCACGAAGAGCACGCAATTCGCTTGCAGAGAATGCTAGCGCTTGCAGCCCAGCATTACTTAGTATGAAGCCCTTTATTCAATGGCAGTAAGATTGTGAAGTATGTTTTTGTTGGTGAAGCAATAATAACAAAGAATAAAATGTCTTAAATAATTTATTTAAATACAATAATAGTATTTTAAACTATCAGCATTAAAGCATTGTAGAATCGTTAATTATACTGTCCATTGAATAAATAAGTTTCAACAAAGTTGCGGTTTAAAAGTAATAATAATTTATATCAACACTTTTTCGGTATAAATACTGAAAATATGGCGCAGACTATTTAATTTAAAATATATAGTTCATTGCAATTAGTTATATACCAAAACTAAATACTAAATAAACTATTGTGAATAGAGATTAAAATAGTTTAAAGTAAATTTATCAAAATTGAGTTATTAAGAAATCTACTTCTTTTTATTTTATAGTAGTGCACTGCCATCTATTACGATATAACTTATCTACTTAACAATTCTTGTATAGATTTCCATTAGATGGCGTTAATTACTGGCTTATAGCATTTTAGTTTCGAAATGGGTATGCATTTTTGCAGCTCAGTGTACATAAATTAAGCTACTAACATAATATGCCTATTACCAAAATCAGTGAATTGAATTATTACCAAAAATAGTGAAATCGATTGACAGATGGCAATGGCACACAACGCTGATGTAATAAGAAGTAATGCAATTTCGCGTCATATGCATCATACGATGGCAAAACGAGATAATCTTCTGTAATTGCTTATAAAATTGAAAAATTAAACTATTCAATGGTCAACTTAATTTGCCTTTTGTATATTGGACTCAGTTCTGCACATGTATAAGCATTTCAAAATTAGAATAAGTTGTTTTAATACCAAACGAACTGTAAATACAAATGCTTCGTTGGCCCCGTTGTGCAACATTAGTGTGACCGTGAAGTCCCGAGTTCGATTCCTGGGTCAGGCAAAGTGATATTGGGTTTTAATGTTTGTTAATTTGTAATAACATCACGGGTATGAAAAATGTGCCCGGTTTACATCAGACTCATCATACGCTCATTTTATAATACGAAAAACCTAAAAACATGGCCGGTGAAATGTATGTAAGACACATCTGCCTACCCTGCCGCAGATATGCAGATATACATGATAACGTGTCTATATTTATACCAAATATATTTGATTCACAGCCATAATATTGGCGTATCACTTGATGAAATATACTAATATAATGTTTGAAATCAAATTCTAAATTCGAAACACTGTGGTGACGCATGTCAGTTATTTCGCAAACAGCTCACGTGTGTCCCGGGGGTAAAGGACGTGAACCAATGTCCAACATCATTACCACCTAAAGTTTCCTCGATACACATTACTGATGTAGCTCACATATGCACTACTCGTACTATCTAACCAAACGTTAATAAACATGCGAGAGTGTAAGTGTCATTTAATTTTCTTCTTATATTGGTCGTAGTTCTTGTCTTCTCAATATCTTTAGGGGTAATTTGGTACCTGTATTGACAAGCACATACTCTATTTAATTATTGTTTCCAAAATTTGATTAATATAAGTACGTTTAGTAGAAACTGACTGCCTCTAGAATTAGTTACCCATGAAATCAACAATAATCTATTATTTTTGCTTTACCTTGTCTATACTAATATTATAACGACGACAGATTTGACTTTATATTTGTTTGATTATAAGTGGTTTAACTCCTACTCAATCGATTTAAAAAAATATTTCACCGTTAGAAAGCTCTATTATCATCGAGTAACATTAGCTATATTTTATTTAAATAAGTACTGTTACTAACTTTTATTTTTTACGTGGTGCCGCGGGGCGGCAGGCCACTACATAAAAATAGTAAATAATGAAAGAGACCCCAGTAATACCGACTAAACCTACCACGGTGTTCCAACCATAGATGGCGAGGCCGCGCGAATCGCTTTCACATGCAATCGCGACCCCGCCGTGGTTTCGGTCCGCCGTGTAAAACGACAGGCCCCTACACATAAGTACTCCTTCTACCGTCCACCTTACAAAGACACGACACAGAGGCGCACGTGGGAACACGCACGCCGCCTCTCGGACCTGGTGCTGATCGGGTGGCGAACGTGAGTACCTATGTACTCATTGTAGTATTTTTAAATTTATAAACGTTGCATTAGTGATATTTATTTGAAGGTTATTTTAAGATACACATAGCTGATGTAAAACACCAACGCTCGTTGAAGTCTGCTGTGTGTGAATATGTACAACAGGGGACCAACCACTACCCAAGATTTGACAAACCACAGATTCTCGCTAAAGAACACCGATTCCTACCAAGGATGCTTCGCGAGGCCATTGAAATCAAAAAACATCCCAATTTCAATAGAGAAGATGGTTGGAATGTACCACCAGCTTGGGATCCAGTACTTCAAATTGTCAAACTCAAGAAGAAGCAAACCACAGCTAGACTTATGATACTTTGAGCTCATTCTGCGCAAATAGAAACACCAAAGATTAAATTATGTTCGGGTACTTTGAAATAACTACACTGGAACATTGAGACAACTACCATCCTAGTCTCCTGTGATCATGGCTGCTGAAAAGCAACCAAAACTTCGGGGAAAGTGTAAAATTAAATCAAAATAGTTACAATAGTTTTAATAATTTAATAAGCTTCAAAAATAGTAAAGTTTAATAGTAGTAGTATGTGGTGTTACAGTTTCTTAATTATGTAATAGAGTGTCAAATAAACAACGCGATAAAATCCGTATATAGTAGTTTAATTTCAATGAATGTGATTAATTTCTTACTTTTACCTCGTCTTTCAGTAATTATTAATAATGATAGACAATTATTAATAATTTTCAATTAATCACACTTACTATAACATATGTACTACAGAAATTTAGATGCTATAGAATATACTTACTTATATCGTCATTAGTGAAGGTCTGCGTCTACATAGATGGACAATAGTATAGCAATTTAAATTCTGATTGGTTACAATTTAATGCATAAAGCAACAACAACCAACGCATCTTAAGCACGTATGATCGATGTATATTAAAGGGTTCCCTGTCTGATGTATCACATACCTATGTAATTATGATACATAACAAGAGATTTTCTGTTGTGTCACTAACGGAACAGCAAAAGGTTAAAGACGTACGATTGGCGTGTTTTAAAGACATACATACGTTCGATGTTTTTTTATATTAACCTGGACGTAGGTTAACGCAAAAAAACACTACAACAACTACTTTCGTCTGACAGTACTTACTAGTTGATCCGTAGTCGAAGCACTCGATGCAACATGCATTATTCACTCACAGTTCTATCTGTGCCCGTACCTACTTTGCACCATCTGTACTCACTTAAGTCGTTTACGAATACTTTGCGTTATATTGACTGCATAGATGGCGTAGTGGTTAAAGTGGTCGCTTCACCACTACTATTATACCGAGTGTTCTAGGTACGGGAATCAAACCCCCAACAAGGGACAAAAAATTGTGTGACATAAATAATTTTTACGAGTCTGAGCATTATTTGTGTCCGCTGTTTGAATCTTTGTAAAGTCACCGTGACACAGAAACCGAACGAGGAACGGCAGAGGTAATTAAAATAAAAAAATTAAAATGTATTTATTTCTGACTTTTTGCTTTGAAAAAAGACTTAGTTTATTAAAAATACGTTATTTCGATTGC
This sequence comes from Catocala nupta, assembly GCA_963675205.1. Classification (NCBI taxonomy): domain Eukaryota; kingdom Metazoa; phylum Arthropoda; class Insecta; order Lepidoptera; family Erebidae; genus Catocala; species Catocala nupta. The sequence continues at coordinate 13,931,099 of OY776087.1, forward strand.
AGATCGCAATCCAGTTTGTCCTTAATTACTATAATTAGTAAGTGTTTAGATTTACATTCTAAAGTTCACATAATTTCTGTAATATTATGATACCTACTTACAAAATGTTGTACAAAGCTAAATTAACTCACTGAACCGGAAGGCAATACATAAAGTGGTTTTTAACACGAGCTCAGTCGAGTTGTCAGATATCTTTGACACATGACCTGATTCAGCTCTGCTCTTTAATATCATCCATTCTTTGATCAGACGGATCAATAGGCTTTATGAAATATTTTCGTTCCAATATTAAAACAGTGTTTACTTTTTTTAGGTTACTCGTATTTCTTGATAGCCTGTTATAATAAGGTTTAGGTTTGATATCAAAAATATATAGCGTAGAAAAAGTTCTTCAAAAATGTCCACTAAATTCTACTACTTTTGTGAAGACTTGTATCAACATTCTAAGCAAAATGTCACAACAGAGTAACCACATATATTTTCCCTGAAGTCCCTTGAAGATACAATCATGTATTTAAGGTTTCACTGCATAATCAAAACAATGCAGACAATATATTAGTTTATTTTGTACACGAGTTCAGCTCGGTTCTAAAGTTCGTATACTACATTTATAAAAAAAACAATGAATAATATACAAACAACATGCAAGATCCATTTTTTTATGAATTTAACATTATATTTTACCGTAAATTAAAAAGGTTAACCAAACAATTTAAGGGAAATAAACATTGTTAGGTCCTTTATCGGCGAAGGTTTAAACAATAAAAATTTAATGGGTTTTATTTTGTTGCGATTGCGTAATATGAATTCATAAACAGAAATACATTAAGGCTTATGTTATAAATACAAAATGAGTCACGGAATTAAAGCCTTGTAATATTTATTATTACATTCGGTATATATTGATATATATTATTTTTGAAAGACGGGTAATGTGGGAACGTATTGCAAATAAATCCATTTTCATGAGGTACTTTACAAACATACTACTCTATTGTATTAATCATTACTCTATTGTAGACTCTATTGTACCTAATTATTAGTATATTAAGGTACAATAGAGTCGACGATCGTTTCCGATTTATACCTTATTATATAACTAACATGTACTTAATCCTACAATTATGTTGGGAAATATATGTAACAGGGAAATTTAATAACTCATACCTGAAAAACGTCTAAGAGCCGAGTTAATTTACATCTGGCAGATATAATAACCGTATACCAAAAAAAAAACTTATTTGAAAGCTTTCTTATCGTGGAAAGCAAGACCAATAATCACGCACGTACGTTACTAATTAAGTAAACAATATACATTGCAAGTGTTCGAGATGACGGCATAATTACCGCATTTAATACCGCGTAATGTTTGCGTCGCACTCCGAATATCTTCAAAGCCTCACTGATCAAATCATACCACCGTAACAACATGATTAGCACGGATACCGTGGCTGACACACGTACTTGGTGAGCGGTTCACAAAGGATATTAAGGATATTAATTGAAAATGATAAAAATGAGTAAGATATTAAGAAGACCGTTTGCTTTTTATAAATAATTTCTGCCTTAATTATAAATTTCTATTATTTTGAATAAAAAATCTCTGTTCATTAAATTTTATGCCTTGGAGGCTCAGTATTTGTGAATGCACTTGCTCTTGAGATCTTAGAATTGATTACCTGATAGGACATTCTTATTGAGATTCTTGTTGAAAATTCTCGATATCTGGAACTGTCCCTGGTAGAAAGGTCCAAAATTATAGCTGGTGAAAATTTGGTGTAATATAATATATGTACCTCTGCTCGCCAGATATTTTTGTAAATTATTATTCCACTATACCTTGCCATGAATAAGTATAACTTCGTAACCTGATGGAATGAATGGATGTCGACTTATGGTGTAGGTCCTATGTAATACGAGTCGAGTCTTTTGACGTCTACCGAACACATATAGTCATCGTATTGCTGCTGAGGAATTTCTAACAGAAAATCCCAATAACACTATGCACCACATTGAACCCGTGGCCTCAATTACAGCGAAGTACTGGAGATTTAAAAACTTACAAAAGATACATAATATTGTAAATTTTAAAATTCCTTCGTTTCATATAACCTATTCATATGCCTTTACCATTAGCTCCAAATCGCAACCTAGAATCCCACTAACCTTAAAAGCACACTCTTATGACACCTCAACTAAACTTTCATGTAATTGCCCATTTCTATACTCAGTTGATAATATTAAATATTTAGGCGTAATTTTAGACAAATTTTTAAATTTTTAATTGCATATAAATACTCTAGTAGGCAGAGTCCGTAAACTCATTTACATTTTTAAAACCTTGCGCCATATTGCAAATCAATCTATTATACGTAACGTATATCACGCCTTATGTTTGTCAATTGTCACATATTGTATTTCCTGCTGGGGGGGTGCAGCATAAACGGTTCTTAAACCGCTAGAAGTTGCACACAGGGCCATACTAAAGGTAGCAACATTTAGAACGATTATGTTCTCTACTAACTTATTGTACAAAATATGTAACGTCATCAATGTACGACAGTTATTTTTATTACACACAATCCTTTTACAACACAGAAACACTTCATACAAAAAGGTAACAAAACGTCGAAAAGCCAAAATTTGCTTTGTTCCTAAACCGCGGACAACTTTTACTAAGCGTTTCTCCTATTACTTGGCCCCCTATGTATATATAAAATAAATTTAACATGTGGGGTATACACACGGGCACTTTTTATGTAAAAATAGTGTCCGATCATTTCTCCTAAACAAATCCTATGATGAAACTGAGGCATTCCTGTCATAACCTTTAAAATTATTAACATAATTCTTATATTTACATCATTACATAAACACACACACACATACACAAATACGCACACACACACGCCCACGCGCAAACACTACACATACATATTATACACTAATACACACACTAACTTTTTCACTGCATGGAAATATTGAAATGTTAAACTTTAAATTGTAGTTTGAATTGTAATTACATGGTTATACTTTAGAAAACAATTGTAATTGTAACTATAATACATACCGGAGGGAAGAGGACTGTTAATCCTTACTACATGTTACTAACTAACCTATCAAGGATAACAGAACTTCACCCACAGGATTGTACGTAAAATAGTTGTAAGACCTACCATGTATAATTTTCATTTTGTACTACAATCACTATTTCGTAAATAAAATCATTATTATTATATTATTATATAAGCATATATGTATTTTTTTATTATGTAATAATAATAATAATTATTATATAATAATAATGATTTTCTGTTATAGTTTTACAATGATAATCATGACAAAAAAAAATAGTATGTCGAAAATAATGGACCAAGCATGATGAAAGCAAAATTACATTATGTAACATCAATTGTACACATGTTTAAACAAAATATACTTATCTTATCTATAATGTTATTATAGATAAGATTTGCTTTACTTCAGAATCGACACCCCAGACTTCATGCATAGCAGTCTTGTGTACATTTTAATGTGAAATCTTAATATCCTGTATGTCACAAGCATAAGATATACACTTCGAAACCTTACAGCGTCGCCACTAAACTACATAAATAATTAAACGTTTTGATTACGTCCGAACTCCGTCTACTGCCTAGATTTCTAGCTTTAGCTAAGATTAAGTTTAATTGGATAGCAACAGTACGACACTGCTACATAATTTATGAAACTGATTTCGTTTTAAGGAAAGCTTTTACCGTTGATATCGTGTTAGTTTCACAGCATACCTTTTGCGCAATAGGTTTTCAAATTAATGGCAAAACTATGTTTTACATCACTGAGTTTTATTTGTGACATTCAGTGACATATTGTTTTATACTAATATTATAAAGAGAAAATATTTGTTTATGTGTTTGTTCGTTTATGCCTTTATTTGTAAGGATTTAACTCAAAAACAACTCAACAACTATTTTTAAAAAGTACTGTTACTAACTTAACCTAACCTACTTTTACGCAATTGAAGCCGCGGGCTAAAGCTAAATGGTTATATTTAGCATCCACTGCTGTGAAATAATCGTCGTATTTACACATATACATATTTTGCAACTAATTTTGATAATGTTTTCACAAAAAGATTTCTTTTTGTGAAAACATTATCATTGCACATTGCTATTAGCTCTTGTATATAAATTAATGTATAAAATCAAACACAGGCAACTACCCTACACTACCCTATTGCGAAATTTTGATTACTTCTATCTTTCAAAATTATAATAAAACTAGCTTTTGTCCGCAGCTTCGTTCGGCAACAGTACTTTTATTTACATGATGATCGGTGAAATAATTAAGGCGTGAAAGCGTTACAAACAAACTTACATTCGCATTTATAATATTCGTAAGAATTTTGGTATTTTATAGCAACAATAGTTAAAAAATAATAATTCGATTTTAATTGATAAAGCACTTTAAAATTTGTTAATTGTTCAGCTACTTATGTTGTTGACTGGACTTAGGTTGTTTTTAAATATTATATATCCCAAAACTTGAGACTTATTATTTTGGTAGCTATGTAGAACATCATAGTTGACCAATAGAGTGCAGAGTTTTCGAGTTCAAACCCTGACGCAAATTATAAGCGTCTTTGTTTGCTTTAAAGGAAACATTGTGAAGAAACCAGCGTGTTTGGAAGTGCTCCATAACTTTTTCTAAGATATGTAGGGTTTTTTCTTTTTTTTTTTTTTACGTGGGGGAATGCTATGACGCATATCCCTCCGCGGGGGCGAGCGGAGGGATTATGTTGGACTCGACGGGGTAAAAGAAAGATAGAAAGATGGAAATAATAGTAAAGTACCTCCCGGAATACCGACTAAACCTACCACGGTGTTCCTCGACAAAACCACTATCGACGGGGCCGCGCGAATCGCTTTCGCATGCGGTCGCGACCCCGCCGTGGTTACGGCCCGCCGTATGAAACGGCAGGCGACTACACGAAAGACCTACCCAAAATAGGCACTACGTCGCATAAAACCCTACTATCTCCCCTAGAGGGGAGACGGACTCGACACAGAGGCGCGCGTGGGAACACGCACGCCGCCTCTCGGACCTGGTGCTGAACGGATGGCGGGCAGGCCCACAAAGCCCGCCACCCCCAGGTCAAGATATGTAGGGTCTGCCAACCCTGGCCAACGTGGTGAATTATGGCCTACCCTTGGCTAGCAATAGGACAGTTTATAAGCAGGACATATAATTATTATATTTACTAGTAGATCGTGCTCCATTAGTGAATCTTTGTCGCAAATTACAATAATCCTACCACAGCGAGACAACAAACTAAATGCCAATTGCAATTTAATTTAATGCAACAGGAAACTTTCTACTAGAGCTGCTTTGCATGTCATAGATTTTACACTTCAAGCACGTCAGTGAAAACTATACAGGCGATACAAATTATTGTGACACTTATGGTTAAAACTGAAGGTTCAACTTTTTTGCTTCTCCCGTCTTTAGTTTAACCTAAAAGTTTTAATTCAAACCTACCTCTAGGCAACATCATGTTTGTTTCAGTTATACTATTCAATAGTATTATGGTCTTTTGCTTAGTTTCTATGTTTCTGTGTAAATGATGAATAGCAATATATTGAATAGGTATACCTCAAAATAATTAATCGATTTAATATCTTTGTTAGAGACTATAAGCCTCAGCCAAAAAAGCTTTTATGTCACTAACAGCCATACTCAGAAACCAGTCTTAATATTTAAGAGGTGGCTAAGTATAAATTAGCAGTGCATCACAAAAAGTCTTCAATAAACATTATTTAACGTTGAGTGTTGGTTAGCTTAAAGTTATTGTGACAGCCGGAGGCCGTTGATTAATGGTAAATTAATGAAAAAGGGCAGAACACTTGAATTATTATTGATGTAACTGAATATTTAAATGAGAATCGTTGTGCGTCGCAGCGGTAGGTACCCATGGTCAAGATAGCACAGCTATCTTGATGCGCGGTGGATACTACTTTTTATCAGGTGGGCCGCTGGCTTGTCTGCCATTAACAGCGAAAAGCAATAGCAATATCATAGAGCTTACTGGCATATATTTTGACATCACAGTCTTCGTAAAAACGATAATATGTAAGGGCTTGCGGAACAATGTTTGTTCCTTATTTCTTGTAACACCATTATATTGTTAGAATAGTTTAATAGATATTTTAGTGACACGAGGCGTAATGGGTGAATGCCACTAGATTTATGGTAATAGAATAAGTTTGGCTATATATTGAGGTAAAATTTATTGCAGAATACCCTAGGCCTAATTTTAGAGTATCAAAGTTTCTTCGTTTAGTGTTCCATTGTTTCAAAAATACTAGATCTTCTGTAAAGCTAGCATAACGTTAATAAGACCCAACAAATATGAGTCATTATTTTAATTAATCTTGGTATATTAACTAGTATGTAAATACAACATAATATTCTGATAAGTATGTAGATTTTTAGAGTCAATGTCTCTATAACATATAGCTAGCCTTGTTTTATTATAATATTGTGTTTTCGTTTAATTCTGATTGTTTATCCTCAATACAATCCTAAGATCAGCGAAATTGTAAACGTGGTTACAGTTCAGCTTCTAAAATAAATAAGGAATTAAATTTAATGACGTTAACATAAGTGAAGCAGATTGCAAATGCATGGAATAGACGTTATTGTTCACAGAATGCCTCACGTGTCAATAAATTATGTTCGTATGCAGGTCAGTGTGCGTAATAGAACTCTCGCTACCGATACTGCAAGCCACCATTGTGGCTCGTCACTAAAATATAACACATATTATTCCTATCATTTACATCGACATGTTAATTTCACCCATGTAATGGAACTCATTGTTAGCCTGTGATATAGAATGATATTAGTTCCTGTATAGACAGTTCCTGAGATTTTGTGAGATAATGTATGTATACTTAATTATTTATGTTATTAATATTTCATTGTGCTAGTGTAAAAGTAAAATTTTATGATTGGATTAGATAATTAAAAGACTTTAATTTACAACTCACGTAGGTATGTTAAAATTTAAGAAAAATGCATATATTCATTTATATACTCAGAACGCAACAAATTACATCAACGGTACGTAAAGCCCGGCAATTTTGCCTTACTAATCCGATTAATTGCAAAATAAACATATTTCTATTAGCAGTTAAATTAACGTATAATATTTTCCAATACCATATATTTGAACAAGCAATGCTCCTTGGAGCACGTATTGCTTTTTCTTATTGATTGCTATATTAGCAAGATATTAGTTTTATGGTTAAATGTTCTGTTATATTACGTTGACAATGATGTTATAACTTATTCGTCGCCGCTCATGTGGCGTCATTTCGTAATTTGTTGGCTTAAATTAGCTATCTTGTGAAATGGATTTTAGAGGTTGGTTACAAAGAGATAAGAGTACTTCCGTCATTCAATGTTAATAATACGATGCGACGATAAAAAATTAAGCTGCTGTATGAGCTTTTGTAATCTTTACTCATGTAGAGGAAAAACTTTACATGGGTAAAGATTACAAAAGCTTATTAGTAAAATAACCTAGTCATGCATTATGTCTCTACAAACAGGCGGACCAAGTTCTCGTAATAGAAACGTTTTAAAATAGAGTGCTTTCATTTGACTTTAAAAGTAGCTTAGGTTATATTAGTTACAGTACTTTATTTTTAAATAAATTATTATAGCATATGTTACTCGGGGACCATATAGCTTTCTAATGGTGTCACAAATGGTTCTGCCCAACTGAGTCTGGGTGTCTTTGAGTCCTTTATTTCAATGTTTGTATAATCCCCCGCGACATATAATTTTTCCTTGCGGGTATTGACGGCGATATTTTGATAAAGCTTAAATGAAAGTGCAACCAGTGTCAACCGATGAGGTTATATAATAATATCCTTCACCTCATCTGCCACTACTATTGTCAATAGACAATGGTGGCAGACGAGGTGATGGCTAACCTAATAGTATATTCAGGTTAAAGCCACTTATACGCATGTCAAGGGTTTAAAATTGTTAGCTCCCTTCCTAGTAATACTCTCTTAAAACCTGGTGTGCTAATGTTATATCAGCCCTGTTTATAAACTGACCCAATGCTGAATAGAGTATTATTTTCAATATGAGAGGGGTAAGGTTAACTTACGTACGTTTGGTTAGTACATTTTCAGTATATTTTATTTAACTGCTAAAACGTGTGTTGAAGAATTTAGAGCAAAATCCTAACTAATATTTTAAATGCGAATGTAAGTTTGTTTATTATTGCGCTGTCATCGTGGAATTTCGCATAACCGTTGTCAGTGAAAAAGAAAAGGACATAGGGTACGTTTTATCTAGGAAAAAGTACTGTTAGTAACTTAACCTACATTTACGAGAGCGAAGCCGTGGGCCAAATCTAGTCTTATATAATAATATATGGTAAAGAATTATATATCTGTACATTCTTGGCACCTCTGTTTAATTCAGATGTCTAATTAAGGTCGGCAAAAACTACTATATATTATATTACTATTTTATAGACTAACTGCACCCTCACTAACTTGCTAGCTTTACTCGTATGTACTACGTATGTACCCCGAAAAGCTATTTATATAAGGCTGTTGACGCGCATAGTTCGCTGGTTATATTTGTGTAGAGCAACTATAACCAGCGAAATATATTCAGTTAATTTATATATTATATATATATAAATAAATTCAGTTAATTTATATTAACTCGAGCTACCTGTGATTTATCATCCATCGCAGAGAAAAGAGATATCTAGGCAAACATTTCACGGACTAAAATAAATTAATGATACAATCTCTTTTCTATTCCATTTATTGCAGTCCACGCCTAAAATATTCTTTTAACAGTAGATAGAGTAATAAAAAGATTAGTCAATTTTCGAGAAGACGAGGATTTGAGATCGGTAAGAGCAAAATAGCTTTGTACATTTTAAATTGAAATCTTTATTTCTGAACTTGGTTTTCAAGACTTCCCGTATTTTTATATTACGGAGCTATCAAATTTTTATTCATAGATCAATGTATTATTTATAAACTGATATAATAATGTGCTGCAAACTGAATTTCGGTGCAAGAGAAATTATAGATTAAAAGCCTAATTGCCTCCTTTTTATCATTAAGGCGCTGGACCATCGGATTTTTCAATAGACACTGAAATTAAAAACTGCTGCGCGCCAACTTCTTAACTCCAGCCTGGCAATTAGATTACTTAAGTCAGAAAAGCCCAATAACCTTTTTTACCGGTTTTACCTACCATGACTAGTAATTTGAGCTATATGTACATTTGGTTTTCTTGCTAGCCTTTCCAGCTTACCTGAAAATCCTTGTATTTAAAGAGTATTCACATAGGTATAAGTTTAAAATTGGTAGCATTTAATCTTTCGTTAAATTTACCGACTCCTAGGTTACCTGTGGCAAAATAATTATTGACAGGGCACATGTTGTCTATTGTGCTAAATATTTTTGTTTAATTCACCTAACGAAAATGAAAGGATTAATTTTATTTTAGAGCTGCTAAAAATACCAAATATTCTGCTTACGTAGCGCGCGCAGGCTGTGTCGTCTCTTTTGAGGGAATATAATTTGCGTAACGTTACGTGCGTGCGTTTGAATTTTATTGACACAGTTTAATGGTGGCGTTCGTCAAATATACTATAGCTGCACCTTTGCGATAAAAATGTTGCCACAGCTGAATATTAAGTATTTTTTACTCTTGTATAAATGGTTATGCCAAATAAAAGCAACGCGTAAATATTTAAGTATTTGTAGGTACCACCTGAGGGACAACTCTTGTAATAAAAAATGTTCAAAATAGAGTTTTGATCCAGTCTCAATGCCATAAATGGCACAAATGATATTTTCCTAAATTAGAATAAGCGTCAAATGTGAACTTAAATTGTTGAGTTCCCATTTTAAGTTTATTTGACTACATCAACACTTTATTTTAACTTTGTATCTGGTTGCTGATGTTGTATTAGAAAATCATGTAAGAGAACGATTACCTTGAAGAAGAATAGAAGGCTACTGTCGGGCAAATTCAGGTTTAAGTGACAATTGGTGGACTTGCGATCTAAAGGTCGAGGGTTCGAATCCTATCAATTGCACTATCGACGTGAACCCACTTCTAACAACCATTATAGTTCAGCTGAAAGATTAGCTTAACAAGAATATTATTAATTTTAACCCAAAGATATGTTATATTTTGTGACTTATGTCAACAATTAACATTACAATTAAACCTACTGTAAATCTCGCGTAAGGTAAATAAAAAATCGGAGAAAGTTTGGATTATAAGCAGCGCTTATACAGCCCTGCATGGGTCTGTAAACGTCGCCTTATTGTGTGTGCGACACAAACAAGTTTTAGTAACAACGTGTACCTACCATTATTGTTTCTTAACACGTTCATAACGAAGGACGGTATTTTGGTCAAGTTTAAATGAATGAGATTAATACTGGTTCAACTTTAACGCTTATTCAGATTTTGTTCGGCGACATTAATATTAGTAACTGTACCATCAATTTTATATAAATCGATGATACAGTTACTAATATTTTTAAAACAAAAAAGATAAAAATTTAAGCTCGTTTTGATCTATTACACTAATTTCTTTAAATTACTAATTATGATGTACTATGCCGACTACAGCAAAAAGTGCCGTATATATTTATCAAAATAAATTATATAATATTAATCTGCTAATACAGAGACAATCTTGATCATGTGCCAACGAGCAAACTTGAATATCATTCGGTAGCTCGTATACGGTTATGAGGCAGAGGTACGATGCATCGAGTCAATTTTGACTACAGTTTGACTGCGCGGATGGCGTAGTGGTTTAAGTCTCGCTACTGCTACAACGCCGAGTGTTGTGCTCGAATCCCACACGGGACAAAACATTGTGTGATTCACAAATGGTTGTTCCGAGCCTGGATGTTCCTTGTGTTCGTTGTTTGAATGTTTGTGAAGCCCCCCGCAACACAGTATTTAGAGCAAGAAGAGAGATGTCTTAAAAAAAAATTACAGTTAGGTACGAATCTTATCTGCGTCCAATTAGGATGATTACTTATTACAATACATTATCTCGTGTTTACGAGCGAAAAGATTATGGAAATAAATGTATGTATTACTCAAAATCGTACTTCATCGTACTGAAATATTATAGTAATCGGTATCCTGTAAATTGAGTACTTGTTATTAAATTAATGTTTGACAACATAACATCGTTTCGAAATGATAAGATCTATGTATTAATATGTGAAGCAAAAAGTTTGTACCCCTTTTTACGAAAATTGCGCGGACGGAGAAGTATGAAATTTGGCACGGTTAAAGTTTATATGGAGAAGGAGGGGCGAATGCTAATATTTTTATAAAATATGCATTAGTAATACATTAAATTAATGAAAAAACACTACACGCACACAACCATGCATTTGAAATACACAGTGGAATCGCGTTCGTAATATTTTGACATTGTTCATATGACGTCGTATAATTCTTTGTAGCTATGGTTACATATAACTTATTTATATATAATAAAGAAAAAAGTAAACAAAGTAGCCAGCTTAGGAATATCGTCTATGAAAGAGTATAGTTAAATAAATAATAAATTGTTTAAAAAAGATAGTTAATTTAAACTGTATAGCCTTAGCGAAATCTAAATTAAATAAAACTTTAATAACGAACAAACTTAAAATTTAAATCAATTATGCTCGAATTTTGACCACTCAGCGACCGCTAGTATACATAATAGTACAAAAAAAAAATAGGCGAAACAAAAATGCGTTTGGTTGAGTTTAGCGATTTTATTATTCAGACGGAAAAAATATATAGTACTTTAGTCACCATAGATAGTTATAGAATTAAAGTATTAAGTTTTATTTGGTTTATGCGTTCATCTACTTTTTGCCGACTGAAATAATTGTAGCGTATATTGTTACCTGAGATCTTCTTAACCAATTTAAAATATCAGCACTGTTACTGTCCCTCTGGTTGGCACGGGCGTCTTTTCAGCGTAAAAAGCGTTAGGCCATAGTCCTCCACGTCCAGTGCGTGTTGGCAGACTTTGCATATCTTCAAGAACATTATGCAGAACTTTCTGACAGAGGTTTCTACACAGTGTTTTCCTTCGCCGTTAAAACAAGTGATAATAAATAAATAACTTTGAAAAGTCAGTGGTTCGTTCCAAGGTTTGAACTCAAGACCTCTCTATGGTAGTCCAACGGTCTTTCTCTAGGCTCTCGATAACCATAGTATGTATGTATCTATCAAAACATCATTATAACATATCTTGTAATATGAAAAGCAGGAAATCCACAATGCTATGTCGAAAAGTAGAGGTTAATAAAAGCCGTAATACTCAAATGCTGCAACTTTAATTAATTGATCACAAACATTGATGACATTAGCTCTAATGTAGAACACAACAACCGCAATCGCTAATGCGAGACCGCGACAGAACAAATGGCTGCAATAGAGATAAGCGGATATTGCGGTTTAAATCGGTAATAATATGTGCACTATATAAATAACGTTTTGTGAATCGTGTTTTAATACTGGTTTTGTTTTTGCACAGTTACCAATATAAGTACGTAAACGTATTCACAATTTTGAATGATTCTTTAATTTGTAGTAATAAGTGTACTCAAGTTTACAGCAAAAATAGATAGGATATATATATTAATTTATATATCCTATCTCTTTTTGCTGATTTATATATGTGAAATAGTAATCAGAATATTTTAATTTATAAAACAGCAATCAAAGTTTATTAATTGCTCAGCTACTAGAAATCAGAGTCAAAGAAATATGCCACAAACTCGTTATAACAGGACATTTGATGAGAGTATTATGAGATGAGCTTTTTGATTATGGGTATTGTTTTGAATTAATCTACCTGCCGATATTTTCTTTTTTCAACAGTCTAAATCTGCAGTACTGTCTTGGATATGATAAAGTTTAGTCTCATATACTTATATAAACCATACATACATAGAACCACGTCTATATTTCCAAAAGGGTGGGCAGAGGTACTACACCTATATTTCGTCGGTTTTGCTTTTAGATCGCAGTCAACGAGAACAAACTAATTTCCATTCACAGGGCACAGTTTCAGGTTCCGTACTGCCACTGAGAATTTCTTGATAGAATAATCCGAGACTACATGCACAGCTATACTAAAGTTGAAAAATAGCTGCGGTATGACAATATACATTAAATAAAACAAGTTATTTAGTAATATCACAGAATTTTATTCTTTTTATTAACACAAACGGCCTTATGGCATTAAATTACGTCGTAAAAATTCCTTATACACTAGATACAAGCTCTATTACTAGTTATGTACATTAATTACCTAAGTTTGGCATATTGCACCCCTGTTTCCTTGTTATTTGTTTACTAAGAACTATGAAAAACTAATGAGAAGTGGTCGCTTTATCTGTTTGTTCTATGTGATGTGGTGAGTTATTACTTTGCGTCCTATTTAACAAAAAGTCTAAGTCATGAGATATTTTGTTCAAAACTTTTTCTGTTTGTGGATTATCGTAAACTTTACTCCATTCTCTGTTGACGTTTTCTATACGAGACTTGTCACAGTCATCTTTAATTGTGTCAATGGACGGTAGCGAGGTGCTTAATGTGATCCCACGGGAATTATTCTTCAGACAACTCTTTACGGGATAAGAGTCCAATTTGGACACATCGGGGCTTGACTTTGCGCAGATTGTACATGTTTCCTGTGAAAACAATCATAAGCACGTTAGCTTAATCTTATCGAGACATTACGATAGTAGCATTGGCTCGGATGCGTTTGTTCACCGATAGATGAAATTCGTACAAATACATGAGCTTGTAAACTTCGTACACTCAGTGACATAAATAGCTGAACATTCCATTTGTAAATAAAAGTATTTTATGAATTAAAAAGCCAAATTATTATTCTGTATTTTTTAACTATGAAAAAGAAATATTTGTTATAATTATAAAAGATACAGGCAATCAATATTTTGGACAGGCTGTACCACCTAAAATTGTTTTGATTGTAACTCAAAATGTAATAAATAAGAATATGAATAAGAAAAAGAATAATTTATTTCTGCATAATAATTTTACAATAAATCTGGTTATCAATGGTATCGACACTAAGCTCAAGGCTTGTATCGCCGAGATCTAAAAACTTAACTTAAGGCTTAGGCTATGAGTAATTTCACATTTATTATACCTATCGTGCATCGGCTCGATAAGCAAAATTAACAAAAAATAAATAATAATTCTAAATATAACAATGTAATAAGTAAGAATAAGTATCTAACAGATATGTAACCATCAATTGTAAGTAATCCGACGTGGCAATTCCCATACAAAATTATAAGATTCAATTTCAGATTATCTAGCTGATCCATAAGGCTTTTCCTATTTGACTTTTTTCGTAAGCTAATCCAGTATATAGTTAATGCATTGCATATTTAATTTAATTTAATTCTTAAATCGGTTGAGCCCCTTCGGCAACTGATGTTCATACATATAAATAAAGAAACAGGCGAAGCAGTCTTTGAGGATTGCTGATAGAAGTGAAAACTAAGTAACTAGCGTGCGGTCACGATGACGCGAGTTTCACGCTTTTTTTCACCCCAAAAAGTACACATATGTATATATACAGTATACATTTAGCTCATGGAAAGCGTTCGGTGACGATAACTCGAGTTTCATGATTTTTGTTCACACAAAAAGTGCTCAACGCGCCTAAAGAAGTTTTCATTTCAATAACTTAGCAAGAGTTTGTAAATTAAAACGATAGTAAGTTAGTTAATTACCCACCTTTGCTGTGTCAGATCTCTTGTCAACATAAAGCTGCCAGTTCTCCTTCTCCATTATTCGAAGAGGCGGATTTGGAGACGAAGATGGAGGCGTGTTGCAAGAGCGCATCTCTACGCAAACGGGAACATTGGCTCGATAATCTTGCGCAACGCGCAAAGGGATTAGGTCGCAAACCGGCGCTTGCACACATCGACGTCCAAATAGTATGGAGTCTTTGTATTCCACACTTTGGACTAAATCAGCGCGACTATCTGGATTAGATTGTCGTCTGAAAAATTATTGACATTTTAATTCATAATCTTTCATGAAAGAACTAGAAGTACATAACATCGCAGTAGTAATATTCCACCTGTCTATCCTAGAGAGTCTGTCAATTGTGTGCGCACGCCAGTACTGAACTGCAGGTGACACGGGCGATGAGCATGACTCAACTGTATCTACTGCACCGCCGCGACTTTCCACCTCACCAGCTTGCTTTATGTATACTGCGTAAGTGTTAAACCATTAAATCACTGTTAGAATTAACAATGTACAGCCAGCAACACAAGTAGCTGAGCTTTTAACAAATTCGTACAAAGTAAGTAAGAATTATAAATCCTAATTATTAACCTATGTTTCGGGACTATTATATAATTTTTATTTTATATGTTACTGCTATAAAAGTGAATTTTACTTTTCTTATATTTTTAAAAGACAATATCCGCATTAGGAATAATATTTGCGTCGCGGGATACTTTACGAACTTTGAAAGAATGGACACAAAGAACGTCCAGACTTGGAACAACTATTTGTAGATCACACAAATCTGTTTATGGTGCAAGCCGTATATTATACTCACAACTAAGAGAAGTATCTCCAACGCGGGAGTCCTCCCAGTCTCTGTTATCAGACGGCGATAACAGGCGGCGTGCCGCTCGTAAACACTCCTCGTCGCGTATCACGTAACAGACTAACATCCCCAAACCCTATACAATACAAAATCCAACTTTAAAATCTTTAGTAAGATAAATTAGTAATCAATTAAAGCCATTAGACAAGCCTCCAAATAATGCGATTTTATTAATATGCTCATAATAATATATTGTATGATGTAATATGTCGAATGTACACGACGCTATGCGCAAGCTATCTATCTGTGCGAGCTACATGCATAAGTAACTTTCGAAAATCTCTTGCGTGAGTTGCTTCCATAATGCATATTATCCATCTATATATGAAAATCTTTGTACATAATTTTTTACGAACATTGGCGAGCGCTGTGATGGCAAGAGCAGAGACGTGCGCGTGTTGTTGTCCGCCCGGCTGCACGTACGCGACTGCCGCTATCTGCACTGCTGATGTCGACAACAGTAGCACTAGTGTATTACACACTACGTTATTTCTGTCAAAACAGTCAAATATCACGGTTTCACTTTTATCGATTAAATAGCTTAGCTGACTCCATTTATTTGATTATTTTATTTGAATACACAGCTACATATTATTCAAATAAATAATAAGCTAAGCAATAACGCATTGATTTCTTTGTACCCGATTAGAAGTATTAATTGCGCTCATTTTGTAAACAATTTAAATGCTACTTCCCAAATCGATATTGTTTCGATTGCTTCAAGTGTAAATTAAAATGCTTAAAAGTAAAATAAAATAATTAAACATAATAATGGTAAACAAGGTTATGGCAACAAAAAGAGTCAATAAAAATATTTTCTCTTAAGGTATTAGGGAGTTTTACCTGTCTTTTATATAAGGCCTTCTATCAGGCGGTAGTTTATGAGTGACGTGACGTATAGTCTTATGCGCACACATCGCAAGAGCAAGCGTGAGCAATGTGAGTAATGCCGTGCCACCGAAGAATACCATACTCGCTGCAGAGAATGCTTGTAACGGCGCGCCTCCCCACAAGCGAGCACAAAGGCATATTATTATACATACGCCTGTAAAGTGCACAGTTCTTTAATATGTTAGAAGAAAACTATACCCAATAATTTAAAAAAGGTACTCACCAGCTAATAGTCCAACAGAATGTGTGCGCTGTCCCCTCCCAGCCAGTTCAGCATGCAGCAGTAGTGGCTGCGCACATAGCGCCGCGCACGACGCACACCAACACGCCACTAACACCCAACCTAGCGTTCCCGAACACCCTGCCTTCTGCGTGTTACAGTGCAATAACGTGAACATAGTTGCGGCATGCCCAGCTGCAGTGGCAGCTCTGAGCAACTTAGCCAATGTATCCGGATTGCGTGTGGCAGCAGGTCCTAGACTCAGCAGTTGAAGCGCGCACGCACACATGCACATCGCCCCACCCACGCTCACACTGATTCCGATAATACCTCGTAGCTCCCTCTCTGCATCTGTCTGGATAAATGTGTCACATAATTATTTCTTCTTTACTGTTGATTAAGAACTATGTAAGTTTTGTTAGAAAGATGCAATAGAATAGTTGCATATGTTTGATTTTTACATTATTTTCGCACAATCACACACAACAGCAAATAGCAATCAAGAAATCTTTTATTGAACAAATTATCAATATTATTTGCAAAATTATGGAGTTATTAATATTTTTAATTTGGCTCTAACACAAAGTTGTTGTGAGGATATCCCGCTATTTCCGTCGCACAGCTGCATTTAAATAGCAATTGCTATAATCTATGTATATCCTTTTTCGTTATATGACAGTTACCCCTACTTGTTTCGACAAACGCTTGAATCTTACTTATGTTTGAGAAGAGCAAAAATTTTTTTAATTATTTTTTTTTTGGTCATGTAATGAAGTCGCGTAAATAATATTAAAAAAATGTGAATCATCTACTCTATTGCTGATACTTTAGAAGTAACGGTTATCAATGTACTCACGCTGATCTGAGCGGTCCGTGTAAATAGGACTATGGTACCGATCCCGTGACAGCGACATGTTGCTCTCGACATACCAGACATTTGCACGTCACATGCCGAAACACTCCACGCGTTTGGCGCTTCTACTGAGCGGAACCCACAGGCTAGCATTGAGGCTGAAATTTGTACGTATTATATATTGGGTTCGTTGTAGTTCTAGTTCACTGATCTTCACTACAATAATAACAGGACTGCACTTTCGTATAAACATACCATCAGCGCTATAATTTCTTGAATGCTCAAACACTAGGATGAAATCATATTGTAGTACGTCATCAAGATCGGTACTGCCAATTGAAACTTGCACTTGCTTCGAGCACACAGCATACCGCATCTCACGACCTGCCCTGTGATCCATTCCATAGAAGCATCAATACACATACGAAACGAGTTCACACATTATATATTGTTTAATTAAAAACAAGATTAGAAGATCACTCTTAAAAGCAACATAGACTAACTTTAATGGTTCTTGTACTCAAGGATACAGTTGACAGTGATACAGTTTTAATAGAATAACTAACTTACTTGAATTCCACTACTCTATTCAGCGATGGCAGCCTAGCTCCCAGATTGTGATATAGAATAGTAACGACGGTGGTATTCAGTCGGTCATTCGCACCATCAAGCATTTCCACTCCTGCTGACATTAGTAGCCACTCGTTATTACCGGCAGCGGCATGGTGCAGCTCAAAATGTACTGTATTATCACGCACTACTGTCTCAGTTCTTAGTGTAAATGAGTGCCACCGAGCCTGGAGTGCTTTCCTCATTCCCGCTGTGAGAACAACGCTGTTCTGAAGCTCGTAGATTTTCTAAAGCATAACAGTTTATATACTTAACTTTTAGAATCGCATTCACAGAATTAACCATTGAATCCAAGTAGATACCTGTTCATCTAGAAAGGCATCGGGCTGTGCAAGTAGATGATCGTATACGTTAAGTAGATGTGTAGCGCTGTGTAATCTGTCGGCACGTCGTGCTGCTTTAGACAGTAAATACTGCAGCATGTGTGTGGCGTGGCGTAGTGGTGCAACTCCTGCACCCGGGTGCATGGGGAGAGTGCGCAGTACTGACAAGTACTGACGGGCAACATCTGACACACTATCCCACGAATACCCGTACGTGATAAGAATAAACTGAAATTGGAAGAACAATATTATTGTCCAATGCGATATTTAATCTATTATAATCATAATTGACACTCATACCTGTTCGTAGATATTTTTCAGAGCATCTGCTTCACAGCCAGAAAAATCTGGTAACATCCATTTGACACCATGTTGTCCAGTCTTAGGCTCACAAAACCTAAAATTTTTGTGCAGTCATTAAGATTTTCTTATGTGATCAATTTGAAACAATCATAATTACAGCCTCATTAATATTGCACAAAATTTCACTAATTTCTTAACAAGTATTATCGATTACCTGGTAGTTTCACCACTGTACCCCGACGGGCAGGCGGCTGACGCATGCGCTCCAGGAGCAGTCCTGGGCCAGTGTCTACCTTGCGTCACTTGTCTCTGACATGCTTCATCGTCAGGGCCGAGTGCCCACACTCTCACACCTGCAGAATTAGTGCCCGCCACTGACGATACTTGGCATCGGTATTCACTTGATTTCTACCAACGTTCCCGAAAATTATTATTAAGTAACTGGCCAGTAAAATGTGTTCCAAATAGAAATGTATACCGACCTGTACATTATAAAGTTTGAGCACGCTACCACCTGGGTACAGATCTTCCCACACATGTCTGTCTAGTTGCATCGGTAGCAAGCTCCTTTCTCGTGCCCAACTGAAACCCAATAATCCGTGTGCGCGTCCTGCGCCCGCCAGACATGTCATGCTTACATTATCCCCCTGAACAAGAAGATTTATGTTTATCGACTGCCTCGTCAGACTAAACAAAATAATAAAAAAATGTTGGCTAGAGTTAGGAAATAGGCAAAGATTCTCTCTCTAAAAGAACGTAAAGCCTTTGGTCGTCGTCAGATTTTTTGAACTTTTCACCGGTCGTATGGGATTGTTGTCCCACCGAATTGTGAGTGAATACAGATAGCACTTGTGTAAATGCACTATAATAACTCCTGCACTGGTAAACCTTTACTAAAATCGGTTGACGTGACCATAATCCAGTAATCATCCAAAGTCTTATGATTAAGGCACAACAATAAACGTGTTTTACAATAATTACCTTACTAAGAGTCAAAGCCGAAGGTACAAGTCGCACTGTGGGAGCAATAAGGACGGTGAGAGTAAGCGCACGACATCGTCTCCTCCCAGCGTCATCAGCTGCGCACGACCATGCGCCGCCATCTATCTGTTGTGCCGCTGACACCCCAAGTAGTGACATGCGACGACCTAATGCGTCTTCAGGCGCTAAACGCGACCACACGTCTCTATATTACAATAAACATATTTAGCGCTTAGATAAGCAATTCAGGCAGATACCTGGATCGTTAAACATTCACTCTAATTGCAACTGTTGACGAAGAAGAATATTAAAAAAATACATTTCCTTTGTATTGTATGTATGTATGAGTTAGGTTATGGTCGTAACGCTTTTAATATCGCGATATCATCGCTCAATGAACACATATGTATGTAGCATATACATATATAATATATGTTTTGTCTTTATAGCAGTTATGTATATAAAATAGTAGCCATTAGTAATACTATAACTTCTTAAATAGTGTGCCTAAAGTCGTCTACTGAGCTGAACAACAACTCGTGTATTCTACTAGAAATATTCAGTCAGAGAAAGAAAATACATTTGCTCATATTTTCGTCTGGAATCTAATTATAGTTAATTTTAAACAACTCGACTAATGAGTAACGAAGCTAGATAATTACTAGCTAATATAATTTTATGTTTACCTTGTAGTGCCATTAAAATTGATCTTAACACCGTCCTTGTACCAAGTGAAGGTGATTTCTGACGATCCATATGCCATGCACGTTAGTATGAACTCTGAACCTTCCCATATTTCTGGACGCTGGTTCACTGTCAGAGCCTGTCGGAGGATGATATTCCTTAAGCGCATGTCTATTAGGCGTGTGACGATAAAACTGGGAGGGATCAAAGTATAAAAGCCATCGATATACGGCGGATGCTTGCATGTCACTCATCATTACATAAAGTATTACTTACAATCAATAAATTATTTTTACCATCTCGAAACACTATAATATTATATATTATTGTTTGACAGTTATTTTAATCAAATTGTAACTTACGATATACCCACATAGGTTTAAATAATATGAATCTATCACCTGCTACAGTTGTTGTAGCTTATAAAAGTACACATTTTAGAAAGTCTAAGCCCTTATAAAGCTTCCAAGGCTTTACTTCACGCTGTATGTAAAAACAAACTTCAAAATCAGACATATTGCATTTTTGGATTTTAACCTATCTTGAAATATCAGACATAATTATTAAAAACTAATGTGTCTGGCTACCGGTGTACCGCTGCAACTCAATAGGTTAATGTGCGTAATGGAATTTGTATTACATGGTCTTACATGTAAGTTAAGAGCAGGCTGCATTTCAAAGTGCAAGGTATCAGGCAGTAATCGTAGATTAGACCAAGTGATGCGCGTAGCAACAACTCGCGCAAGTGCAGCCCGCAATGCACCCGCCAACCGACGCGCACTCCAAACGCGTACATGCACTGAACGAGCGCCATTAACTTCTATTGCGCTGTAAAGGAAATAAAGAGAAATAGACATACATACATAGATTAACGCCTGTTTCCCAAACGGGTAGGCAGACACTACGGATTTCCATTTGCTACGATCCTGACACACTTCTCTGGCTTCATTCACTTTTATAACATTCTTCATGCACGCTCGCCGGTTTAAGATACTCAAGAGAAATATAATCATGTAATAATGTTAAATAATCTGAATAGTCAATACTCACCATGACACTTACCTTATATTCAAAATTTCTACCTCATCTTCTAACATTATATTTGCAGATAATAAATAACTTGTTAACTGAAAACGTAATATAGAGTATTTAGTAACATCACTAGATATGATTTAGAATTTCATTTTACCTGTAGAGTTGTTTAAAACTTTTAAATTGAATTAAAAATACTTGCTTGCTTTATTATTTCATGTGATATGTTGACATTAGGTTGGTCTATTACTTGCAGTTTTGTGTCAAACCGCGCTGATGCTGCATACAAATTGAAGTTTTCGTTAGTGTCATTGCAGTTATAAATACTATGTCATTCAAATGTACGTCATACGTTCAAGTACACAATATACTTACTAAAGTCGTCGTCTTTGGGACTACAGTCACAAAGTTTTCCTTTCTTACAGCCCTCTGAACATTCTTCTATTCCACACTCTGAAACAATAATGTGCTTAATAATAACAACGAAATCGAAAACAATACAACAAATATCCCGTCTACTAGCAAGCTTAGCTTTTTTCTTTGCCTTTTTAATTTTATTTTCCTTCTTTGTATGTACTTTTAGTGGTCGTTGAAATTATTGCACACTTACCGGGTTGTGCAAGCTGCGCTTCGCACAAGTCGCCGGTATAGCCGGGTGCGCAGATACAGCTGACGGCGGCGGGACCCATCTGTCTATTGATACAACAGTCACATAAAACTGTCAATGAATATTTGTTTTTCTTAAATTAGCTCATCCTTTAGCTAAAATGGCTACCAAAAAGATGAAATTATTACTGTGTCCGACTACTAAAAAATGTTGAAATTTTAAGTAAATTAATGACTAGCTATAACTAGAAAATCATGCGTGAATTTTCTTCTCGATACTCCTATTTATTATAGTTCCTTTGAATGTGCTTTTTAAATAACATCAAATATAGAGATAGAGAGTATTCCATTGCGGATATATATATATATATATATATTATGTTATATTTCATATTCGTAGTGTCTGGGCAATTATACTAGGTACAAGAGAATGCATGATCGTCTCATTAGTGACCGTGCCTGGTTGAAGACAATGTGTAAACATGCACAATACGATGGGAATAACACTGTGTCATGAACTGCTTACCTGCAGGTGCCGCCGTTTTTACACGTGTTGGAAGTCCTCGGACACAGCGGGCCCACACCGCAATCCACTCCAGAGTAACCCTCGAAGCATGAACAGTAAAACTGTCTGTCATTTACAAAACATAGAGGTGTTAGTTGAATATTTTATTAAACGCACTACGGCCCTATTTTATAAGAGAAAGGTTAATATAAAAAAAATTGTGTCTACAATTTAAAGTCATAAGTGCCATTAAAATATGATGCCTTTACATTATTAAATAATAAATACACATGATTTTGCTATAGTAGTTAAATGTCGAGTTAGTTGAAAATGTATAAATATTTTATCATAATATGTCTTTAAATTAATAAATATAGAATTATAATAATTACTTACTGATAATCCTGTTTAGCATAACAGTGTCCAAGCAATCTGCATTCGATGGCGCTACACGAGGACGGACTTGGTGGGTCAGTAGGACCTCTTACAGCATACGTCATATTAAAGCCAAACATTGACAGCAGACCCAGAGCCCTCAGCTGGGTGCCTTCTAATCT
This sequence comes from Catocala nupta, assembly GCA_963675205.1. Taxonomy (NCBI): domain Eukaryota; kingdom Metazoa; phylum Arthropoda; class Insecta; order Lepidoptera; family Erebidae; genus Catocala; species Catocala nupta. Next base: position 13,954,434 of record OY776087.1, read on the forward strand.
GTTCAGGTTTAGCTCCACAACTAACACTGGACTCTGGACCTAGGATAATAAAAATTCTACCTTTACTAAATGTAGATATTTCGGTTATTTGTTAAGGATCTAGTTGTGGAACAGGGAAATATTTATTTGTAAAGTGCCATTGCTTGTTTTGTACATCTAAGATGCATAACATTTTTAGTATAGTGTTCGCATAGTAGAGGAAAAATAGAAACTAAATTTAAAAAAAACGTTTTATGAATTTACATATTTCCAACTGTTTTTAAATTATTTTTCATTACTACATCGTATATCTGAGAATATACACATTTCTATTTTATTTTATTTTATTGAAAACAATATCTCGTCGATAGCTACTAAACAGAAAAAGGCAATCGGTTGTCAAAAGGAAGCGAAAGAACTACTCAACCGTTTTGCCTATTTATATATAGATTATGTCCTGCCTATAAGTAAATGGAAAACCTTATAAAGGAGTCACGAGCATAATCTAGTCGTATGTGGCAACCATCAAACACTTATTTTAAAAATATGTTTTACTATATGCAACTACGACAAAGAATAAATATTTATGTATTATAATGTTTTATGCAATAGATATCTAATGGGCATTAAAGTGGTCATGTTAGAATATAAACAAAGTGTTTGCATTTTAAGACTTAGCCTACTGCAGAAATCACAACCATAACATAACTTTTTATCCCGTGTTATTTAAGGCACAGCATTCGGCGCAATGGCCGTATATTGTGCCAGAATATCTTCTACTCAACTTCTGGAAACTGTTACGAAGCCCTATTATATATATAACTTGACAGCATAATTAATTCAAATTTTAAATTAATATTTGTTACTAAAAATAATTATATTATGTGGTACATTGTCTTTAGCGGTAGTACGCCTATGTCGTTACGACTGGGCGGAGCCCTATTTTAGGTGTTGAATTAAAATTATAAATAATAGACATAGCGTTCCGGGAGACGGAATTTCCTCCTCTTTGAGGATCTTTTTTCAAAATTCCTCAAATATTAATAGTTTTTGAATTATTAACAAAAAACGAAATGCTATCTTTTTCCATCTTAATTTGTTAATAACATTTGCAATTTTTATGTGCTAATACATACTTTCGATACATTTTTCTAGACGTCATTCCGAGTTAAATGAACCATAGCTCATATTTTTAGGATCTCTATCGAGAATTAACACGTTTTTGAACTTGTTGACTAGCCTACAAAGAGTTCTTTCACATTGATATTATATTTGGGAGCCATAGTTCATAAATATCATTTATTCTGCTTTTCCAGAACCGCATCACTTCTATAATGTATATTACAATATCAGATTCCTATATATTTAATCTGAATTATATTTTAGTATAATTACGTTCACTTCAGTCACAACACTAGGATTCGTAAACTGGGCGAATAAAATCAAAATTATTAATTTATTCTGCTAAAAAGTTTCAGACAGAAGTTTCAACGCCGGCAATTGAGCTCAACTAATTAAGAAACGCTAGCCAATTCATTTAAAGGGAGATAATCGACGTCACTAAAGCTGCCGATGGAAATTACCTCTTTACAAACTAGTGTTTTAGTAGTAGATTCCGAATTCTAGTTATATTAAGAATTTAGGAATAGTGACATTTTTATTTATTTTCATACATAATTATAGCCATCATTACAGAAAATAGTATAGTTATGATAAAAAATTACAACTATATTATATACCTATAGGTTTATGCCATTTATTTATCAAAACAAAATACAATGATTATTTGAAATGTATTGAAAATATGTATAATGCTTCTTATGCTTACAAATAACGTACAATAACTCGTAGATAGATTTCATTTATTAATAGCTTGAAAATTTGCGTTTATTTACATATTGTCATAGGGAATTATCGTTGATCGCATCAATAAGAATATGAACGTAAATAACTTTGAAAACTGTTTATACAACATACAAACGTTTTTCTAAGCTGGAAACCTCAGTACCTATATTAATAAAATATGACGTTAAAAACGGCATGTTTTAAAGTCAGAACTTTAATCTTGAATTCTGTTAACCGTAACCAAAACAAACAGAAAGCGCCACTTTAGCTCACTCTATTTTTTTGCGGTAGCTTTTGGTGGAGCACATGGTGTTGAGATAGAACAAGCGAGTTAGTGGTATGAGATTGTGTGTATGTTGTTGGAACGGCTCCAAGAATGACTGGTGCCATGTAAAGCTATTGTAGTTTAAAGCGCACGTTGAGGCATGATTTTATGAGCATAAGGTAACATACTAAAAGGCAATATTTTTTTAATATTATTAGAGTATTCAATTTTTTTTTTTCGTTACTCGGCAAAATGATTGTAAAGGACCTGATAGAAAGCCCAATTACAGTCCAGAGACAGTGACGACGAGGAGAAGATAGATGTCTTCTAGCTGTCGTCAGTGTCAAACCGGTAAAGAAGTTAGAGATGCTTCTTTCTTATTTAATTATATTCTATCACATACTCACAGCACCATGTAGCCCAAACTAAGCAGAGCTTGTACTATGGGTTCTAGACAATGGGTAAACATATGTACTTTTTTTTTGTAAATACCTACATATTATACATAAAAAATATTTCTGAAGCTATACTATCTGGTTTGCTTTATATGTAGTTTAGCTAGTATTTAGATGTTAACTTGGAATAAAGTGCTTATTTTGGTGCTTTATATAGGTTGTCCCAGAAGATGTGAATCAAATTATAATGGAAGATTCCTTAAGTACTTAAGGACCTTTCAAATGTGCTAAATAAAAAATATGTTGTGTTGGTCAAACGTATAAAATTTTCTTTGGTGCATCAAAAACACACCAAAGTAATGAAGCGATTTTAAATCGACGTCAGGTTTTAAAAAAAGTTGTTTGTTGTTTGACGAATCAATCCTTCACAAATAATAATAGTAAAAAAATTAAAATTAGCCACAAACGAAGCACCTGTAATTAAAAGTCTGGAAATGGCGTACTTTTTTAAAAACTTGTTTTTTTTTTAATAAGCACATTTGAAAGGTCCTTACTTAAGTAATCGCCCGTTACAATTTGATTCACATCTTCTGGGAGCCCTGTCTATAGGAGGAGTCAGTAGATCAGAGTCCCACGCAAATAGTTTTCTCGGAACTGGAATAAGAAATGTAACGTTTTTGTACGCTCTAAACGAAGATAAAACGGATTTTGCTGAAGTGGAGAGATTCACACATATCGAAACAGTAGGTGAATAATGCATAGTGCATTGTGTGCTCCAACGGCGGATAAACTTGAGAATGCTGCCTCCCAAATAGACTGTGCTGACTCTGTTTGAGGTTCATGTAGATTTTGTGAAGTCTTGCGACTTCTAACCATAATTAAGCCTTCAGTACCTATACAGACTTTAGACGTAATTTTGTAACAGACATTTAGGAACGATAATTTTGATGTTGACATTTTAATCGTATTTTACGCACACAATAGCATTATGAATATACATGTACTTAAACTAAAGAATAACACAAAAGTAATGATATTTACATAATATATAGCATATAATTGAAATAAAATATAAATATATATATATATATATATATATTTATAGGTATATAAACGCCTACATACATACATACGTACGTAACATATTACTGATAAGATTGAACAGATAAACTGTCAAGGAAGAGAGCATACACTTTTAACTTGAAAGTGCAACGGTTTGTGGACATCCTAACTTCACGAGGGAGCGCATTCCAAAGTAAAACTCCTAATATTTATTCATACGTGTGAATATGTTTGGAAGTTTGCTACTCAATTACACGTAACATTTTTAACAAAATCAAATAAAACATGGCTAACAGATAAATCCTGTCTTGGATAAGCACATAGTATACATTATATCTCGACATGTTTTCTTATATGTTTTTTATTTTGTAGCAGGTATAGCTTAGTAGAAGACCTCTGGATAGCCACACAGACGTCTCGGATTCCATTGTTTAGACACGCATCTCCGACTTCTCGAAGCTATATACAACGTGTCCCAAAATTCAACGATAAGTGAGCCAACTGCTTCTTTACCTACCCTAATGTTATTAAACAATGAACATCTATCTATCTCCCTCTAACGCATAATCTATCTCTACCTATCTCTCTCTCTAACTTATTTAATGAACTACGGACATATCTCATTCAAATTCTAAGAACTAGAAAAAAAAAATCTTTTGAGTACATAGTAAAAGTGATTACTATCAACACTAACAATTTGCGAAATATGGTTGTTGTTCAGAAAATGTACCTATGCCTATTTTTGTGGCTATTAGCCTAAAATATTGTACCATTTTGAAATTGTAGTTAGTTGCGCCAATTTTTAAAAATATTTGCCATTGTAGTGTCAATACTTTTTTTTTCACCACGATGAGTGAAAGTGAACTGAAAATCAAAATCTTACATCATTTAAGAAAACAACATCATTTTGGTTGATTTTTGTGTAAAGGCATTCTGGAATTTTTTATGATTGTAATGGATGGTAGTGCTACTTATGTTGCCAATACAAAAAAAACACAGAAGTATTTGTGAAATTGTAGCAATGGTACTTAAAATATTATAAAAGATGTCCATTTTTCAAGAACTTCGCTTTTTCCCGTAATTAAAAATAAATTCAATATAGTTTTTTTTTATTTCGAGTTGTCGTAAGTACCTTTTGGTACCCGCTTATCGTTGAATTTTGCCTGAAACCTGCATGTTTGAGAGTTCTTCATAATGTTCTAGAAAATGTGTGTAGTTTGTCAATCGCACTGGGCCAGCGTGATGAACTTCATACAACCTTATCTTTCTCAAACAGTGAACAGGCCCATGGCCAGCAGTGGGGTAGTTTATATATATTATTATACGCTTTCAGAAGATCGAAGTCGCGGACATAAACTAATATCTCATAATACCATTTACCCATTGTTTACCGTTACTCGTAGCTTTGAATAAAGAAAGGTTTTCTGAAGGCATTATGTTACGTAATCCAGTAGTTGGAAAGCTCTTCGTTAAGATGCATTAAGGAACAAATGGTCTATCTAAGTACACAGATTTACATTTGATGGATGTATCTTTCATCTAAATACTACGTATGGTACAACTGGTTATATTATTTGACGATGTGTTTATTATCTTATGAGTTTATGGCTTAACTAGCCAAAAATATGTCAAAAAAAGATTAATGAAATTTAATTAAGTGTCTTAATAGACTTTGCATGGTTATATAATATAAGAAAATAAGGTGGTATTTATTGGCTAACTAGCTTTTGGAATTCAGGCGTGTAACCATAACAAACAAACAGACTCACATTCGCATTTATAATATTAGTTAGGATATGTAAAGAGTAGTACTGAAGAAATAAGAGAGCTTTAATTTGTAGTGTATAATATTTTTTTTATATTGCAGGTATACATCGTGTAAGCAGCGATAGCTCAGTGGGGAGACCAACAGACTGCAATGCAGAGGGTCTCGGGTTCGAACCCACGTCGCGCACCTCTGACTTTCGGAAGCTATATGACTTTTCGAAATTATGTGCGTATTGATTGACAATTATCACCTGCTCCGTGCCTCGAAGAGCACGTTAAGCCGTCGTTCCCGGCTGCCATCTATGAACATCTATGGCAGTCGTTATTGGGTAGTCAGTGCCCTATAATATCCTGACACTGGTCTAGCCTTAGGGTGTCTTTAGCCGGTTAGACTAGCAAAGCCGACCCCATATATACACCTTTATTAGGAGTGGGTTCATGACAGTAGCCAGGATTCATACAATCTTGTTCACAAGTCAAAAGCATGTACGGCTTGCATCCATTAAAGCGGCATATTTTTTTTAAATGGAAGAATGACACCGTTCCTACCATTTAAAAAAAATATTATCTCTAACTTTTTATTTTTTCTTTTAACCATATCAGTCGAGGCGGTACATCGGCGGCCAGACACGATAGATTTTGAATTTTGTGTGGTATTCTAAGACTTTAAGGATAAAAAAAAAGACAAGCTGCCTACACTAGGAATAATTTCTTTATCGCGAGAGACTTCACAGACATTCCCAGACTCGGAACAGACAAACTAAGAAACTACGATATTTAAAATGAACCAACATTTAACCAAAAGTTTATTTAACAAGTACCCTGAAATACCAAATGCATAGAACCTTATCTAATTTTCATTTAAAACAGTACAATACTTAATTTAACAGTGAATTCAGTGAGCTAACTCTTCAATTACGTATTGCCTTTGAATTTCCATTTGAGCATTTGCAAATGGATTGAATCCAGAATCTATTTCATTTTCAAGGCACCGCCGTCGGCCGCTCTCTGCGGGTTGATCGTTGTCAAGTGCACTTGTTTGCACAGATTCAAATGAGTTGTCACAAAGCAACCCATGCGTCGGTTAATACGAAATTTGATCCAGCTATTGCTTAGTTTATGTCATTGATCAGTAGGCTTGGAAATCAGGGTGTAGTTACGTTTGTATCAATTTTATATATGTATGTATGGTTTGGAGTTATAGAAACGGTAAAAATGGTATAAAAATAATAACTGAAATGAAAATATTGAACGCTCTATAACTTGATTTATAATAATTTTTCAATAAATTGGTTTATAATAAATACAATTTTGATACCTAACATTTCTGGGCAGAAGTTCAGGATTCATCCAGATTGCTACTAAGGATTCCGTGCGCAACAGACAAAGCATTATGTTACTTTGCCCGACCCGGAAATCAAATTCGAGACCTCATTAAAGTAGTACGATTTCGAAATGTTTCTATCTCAGAGGAAATTTTTAAAATTGCTATTTTTTATTTTTAATATAAAATCATGTTTTATTTGGAATCAAGATTACTGATTATGAATATTGCATTGCGTAGATGTTCATAACTAGCGTAAAGTTACGTAACAACTCGTGGCATATCACTTCGTAGCCTAAGATTATTGCAATTTCCACTAAGTGCTTTTGTTATGACAAAATATTAAGCACACAAAAATTATAATAAATTAATTTTAACTCATTTCTAGCCATGATATGATGCGAAACATAATGTCTTAGTCACAATATTAATTTAATAATATTAATTAGCACGTCATAGCTTTACATCGTACGTCGTGATAAGATGGTTAATCACCGTATTTGAAGCAGCTAATATGGGTAAACTGATGCCTAACTTAGTTTAGCATAATATGTAGATTTAGTAGCTGCACCCATTGTCTGTATTGTGCTATTGCACTGCGCTTCAAATACTAAGCTTTATCAGCTTAACGTAATGTTGACAGGCTTAGCAATGTGTTAAATGGCAGTTTAATTCACTTTCCGTTTATACAGAAGTATTTTTGAGGAACTGACCGCACATATTATCTGGTTTAAATGATCGCCCTGACACTGCCGCTACGCCAAGTGCTGGTAAAACCGAATCCCAAACAGGACAATTATTATAGCTTGCGTGATCCTAAAACGGCAATAAACGTTCAAAAAAGGAACATGAAGAATCATGTTCTTTTTTAAAGTCTATAAGGTCCATTGCGATACAAAAATGCCAAGCATCTTTAAAAGTTTAATAAGTAACAAATTTTATACTTCACTTAGAAATGCAGAAGACTCATTTCCACAAAAACTTAGTATATCTAGCATAAGTATTCTATAACTAGTATAAAAATAACAATATCAGCCCTGTATTAAACTGTCCCCATGTGGGCACGGGTCTCTTCGCAGTGTGAGAATGGTTATACATAACTATTAGAATACACATTTATTCGAAAATCAATCATGCGCCAATAATTTAAATTGTTTTATGATCGACTATTTTGCTGTAACTATAAAAGTAAGTTGTGTGGTATGTTTATTGATTGATCGGTAAAATTTGCCAATTTACCCCGGGCTAGTGTGGTGGGCTATAGCATAACCTTTCTCAAACCGAAAAGAGGTGCGTGGCCGGCGTTGGAGTCAGTTTATAAAAATGCCTGATATATGTATGTAGGTACATAAATAGCTTATTATAAAATGTTATTCTAGCTAAACTACAGCTCATTGCTAAGATGACACACACATTTCACTTTGAACTAACTATACTCCAGTCCAACAATAAGTTTCTTTACTTTTTCAAGTCACAATTATTTATTTATTTGCTTGTTACCCTCGTCATGGCTATCCCTCGGCGGTGACCTGACTTATGAGCGAGAGCGCTTCGGGACACGTTATTGTACACTATTTTTATAAATAAAGACGTAAAAAGGAGAATACAAACAGGCTTCTGTTTGTTGAGCTACTTACAGTAAGTATCTGCAAACAAAATATCAGCAAGTCTTGCATTAATAATTACATCATAATAATTACGTGTGGAAGTTCGTAAATATGGTTGGATGTTTGTAATTAGGTAAGTTGCGTGTAGAATGTTGAATAATAATAATATCAGCCTTGTATAAGCTGTCCTACTGCTGGACACAGGCCTCTTCTCAGTGCGAGAAGGGTTAGGCCATAGTCCACCAGGCTGGATCATTGCGGATCGGCAGACTTCACATATCTCCGAGAACATTATAAAGAACTCACAGACATGCAGGTTTATAAGGAATTGGATAGAACTAGCATACAGATAGATCATCTTCCTATTGGACACATTGGAAACTTAACCCAAATGTTAGTGTTCTAATAACCTATAAATATTATGGACGTAAATGTTTGCGAATATAGCCCTTCACATCCACAAAATGCCCAAAGCCTCGATGGCGTAGTGGTTAGTGTAACCGACTGCCACGTCTGAGGTCGCGGGTTCGATTCCCGCACAAGTCAAACATTTGTGTGCATGAACATGGATGTTTGTCTTGGTCTGGGTGTTTCTATGTATAATAAGTATGTATTTACAAAAAAAAAGAAGTATATATGTACATATGTTTATCCATTGTCTAGTACCCATAGTACAAGCTCTGCTTATGTGTTGTGAGTATGTGGTAGAATATTATTATATTATTATTATTGTGCCTAATTACTAGTGACCTTGTCACTATGCGACAGTTACAGTGGTATTCAATTTTTAAACGGGACTAAAATTTGTGCTTTCCACTATTAGTTGATCCAAGCCAGCTATGTATATGCATTGCTACAATAAAAATAAAATATTATAATAATATGATAGTTACAAGCATTGAAGTTTTGAGACACTTTACGAAACGAAGAGAATGCGTACATCAGGACAAGGTTAGAGCATAGCATGACCGACTGCACAGATAGCGTAGTGATTTAAGTGGTGGTCTCGCCACTGCTACTATACCGAGTGTCGTGGGTTCGAATCCAACACGAGACAAAACTTTGTGTGATCCAGATATAGTTGTCCCGAATCTATGTAGGTGTTATTTGTGTCCGTTGTTTGAATGTTATTAAAGTTCCCCGTAACACAGGAATAGTAACTAGTGCGGGGTTACAAGGTACGAGCATATTACGTCAGTTACAAATGTATGATGCAATGTAACGCTTTGAACGTATTTACTTGGAGTGTATATTTCATAGTCCACATGTTACTGGCCTTGCTATTTTATAATAAAAGTACTTTTGCTCTGTAGCCAAAGCGAGACAGCTTACTTGGGTACTATACTGTTATCGGAAAAGCTTATTCACGATGGACACACGACTGCACAGTATTATGAGCGCTTATCTTTTGCTCACCTGCTTTATTATGGACCGCCCTGGGTAAGTGATGAGAACGTTTAAATGTTTTTGCATAGATATGAATGACAAGTGACCCTTTCTCGAAAATATGGGGCTCTGGACAATATATCATTTAAAACATTTTTAACACACAGGTTGTTGGAGTATGAGATGATATATTGTAAATGTGTGTATGATTAACATTGTGTTTATTAGACTGTCGCATTGGTCCTGTCGCATTAGTTTAAGGTTATGTTTGAGATCGGGGATCGATTACCATGTTAGGCAAAATGTTAAGCGTAATGTATGTTATTGTTTAAGTCTAAAAATTTGTCTGATAGACGGTAATATGCTTACGTTTATTTCGAGGAATCTAAATCATAATTAGATTAATGGAAGCGTGTGTAATATCAAAGACGTATCTGCTCCTACTTTGGTTATATAATATAAACATAAGTATTATATGCATACTTATTGTGTATCCAATCCCCCTGATTAATTTTTAGCTGGATACAGAGTACTATTATCCTGACATTATTACTTATATTATAAAGCGTATGTGAGTCTGTATGTTTATTTGTATATTACTCTTTTACGCCTTAAGTACTCATCCGATCATCAAGAAATTTTGCATGTACATTGTGAGGCGAACAAAACAGGACAAAGGGTTTCATCCATTTACACGAGCAAAGTCGCGGGCAAAATCTAGTTATTATAGTTTCCACCTCAAACTTGTATACTATAGTGCAGCATAACATGGTACACAGAATAACTAAACTACTAAACTTACAAAACTTATATATGTACATACCATACATGCTTATTAATTAGAATAATAATAACGAAATCAACTCATACTAATATTACATTCAAACACAAATCATATAGATGACACACAAGAAATAGAAATAATATAGAACTACCTCGGATAAGAACATTGTATTGTTAAAAAAAATTACAGTATGAGGGAGCTCAGTTATATATTAAGTTACCTAAAAAAGGTAAAAAATCTTTATCTATTAATCGTTTTAAAACTAGATTAAAGATATACTTATTAAACTAACTTAACTTGAACCAAAACTCGACTAATCGAATATAAAATGTTAATATGTACTTGTAATGTTATAATTGTTAAAATGTTCTCATATTTTAAGTGAACTATGTATTGTTCTTTTGAGAAATAAACTCATCGCAATAATATGTCCATTCTTTGTTAAATGACTGCAGTTTTATAAGAAATTCCACTGTTAGTCTAATAAGTTGACATAAAAGCTTTATTGGTCTCTGTTCCAAGATAAAAATAATTGAGTCGTTGTTTCTATTCACCGGGAATTCCTGTATTAAGTTTACGCTACGTGGTCTGTTGTGAAAGGGAACATCGCAGTATTGTGTCATAGGTATACTGTGTATTTTAAATGTAGGTAAGTTATTGTATTAGATTCTATATCCAAGATGTTTTTAAAACGATGGTAACAATATTACTATAGACTAGATTTTGCTCGCGGTTTCGCTCGCGTTAATGTAAATTTTGTCAATAAATTTATTTTCCTCGGATACAGTACGTTTTCTTAATAAAAGGTACCACATGTCCTTTTCTGTAATTATGACAACGCGTGCGCAAAATTTAATGATGATCGGTTGAGTAACTAAGTCATGATAGCGTAACAAATTAAGGAACAAACTCACATTCACATTTATAATATTAGTTAAAATTACAGATAAACATGTCTGTTGTTACTATTATGCACATTACACATTTAAAACTGCCGAGCCGTTATTTACATAGTATATAATACAAATATAATTTATTATATACCAAAATTTTCGGTTAATTTAAAATGTATAATATAATAGGTCGTTCGGTTATTGTAACTTTTATATACATAAGTATTACCTTGTGTCCTAAATGAATAAAGTTATTTCGATTTAGATTTGAACAGAATCGCTTACAGAAATCACAAATAAAATACCTTAGCCTAAAATATGACGACAACGTAATATACTCTACTCTATCCCAGCTCTTCATAATAATCTATACTAATATTATAAAGCTGAAGAGTTTGTTTGTTTGTTTGAACGCGCTAATCTCAAGAGCTACTGGTTCGAACTGAAAAAATATTTTAGCGTTTGATAGCCCATTTACCGAAGAAGGCTATAGGTTATATAACATCACGCTACGACCAATCGGAGCGGAGCAGCAATGAAAAATATTGCAAAAGCGAGGTAAATTCTCTTATCTTATATGAAGCAGACGAAGTTGCGCGGGTTAGCTATTGACTGATAAGAGGGTCTGTGAGATATGATAAGTATAATAATATCAGCCCTGTATTAAACTGTCCCACTGCTGGGCACGGGTCTCTTCTCAGTGTGAGAAGGGTAAGGCCATAGTCCCCCACGCTGGTGTATTGCAGGTTGATAGACTTCACATATCTTCGAGAACATTATGGAGAACTCTTAGACATGCAGGTTTCCTCACGATGTGTTTCCTTTACCGTTAAAGCGAGCGATAATTAACTATTTAATACGCACATAACTTTGAAATGTTTGAGAGGTTTCTTTGTTAACTAGGCATTCTTTATTTTCTTTGTTTTATATATTTACAGTGTATAACTATACGGTATGGTTATATTTTAAGCCCGTATAGACTTAGGTGAAATACTTAGAATTTTATTAGAACTACAGTTTTAATTAAAAATTTATTTTCTTTTTTAAAGTCGGCTTACGCTCTAGATGATAGTTTATAAAGTTATTTTTAAACAAATAGATGAACTGATTTTAATTAACTATGGGTTTACTTTTAAATTTTATCCATCAAGACACTGTCGTCATAAGGAAGAAGGAAGTATAATTGTTTTTTGTTTAATTTATTATTTATTTGGAATTAATAAAAAAAGATGCATCTACGTCTTTTTTTTCTTATGACGGCAGTATAACAAATAAGGAGCTTTTTACTGAAATTTAAATATAAATAAATGTGTTTAGAATTATGCAATTACCTTCATGAAGAAAACATATTTGGGATCAAAAAATACTAGTGATAAATAGCATAATGGATCATTATCGTATTAATCACCAATATTTTACTTTCCTTAAACAAAAGAACACCTTTTTCTAACAAGCTGTATATCATCGAATCTTATTACAGCACATGGCCCATTATCAATTAGCAAGTACCAAGTTAGGCTAGAAACTATAACGAGCAATGTGGAGCGAGTGTGTCGTAAAGATAGGTTTGTCGCTGAGTTATGAATATTGTGCGGATGCGTCGTACGATTACTCGTTTGGTCGTCATCTGTACAATCTCGTGTATAGGTAAGTTACCGAGTGAGTATAATCGAGTGACAATCAAGCACGTAGAGTTCTGACCAGCAATGTAAATAGTCAACGAGCAACTAGTAATATGTCGGATATTTACTATTTGTGAACGAAAATTAAACGTTATGACTGCAAATAACATCGGATTATTTTTTCAAAGACATGTATCACACACCTGTCAGTTTAGACTGATGGTTAGCCATGACTCAAACCAAATAAGCATATCGTAAAACAATCATTATTCATTCACCTCACTCAAACCAATACATCTTCAGCATTAATTCGTCTTGACATTTGCTATACATAATAAACTTTCATAATTAAATTTGCGTTACTTCAAATAAATGTGTCTGTAAGCAAATAGAAGATTCTATGTAGATACATAGAATCTTCTATTCGCTTACACCTCAGTGCGCAGTAAGAGAAGTGTCTAACGTGGGTCACAAATATAGTAATAGCTGGTTCGGAGGGTTTAGAGAGACGTTGAATAAAAACCGAATTACAGCGACACGCTCCAAAATATACAAATAACTGCAATTTATTCATTGTGTATATACTCACGCGTGGCCCATTACCGATTGTTTACTAATTTGTTTTAACAGCCATAGAATATAATAGAACATCCTCGAAAGGGTAGGCAGAGACATAATGAACATCCATTTTACTCACTATATCGTTTGTTATATTTTTAGGTCCGAATAATATGGAAGAAAATTCCTAAAATATTTAACCTAACCGTTTGCTGTATACCAAAAACATAACCAGACTGTAAGCTACAATGTAGTTTTCCTCAATAAAACAAAATGTTCGTGGCTCTTGCCATTGGCTCCAGACTAATTTGCCTGTAAATAATTATTTACTATTGATTTCTTTTCTAGGTCAGATATTATTGCCGACAAGTTCAATATAGATGCTCGTCAACTAGACATGATCCCTAAGTAGCGACAAAATTAATGCATTGTTTCGGAAATGTAGAGATAATACATTATGCAACAAACACACGATGTATGAGTAAATATACCACGAGCATACATTTTTATAGACCATAGTTTGAATGAAAATACCGACGAAAGTGGTTAGCGTAATGAAAAATTCTCGAAATTTCCACAGTATGTGGAAGGGGCAGAATAAAATTATTGCGCCGTATTTCTTTGTGGTCTCGTCCGATATTTTTACTTTTCCCCTCGTCTGTCCTCTTTTTATTGAAAATGGCGAGTGCTATGTACAAACCTCAATTACATAGTGCAATAACTAAGCTTTCCTTTAACTATTGTATGATTGTGATGTGTCACACACAAGCACTGCTCCGAGTGTTATTTCTCTGTGTTTCTCATGAATGAATGGGCAAAGTTTTACGAAACTAGTTTGTGTCTAGTATAAATAATTAATTTACCAACTTTGTTTCTAGCTTATTATTAAACTGTAAAGAAGTCAAACAATTGCTTCAACTGATACCTTAGCCTTTGATCCGATTACGTTAATTCCTAACTAATATTATAAATGCGAATGAGAATTTGTTTGTTTGTTATGCCTTCACGTCTTAACTACTTAGCCGATCATCATACAATTTTGTATGCAAGTTGTCAGAGCTTTTTATCTAGAAAAAGTAATGATCCTCAGAGATAAAGAAATTTATTGGAAAAATATAAATAAACGCGAGCAAAGCTGTGGACAAAATCTAATTATGTATATTTTAATGTGCAGCAACATGCGACGCAAATGCGCAAATTGTTTGCATTCATTGGATCCTGGTATGAACGCTGTAATAATTTACTTATTTTTATGTAAGCGCTTTTTCCATAAAGAGTATATGAGTCTCTGTGGAGATAAAAACAAAAGCTTGGGTTTGGTTACTAACACAAAAGCCTTGAACAAAAAAGGTATATTTTGGGTCTACTATATTATTGCTGTCATTGTTAAGAATAAATAAAAACGTGAGGTTGAATCGTAAACGTATCATTGCTTGAAATCGGGCCCGATTGTAAATGTTTAACAAACCCATAGCTACTGCATCACAACTAAGCGCTACAAAAGTCGCTGTTTGTATCTACTCGAAGACAAAGACAATTTTTATTTTAAATTCGTCTTATAAATAATCTCTTCTTGGATACTTCAGTTAACTTAGATATATATTGATAGTAAAGAAATAAAATAATAGAAAATAGAAAGCTAACCACTTTATATGGTATCCATATGAAGTGCTAAGGTTTGTATATCTTATATGAAGGACAAAACCAAAACGTACTTGTAACCATTTCATCCTGGTGATATTTTCCTCAGTCACAGTGAGAGCTCTTCTCTCCTCCAGCTTGTATGTCTCATCATAGTACGTATACTCAGTAAACGTTAACCCGCTGGTAGTAAACTGCTGCGTAAAGTATACCGATATAGTTCCATTCACTATGTCATGTTCTATTATCCATTTGCACTTGATGGGAACTGGGAAAGGGTTAGGGAAGTTTGGAGTCTGTATGATCCCAACGGGGCCTTTGACGCGACCTCCGCAGGCTTGTGATCGCTGGTACTCTCTGTCGTCATCCTGCGCAATCACTTCTGCTGCGATACTTATTAGTGTAATGCTGACCAGACCGTGCATTATCCTGTAACAAGAAAAATTTCATATTTAAACACTAGTAATTTTTTTAAATTATTTTTTGGTACTACAAATGTCATTAATGTAAACATTTTTGAAGACGTTTGGAAGATTGTAACTTGATTACGCGTAAAACGTTGGAAGGATTTTAATGAAACTTTGCACACAGAAAAAATATGCATTCCCGTGGGATTTACACAGACAGCGCGGCGGGCAAAAACTAATACTTTATAATTTGCATTGAACACTTTTTAAGACATGATAGCGGCTCGAGTAGTTTTAATTTGATTCTAGGAGAGATAGACTGAATAATATTCTTTCACAAGGATAGTACCTAATAATGTCCTCCAGACCGATTTTCGGTCACGGCGGCCAATCTTAACGGAGACTGGCCATCTGCGCAGGAGATATTATAGTGCACAAGTATGTGCGCAAACACAAGTGCACTCTCTGTTCCCTTACCCTCATGATCCGATGGGACGGATAATCCGACACGACCGGAGAGAGATCAGGCGCAGGACCAACGGCTTTACGTGCTTTCCGAGGCACGGGAGTACCTAATATTAATTCATTATTCAAAGCATTAAAAGCCTGTTACTTAGATACAAAGTACTTTTTCAGGTTGAATTAAAATATGACGGTTGAATAAGGAGTGAATAGCTTTTACAAAGTCATAATGTAGCCACTCAGTAACTGTTGTTGAATAGGGTGCCAAGAATTCTCAGCCGCTGCATGGAATCTGAAAAGTATGGTATATGGTAGACAGTAATAGGTTCACTCCATAATACGTAGGACCTTAAAATATAGCTATCAAAATGTGGGAAACTCTTCCTTGGTGATGAGACAATATATATTCTTTTTTTTTTTTTTTTTATATATATTCTATCACATACACACAACACCATCTAGCCCAAACTAAGCAGAGCTTGTACTATGGCTACTAGACAATGGATAAACATACATATATACTTTTTTTTTTGTAAATACATTCCTACATATTATACATAGAAACACCCAGACCAAGACAAACATCCATATTCATGCACACAAATGTTTGACTTGTGCGGGAATCGAACCCGCGACCTCAGGCGTGGCAGTCGGTTACACTAACCACTACGCCATCGAGTTAAAGTCAATAAGTTTAGATCTTTTTATTACAGAAGATAAAGCCCTTTATATGTATAAAGCAGTCACCATTTTGTAGGTAAGTACACACATTGTAAAGTATTAATTACCTTTACAGATTACACCTTGAGTAGAATGGGTCGCGTCAACACGACGGTCCATCTGTCTGCAGGTAAGCCGGCCTCAAGGGGATACTAATAGCGGCTGATGCTAATAGCGATGAGGTCCATTGCCTGAGTGCGATTTACGATAGAGGACTCTCTAGGGTACAAATTACTAGGTTGTGAACGACCATTCAGGTCAATGACCGAACTTGACCTTCAACTAAATAAATTATATCTTATAACGCCGTATCACAAAATTGTGTGTATGGTATCTGACGCTTGTATTATTATATACATTGAGCCAAGTCAGGTTCCTTAAAAGCATATACGGATCGTAGTATCGTGGAAACCTATAATCTCTCTTTATTCCTATTCTTCTTTCATTAATTTTTATTATATTCATTCAACAGCATGTCTTCTAAATGTATTATTGCCGTAAAACTCCAACTTAAGGCTAAAATCTATAGTAACGTTTAAAAGTACCTTAACTATTTCTTTAGGTTCAAATATTTTCGTAAATGCTTATAATAGTTAAACAAACATAAATTTATCTTTATTTTCTAACAGCGTCTTAAAAGATGATATTTTGATATTGAAGCGGCATTTACTTGACTGACTGACTATAAACCATATCAGACAAAAAGTAAACAATGAATCGTTCTCGCAAATCGTGAATCACAGTAAAGTATTAATTTTTGTCATGAAAATTGTTACGTATTTTCAAGATGTGGGGATTTGAGCAAAATAATCTTAATAAATATATATTGGCGAATTTTTGGGTATGGAAAATTTTTTGCTGAAATTTTATATTGGTTAAAATGTTCGCTGATGATTGGATGATACCAATATCCAACGCCAACGATAGGAACGCCAGGCACCACAGGCTTACCTAGTGTGGGGTTGCCAGATATCTACTAAATGTAATTATAGTTCTTGTTAATAAAAAATATTCTATTCTATATTCTATTTTACCCGGTGGTAATATAGGACATGGTCTGTCTATGAGCTGAATATCATCCAAATCCGGTTAATGGTATTTCGTTCACATTCACGCACAGAGAACACAAACCAAATTGTCTCCATTAAGTGGTTTCTATTAATACTGCGGAATTTCTCAAAGACCCCGCAATGCGAAGCTACAAGCACACTGAGCGTCGTAACGTCATAGTAAGTTATAACCGCTTACCCGCGCCCTTGCGCTTTGTCGCCTCACGTACTGGACATTGTGGCTTTTGTCAACTAATCTAAAACTAAAAAATTGAAATCCCTTTATGAAAGATTTCTACTAAAAGGATTCTTAATTTTTCACAGTTGGTGACCGTTTATAAAATACGCAGGTGAAATGCGCCTTTACCATGTCTTTAGATTGCAACTTAATGGTCCTAATTATAAAGATAACAAATTTATGAATATTGATAGACAGTTCTACAATTATTTGATAGACTGTATATTTAAAGTAATCCAAGACCAAGAAATCATTTTTTTACGAAAGCAAACAAATAACAAAAATAATCTGTATATATAAATAAGCATAAACATAACAGTTCGGTGCCATTTACGCATCTTCATGTCAACAGATTTTTTATTTTGTTACTATTGACGAGTTTTTGTGTTTAAAAAAAGGATATAGTTTGTTGTTTCATGTTGGAGTAATGTAAATTCAAATGTTTTCTTAAAATTTTCAATAATTGCATCAGCCTCCAATCCGGCTCAACAGCCCATTCAAGATGGTTAAAATGCCAAAAAATAATTAGGAATATAAATCGCACATATATAAACATATATGTACAAGACAGCTACTAAATACGCAGTACACTAGTACAGTACAGCAGCTAATAAATAAAAATAAAATAATATAAATAAATACACTGTTCGATCCATTTGTGAGTATAAATAGTTAAAAAAAGATGTTTGCGTATAACAATAACGTGTATAACCTAAAGGTTACCGTTAAGGTAATACCGCTGACAAATATCATAATGATCTCAGGTTCTATTAAAAAAAATTGTTGAGACGTATATTACATTTTAAATTGAAACTTACACTACCGGTCGATAAAAACTGGGTCAAAACCCTTTCAGAGATTTAACTTTGCACAAATCTCTGAATGGATTTTGATTGAAGCAAATAGCAAAATCTCTGTCTTAGAAACCCTTAATTACTTGATCCGAATAAGGTTAAAGGTACCTTTACTACACAGACTCAATTACTCTAGCAATTTAATTATTTTGAACGTCGTAGAAAAATAAAAGATTTCTAGCAATTATAAATATCCCAATATGTATTTGCTTATTTATATAAAGTACTAAATATTTCATATAGATATAAAAAAAAATATATTTATCTAATGCTCTTTTGTTTAATCAACATAAATTGGGTAGTTTTTAAATGCCTGTACTGTTAAGAGTCAATAGCGATTTTTCTGCAAAGTACTACGTCAACTTTTGCTGGTTCTTCTCTATAATCTTGCTAACGTAGGTTTATAATACAGTTTTTTTTTGTATTACTCACAAGAATCAGTAGAAGTTTTTCGTATTATCTTTATACCGTAATGATGGCTATACCGTACATTTCATGTTTATTTTTACTTACAAAGTACTATATAATACAGTGTATTTAACACTAAGAGTTGTTTGAAACTCTATTTTGATCAGATTTTATTCAAGAATTGTCTTTATTTTCGAATAGCAGGCCTGCCTAATTTATAGCACAACATTTGGGCAAGAAAACACAAAAAACATCGCTGTAGTTCTTCGTTTTACCAACGAATTTTACATCAGAACAAATAATGCGATATACTGAATTATTTATCAAAATGTCTATCGATAACAAAGGTTTTCGTTAGAACTAGGTTTTCTATAGAGCCCCAATAAATATTAGCGCCAACGATTATTCGAATAAAAATATTGTCAACGTAAATAATAAAATTTTCGGTTTTTTTTCGTTGATTGATTAGATTATAAACTAATTATAGTGATCAAACAAACAAAGTAAATAAATGCAGTTGTCTGTAATGTGACCAAAACATAATATTATTAACAACTAAAATAAAACGCAGCATCGACAACCTGTATGACCTGAACTTAAATCAAATTAAATAACATTTCGACTTTTGCCAAAACAATTTTTCTTACTTTGTAAGAATTTTACGAAGTAGTTTGAACTAGTAAACGTATGTCGACGTGAATAGGACCATTTAAAACTAAGAACTGAATAAGAAAGTTATACACTTACAGTCAAAAGACATTCTTTTACTTTTTCCATTATAGTAGCGACTTACACTTTATTAAAGGGAAAAACGAATAAAAGCCATTTAAGGCTTTTATTCAGCCAGATAGGCTTAATTTGGTACTCAACAAAATTCGACCGTCTGAAACATTTTGGAAGTTTTTTCATTTGCTTTTGTGTGCATTGCTAGTGTGGGTTCATATCAGTAGTGTAAATGTTATTAATAACAGCTGTAGTCTTATATCGAGATAAAAATGAATTTATGAAAAATATTTTTATTTTGTATAATTAGGACTCTCGAATTTAGATGCAGAAAAATACATTACAAGAACAATTATATAGATAATTACCTAATTTTTATTCATAATCATATATACATAGCTGCTCCACAAAACTATACCGGTTTTATCGAGAAGTTTACAAAAACGTATTTATATTGAATACTTACATTTTAATGTCCATTGTATACTTTCATCTTAATACGACGTTTGATCACATATTACATACACCTCACTTCATTCGTATCACGCAAAGCACTCGAGCTCGGTTCGTACACTCGCGTTTACGGGAGCGACTGACACAGTACAGAGGTCTGCTTGCTACGACAGATGCCGCGCTACTGAACGGAACTTCGTTGATAAGTGTTGGCGCTAAAGCTACAGCCAGGATTGCGCTCCCCTTTGCGTAATGTCACTCAGTGCCCGCAATGCCACGGTTTCACTATCGTGGTGTTCACCTACGCAATGTTTCCAATATAATTACAAAAAAATTAGTATAAAGACTTTGGGTTCCATATACCTACAAAACATTACACGGATGAAAAAATATCATTGTTGTATAACTATTTATAATCCTTAGAGCGTATACCGGTTGTACATTAAACTAGTCATAGTACTCTATCTACAAAAGTGAAAATCTTTTTAATGAAGATGATATTACATTTTCTCGATGATATCGCTGCAATATGATCCAATCTCTATAAATATCTTGTTGGAAGGGATGGATCAAAACTTAATCGAGTTTAATTTTCTGAACGGATCTTCGTTCTCAAATTATGATCTTCCACACATTTTCGAGAAGTAAATGAACGACATGATTGATATAATTTAAAACCACTTTAAAGTGTTCTTATTTAAACATATTGGTTTGAGGCAGTTTCAAATATTGCATCGGGAAACAGTTCTGAAAGGAACGGTCCGTTCAGAGCTGTTATCTTCTTAGAAATATTAGGAGGTTGGCCAGGTTGAATAATCGAATATCGCTTTCATTTTGGCGTAGAAATTAGTTCTTCTTCACATAATCCAATAAACAATCAATATCAAAAATTTATTTTCCATTATTTACATGAACAAAAGGTACCTATACTATAAATATAAAAAAATCATTCAAATAGTCATCAGAGTGCCGAATAATTTCATTTCCTTTAAAAATTCAAATTATTGCATTTTTATCTGTCTTTAATATCCCGTCGCTTTTGCAATATCTCCATCAAGATTTTGCTCTATATGCAAAATTTTATTTAATCAATGTATACTCACGTGGACCGTGGGGCTCGAATGCCGATGTAGCCGTTATAGAGACATACATACATTTCAATTCTATTGACTTCTAGTTGGTATTCTAATGAATAATGTGAACATAACTGAAGGCGGAGATGCATGCATGCCGCAGGATCAATTTCTCTATTTACAGCTCTGGCAAAACGAGCGTTTAAGAAAAGTCTCTTATAGCAATGTTTTTATTTTACCATTGCAGTCTATGCTACTATACAGCAAATAATACCAAGAATATGGAAAATAATAAATTAAATATTAGCTGTTGTTTATTTTAGTAAATAATGTGAAAATATTATATCATTACAAACACAAAAACATCAACAGAGTTATAATAAATTTCGCTTTTGACGAATCATAGTAAAATTGCATCCTACAAAGTTTGTATAAAATGCAGCATTCGTCTTCAATTTTCCTTCTTGATTAATCGTGGTTAAATTACCGCTTGAAGCAGCAGCATTTCCTAGCTCTAGAGTTCTTTTTATATCCGTAGTGTAATGAGCGATTTTTAATTTTCTCGAGAAATTAAGAAGCGCTATATACTGAATGTACAAATAAAATTTTTTTGTTTATTCATGAAACCTGCTGTTTTTCTTCGCGTATTTTTTCACCATTTGCATAAAGTGTTCTGAAAATCTTAATACCGATGCTATATTTTTAAACTTTTGCAATAATGGCAGATTTAGATTTTGCCTGTATATTTTTACGTTTATTTGTAACCATAAATATGGCGATTGATATTAAATGCTGGTAAATTTATTTGAAATATTATGACATAATATTGCTTTGCAAATATTTGTTTTATGTAATTTTTAATATCTACTTGTGTAATAACGTTTGAATTGAATACGAAAATTAAGATAAGGTGAAAATACTATAATTGTGTAAAGATGTTAGGATATTAGGATGTTTGTTACTCAATCACGCGTAAACCGTTGAACGAGTTTGGATAAAACTTAACACACAGAGCATGTCCATATTATCGCGGAGATACTTTTTATTCCAGTATAGTTTCGGTGGATATCACGGGGGCAATAAAGCGGGTAAAAGCTGGCATTTATAATACATGCAGAAACACTAAATTAGGAGGCGTTCGGCAAGATTATCAGCACAGTAAATTGAACAACGACAATTCTCTTCTGAACGGTTTTGAAGTATACTATTAAGTAAAATGTTTTAAGCTAGTTCTCTTAAGTTAAATATCTCATATACTTATACTACCCTTCGAAGTCAAGAGATAGACGTCGAAAGGTTCGTGACTATCGCTCGAGGCGTCGTCACTTCGTCGAGTCGACGTCGTAGGACAGATCAAAGTGACTGCATCCTGCAATTAATAGCTTTTATAAATGAGATGCTTTTACTTTGACGTTTTTAAATATATGTGTGTAGTTTTTTGATATGCTTAATGTATTGTTGCGTGTGTGTGTTTAGTGCCTAGAGTTTGAATAAATTTCAGTTCGAGTAGTAGTTCGTAGTGGTTAGTGTAACCGACTGCTACGCCTGAGGTCGCGGGTTCGATTCCCGCACAAGGCAAACATTTGTGTGAGTGAACATGGATGTTTGTCTTGGTCTGGGTGTTTCTATGTATAATATGTACATATTTACAAAAAAAAATGTATACATGTATGTCTATCTATTGTCTAGTACCCATAATATAAGCTCTGCTTAGTTTGGGCTAGATGGTGTTGTGTGTTTGTGGTAGAATATTTATTTATTTTATTAAATCCATACCAAAATTACAAATACATATATAACGTTTTCATGACTGAAAAAGCTAAAAGCTAAGTAAGATCATAAGTTGCTTACTATTTTACACATTATTTTACACCGACACTTAACAAAAATTATCATAAAATACTATATTTAGGATGCCGAGGCCAACCAAGACCAATCAAATTTAAATCACGTAATTTGATTGGCTGATGTTAATTCAGTCTGCCAAATATCCGTTTGAACATTTGTTTTTAAATTTTTGTGTTGATCTGTTAGCTAAGTTTTTGTAGTTCTTTCAGTAACTGGGTATAAGTCTCGTTACAGCTTTATAAATTTACACGAAGATGGTTAAAACTGAAGTTGTGTTATTTTTTACATGACTACTACTAATTGTCATGACTATAATATATTGTTAATAAATGCTTAGCAACAGCTTAAAATCGAATCAGAGAGCACGCATGCACAAAAATAAAGAATACTAGGCAACACACGGGTGATCTTGATTTGTCTCTGAAAAATACGTGAAATATTTTTGATGATAACTGTTGTATCGAGTGATGGTCGGTGCCTAGCATAGACACAGCACACATACCATAGACTAGTAAGCTTGACACTATATGTGTCACCATTATATCACCTGTTTACTTGTGTAGTATGTAAGCGTGTTAGTAACTACTAACACGCTTGGATTGTAAACAATAAGACAAGCGGGGTCCTAGTAGAAAGCTAGTGTTTCGTGTTTTGTTAAAATCATATTAGAAATAACTTATTTTTTTAAACTCCTCTTAAGTCGTGTTTTCGTTAGCTTAAAGTATATCGACAACCTATAACAGAAACGTTGTTTACTTTAGTTTCTATTAAAATGAAACTTAATTCTGACTACTTAGCACTGTTACTAGATATGCTTTATAAAATTTACTTCAGAACTGGCCTGACGGTAATCTCATCTGTGAGTACGTCAACTGGTCACAATGGCAAAGTCGATAGCTTAATCTCGGGACGTTGCCTGTTTTTTAATCCAGATAACACTGAAAGTGGCTCAAAGCATGTTTTATGCAACACTATCTATTTTATTTCAAAACAAATTCTATATTATAAAGCAGTGCCGAGTCTTGAAGAATTGAGTCTCGGATATTGTATCGTAGCTAAGAACTACTAAAGTAATAAAATAATTGAGCAAACAGTTAAGCTCATTCGTTGCCGAACTGTCCTAAGAAAGCCTAAGAGCTGAGGAGAAACACGTGTCGACGCATATTTTGTGTTCAAAGCGACATATTGCAAGTAAGAGTATGCCCAAATCCCAAGACGTGGCTTTTCCTTGTCAAAGGAGGAGTTCGGTATTATCAACATTTTTCTATTGCAATAGTTGGGTTGGACAATTTGAAGATACGTGGCTAGTTCCTCTTTTACTTATTACAATCGATTGCTACCAAGTAACGCATAATTCGATTTAATATATGTAGCTTCTAAAGAACTTCAAGTATCTTTTCTTGGCCAAAGTAAGGATTTCAAACTATGATCTTTTCTTTATTGCCTTAGTTTTGTAAAAGTCTAAACTTAATTCAGAAACTAATTCAATTCAGTAAATGTGTGGGTACAATCTCATTTACCAAGTTGCAAAAGGAACTGAGTTTTGTAGCCTTTTTTGAGTCATATAGAATATATAAAAATTGCTAAGATTAACTACAAACTAATAAAAACAACAGTTACAAAACTAGTCTATAAACAACAGTTTATCTACTGTATTCTTATAGAAAGCGTGGTGTGCTTTACTTACTAGATTACTCAAACTACGATATCATAAGCGAGATGCGAATACTCTAACATGAAAATGTAGGTATATATGCAGACGACAGTACCGTGCATGGGCGATATCTCGGACGTCCTGGGGCCAAACAGACCGAGGTTGAGGGGAAAAGGCAGGATTTGTCGTTGAACTTGACTGGTCATCTAGTATATTTATATTTCCAATAGATATCCAAAATAGGTCGCCACATTGATGTAGGTCCTAATCCGTTGGGGTGTGTGGCCAGAGAACCTCCCCGTGTGCCCGACGGCTGCTGGTCCTTTCTACATTTTAGTGGATTGGAACGGCAGTCGTTGGGCCGGTACACCCCGGGCAACACGGGTAATAATGTCCTTTCGGGGGCATTATTACTCGTGGCTAATACTCTGGCACACGCGTAGGGAACCCGAGGCAGTCTGTCTCGGGGTTATCGGCCCGCAAGGGCCGCGTTTGGGGGTCTCTCCACGTGTTCCTCTGATTAGCAGAGGAAACGTGGATTTGAGACAGGGAGGGCAGAGGAAGAAAACCTCGGTAAAAAATAACAAGTAGGGGCCCGTAAGGCCAGGGCAGGCCTAGGTAGGTAGGGTAGTAGGGTTAGGTATATATGTATATATATACATATATGTGTATATATGTATATATATATATATATATATTTAGGGTTGTTAGGTTGTTAGGGCTTTAGGTTAGGTTTGCTAGGTTCCCGGGCGTCGGCGTAACTTGTTACGCCGACGACACGCTGGTCACGGCCCGGGGAGAGGATTACGGGGCAGCTGCCCGTCTTGCCACGGCAGGGGTGGCCCTGGTTGTCGGTAGAATTAGGATGTTGGGACTGGAGGTGGCGCTGGAAAAGTCCGAGGCCCTGTTATTTCATGGGCCTCGGCGGGCGCCGCCACCAGATGCCCACATCATAGTTGGAGGGGTCCGCATCGGGGTGGAGCCGAGTATGAAATACTTGGGGCTCCACCTCGACGGCCGCTGGAACTTTCGCGTCCATTTTAGCCGCCTGGCCCCCCGGTTGATGTCGGCGGCGGGAGCGCTTAGCTCTCTGCTGCCGAATATCGGGGGGCCGAGTGTCGTCTGCCGCCGCCTCTATTTGGGGGTGGTGCGGTCGATGGCCCTCTACGGGTCGCCCATTTGGGCCGGCGCCCTCGATCGCCGAAACATCGCCCTCCTGAGGAAACCTCAGAGGGCGATGGCGATCAGGGTGTCGCGGGCGTACCGCACCGTCTCCTTTGAGGCGGCGTGCGTCCTGGCGGCATCGCCGCCCTGGGATTTGGAGGCGGAGGTCCAAGCGTCGGTGTATCACTGGCGCGTGGACCTCCGGCTCCATGGTGAGGAACCTACTCACGGGGCGGTGGAGACGCGAAGGTCCCAGGCTCGACTGGTCCTCGAGGCCAAGTGGCAAGAGCGACTGGCCCAGCCCCGCTATGGGGTGAGGACAGTCGAGGCTGTCCGTCCCGTGTTAAGGGAGTGGACGGACAGACGGCGCGGACCGCTCACCTACCGGCTTACTCAGGTGCTCTCCGGACACGGCTGTTTCGGAGAGTACCTGTGCAAGATAGCCGGTAGGGAGCCGACAACCAGGTGTCACCACTGCGAGGAGTGCGACCGGGACACGGCGCAGCACACGCTGGAGGAGTGTCCGGCGTGGGCCGAGGAGCGCTGTGCCCTGGTCGCCGTGATTGGCCCCGACCTCTCGTTGCCGACCGTCGTATCCATGATGGTCGGCGACGACAGGTGCTGGGGCGCAATGAGGTCCTTCTGCGAGGCTGTCATCTCGCAGAAGGAGGCGGCGGAGCGGGGGCGTGAGGAAGATCCTTACGCCCCGGACATCCGCCGCCGGAGGAGGGGGCGCAGGAGACGCGCTTATGTCGCTCTCCTGCCCCCCACCTAAGGGTTCTGGGTGGCAAGGCCTCAGGGGACCCTGCCACCCGTGAGTAAGAACCCATAGAGGGCGCGCGCGGTGTTCCCGCGCGCCTTCTAACGTCGAAAGGGGAGAGCGGTGAAATGCTCTCCCCCGGGGACGAGAGGAGGTCGGGTCCCATTGACCCGGCCGGCACCCACACGGGGGGGCCTGCTATGGATGAATCTTTTTAGACTCCCAACAGGCCCCCCCCACTGGGTGAGAGAGGGAACACCCCAGGTTTTTTTAGTGGGTATCCCAGCACTAGGCTGGTGAGTCCCACACGCCCCGCCGGTGCCGTCCCCTAGCCGGCGGGTAGTGCATCAAGCATTTTTTCCTGGGAATCAAAAAAAAAAAAAAAAAAAAAAAAAGGTTTGCTAGGTTAGGTTAAGTTTAGGTTTAGGAGTCCTGCCCAGGTAGGCGATTTTGGGGTGTTGGGGCGGGTGGATTGGTCCAACATGGACTCCCATCCGGCCCAACACGGGGGGATAGAGGAAGACAACCTCTCTAAAAAATCACTAGTGGTGGCCGTTAGGCCAGTTTGGGAAGCTTAGGCTTCCTGCCCAGTCGGGCGGTTTTGGGGCGGGTGGATCGGTCCAGCATGGACCCCCATCCGGCCCAACCCGTAATCCTGAACTGACAGGACCGGGGGCCTTCGGGCTGCGAGGAAGAAAACCTCTATAAAAAATCACCAGTGGGGCCTGTAAGGCCCGTGCGGGAGCACATAGGGGAGGGGAAACCCAATCCTGCTCCAACCTACTCGTTACCCGTTGAGTGTCGTTGATCATGTCTAGCGGCTCAACGGGACCGAGGGGCTTGCCTTGATTGGCCGGCCCGCGAGAAGGAAAACTCACACCACCCAACAGCGAAGTTGTAAAAACCTCTGGGTACCTGCCGTCCCCCAGTAGTATGTAGGCCTTCCCCCGGAATGAGCGTCACCCGGGGGTCGAATTTATATCGTCTCAACTCGTGGGAATTAAATGGAAAATTTGAACTTAAACAATCCCGAAGAGAAGGAGAAGAGGACGGAGGAGCGCGGAGCGCCTTTGCGCGACTCCAAAGGGCGCTTTAAGCGCCCTTTACGACCATGCGCCAGCGATGGTGGACCTAGCACGTCGACACCTGACGGAAGCCGGAGGAGCTCCGTCAGCGTCGAGTCTGGGTCTGAGGCGGGCTCCGGTTCAGAGGCCAGTCGGCCTCAGAGCCGGTGCTCGTCGGCGGCTCGAGGAAAGAGGGAGGCTGCCGCGAAGCGCCGGAAGACGACGCATCCCGTGCCGAGACGCTCGTGCTCGGACACGGAGGTGGAGGTAGTGGAGGGGATGCCCTGTCCAGGAAGGGCTGCTTCCCCGATGCTGCCTCCCTCCACGAGAAGGCCTTCACCTGCCCCTCGGGATGCCCCCAAGACGGCTGAGGTCCCGGATGCGTCCCCCTCGGCCGGGGACTCGGTTGCCGACCTCCGGCAACGATTCGAGGCTGGAGCCGAGACCGTGTTGAGGGTGGCGGCCCGGTCCGGCAATTTAAAGGGAGGGTACGTCCGGGACCTCAAGAACGCGACGGAGGAAATGAGGGAGGCCTTCTTCGGTATGTGGGGACGGGCTTCCTCCGACCTCCAGAGGCGCTGGAGGTCGGAGAATGAGGGGCTGCATAGGCAGCTGGCGGAGCTCCGGGCGGAGGTGACGGCCATGAAGGTGGCCGCTGCCACTGCCGCTCGGGCCAACGCCGCCAAGACGCCCTCGGCCGCCGCCGGGGCGCCTGCCGGGAGGCCACTTCTGATTTGGAGGCGGAGGTCCAAGCGTCGGTGTATCACTGGCGCGTGGACCTCCGGCTCCATGGTGAGGAACCCACTCACGGGGCGGTGGAGACGCGAAGGTCCCAGGCTCGACTGGTCCTCGAGGCCAAGTGGGAGGAAAGGCTGGCCCAGCCCCGCTACGGGGTGAGGACCGTCGAGGCTGTCCGTCCGGTGCTAAGGCAATGGATGGACAGACGGCGCGGACCGCTCACCTACCGGCTTACTCAGGTGCTCTCCGGACACGGCTGTTTCGGAGAGTACCTGTGCAAGATAGCCGGTAGGGAGCCGACAACCAGGTGTCACCACTGCGAGGAGTGCGACCGGGACACGGCGCAGCACACGCTGGAGGAGTGTCCAGCGTGGGCCGAGGAGCGCTGTGCCCTGGTCGCCGTGATTGGCTCCGACCTCTCGTTGCCGACCGTCGTATCCATGATGGTCGGCGACGACAGGTGCTGGGGCGCAATGAGGTCCTTCTGCGAGGCTGTCATCTCGCAGAAGGAGGCGGCGGAGCGGGGGCGTGAGGAAGATCCTTACGCCCCGGACATCCGCCGCCGGAGGAGGGGGCGCAGGAGACGCGCTTATGTCGCTCTCCTGACCCCCACCTAAGGGTTCTGGGTGGCAAGGCCTCAGGGAACCCTGCCACCCGTGAGTAAGAACCCATAGAGGGCGCGCGCGGTGTTCCCGCGCGCCTTCTAGCGTCGAAAGGGGAGAGCTGTGAAATGCTCTCCCCCGGGGACGAGAGGAGGTCGGGTCCCATTGACCCGGCCGGCACCCACACGGGGGGGCCTGCTATGGATGAATCTTTTTAGACTCCCAACAGGCCCCCCCCATTGGGTGGGAGAGGGAACACCCCAGGTTTTTTTAGTGGGTATCCCAGCACTAGGCTGGTGAGTCCCACACGCCCCGCCGGTGCCGTCCCCTAGCCGGCGGGTAGTGCATCAAGCATTTTTTCCTGGGCAACAAAAAAAAAAAAAAAAGGTCCTAATCCGTTACGGTCGGTACCGACCTGTCGGATGCGCTCAGTTCAGGTTCCGGGAAGAGCGTTCGACGGTCGGGGCCATTATGCGCCTGAAAACCGCGGCCGAGGATGCGGTCGCGTCGTCGGTGTTCTGTTGGCGGTGTCTTTAGACATCGCCAACGCTTTCAACAGTCTGCCATACAGCTGTATCCAGGGGGCGCTCCGTTATCACAGAGTACCTTTTTACCTGGAGCGGCTGGTGGCAGACTACTTTAGAGGCAGGAGTGTCCTCTTCGAAGTTCGCGTCGAGGTTTAAGCGGCAGCCCCTGTGTCTCGCAGGGCGATCCCTGCGAGACACCGCACGACATGGGCTGCCGCCGAGTCAAGTACCGATGTATTTGGTCCGCTCCTGTGGGACATGAGATATGACTGGGCCCTACGTGCTGTCCTACCCCCCGGGATGAGCATCATCAGCTACGCTGTCGACACCCTTGTCACAACCCGTGGGGGTACCATTGAGGAGGCGGCCCGTTTAGCCACCGTGGGTGTTTCCCAAGTGGTCGGGTATATTGAGGCGCTGGGTTTACGGGTGACTCTTAGCAAGACGAAGGCCCTGATTTTTCATGGGCCCCATCTCAGTCCACCCCGCGGCGCCTCAATAATGGTGGGTTCGACGCGTGTTCCCGTCCAGGTCCACATGAGGTACCTTAGCCTGGTCCTGGACGGAAGGTGGCACTTCGACGAGCATGTTAGACGGCTCGCCCCAAAGCTTCTCGGCACTGTGTCCGCTCATGGGTAGCTATTGCCAAACTTGGGGGAGCCCAGTGTCAGATACCGGCGACTCTACGCGGGGGTTATCGGGTCAATGGCGCTTTACGGCGCACCGGTGTGTGCGGATGCCCCGACCGCTCAGTGCAGGACTCTCTTACGGAGACCGCAGAAAGTCATAGCGGTCAGGGTCGTACGTGGCTATCGCACGGTATCGGCCGACACAGCATGCGCATTGGCTGGTACACCCCCGTGTGATTTAGAGGCTGAAATGCTCACCGAAGTGTTCGCAGTGAGTGAGGCGGTGCGGGAGGAGACAGTTTGTTATCCCGTCCCGGCAGTGATTGAGCGCGCGCGAAATTGATCCCACCAGGGCATGATTGGAAGGTGGAAGACACGGCTAGAGGCGCCCCTGGCCGGTTTCAGAACCGTTGAGCCCCTCCAGCCGGTGTTAGAGCGGTGGGCAGGGTGGTAGCATGGGACCATTTCCTTCCAACTAGTGCAGGTATCGTCAAGGCATGGTTGCTTTGGCAAGTACCTGCACAAGGTCGCTAGGAGGGCACCGAGTCCCATCTACCACCACTGCGAGTGTGCGGACGACACGGTGCAATGTCCTGCTTGGGCGGTGCAGCGCCGTGAACTCCAAGACGTTGTGGGAGAAGATCTCTCACTGCCGGCTGTGATCAAAGCCATGGTCGACAGCGAGAGGAAGTGGGTAGCAGTCGCATCGTTCTGCGAGGACGTCATCTCGCAGAAGGAGGCTGCGGCGCGGATCCGTGAGGAAAGTATTCTTGCGGATTCGAGCCGTCACTGGCGTACCGGGCGGCGAAGGCGCACATATGCGCGCCTTATGCCGCCGTAGTGAAAGCCGCGGGTGGGAGAACGGGAATCTCCCACCCGCCAACCGTTGAGTCGGAACGACGCTCTCTGTTGTGCCAGGGCGTCGTCCAGGAATCCTCGCCCGCAGACACAACATCTCTGCATTGGGCACTGCTGGGTAGGTCGCTGATGTAGTTTCAGTTCCAGTGACCCACCCACCATACAAAGCAGCGAGTTGGCACACCGTGGTGGTTTTAGTCGGTAGGCCCACAGTCTCGGGAGAGCCCGACATAACCCTCTCGCCTCCCCTTGCGGCAAATGGGAATGCAAAAAAAAGGTCCCAATCCACTGTGAAATACGATTTACATGCTTGACAAACTATGGTTTAGACTGTAATATTCAATTGAAGCTAAACTTTGGCAATAACTAATACAGCTTACAATAATAAACAAATATTTATGTGCGCATATGTAGGTTATAATGTAAGATAGCTTCACATTTAGTTTTGTTATTTAATAAATTACTTGTTATTAAACATTAAATTAGATAGGAACGAAATTATGAAAATTCAATTTGCAATATCATAAAACGCGATATGCATTTATTTGCTGTCCCACTGCAGGTTGAAGGCTTCCTCTTTCAATAGCTGTTTGTGGATTGTACAATTTTTAGTCCTATGTGGGGATCAAACCGACAACACTCGGCGCAGTAGAAATGACAACTATAACATCAACGCCATCCATGCGGTATTATTAGTAGAACTGTATGCGTGTTTTCCACTAATAATGTATTGACTGCATGGATGGCGTAGTGGTTTAAGTGGTCGTCTCATCACTGCCTCTGCGCCGAGTATTGTGGGTTCGAATCCCACGACAGACAAATATTTGTGTGATCCACAAATGGTTGTTCCGAATCTAGATGAACTTTATGTCCGTTATTTGATTGTTTGTAAAGTCCTCCGCGATAAAGTAATTATTCCTATTGCACGTGATGTTTTTTAAAATAAAATTACGAAAAAGAACAAAAAAAATAGATACTCTTCTTTGACTCCTTATAAAGTGATCGAAATATTGCTACTGTAATATTTTGAACGCTTTAACGTACAAACACACCAAAATAAACTCCGCTAATTTATAAGCTGGCTGACCCTTTTCCCCTACGGAGCACATAATGATTTACGTAAACTATTAATTATGATAAACATTCTGGTTTAGGGCTATGAGGGTCTCATATAACAAGATGTGAAAATATTTACAAATCAGTTAAGGTAACGTGGTAGTAACCTAGTAGGACCCGTGGTATAATTTTGAGATTATTTTTGCGATCCTAAGGAATCAGTAGGTTTTCTATGAAAATGTCTACCGAAAACTACGATAGAAGATCGTGAGCGTGATAGTTGAAATGTATGGAGAACTGCAGAAATCTAAAATATATAAAGGACTAGATTTTTTCCGCGGCTTCGCTCGGCACTAGTTTTTTCTGAATGAAAGGTACACTATGACCTTTTCCTGACAACATGTATACAAAATGTCAAATGATCATCGGTTCAGTAATTAAGACGTAAAAGCGTAACAAACAAATAACCTCAGATTCGCATTTAAAATATTAGTCAGAAGAGTAATACGAACAAATCAACGCTATAATCTAAAGAATAACAAACAGCATTTTAATCAATAGTAGATAGTTATACACCATCATAACGGATTCATTAATAAACGTGATTGAACGTTTGCATTATTATTATTATTATTATTATATTATTATTATTAATTATCGCTAAGCAATATTTCAAAGCGAGATGTAACTTGTTTAATGTATACCAAATTGGTGAAGATTTGCAATAAATTCCATTTCATTATGAATCAAGGTTTTCCTCATATTTTAAATAACGTTAACTACACAGCAACTCGAAAGCAATCTGTTTCGGTTTGCAAACAGTATCTTTTGTGCTTTGTAAAGTAAAATGGCTTGTGGATGTTTTGTATTAGATCTAAATTTAAAACAAGCCACCAGAACCTTTGCCAATCATGTGGTCAAAGTATAAGGACGACGTCCCGAGGGTTTTCTTCCTTTTTATTTATAATAATGTCCACACCGAATTTTGCTAACGATGGCCTATCTTAAAGGAGACCAGCCATCTAAGCGAGAGATATATCAGTGCAGAAGTGTGTGCTCAGACACAAGTGCACTATCTGATTCCTAACTTTCAAAACCCGAAGGGAAGGAAATCCGTCATGACCGGGAAGCGATCAGGTATAGGACTAAAGCCATTACGTGCTTTCCGAGGCACGGGGCTTTCACTACGAGCGTGCAAGGCGACTACTTAAACCACTACGACACTATATTTCTATTCATTTTAACATTCACTATGACACTGTCCATTCAAATTAATTTGTTAATTAATCGTAACATGCAGAATATAATACTCGTCGGCAACTTTCATTAATTAATTTGTCATAATGAAACTATTAATACCTAACCGTTTTAATAAATTTCGTTATTCAGTTTCAAACTAATGAATATTTCTAAATAATTTACTAATGTAGTTAGTTGTTCATAACATTATGCAGAATTAAATTAGTGTAACTGTCAATATTCATTTATTTAAAAGTAAATTCAAGTGATATCCAAGTTAAACAAAAACTAAAAGAAAAGTTTTAATAGAACTTATGTTCAATTTAAATATACATCATTTTGGCGACGGCAATTTTAACAGTATATGCGCAAACACAAGTGTAGACTTTACTCAGTCAGCCTCATAATCCGATAGGACGGCTATCTGACACTGCCGATCAAGCGCAAGACCAACGTCTTTACGTGCTTGCCGAGGCATCGCCAATTTCCTTACTTTGGTCTGCTATTGACAATTGTTTAGTCTTATGGTCAAAAGATTCTGTGTATGAGTATTCATTTATCAGCGTAGCTCGAGCACTTTATTGACGGTTTCAGAATTGTTCTATTTCTAAATTCAATTCTAGATAATAACACGGGATTGTAACTGTCTTAAAGATGGCAACTGACGCCTGTTTAGACCCAAAGAATTAAACATAAAAGGCATGATGAGAAGTATAATTATCTCTATCTAATTCAAAAGGTGAAAAAAACTGCTGCCTAGGTCTAACTCAGCAGATACGTATGGCTAAAAGTGAAAATATGTATATTTTGATAATAACGCCCACATAAGGGATCAAGTCCTGTGTCGTGGGGGACCTTACAAACATATAATGAACTTGACAGAGGCAAAGTATAATAAATGTCCTGTGTGAGATTAGAACCTAAAGCACTCAGCACGGTGAGAGCAGTGAGCGCAGGCAGCTGCGCCATCCGTGCACTTTATGCGCAATGTGTCTCAATCTGTCGTTCAATATCAACAAGGCCACAAGCCGACCGAAATAAGGAAACTATATTAATCCACGTTGATCTTGCTGTGTACTCGCAGGATTACAGCGGCTTACCACGGCTTACGCAACACGATGAACAGATTCTCTATTTGCAGATCATCGACTCTGTTACGTAATATTATTGAAAAGTTTAACAGTATCTTCAGGGTTATATGTGAAAGACTACACATAGTGTCACTCAGATATTGATTGTTAAAATCATATGTTTTAAAAGCAGATGAAAGTTAAAACTATTTATCATTTATATGAGGGAGGTACACAAGAAATTATCCCAAGTTATCTAACTGTTGAAATATTAAGATACGTAAAAATATCGCAATACGACATACCTACATGCTTCAATGTAATTAAGTATGTTTTGAAACTTTAATTAGGTAGTAATGAATGTTTATTATTAATTAAAGTTTAATATACTTAGTCTGTAAATACTGTTACAATTTAAAAAAACATAATATTACTTTTGAATTTGGAATCTGTCATTCTTATATTTATTATTGTTTTCTCATTTCCGCGTCAATCGGTGGTAAATATTTTTGTGATATTAAAATGGAATTGGGTGATAAAGAGAACCGAATTGCTGTGAATGCATTACACAAAGTAGGTATGGAGCCAAATACAATTTTTAAAATTCTTCATTCGCTTGGTATTATTCGAATGGTCGTGTACCGGGCTATTGATAAGTACAATGAAACCTCCTCTGTTTGTGACAGGAATAGATCTGACCGTCCACGTAGTATTCGTACGAAAAAGGCGATCAAAGCATTGAAGGAAAGAATTTGAAGAAATCCTGTCCTAAAGAAAAAGATTTTATCTCGGGAACTGAATATAGCAACTAGAATCATGTTGCGTATTTTAAAATATTACTTGGATCTTGCAGCTTATATGAGACGCACTGGTTATTATTTAACTGATAATTTCAAAATGAATAGGGTTATAAAATCAAAATAACTTCTTAAGCAGTACGCAAAAGGAGTTCACAGAAAATATTTACTGACGAGAATTTTTTTACTGTTGAGCAATGTTATAACAAGCAGTATGACCAAATTTATGCTTAAAGCTCTATAGAAGCTTACCAATAATTAGTCAGCAGATTACAACGTGAAATTATCCAACTTCAGTGATGGTTTTGTGGGATATTAGCTATCAAGGAGTGACTGAACCATATTTTTGTAAAATAGGTGTCAAAATATCGGCATAAGTGTATCAAGATACGATTCTTGAGAAGGAGGTTAAGCCTATTAACAATACCATATTCCATAACCAAGAACGGTCCTTTCAGCAAGACTCAGCACCGGGTCATAAAGCTCGATTCACCCAGAGAGTATGGTAGGCTCGATACGCCATGATAATTTGGAGTCTCTTAAGTAATCCATAAGATTGGAAGCGAAGAATTTTTCTATGGAGAGAGTGTGTGTATTGACAACTGGCGAGCTGAGAAATTTATGTATATCCGTCCATCATTTTCCATACCATAAACAGTGTTGTGATCAGCTTTGATTCGGATTAAGAATAAGACTTGAAACACGAATTAAAACATAAATTCATGCATCTTTATAACAGAAAGTACAAGCAAGTCTATAACGATAGATGATGAATAAAATTTTTCTCAGTGTTATTTGGGTTACAAAGAAATTTCACTATCGTCTATTCAAGCTAACTTATATCGACATTGACAAAGACAATTGATTCCCAAAATATTTTTCCTCAAGAAATAAAAATATCCAATGACCTCCTTCAGATGCCATCTTGGACATAAATTACAAAGACCAGCAAACAAGATACAATAATTTATTGTCTATGGACAGTTACAGCAATGTGGTACTTGGCTTGTTGTTGTAAATTTGGCCTTTG
Organism: Catocala nupta; assembly: GCA_963675205.1. Classification (NCBI taxonomy): domain Eukaryota; kingdom Metazoa; phylum Arthropoda; class Insecta; order Lepidoptera; family Erebidae; genus Catocala; species Catocala nupta. The sequence continues at coordinate 13,990,985 of OY776087.1, forward strand.
TTTCTTGGAAGTATTGATAATACCATTTTATTGCAGTAATTGTAATAAGTAAGTAAAGTAAGTAATAAAGTTAATATTTAAATTGTATAGGTAATTAAGAAAATGTTGAAATTTTCAGACGTACAAATAAAAGTATCGCATAAAATGTTTGAGATTGGTTTATAAGTAGGGCTGGCTACTTTTATGCAAATACTGTGTTATTGATTGGTCTTAGTCATTCAAAGTCAAAGGTAAAAATAATAAGTTCTCAAAATTATATTTATGAACGTCAAAGTTTTTGGGTTAATGAGTGTAGTGAGCTATTGAATTTACATTTAGATTCGTCGCTAGGTTCCTAGGCCTATGAGAAGATAATCACCACCACTCTTTCAACCGCCATTCAATTATAATTTCAGTATTTTACAACTCATATGTACAAGGTGTCGCAGCTGTTATACAATTTATTACTTGCTATTAAAATTCTAATTCTAACTAATATTATAAATGCGAATGTGAGTTTGTTTGTGCGTTTATTTGTTTGTTACGATTTCACGCCTTAACTACTCGATTGATCATCATTTAATTTCGCATATTCGTTGGCAGGGGAACAGAAAAGGACATAGAGAACCTACTGAAAAAGTACTGTTACTAAGATAAGTTTTTTTTTTTTACGTGGTGGAATGCATTGGCGCCTACCCCTCCGCGGGGGCGAGCGGAGGGGTTATGTCGGACTCACCGGGGTAAGAGAAAAAGATGTTGAAATGATAATAATGGACCTCCCGGAAACCCGACTAAACCTACCACTGTGTTCCTTGACATAACCACAATCGGCGGGGCTGCGCGAATCGTTTTCACATGCAATCGCGACCCCGCCGAGGTTTCGGCCCGCCATATGAAACGGCAGGCCACTACACAAACTGACCTGCCAAAGGTGCCCAATGGGGCACCACTAATTTTATCCCTGCTGTCCCCCTGAAGGGGGGACGGATACACGATACAGAAGCGCGCGTGGGAACAGGCACGCCGCCTCTCGGACCTGGTGCTGATCGGATGGCAGTAGTATTGTATTGTATTGTATTGGCGGATAGTATTGTAGGTTCGATTTCCATTTCGAGATTCGACAAAAATTGTTTGCTTCAGAAATAGTTGCTCCGTGTGCTTTTGTCCGTTGTTTAAATGTTTTGTAAACTTCCCCGCGACACAGCAATTATTACGAGAGATGGACTTATCTTTTATACAAAAAAAAATACACGTAAACCGTTAAATGTATTTGAAAAATGTCTTGAATACTAGATGAAAAGTATTATAAGAAAGCATTAATAGAATACATTTTATCCGTGGGATTAACGTGGACAGACTCTAGTAAAGGGTAACTTTTAGTGAAAATCAGATAATTATTTCTATTTCTATACGCATAGGCCAAATTGTGTCATCTAGTCGTACGCATGGCTGAATTGCTCGAAATAATTTTTGTTGTCTCATCTCAGGGCTAAGATCCAGAGGTGAGCCATAAATGTCACTATATATCGAAGTAATGCCTGCCTGTAAAATGTTTACGAACCGTAATGATTGGATTTATATCTTCCAATTGAAATTTATACCTTCAATCTGCAAGTCACGGCAATCTGAGATGAGATAAAACATAACACGTCTAAGCTATGTAGCATATTATTATGGTGATTCCAAAAATAGGAAGTTTACCCATGACGTAAACTAACATAGTCGTATACATGATAGATTTCATCGATCGTCGATTTTTGTGAGATTCTTCAAGAGTAAAATGCTTTTTGCCTAATAGTAGAATTTTGTACTTTATGTTTATTTTATTTTGGATGAATATGTAATAAAATCGTTATTAAATATGCACTGACTGCCTAGGTGGCGCAGGAATAGTGTATACGGACTTGAGTTCGATGCCCGGAGAAAGTGTTTTGATTTTATTTGTCATGAAATTCTCAGTAGCACTGTGTCTGGATTTGAGTCCACTGGAAGGACATAGGCTCACCCCGTATCACGTGGGCCTAAAACTTAATCTGACTAAATGTGGGTGTTATACTTTTCTGTATACCCTCTCGGGGATATAGACATCCGACTAAGTATATAATATGTTAATTTATATTTTAAACAGGTTTATTGCAATCAGATATTAAATAACACAAGTATCAGATAGCTAGGTACCTATACTATTTGTCTACGTGTCCTATAAAATATAAAATGCCTATATGGTTCTAAAGCGTGGAATATGACACCGAAGAGTAGTAAGTCTTTGAGATATTGTAACACAAAAGTAGGCATAAGCCATTCAAAAATGGAATGTCTATTATATGGGTTATATTCTTAGAAACGAGCGCTACCAACTGCCCTAAATTGTAATGATGGGCAAGGTTAAGGAAAAAGATTCATCGGTAGATTTAAAATGGACTCAGCTGAGAATATCAAAGACTGGATACTTGTCGCTACGTTACAGGGCGTCCGTTTGACCATGGGAAAAACTATGTGAAACAGACAACCTTCAGTCACAGTAGAGCGTGACTTGAAGGAAAGGACAAAAGGATACAACATGACATTTATCTTTGAGTAATAAAACGAAATAGTTAACCATACGTAACTACATACATATACATGGTTTCACCCCGATGGAGTAGGCAGAAGTATACTTCTTTCCACATATCGTCAAGTATAGTTTTATGTCCTATTATATTATTGACGTCTACTGGGCATTTTATCCTAACTAATATTATAAATTTGATAGTGAATTTGTTTGTTTGTTACGCTTTCACGACTTAAATACTAGACCGACCAGCATAAAATTTTGCATACACGATGTTGGTGGACAGAAACATGAACTGATACTGATTTTTTTTTTGCGTCGGTGTGTACATTAATAATAATAATTGATTTATTTTCTCTTCACAAAAAGGTACATACAAATTTCATAATACAAGGATTTGTCCCAATGTTTTGTGAGAGACTGGTGCCTGTGATAGGTATTTTAACACCTGTGTTACGGGTCACCAGGTCCCCACTTCACTGAACATTATTATTTAAATTAATCAGTCGTAGAAAAGGCTTAGGTAAATATTTAAATTCATACATAAATTAATAGAAAATAAAAAGCAATTATACGTTGACGCTATCCCCTCTGCGGAAGCGGGTGGAGATGTTATATTGGATACATTCGGGGAAAGATGTCGACATCCCGGTCATACTGACTAAACCTACCTTGACTTACCAGAGTGTATGCAGTCACGACCCCTGCGGGGTTTTATTTCTCGTTTCGTTTCTAACCTAGCCTAATGTACATTTACACGATCGCAGCCGCGGGCAAAACTAGTTTATGAATATTATGTTTCTATTAATTTTGTAATTATACATACATAGTCTAACACTTATATCGTCAAAGAAGAAGGCTTAAAACTTGCCTAATTTGCCAGCTATGTTTCTAGGTTAGATTTGGGACACAATTCCAGACCCCGAGCTGCTACTAAGATTTCCTTGACAGTTACAATACACTTTGCATAACCTAAAATCGAACAACGAAACCTTACTATCGCTACGCCACGCCCGCCCAGGTTAAACATAATACGTGTACAGCGCAACGATTTAAACTATTTAAACTAAACACACGTAGACGTTGCAATCGTATTATTACACATACGAGTTTAGAAGTTTGCCAAATAGAAGCCAGTTACTAAGTGCACTATTGCACTTTTGCGAAGATTCTTATGCGAATACTCAGGTTTAACTGTCTTAGAATTTTAATTAAAGGAACGCGGTAGCTTCTCCCATTATTGCATGGTTAATAGCTAATCTTGGATCAAAGCTTTCCATACTGCCTGCTGGACTCCGGTTGGGATTGGCCTGGTTAGTACTAATAAAATTTTGAGCTACTGCATATATGTGATATTATTATTTTAGTTTTTACGCCTTTAGTATTATTATTCTTCCTTTCAAATATGCATATAGGACTCCTGTATCCCGAAGGTGTAGACGGGAGTCTATAATAGGTACACCTACATTTGGCGGTCTCGATGACGTAGTGGTTAGTGTAACCGCCTGCCACGCCTGAGGTCGCGGGTTCGATTCCCGCACAAGTCAATCATTTGTGTGCATGAACATGGATGTTTGTCTTGGTCTGGGTGTTTCTATGTGTAATACGTAAGTATTTACAAAACGAAGTATATAAGTATGTTTTTCCATTGTCTAGTACCCATAGTACAAGCTCTGCTTAGTTTGGCCTAGATGGTGTTGTGTGTATGTGATAGAATATTAAAATAATAAAAATAATAAAATTGTTTATTGGACTCAAGAGTTACATGCATTGGTCTTAAAGGTAAGTAACAAATTGTTAACAAGTTTTTTAGGTTAGGTACTGAAACTGAAAACCCAAACTAGGAAAATGCCTGTATCTTGGGCAACAGTATTCAGACGTGCAAGAGGTGACTGTACAATCTGTACATAGTGTCGCTGTTTTTCGTGTCAATCATTTGTTTTGTTTGTTGGTACTCTAGAGCATGTGTGTGTGTGTGTGTGTGTGTGTGTGTGTGTGTGTGTGTGTGTGTGTGTGCGTATGCGTGTGCGTGTGCGTGTGCGTTTGCGTGCGTGCGTGCGTGCGTGCGTGCGTGCGTGTGTGTCTGTGCGCCTGAAAGCATGTGTGTGAGTAGGTTGAGTAATCGTCATGAAAACAAAGCAGTGTGTGGTGGCTTAGGCCACGTAAGTAAGAAGGTCCTCTGCCATTTGATAGTCAAGTTGTTCGAGCCAGTGAACAGCTTTCGCTTTAACTTCACGTCTACTTAGACCAACGATGTTAAGTTTCTTATTTATATAATTGTATAATTTGATACTTAAACTACGTGATTGTCTTTTGGCAAATGAGGTTCTGCAGGTCTATCGGGGGCACACAGAGGATATACTGTATTTTTTAGGGTCTGGAAGGGACACAGTACGATGCTTTCTGAGGACCGATTTCAAAATAAACAGTTTACGCACCGAGAGGACCTTACAGTGTGCATATAGGCTTACAGTAGGATACCTGTAAGATTTTTTGGACATGACCTTCGGCACCGCTCTCTGTGCCCTCTCAAGTTTGATGAGATGCGTCTTAGCCGCTCCACCGCAAGCCGTGATGCAGTATTGTGTTACCGATTGGCATAGGGCCAGATAAACTTGGGTTAGTTTATCTGGCGGTACGGCATCACGTAGGGACTTGAAGACGTATATAAGTCGCCTTACTCTGCCCGTTATTAAGTCAATCTGTTTGTCCCATTTAAGTCTGTGGTCAATTTGTACGCCCAAGTATGTTACCAAAGGAGAATTACCAAAAATATATGGAGTTTGGTCCAAATGTCCACCACTAACGAGACCTATATAATAAAATAGTCTACAAAATATTGAATCATTATAACCAGACCGCAACCAAAAATATGCTGTCAATAAAAAGTTGTGACTGAATGAAAAGTTATGTTTTTTACCCTTTTATGCGAAAAAGTAAATATTGTTGATATAATTCTATCTGTTGCACATTTTTAACTTATGTACGCATGTTATGCCATGCTGCTTGGTGTGCCGTGTTAGGTTTTCACGGAAATAAATCAAAAGCTTAGAAGAAAGAAAACGCAAGAATACTTTACAATAGTTTTACTCATAGTTTTACTAAGTGTCTTACCGTGCAACATAAACATATAATTAAAAAGAAACATTATTCATCAACAATAATATTGTCTAGATTTGCAGCTGGGAGCCTAATTGTAGGTTGGTGTCTCGCCCATCCAAAGTACCACACAATCACCATCACATGTGCACAGCAACCCACAGTTCGCATACCAGATAAACAAGAACAATAATAATTGGAAATTGTTTCTCGGCCATGGATCATTACATACGTGTAATACAATCTTGAGCGTGCGTGCCTGGATTGGATCCTTGCACGTAGCAGCATAGCATGTTCAGGTTCTATGCCAAAATCTACAATATTATTTAAAACTCCGTCTCTTGCTACTTCAATGTGATATACGCCATTGCGTATATGTTCGGCATAGTAGCTACGCGCAAGTTTCACATGGTATGTCCCTAGTGCAAACAATACCAGATCTTGGTGTGTAAGTACAGGGAACTCGTCTGCTCCGATAACATCAGCTTCGATGTTACGGAAACTAGCTCGCTGCCTATTTACATTTCTTTCTGTAACATACGCACCCAAACGATTTGGTTCGTGCATTCTCTCTGCAATGATTCGCAAAAATTCGCTTGCATGCACGCTGTCTTCAAGTAACACGTGAAATGCGTTTATAAGCGCGGCGGCCACACGGAAGTCATCCATCATATGGCTCATGGCCCGATTAAAAAAATCTTGTCTAAAAAGACGAAAATCGCGCTTGAATCGTCCGTTGACGAGTTCGACGACCCAACGACAAATCGTAATTTCCCGATTTTTATTAGCCTCTAACGTCGTTAGCTGGTCCTCACCACGCCGTTTGCTGATAGGTATATGTGCGACATAACCACACGACTCCATGTCTTCTATGACGTCTCTGAAGCCACGATCACAAATGAAAACATCGTCCGTATTAAAAAAATAATGAAATGGGTTTTCTGGGTTCTCGTCAATTAGTTGTCCCATTATAACGGAATCAGATGTTGTTGCTGCATGAGGACCAGTAACGTCTATTATATAGCCATCGCAACATACTATAAGAAATAGTTTTAACAGGTTAGTATATTTGTGTAGGCTATATGTTTTCCGTTGGAACAGGAAGTTGCTAGACTTCTGAACGTAAACATAGGTTCCATCTATTACTACAACGGCTTTTCTTTCTTGCAGGGGTGCATTTGGTGATCCATATAGACCATTGGGCACAGATAGATTTTTAGCCACAACTTCATTTCTTGAAATATGGTCAAGATCCAGGTGCCTTGGTACGAAATCTTGCAGTAAACACTTACGGACAATATTCATATTCCGTTCGAGCGTAGGGCGACTCATTCTAAAGAGCACACCGAGTCTTTCGTTACTTTCTCCCGTCCGGAGCTTCATTAAGTAAATGGCAAGGGCCTTATTCGGCTGTCTTACTTCTAATGCCAAGGAAGGGGTTTCTCGAATAACTTGCTCAAATCCGTCATGCGTCAAGCCTACGCGATGTTGTAGTATTGTTGGATCCATAACTTCTATATTTTCAAAATCCATTGTATTAGGATTATTAATGATGGCAGTTTGTAACGTTTTTGTTATGTCTATAAACATTTCTCCGGTAAAGTCGTGGGAAGAGTTTGGAGCATCAATTAATAGATCCCATTGATTTTGCTGCAAGTGGTTTTGACACACTCTTGCGTTTAGAGGTATATAATAATTCGAGTGCACCAACAGTTCTAGCTTGATAGATGCTGGTATGCGACATCTACTGTCATTGCCACATTCATAATAAATGCACGAATTAGATGTGTTTGGCGCCCTTGTGTATTCATTCGTTACAAAAAAACCTTCAGTTGGTCTTCCGGCACGAGGAGGCGGCACATTATGTTCGTCTTGGTTTTGTCTGCGATCGACTGCATACCGCACCCTCAGCCAACAATTGCGGCAGATAAAGTGCTCGCCATTTAGTATTAACTGCAACAAATAAAATAGAATGAAACAAATAAAAAGATATCAATCTATATGTTAAACTATTCGTACGCATTTTAGTCACTTTCTCAACGCCAACTATTCAGTGCGTCAGCAGACGCCTTTGATCAAATACACTTTAGCGTTGTCTTTATTTAATTTATCTCAGGATATCATTTAACTGCTTTAAAAATGTTATAATACACACTAAAAATCTATTACTTTTAAAATGTATGCGTTACGGAAACAGATTAGGCACCTGCTTTAAGAAGTCGGTTAAAAAAAGTATTGCATTAACCGAAATAATAGAAAGATATAAGTATATAATTATGAAAAAACACGTATTAGAATGTACCAACCTGTCGAGGTGCTATAAGTCCGTGAATATGCTCAGCGGTTCCCGGGTGGTCATCCAAAAGTTGTTGAAGTAACTGATAATACCTTCTTCGTAATAATGAATGATTGCAACAAACACAGTTTCTTCTTTCCTCTTGCATTATCACAAAAAAAATCGCACAGTACGTAAACGAAGCAAGCAAACGAACGACTGCGGAGAATACACGGTGTGGCGGGGCCAGGTACTCAGGTAAAACCGGTTGCGTTGGTGCTCTAGCGCATTATTTGCTAAGTGCGAAAGGGATACAAATAGTGTTATCTCCAACTAGTGCGGGGTTATAGATGAATCATCATTAGTGCCGCATAAAGAATAGCTACTTGCACACAATTAAAACGGATTTAAATAAATGCTGATGTTAAAAAAATAATAAACTATTATTATTTTTCATATATTAACTTTTGACTGACAGCGTATTTTTATTTTGTCCCATACTGAAAGTTACTCTCTATTCAATGGACTATAAGTCAATATAGGTCTCATTAGTGGTGGATATTTGGACCACTTTTGTTCATTCTCCTTTACCCTATCTATTTCAAGGCATGTACAGATATTATAGTTTGTGCAGGTATGAGCTTTTATCGTGAAATTTAGGGCCGGATCGGTACTTTCGCTCAGTGAGAAAGCTATTAAGTGTGTCTTAGATAAGTTTAAGGTTAAGAGATTATTTCGTAGCCAGCTCATAACTCTGGAAAGGGAGTATTCAGCCCGCTCTTTTACAGTTTGCCAGTTTGGACCCCAGACAAAGATAGCGGTGTCATCAGCGTACGTGAAAATGTAGGTATAGGGTATTTGGATTGTGCAGAGATCGTTGATGTATAGCTGGAAGAGAGTAGGGCCTAATATACTCCCCTGCGGAACACCATAAGTCACAGTTTCCTCACCACTAAGATAAGTCTCAATTTTAACTCGTTGTCGCCTGTTTGAAAGGTAATCTTTAAATAAGTCATGTGGTAGGCCTCGTACACCCAGTTTTTGTAGTTTTTCCAGTAGAAAAGGGACAGAGACCGTGTCGAAAGCTTTGGAGAGGTCAAGAAATATGCATAAGCATACAGATGCTTATGCATATTATATATAACAGTTCTTGCACCTATATTTTCAACGATTATATTAGTCAGATACACTGCATCCTCGGTGGATATACCTGTGCGGAAACCATACTGAATCGGAGCTAATATGCTAAACCTCTCCAAAAACCTCTTAAGAGCTGTATTTAGAATCTTTTCCAAGATTTTTGATAGTGCAGAGAGCACCGAGATGGGACGGTAATTGCTTACACAGTCCCTGTCCCCATTTTTGTAGATAGGATGTATAATTGACTTCTTAAATACATCTGAGAAACGCCACTGTTTATGGCGAGATTGCACACGTGTGTTATTACTGGTGTTAGAACATGGCGACTTAGTCGTAGTATTTGGGATGGGATATCGTCCCATCCAGTAGCACAGTCAGTGCGAAGCTCTAAGATCATGCCTTCAATCTCAGGGTTGGTTACTCCTAGCAGGGCTAGTGAACCCGATGGGCTGTTAGGATCAAGTGGTGATAGGGAGATGCTATTCCCAGAAAGGTTGGGTGATTGACAAATATTTTCAGCTAAGTTAGATCCGATATCCTTAAAGTAGGTACAAACTGTGTCAATAGACGTTATTGGGTTGTTGGATTATTTTAAAAGTTCTTTAGAAGAGCTTTTGTATTTTTGAGTGATATAATATGTCTCTGATGGCTTTCCATAAGGCTTTAGGATCATTTCTATTCCATTTTATTATTATTATTTATTTTACCTCAGGCAAGCCTATTTCTATATAGCACGGTGTCAATAAATGGTGCCCACTATGATACTGGGCACCATTTATTGATACCATGCTGCTTGTTAGAATTGCCTACAAGACGAATCCTTAATTGTTACTAGGAACCGGGTACCTCATATAAGCACGCAATTATCAACGCTCATTTATGCTACGAGATCCTCACACAAACATGATCATCATTCAATACAACATTGGCGACCGCTTTTTTTACCAATTAAAAAGTCTATATGCACCATTTTTGTTTGCATTCGTTTGTGTAGAAGGGCATATCAATGTAAAGCAGAATATTAAGCGTATCTATTTGCTAACTGACAAAGAACACAGTATTTATGGTAATATTTGTATTTAATATTTAGCCTAGTTGGTATCGCAAACATATGATTGAAGAAATACAAATATATAATTATTTAGTAATACATGGAGTGAAGTAAAGAAATATTTAACTGGAATCTGCATGCTATCTTGAAGTAAGCCTTTTAAGAGATAAAAATGTCGCCCACATGAATCCTCAAGAAAGGCATAAAGGGATAAAAAGTTAAATCCTACGTTGTATTCTAAGTAGGATATACTCTAGCTGTCTGACAAGTTTAATTCTAAAACTGTTTTCGCATCTTAGTTAGTTAGTTGTAGGTGTGTTATCCGCACTTAGACCCACAATCGGGGCCATTAAGTGATTGACGTGCAGGGTATCATATTACCTCAACTCAAAAAGAATGATTAAATTAGATCCACTAGTTTTTGAGTTTATTCATTACAAATAAAAATAAAATATTTCCTATTATTATATTATAGATAGATAAGTAGTACTTGTATAAATGTATCGATAATCTTATATAATTTCTGGAGCTAAGGTAATGTAATAGCCTTCATAATTTTGCTTTATACCAATGACAATTACTACAATATCACAATGCCGTTTAGCATGATGGACGACCATGTAAATACCTTTGTAATTACCCCTTTGGCCATTAAGCTTAAGTATTTATAATTTAACTCATCGCCTTAAGGCAGGCCGTTTTATCTTGGACACATAACTGGCATAAAGATATTAAATAGAGAGGTAAAATGGGAACAGGCTCTGCTCCGGTGGTGCAGTGAATTTGACTGCTGGAAAAAGGCTTCAGGTTCAATACCAAGGCAAATTGCTGTTGGATTTTTTTGTAACATTGGAGTTGTCACCCTTGGCTACCTTCAATGTGCAGGAGATATTTTTTTGAAGATTAATAAAATTCTTCTAAATTATAAGAAGCAGAAATAATCAGACACAGGCAAACATACAGCACTACATGAAACTATTATTTAATCTATTTATCTGATTTTAAGCGTATATTTCTCATGTTTGTGTTGTGGTCTGACGGAATAGAGGTATAACACACCTCTTCATTCCCCTAGGGTATCATCATATGTGTAAAACAGATACCTTCCTAGTTCTTTAAGTTATAAAAGGGAAAATATCCTGTCCCACTACTGGACTTGGGCCCCTTTTCAGTGAGCGAAGAGTTAGGCCATAATCCACCACGCTGGTCCAGTGCGAGTTGGTAGGCTTTATGTATCTTTGAGAACATTATAGAGAACTTTCACACATGCAGGTTTCCTCGGTATATTTTTCTTCGTCCTTAAAGCGAGCTATAGTTTACTATTTAATGCGCACATAATCGAACTCGAGATCTCTGCGTGGCAGTCCTACGGTCTCCAACTAGGCTATCTAGGATGCCTAAGTTATACCAAATAGGTATTATGTAAGTAAGATAAAAATTGCTCGACTCCAGTTTACAGCTAATTAAAAAGTTAATGTGACTAATGTATGTTTGTGCTAGCTTTAGTACCTCGAAGTGGCGATACTAAGTTCTTTACACACGTAATTGAGTTAATTATACACCATAATAATAATTGTCGTTTGATACGGTAACCTTAATTGCTATAAACGATGTTATGCAATGGTTGATTAATCATTAAAGCAAGTTGTTAATTATTATATGAGCAGTTATACTGTAATTAATAACTAACGAAAATATATCCTACTAATATTAAAATGTAATGATGTTCGTGGATTGTTCTGGATTCAAATCCCATTCGAAACTTATGGATCTTACTTAGTGTCCGTTAATGTTATGTATGTTGTAAACTCCCCCGAAATATAATCATAATGCGACAGTTGCCTTTTAAAAATATAATTTGTTTTAAAATTTACTGTTAGCCCTTGCTTGTTAACCAACAGCTTAGTTAAAGGCTTCTGTTGTGTGCAGCGTGTTAGAATCGAACCCATGAACTATAGATCGCAAGTCAGCCTCTTGAGTATAGGCTTGATTTAGTTTATATATTACGTCTAAGTACCTCACTGCGCCGATAAATCACGTTACAACAATTCGCAAAAGTATGCATAATATGACGAACATGAGGCCACCACAGCTAATTTAAAAAAAGGAATTTATGTTTCTAGTGGTGGCTAAAATAGAATATTACGAGTCAAAACTTAAATGAAACGTCCAAGTCTTTTCCGGTGAATGAGGAGAAAGTTATAACACGTCGGAAATAGGGCTGAGTTTAATCGCAAAATCCTTTGCAACTGTTACCAATATTTGGCTATTAACTCAGAAGTCAAGTAATATCTATAAATAGATAGATAGTGTTTAGAAGATATTCATTGCCGTAAGTATTAATAATAATTTTATAAATGGTTTACTTTCTTCATTAATGAAATATAATAGAAGCTTGCTAAGAATACATCTCAAATTGTTAACTTAATTGGAAGACTATAGAATTCAATCTTCAGTTAATGGAAATATTCAAAAGACGTATTTAGTTAATACGCATGCATATTTTAGAAACGAACACGTATCGCATTTTCTTTTGTATTACTATCAAAAGTTGCTATATATTGAAATTGGATCGCTATGTCACATATTACCTCGTTAATTTATTTTTACATATATTTAGACAACCTGACTCACGGCATAATGAAAATACGACCGACTGTGTATAGCTTTGGAACCGCGTAGACCACATATCTAAGTCGTAGCTGCTCAGCTACGAAAGTTGTAGCAAAACTTAACTTGATTCCAGCTATACGCTGAATGCATATAATTCAAATGATATTCGAAAACAGTTGAGCTCAACACGATACCTGGTAGATTATAGTCATAGATAAGTAGTATACCTACTACCTATCTATTCATGTAATGACAACACGTCATACAAGTGTGCACTCTGTTTTATTGTTTAAGTAGTTCAAGAGCATAGCGCGCGCACTTGTAAATAGTCTGTAGTAATCTCTAATATGCTCTACCTGGCTAGGCATCCCCACGGTGCTGGAGTCAGCCTTCTTTATTTAAGCTCTTCAGTTTACTCTATCCTTGACGTCCACGTGGAATAGCTTGCACTATCTCATATCTCTCAACACTACATCTGTCTATATCTATCTAGTTTTGGGTCGGCCTCTGGGTCTTTGACCGAAGATAGCAAGTTAGCTGAGTTGCCAGCGTAGACTGCTGGCCATTGCAGCCTACTACGTGCAGACGCATGAGAGTAGGCTGGGAGTACGCGATATCGCTGACAATATTGTCGGCGAGATCGCGTATTCCCAGTTTGCCTCGCTTGTACTCGTTGCGGATTCTATCGAGCCTGGTCACGCTGCCCAACCACTTCAGTATCTTCATGACAACCATATCATTAGTATAATGTTTATTTTGGCGACGGCCCAAGTTTCGCTGCCGTACGCAGAGTTTTTAATACATTTATATATTATTTGAATGCAATCGTGCACTTCGCTGAAGTTGAATAAATAGTACTGGTATTATCACTAAAATAAAAATTACTACACCTCATGTACAACGTACAACATATACACGTATACGTTGTACGTATAAGAACCTCTGTTAGTATTTGTAGGCTCACGTTGGTTTGTAATAAATAAGCGTAATATCGCGTAAAGCTAAAAAAAAAAAAAATTTTATGCTTAATGAGTCGCATGCGACCATTTATTAAAATTACGGCTCTATTTTATAGCTACTCAGTGGTTAGATGGAAACGAATAATATTGTATCACACATATATAATTATTTACGTACTACTGGATGTATGCTGTACGTGCTACAGTTCGGTAACATTATATGAATTCTAAAATGTTTTATATAAATGATTTGCTATACACAGGTGACGCAGTGATTTAAGTTTTTATGGGCCACGATATATTAAGGCATTGTCATAGGTTCCGCGAGAACGAGAAAACATAGAGAGTGGATTCACTGTTTATGTCATGTTCCATAAAGAATTATTTTTTATTAGGGTATGGTTGTCTGCACACCGGTCTTCTGATCGTGGCTCATTTTAATGCCAATAAAATCTATTAATAAATAGAAATTAAGTTTCTTTATACAATTTAAATTACTTTTTTTAAATACAGCTGCACTGTCATTATTCGGAATAGTTCACAAACATTCAAATAAGGGACACAAAGAACACCCAGACTTAAAATGACTAATTGGGTATCAGCATTATTATATCTTGTGTGGATATCGAAACATTCAGCGCGCTTCTACTAGCGCGCTGAATGTAGTAGTAGTAGAAGAAGTAGCGCTAGTAGAAGCGATGTAACTATTTAATTTATATTTATGTAATTATGAACTACTAACTAAACAAAACAATTTCAATGTAGTATCACAGGAAAATAAATGAAGGATATTATAAACCATGAGAAAAGTCAGTACTTTGGGCTATATTTCATTGTCACATTCGATTTGACACTCACAAAGTAAATAGAATGAAAATACGACAGTGAGTGAGCTAGCTATACTAAATGGTCCCCTTGACTTGTAAGTATTAATAAATCAATAATAACTTGGCAAAAATCAGAATCTTTATATAATAAACTCAGAAATGCTGATTGTCTGAAAATTTCTTCCTACGTCATTGGAGCTAGCTAAGTCTAACAGTTTATTTACTACTAGGCTTAGTTTACCACTTTATACCGAAGTAACACATCACAGTAGATCTTTGTGCCTCATATCAAGTGAAGAAGTGCGCCTTGTGTGTAGACGAAGTAGTAAAAGCAGCTTTTCTTAGTTTTCTTAAGTTGAAATAACTTTAATTTGATATTAATGTAAGAGAATATAATATTCAAATAATGAAAGAGAAGAGTTTGTTTTTTGTTTAAATAAGCAAATCTCTGTAAACATCGGTCAAATTCGAACAATACTTTCTGCATTTTGTAGCCTAATACCCGAGGAAAGTAATAGGTAATATAACATCACGCTACAAGCCTAGTGACATGGGTGTTGTAATGGCTACTGCAAGTTAAAAACATACCTAGTTAAATATGCAGTGCAGCATACGTTTGTGCCTACCTATACAGCAATTGTAAAAGCATGGGTTCAATTGCGTGATTGAGCAGTGTTATAAATAAATCTCAGTAGCAACTTATAGTCTAAAAAAGGGGGGGTTTGTATTTATGCTTTAATAGTTGCACTGCCTAGCTTGCTTTCTCTGCTTTCTAGCTTCACTGGATTGGCTGCTTGTTTAGTATAGGTGCAAACCCACTTTGCTCGACTCTTCAAGACGAGTAAGGTGCCAATGGTCTTAGGGGAGAGCGCAACAGTCGTGTTGATCCCTAAGACAAGTCTGGTGGGGAATCCTTCACGTGGTTGCCCCCTGTTATTGGTCTAGTTCCCTATGAAATAGACGCAACTAAAACCACCAGTCGACCACTGCCTGGGATGGAGAGGTCATGTTCCGGCGGGTCCATCGTCGAACGACAGACGATGGATAGTAATGACCTCCCGCGTGTTTGTGCCGTGCGCGGGGACCCGTACGGAGGGATGAAGGAGTCCTGGGGGTTGAGTGGTGATGTGGCGATGGTAGTGCTGCTGATCTGCAACACACCCCTTTGGTCCGGATTTCCTCTCACACGGGAGGTCGTAGTCTAGCCAGCTGCGATCAATCGGCTGCAGCGTCCGCTCATGCGGCCGCCAGGCGAGTGCCCTTGGGTGAAGAGGTCTCCAGCCGGCAGTGCTCGTCTCCCACCTCAGTGGTTTGGGGTGGAGCGACTAGTGCTGTACGTCTCGGGGACAGCTCACTTAGGGGTGCTATACCTAGCTGGTAGCCCTGGTGCCTGAACAAGGCATCCCCAACGTTGAGGGCTCCATGGTGGGTGGGGAGCCAGCAGGTGAAAAGTAAGATAGACCAAATGGACTCTGTCACAAAAAAAACCAAGGGCTTGACCGATAAGGGCGAGCAACAAAGGACCTCTGGACCCTTAGGGGGAGAGGTCAGCAATAGTGTAGGAGCTGTACGTGGGAGCACCTACATACCCAGGCTGCAAGCTCGTGATGGCCCCAGTGGCCGTCCGAGCATGAGCCAGGGGAGTGGTGCTCACACGGGCAGCGTTAAGAAATGGAGAGGGGGTAACCCTGGAAAGGGCTACCAATTTAGAGGGCGTGGCAGCCACAGAGGGGGTCTGACATGCAGGGAATACCCGAAGGGGGATCCCAGCGGGACACCCTCTGGGAGTGGGTGTCAGCCCTCCAGGATCGGGGAGGCTAAGGGGGAGCCAAACTTGGCTGCACACTCCACAGACCATACCCGGGGCAGGAAGAGGCGCAGTGGGTGTGCCAACCGCAAGCGGCGTGAGCTGCAGCGGCAGTTGGCGCTGGCACCCGATGCAGTCTCGTCAAAAAGGGTCAGGGAAGTGAGCGACGATGCTGTTGCTCAGGCAGATGGCAATAAACGTGCCAAGACCCAAGGTGACTCCTACAGGGAGGCGCTGACGGGGGTTAAAATGGCCGTTGTTGCCGACAACTTCCCTGACGCTCTGCTTAATGCAGAGCTGGTGGAACCCATAAGGGTTGCCATTTGGGACCAGCTGGAGGCCACACCGGATCCTCTGCAGGCCATTAGTGTCGGTGCACTGCTTGGTGGAGCTCTGCAAGTGACGTGTGAGGGTGAGAGAGCCGCAGAGTGGCTTCGCGGCCTCAGCGGTAAAACCGTTGGGGACGTGAAGCTCAGAGTGGTCAGCGCCAAGGAGCTTCCAAGGCCAATAAAGATGGCCTGGAAGACCAGGAATACCTGGTGCCTAGATGCCTCCAGGGTGCTGACCATGCTGCAGCGCCTCAACCCCTCTCTGAGGACCTGCGAGTGGAAGGTGCTGAGCACGCAGGTCGAGGAGACGCACACCAGGCGCATTGTCCTGGTGGACAGCGTGTCGGCTGCGGCCATAAAAGCAGGCGGCTTCTGTCTCCATGCTGGCATGGACAAAAGCACGTTCAAGATCCTTGAGGATCTGAACGTGCAGAAGGTGACAGTGGGTGCCAGCGTGGCGGAGGAGGCCCATGCGGTGACGGCACCACAGGTGGGGGACGGGGAGGAGCCCGTGAACCCAGTGGTGATTGAACCAGGTACGGCTCTCTACACATCGTCGCCATGCGTGTCTCCGAAGACCGACGACATAATCGGACATATAGATTGTCTAGATCTGTCGTCGCCGGAGGCTGCGGGGGCGCTGATGGAGGAAGGGAGTGAGGGGGGCGGCCAGCAGTGCCTGCCACCGTAGACGCCACCATAGGCAGACCGAATGGCGGGACTAAGGTGCGTACAAATAAACCTTCATCACTGCATCGGGGCGATGGCCGTTCTGGCCCGCCACCTGCGGATGAAGGAATATGATATTGCCCTGATCCAGGAACCTTATGTTAAAGAGGGAAAGATCAGAGGTTTGGGTGGGACAGGAGGTGTAATTTATCATAACTGTTCCACTAATGATATAAGGACATGTGTGTATGTCAGAAATGGCATAAATGCAATGCCCTTATACAATTTTTGTTCTAGGGATCTTACGACAGTTAAGATAGATGTGCGAGGGAGCGGAGGGCGGGATATTGTAATCCTGACCTCTGCATACTTCGACTATACGGACAAGGAAACTGTATCTAGACAGATAAAGGACCTTGTTGAATATGGCAGCCGGGAGAACCTGGACATGATCCTGGGGTGCGATGCCAACGCACACCACACAGTCTGGGGGAGCACGGATGTGAATGTAAGAGGGGAAAAGCTACTGGAGTATGTGGTAAGTACCTCTTTACAAATTCTAAACAAGGGAAACAGGCCAACGTTCGTCAACTGTAGGCGAGCAGAGGTAATTGACATCACGTTAGCCACCAACAGGGCTAGCACTAAGATTGTCGAGTGGCATGTGTCTGATGAGATTACCTTGTCAGATCATAATTACATATGCTTTAAGTATAGGACGCTGGTTCCAGCTCCTATAGCACGTAGAAGGAATCCCAGAAATACGGACTGGAACTCCTTCAGGAGTGACCTCAGTATAGATTTGGAGGATTCTAAGGGTAAGCTTAATTCTATATTAGACATAGAGTTTACAGCAGACAAATTGGTCCAGACTGTAAATACGGCCTGGACAAGTAACTGCCCTGAAAAGGAAGTTAGGCCCAAGAGGGTACCGTGGTGGACGCCAGAGTTGGTCAAGCTGAGGCTTGAAGCCAGAAGAGCGTTTAACAGTGCTAGGACCAGCAGGGACTATAGCGGTTACGCTCGCTGTTTGACCAACTACAACAAAGCTGTGCGGAAAGCCAAACGGAAGGCTTGGAGAGCCCACTGTGAAAACATCAGTACTATTCCTGAAGGAATGAGACTCTCCAAAGCTATCTCGACTGTCAGAGCACACCCATTGACAACCATCAGAGATGGCAATGGGCAGCGAACAGGGTCCGGTAAGGAGACACTAGCAATGATGCTAAACACACACTTTCCGGACTGTAAGATAATAGAAAAGGAGCAGGAGGACCCGATTAGCCTGGTTGAACTAGGCTACCGTACAACCAAAGCAGATTGGGACACTGCAAGGAAGGTAGTGGATGAAGGGAAGGTCGGCTGGGCTCTAAATGGTTTTCAACCGTTCAAGTCACCTGGTCCAGACATGGTTTATCCCATTATCCTACAACAGGGAGCTGCACTCTTGGTTCCGCATTTGTGCAGACTATACAGAGCCTGCATAGCTTTTGGATACATTCCAAAGATATGGAGGCGAGTTAAAGTCATCTACATACCGAAGCCGGGCAAAGAAGACTACGAAGAAGCCAAGGCATACCGACCTATTAGCCTTGAGTCGTTCTTCTTGAAAGCCCTGGAGAAGTTAGTAGATAGACATATCAGGGAGGGAGCATTGAGAAAATTTCCCCTCCACGGGCTACAATGTGCCTACCAGTCGGGAAAATCCACTGAGACGGCACTGCATTTTGTGGTAAATAAGGCAGAACATGCATTAGATAACCGGGAAGTATGCATTGCTGCATTCCTGGATATTGAGGGAGCTTTCGATCGGACCACCTTTGATGCCATTAGTGTGGCATCAGCAAATCACGGCATAGAGCCAACCATTTGCAAGTGGATCGATTGTATGCTCAGAGGAAGAATTATTAGGTCTGAGTTGTTAGGGGATGAAATGACTGCAATGACCACCAAAGGCTGCCCTCAGGGTGGAGTACTCTCACCGCTCTTATGGTGCTTGGTGGTTAATTCACTCTTAGAACAACTCAACAAAGGTCCGTACTTAACGGTCGGATATGCGGATGACTTGGTGATACTTGTCAATGGAAAATTTCCGAGCACAGTATCCAGTCTCATGCAGAGGGCCCTGAGTATGGTAGAAAAATGGTGCAGTAGTAACCATTTATCGATCAACCCAGGGAAAACTACTGTCGTGCCGTTTACTAGGATGAGAGATCCGACTGGCTTGGGAACTCTATCCATGTATGGTACACAGCTACAATGGTCCACGGAGGTGAAGTATCTAGGCATGACCTTAGATAACAAGCTAACGTGGAAACCTCATGTAGACAAAGTCATAATGAAGGCCCAGCGGGTCTTCGGTATGATTCGTTCTACTTATGGGAAGACCTGGGGCCTGAAGCCCAAGGTCATCAAGTGGCTATACACGATGATGATAAGACCCATAATCACATATGGAAGCGTTGTCTGGTGGCCAAGAACCAAACTAGCAACATGCAGGAAAGCGCTGTCGAAGGTGCAGCGATTAGCCTGCATGGCTATAACAGGGGCGTTCCCTACTACGCCAACGGCTGCGTTAGAGATCCTGCTGGACCTAACGCCGCTACACATTGTTGTGGAGTTAGAGGCGATGAAGGCGCTACATAGACTATCTATACATGGGCTGTGGAGCGTCAACATGCCAGTAACTCGACACACAAAACTGGAGATCTCGAAGGATCTTAAAGAGATTATGAGCATGGGATGTGACAAAATGCAACCAATGCACATATTCAAAAAGAATTTTAAAATAAAGGTCCCCACAAGGGACGAATGGAGACGAGGTCTACGATCCCCTGACAAGGGTTGTCTCATCTGGTACACCGATGGTTCCAAAATGGAAACAGGATCAGGCGCTGGTATTTATGCCAACGACTGCAAGGTGAACCAAAGCATGGGCAAATATGCAACGGTCTTCCAGGCGGAAACCTATGCTATAATTGCCTGTGCGCAGGAGAATATTAACAACAATGTCACTGACAAGATTGTTTATATACTCAGTGACAGTCAAGCTGCTCTTAAGGCTCTGAACTCCTGTAGGGTGGACTCAGCACTAGTCCTGAACTGTGTTAAAGCCCTTAACAAACTTGGCAGGAAAAACACAGTCAGGCTGGTGTGGGTTCCGGGGCATGCAGGGGTGCAGGGTAATGAGGAGGCTGACGTATTAGCCAAAAAGGGCTCGGAGCAACAATTTGTGGGCCCCGAGCCATTCGTAGGTCTCTCTGAGAGTACCGTCAAGGCAGCTTTGAATGCACATGGCAATGATAAACACAGGCTGGAGTGGATGGCCCTTAGGGGTCTGGAACACTCCAAGAAATTCATTGCAAACAGAGCCACGGGCTTTACCCGGAAGTTCTGCGGATACAACAAGGGCCAAATACGCCTACTCACAGGAGCGTTTACTGGTCATTTTGGCACCAATGACTTCCTGTGCAGATTGAGATTGTCAAACAATTCGATCTGCAGAGCCTGTGGTGAACAGGACGAGTCCATATCACACCTACTGTGTGAATGTGACGCGTTGGCCGGACTAAGGATGGGTCTGATGGGATTGGCATATCCGAACCCTGAAGACTTCAGGCTTCTCCCTCTGAGGTGTACGCTGCGACTGATGCAGTACATTCATAGGGAGATAGCTCAAGGATAAACCTCGGGGCCGACACAAAAGATCCCACTGGGTCGAAGTGTCGCCGGTCTACAATGACTGGCCCCCGGTTCAAGATAAGATAAGATATAGTCTAAAAAATTATGTCCATTAAGAGCGAATGTATTCCGAATAGTCTAAGCCTTTCATTTAAGCTTTAGGCTTTAGCTTTAAGGCTTCAAAGAAAGGCTTTAGTCAATTATTTACTAGAACACATTCTACTATTTCTTATTATATGTGTTATAGCACTGTTTTGCCATTGCAGACGTAAGTTTTTGTATAGGCAATAAGTTTTCTCATAGATCTGTTTTCTCGACCCCAAGGCTCGCATATCTGACGTTTCGAAATTATATAGGTTTAAATATATAATTATCACTTGTTTTAACGGTTTATATATATGACTGATATTATATTATAATTATTACTGTACAAATATAATTACTGGAAACTTAAATTTATTTTTGCTCAAAGTAATTAAATTATTTGAATTGACGCTGTAATAAATCAACAAATTAGTTATTTACGTTATATATAGACCTACTGTTTACTTACATTAATGTAGGTGTTAAACTCCTCAAATTGGTTTAGCAAAGATTATAAAAGCGTGTTTATAAGTTGTGTTACATTACTGTTTATTGTGAGAGATGATGGTTTAATTGTTGGTGAAAATTGTTAGTTTTCGGTAATAATCATTCGAATACCATTCGAAGACAAGAAAGACAAAAATAAATTATTGTTTCTCAATTATTGATTGATCCTCTACTAAGGTAGAGGACCTTAGTAGAAGATCAATCAATAATTAAGACTCAATAATTTATTTTTGTCTTTCTGTATGCTCGCGCAACACGCAGAATATATTACATGAATATAAATGCGGTTTTCAGTTATAAAGTTGTATTGCTAGAAGTTTAATTTAAAATCTGACCCATGTTTTAACTTGATACTTCGTTTTTAAGTCAAGTATTAATAATTTGTTGAATTCTAAATTTTATTTCGCCGTCTAGAAGCCGAATAACAAGAAATAATTGGCAATGCGGAGTGGGAAACCTTAGCTATTTTACCTTCTTATGGGTGTAAATCAGTTTTCTCTTAAATGCAAAAAAAGATTAATTTCGATGGGTATTTCCAAATTCAATCGCGGTAAAAAGCTAGTCCACAATAAAATAACTTTGGTGAATTTTGTAATAAAAAGTAAATTAATAATTAAGGAAAATTATCTACGATAAACGACTTCGGATTATATTTCACGTAGCGGAGGATAATTGAGACGTGAGCGGTTCGCGGATTTCAATTAAGCTCCCTTTGGGATTGATTGATGCTTCCATTTGCGCTCTAATTAGTAGCTTATGATATTTCCAGATTTATCTTCTTCGAGTTTTGTTCCTCATCTTTATTATAAAATCAAACGTACTAATATATTAGGTAGTTTATATTTGTTAAAACAATTATCATTTTTGCCTTAACACGCATTTACTTATTTATTTATTATGCACCAAAAACATAACATTAACATTTAATAGAGCAGTCAAAATGATAAATGTCGTGTTGTACCGCTTATAATATCGTGTTGGAATCGTGAGCGTTCCAAAGAGCTTTTCTAACTGTTTCCACCGGATTCTTTCTTATTTCTTATAAAACAACACGTGTTCTAGCATCACAAACTAAATGGTTCGGTGCATCTTACAACACATAATATGTGCTGTACTGTAAAATCGTGGAACATATTTCCAACGTATGTGTTTTCCTTCATATCCTAGACATTTTAAGCTGGGCGTGAACGAGTATGTCTTAAGGTCTTGGAAGTCTCTTACGTAAGACAGTAATTTGGATGGCGGTCTCTCATACTACACTTTACTTCGCACTACCATAGGACAGAGTGAAATAATTTTGACACCCGTGTACTTATAAAAATTGTGTTTTATTAATACACAATTACCAAAGTACACAACACGTACGATAATACTTAAATTCGAGTCTGAGTACACTTACAATATACATACGATGGTTGACGTTTATTTTTTCTAAACGATACCTTAGCAGTAAGATTAGTCTTATTGCTAAGTCTGACTATGACTAAAACTATCGCTAATAATAACATTTTACACTTAACGAGCTATCAAAACTCCTAACTTAGAATCTGTCCTGTGTGAATATCCTTTTCTGAAAATAGATACTTCATTTGTTTCAAAAGGAAGCAGGTATTATGAACAAACAAGATGGCTTTGAGAAACGTGTTAACGTAGATAATCATCACGGGCCATTGCTTTTTATGAGATTATTATCCCAGGACAATAAGGGTTAGGGACATTTGTAATAACTGTTGTTGGGCTGCAACCACGCTATGTGGACGGAATTAAGGTTCCAAGGAATATCTGTCATTGATAATCTCGGTCTAATAATGAATAATTCACATAATTGGGTTTATCATAACCTTTATTCTTAATCAGAGATAAACATTGCACATACGTTGTATTGTTATGTTATGTGTTTTGCTTGGTATTAGCTCTAATATTTCCTTTCATAGTTTTAGTATTAAACTTCTATACATGCCGTGTTAATTTTGGCGCTACCTAAAAGTTCGGTGCCAAAAATGTCTTAGAATGGTATGCAGGGTACTACTTCCTTTGCTTGGAAAGGTTCCATTAGAAATAAGACACGTTTGCGACGGAATATTCCTGTAGCTAGTCAGTTTATTAAGTTTGATACCCTTACGAGTTATTATAAGAATAATATATAGTTATAAATTCGAATGTGAGTTTGTTTGTTTGCTACACTTTCACGCCATAATTACTCGACCGATCATCATATAATTTGGCATACACGTTGTCATGGGAAAAAGAATTCAGACAAAAAGTACTGTTCCCGAGAGATAGAAATTTATTGACAAAATCTACATTAATCCTATCCGTAATTTTATCTAATATTTATAATATTAGTTACCATTTAGTAAAGTTTTTACTACACAGATTGTTAGTCTTCGTCAAGACTGACTGTCATTACAAAAATTTGGTCTGGAGGATCTTACTTTATTCATCCGTAAGGCAATCAGGAATATACTGGCTTAACACGTTAAATACATTGAAGCATGCATACACATCGTCGCTGAATTAACTTTTAGTGAATAAATAGCAAATAAGACTGCCGCGACGGTCTGGTAAGAATTGTGAAAGTGATTAGATGCAGGCGGTTCCAGACCGGTCCGTGTGAAACCCCTAGGCCTATGTCTAGCAGTGGTTGTCTTTTGGCTGAGATGACGATGATAATAAGTAAGTATGTGTGCAGCAGAGGGTTTTTATGCCTACATTCACTAGCTATGTTTTTTAGCTCTCACATAAGAGAGCGAGACCAATGTCATTTACCAATAATGAAAAAAAACCTCCTGCTATTACGATTTTTTTTGGTATATATATCGTAATTGGTAACTCTTTGTCTCACTCGGAAAACAATTGACGGTTCACCTAATAAACAGTAGTGGTACTTCTGTGCAATCAAAAACTTATCTTAATTAAAAGAATCTTATATTATTTAATTATCAAGCTTTATTATCATTAAATTAGTGCGAAAATAAACGTGAATTGTACCCAAACAAGTTCGGTTTTTATTAAGCCATGAGCGGCCACAAAATGGACCGCAACCGTTAATCAGCCTCGTGGGATAGAATAAAATTTTAATCAGAACTTTTAAAACAAAGGGACTGGGACAATTTGATGTAAAAATACTATACAATACAATCTAAGATAATTTAGAAATTCGTTCGTCTGGGCTTTGTATACACGGCTTTGAGGTTGTAATCGTTTGAGCTACGATGTTAAATCTTTGCCTAAAACAAATGTCAAATGCCCAGTACTAAACCTATTGGTCTAATTAGTTTCTAATAACTAATTATTTACTTATTTAGTTTTATAGTGGAGACCAGGCTATAATCATTAGATGGCCTATTTAGCAGTTCTACAACAAATATTGTTCTAGTTCTACGTAAACACAATATTGTTTTTTTATACTACCAAGATGGTAAGATTTTAAATGTTGTAAAAGTACTAACTTTTAGTAATGTAAGCGATTATCGCGACCTATAATTGCTTGCAAAGCTATGGTAGTTGCTCGCGTGTTATCAACCTTAGGTAAGTGGAATGAAAGAAAAGGAAAGATGCTGTAGGTATGTGTAACTACCTGATCTCTTATACGCAAGCCACACCGCAAAAACAATCTTGCTAAACTTACGCTAATTTCCAGCAAGGGGCTGGTGCTATCTGCCGGCTAGCTGGCTCATTTATATAGTCACAAAATAATTGATAAGGGAAAGGTCTTCCCCTCTTCAATAATTTAGATATATTAAGCATAATAAGCGGCACTTACACTAGCAATAAAAATAACTTTTTATCTAGGAGTAAGTAGCGTATTATAATCTTACTTGAATTGAATTCAATAGTTATGATGATGATGATATATGACAAACAACTTTCGAGTATTGGCATGGTGATGAAGGCTTAATAAATAGCATGCGATGATTTGTCATAAACAAATAGTGAATATATGGAACTCTAGTCCGCTTAACACTAAACGTCACCTCCTCTATTAAATAGCGATGTGTTATTGCTACAGAATTAACCTATATTTTTGTCACCTTCAGAGGCTTAAACCCTATATTTGGATATAATTGATATTATGGTCCTAAGGCGAGTAATTACTGAGCTTGCACAGCACTTTATAGTACCAAAGGACTGCGTTACAATTGCACTCACGTACACAACTAGAATTATTTAAAGCTGCCCTGGGAACATTGAAATTAAACTACTATACATGGATTTTATCGCGTTGTTTATTTAACACTGTATTACATCATTTTGAAACTATTACACTACTACTACTATTGAATTTTACTAATTTATAAGCTAATTAAATTATTCAAACTATTATTATTTAATTAGGTTTACACTTTCCCCGACTTTCCACATTGCCCTGGGAATCTCAAACAATTTACTGGCAATCTATAAAATAGGGACAAATTGAGGAATAGTGGTAACGCAGAATGGTCAAAGGCAAAATATGATTCAGTTTCGTATCACGTCTCGCTCGTGACGGTGAACCAACGTAATTTAGTGTAGGTGTCCGCTAAATTAAATAAAACACTTCACTGCATATAACTGAAATAAACGACCATTATGAATATTTAATTTCAGTCATGAATTACAATTTGTTACATATTAAACTGTTCTTCTAAATTAGTAGTATAAGGGCTTGTCCCACCACCTCCAAATAGCATTTATCTATAAGATAAAAGTCTCACCATTTCTCTTAATTAACCTAATAAGAGGGAGACAGCATACGATTTATCTTTCGGGTAACTTTTACTTGTTAGCTGTGGGACATGCCATAATAGTTTTAAAATTGTGGAATGTAAGTGTTTTTAAAATACACAACGCGGTAAAATCCGTATAAAATAGTTAATTTCAATGTTCTTTAAAATCTTCTTCATTGAAATTACAATCTACCAAAACTGAGATAAGCTATTTCAAGAGTTACGGTGCAAGCTGTCGGTCTTTCTGAATACACGCTTCGTAGTTAAAGGTTAAAGCCGAATGCATAACCACATATAAATTCGTAACATACTGCAAATAGGAATAACAGAAAACCTTACTCAAAGATGCCAAAGAAACCCAATTACTAAGGCTTCGCTGTAGTCCGTCTGCCTGCCCTTCCGTCCTTCTATCCTTCCGTCTGTCTGTATCTCATGAATCGTAATAGATAGACGGTTAAAATTTTCACAGAATGGGTATTTATATTACTGCTATAACAACAAATAATAAAAAAATAATGTTATGTCTTGTACATTTGACTGGTTTCTTAAGAACATAATTATGAGCGTCGTGTAAATTAGCTGATAAACAGTACTACTATTGAACACTTGTATTTGCTGTTTAGCTAATATCAAATCTAAATCCGTGTAGCCAAACACACAATATGTATTTCATTTTTACTATTAAATCAGGCGTGTGTAGTGATAGGCATTTGGCTAGCATCCGGACCAATTATTATACCGCCATAAATAAAGTACTGCGGTACAAAGGTTCGTACCAAGTAACTAACATAGACACTCGTGATGTTATAATAATTTTAAGTAATATAGGTATATTACTTTAAATTTTAATTTTATCTCTTTTAATAATTAATTAAAAGAGTGAGAGTAAATACAGTCATCCTGTAAATTTTACTCAGGAAACTTTTGGTTCGACCCGAGTAAATATGATGAATTTATATCTGATAATACGTAACTTGCAACAGAGCCTAACAACTAAAACTCCAGCAACAGAAGGTATTCTGTTGGTGGAGTTTTAGTTCATTCACCACCTCCTCTTTGATTGGATATGGGTGAATCTACTGAACCAAAACTAGTTTGGCGATCCATTTATCAGAGCTCACTTAGCAGAGATGTGGCTATAGACCTGGAACCGGAACATCATATCTGGGGTAACTAATATATGTATATATTATTGTCTTCTGTTTACGCGAATGTTATTCATTGAAATGAAACTCATTTATACGGATTTTATCGCGTTGTTTATTTATTAATTTATAATAGGTATATAAACGGATTACAGCAGCATTACATTCTTAGCATAGCAGGTAGTAATAATGAACATAATATATAAACCGGACAGTAATCCTACAGAACATGAATTTATTAGAGCAGATTAGTGGAAAATAAAAACATTACTAAAATCTTAAATTCGTTAGCGTAGAATACAAGTAGGTAATTGTAAGTAGGTTTTTACTTAATAACTTTAATTTTACATTATAACTAGACTTTGAACTTTTCGGAACTAAGTACACCTGATACTATTTTTTTTATATCTATTGAATTTTATGTCAAAATTTCGAATTCTTTATTTACACGTGCTACTTTATTATATACTCTGCACATTCTTACTATTGGATTATAAAATGATGTATTATTTTTATATGCCTGAATTGCAAATATATTAGGATAACGAGATCTATGTGAAATATTAAAGCTGAGAGAAGAGAGTAAACCCGGTGTATCGATAGATAAATGAACCAATTTATGCAAATAGAATAAATCGTATCTCTGAAGTCGGGTTTGCAATGAGACAACATTAAATTTATTTAACCTCTCATCATAATTGAATTTACGAAGGAATTTTAAGCACCTTTTCTGTACTCTCTCTATGTTATATATCTGCGTTTTATAATAAGGAGAACAAACTAGACAACAGTATTCTAAGATACTCCTCACCAGACTGAAATAGCGACACAGGATACTTTGTGTATTCTTAAACTCTTTAGTGGACTTTATAACAAATCCCAGAAGTTTGCTACTTCTCTTCACCACATGTTCGTAATGTGAACGGAATGTTAACTCCCTATCAAATAAGACTCCCAAATCTTTTACCATCTCTTTTCTATTTAACACGCTATTTTCTAAAGTAAAGGTGAAACATTTTGTGCTTTTTCCTAGTAACAGAGATAACATAACACTTGTTGACATTAAGGCACATACTGTTTGACAAGCACCAGTCTGTAACGATATTGGGATCTCGCTGAAGGGCCAGACTATCTGTGGTCTCATTTATTTTATTATAAATCTTTAGGTCATCAGCGTATAGCAATGCAAGGCAAGATAATCGATCAATAAGATCGTTAATAAAGACTATAAAAAAGAGCGGGCCAAGATGTGATCCCTGCGGAATCCCAGAAGAGACGGGTACGGGAGAAGAAGAATAAACTTTGACAGTTATAAGTTGGCTCCCGTTACTCAGGTATGAAGTGATCCACCTTAACAAGCACCCCTGTGTTCCGTAGTGTGCGAGCTTAAGATATAACAGGGAATAGTCTACTTTGTCGAAAGCTTGGCGTCCACTTGCCCGCCAGAAGCAAAGGCACTGCAAAGATAATTTTTATATTCAAGAAGATTACTGAGTGTGGTCCTTTTTTTGACAAAATTGTTTTGTTTGTTTGAAATATAATTACATAAATGATTATAAAGTGGAATATATACCAAAGATTCAAAGAGCTTCGCTGTACACCCGAGAATGCTAATGGGTCGATAGTTAGAGCAGGATGTCTTATCACCAGATTTATGAATCGGGATAACATGCGCAATTTTCTAACGTATGGGAAAACGCCTGAGTTGATTGATTTCCTAAATAATATGGCTAATGGGACAGATAATTCATCTGAGCAATTTTTAATAAAAATTGGAGGAATCCCATCTGGGCCAACACCTTTACGTTCATCCAAATTCTTAATTTTAAGAAGGATATCCCGTTAGCTCGACTGGGTAAAGCGTAGTGCTATAAGTGTTGGCAAATTTTCCCACAGAGTTGGCTGAGAGGAAGTAATTCGAAGACCGAACCAAAATACTCCGAGAAAAAATTAACAGATTCCTCTGCCATCTGAAGATGTTTTGTTTTCATGGGGCATAGACTGAGGTATGGTATTTACCCCCTTTCTATCATTAACATTATGCCAGAATAGTGTAGCATCATGAGATAGTGATTTCTCTACAGAAGATAGAAAAGTCTTATAAAATTCATTGATCAGAGACTTGCATCTGGTACGGAGTAAAGTAAAAGTAACATAGTCTCGCGGGTTGGAAAATTTTTAAAAAGCTTTTGTAAATTTGCTTTTTCCTTAAGGCAACGAATTAGGGAGTTGTTATACCATAACGGGTATTTGAAACAGTTGTTTTTTGCCAACGGTGTATGGTTTACTATTATATATAACGGTAGGATTCGGTGTTCTTAAGCGATAATCTGTGGTTTGTCAAATCTCAGGTAGTGGTTGGTCCCCTGTTGTACATGTTCACACACAGCAAACTCCAACGAGCTTTGGTGTTTTACATCAGCTATGTGTTCTGTTATGCGGGTGCCTATGCTTCTCTTGGTTTAACCAATGTATGAAAGTTCGCAGTCACAATCTATTTTATAGACTCCTACATCTTGTAGAGGTTATTGCCACTTAACGGATGGTAAAAATTTACTTATCTTCGTTGGCAGCTTGAAGTATGAGTTGATTGAAGTTCGCTTCAAGATGTAGCCAATCTTGTCAGTGACACCCCTTACATAAGGCAGTATAGCAGGCTGGCGCTCTACTGTGACTGGCTTTTCTCGAGATCTGTGACAGCGGCGCGGCTGTTGGAGCTTGTTGTCTTGCAGTACTTGCTTGACATGTTGAAGCTCGGCGTCCAGGTGTTTCTTGTCACAGGTCCCATGGGCTCTCTGAAACAAAGACATTCCCACGGTAGGTAACTGTTTAGGATGGTGGTGAGATTCACCGTTTAAGTACCTATTTGTATGGGTCTTTTTCCTATACACAGTGTGGCTTAATGTATGATTGGGATTTCTGATGACAAGTACATCTAAGAACGCTAACGAATTATTTGCCTCTAATTCCATAGTAAATTGGATGGTATTATTAATAGAATTAAGATGTTCTAGGAATACACTAACACTATCTGTTGGTAATATTGTAAAAGTATCATCTACAAACCTTAGTACCTTAGCCTTTTGTCCGTGAGAGCAAAAATCTTCCGTGGCGAAACTTTGACAGGCATCGAAATTATATTGGTAAGTAAATTGTATTGAATATTTTTATAACTGATTGTAGTTCGAGTCAACTTTTTGTTTCTTTGCATACATTAGCGTTTAAATTACACTACTACTAGTTTTTATTTATTTCGAAAATAGAAAGGGCAAGTATACTTCCCCTTTCTATTTTCGAAAAAGGATAGTCACCTATTTATTTTTGCAGATAGTTTCCCCTAGGGCGACTATAAATTCTTTAATGAGCAAAGACAGATTTTTGCTTTTGGTGTTTTCAAACTTATAGTGACTATAAATTGTTTTAAATAAAATTAATACATACTTAATTGTTTTATGCGCTAATTGTAGGTGAATAAAATACCTCGCTAGTGTAAGTGAAAGCTGGGGTGGTGCCGCGCCACATCAGCTGGACAGAAGACAGTAACGAACAAAGTAATGGAAGGAGAACACACAGCTAAAAAGCAATTTGAAATGAAGAGGAGAAACACAAAAAAAGAAAAATATCAAGAAATATATCGATACTAATAGGAGTCAAATAAAATTCGATAAAACATTTTTCGATTATAATGAACTGATGAAAGAAAGAACTTTAAGAAAGAGAATAATACAAATTTTGCTGTCAAGACAGTGAAAATAAAGAAAATGTAAGAAGTTCTAAAATAAATAATGGTAAAGCCACTGAATGACTACCCATCAAAGCCCATAAGGGGTACTGAAAAAATGAAGAATAGAAAATACGAATAAATATATATATATATATATATATATATATATATATATATATATAAGAGATGTTGATGCTAATGCCAAAGATTTTTGCCATATTCTTCTATCTTGTGTGCATGTAGTAGAATATTATTATTATTATTATTATCATTATTATTATCTTGAAATAAATAATAATACTTAATTAATAACTTACCTAATTTAAAGTTAGGAGTATATTTTCATTGTAATTTTATAGTTTAAAACGTTAAAATATATCACTATTTTACAATGTTAATTAATATTTGGATTAGTACTGAATGAAGGATTTCAGTCAATAATAAAGATTGATTTATTTGAATTAATATTAATTTGTTTCTATTTGATAAAATCATAGAAAGGCGTATATCTCTACGTCAGGCAAGTATTCTCCGAAGTATTTTTAACTTTAGGCTACTATCCGCCACAATAGGCTACTAACCCGTTTTTGAGAGGTCAAGTAAAACAGGATTTACTCAAAACCAATATTAATTTTGTTCATAAAAATAGGCTTCTATGAAAGATCAAAGACCTATGTTCTGATATACATGTTTATTTTTCTTAATGAGTACATATTTTTTAATAACAAAGCCTTTTTAAAAGTGGTGACTATCCGGTTTTCCTCTAATATTTTAAGCAAACACTTAATTTTCTGGAGTTTATTTTGTGACAAGTTTCGTCAATACAAGAAAGATATAGCTTACTAAAATATACCTATCTTGTATTGGAGTTTAAACATACGAATAGTTTATTTATATGTATAAAGCATCAATAAACAAAACTAAAATCTTACTCCAATATTTCACCGCCATATTGGATAAAAATCTTATTTCGTCGTGTATCGAACCAAGCTCAGGAACAGATTGGATTTTCATTTTGTTCCGATTCTGACTCCCAGTTTCAGGTCAACCGAAATGTGAAAGAGAACTTAATTTATGGCTGCAGACATCGTAAAATTTTGTTTCATTTAGTTATGGTTCGTACGTTTACAGGAACAATAAATATTAATTTTGTTTTACGTTACGTTGTTAATCAAAAAACAGTTACCTACATAAATGTTAACTTATTTTATTTCACAGATAGGTGGACCCACATTTCACCTACACATTATGTCCCACGTAATAGCAGGCCTATTGGCGTTATTGGACAGATATCCAGACTTGGTGGTATTATTAAGATTTTGTTTACAGAAAATGTCGTCAACACCGTAAGACACGACACAATACACGTTTACAGTAAAATGCTTTAATATAAATACTTATTTAATGTCATATACATCACTACCACTATATATTATAAAACAAAGTCCCCCGCCGCGTCTGTCTGTCTGTTCGCAATAAACTCAAAAACTACTAAACGGATTTTCATGTCTTTCACTAATAGACAGAGTGATTCATAAGGAAGGTTTAGGTGTATAATATGTTAAGGTTCTGTACTCTGTGTTCTGTACCCATGCGAAATCGGGGAGGGTCGCTAGTACAATAAATGAAAATGCTTTGATAATGCTTTTTAGTAAATAAAATAAATTATCCGGCACGATATCACTTAAGTCTTATATTATTTTAATCTTTTATTTCTTATCCATTTCTTACCCTGAACATAGGGTACTTAACAATAACAATCTGATTTATTAAAGCTTTTGCCCGCGGTTTCACTCGTTCGGGAAAAGTACTTTTTCTGCACTAAATGTTCTCTATGTACTTTTATACCCTTGACAACGTGTATGCGAACTTTCATTATAATTGGTGTAGTACATAAGGCGTGAAAGCATAACAAACAAACAAACTCACGCTTGCATTTAGAATTTTAATTAGGCTTTTAACGAAATAAAATATCGATGTAGTTCATCCATGGAGCACGTTCTTATTAATTCCATGTTAGCATCTTACACCCAGAAAATTTTAAAGAGTAACATAGTGTAATTTTTGACATCGAGAGCAACGTAATAAAATTACATTCATTATTCATGGCCACGTGTCGATGTTTTTGTTGAAAATGAAATAAAATAATAAGACATACTGATAATTAATTTTCAATACGAATGGAGAAATGACGGGCTTTTGTAACTTAATCATAATTGAAATGGAACAGAAATACTTATATTAATTGTTGTTGTTATCTAAGGGGTATGCTTTAATGGAACTGAACTGGACATGTCTGCCACATGACAAACGATAAGGGCCAAACTGCCCAGACTAAGATGGCGACATTATTTTATTGTTTTTTTGTTTTCCTCAGATAGCCATGACAACTTTACGCGGTCTATGGGTGAGCGCAAAAGGCTCCCAACACATTTAGATAGCGAAATGAGTTCGACTCCTTTATATAACGATTAATCCTAAGCGGCTTTGAATAGAAAGAGATGAAAGAAGAGTGTTGAGACCTTTCTTTACTTTAGACCTTTGCCCTGGAGTGGCAAGCGAGAGTGAGCTTATAACAAATTTGTATTAGTAGTTACGTGAAAACAACTGCTTTTCTTGAGTTTACATGTTCAGTACTTGAGTTGAACAATTTGTTATGAAGTCTCTTGCTACAATATCTCACAGAAACCAATGGTCTAGACCTGTGTCAGGTATGGTCATAATCTCACCAGATAAACGTTACAGTCTCTGGTCTCCCACTAGGCTAGCAGTGATTTTTATTTCAGCACACATAATAAAAATCTGTTTGTTCGTTCCCTCTTTTTTATACAACAATAGACCAACATGATATTTTAACCCGGTGATTAACAGAAGTCGAACATAGGCTCCCTTTTTATTCTGATAAATTTTAAGACCGACTTTGCAAAAGATCCGCCTTTTGTAGTAAATGCTTACAACCAAGAATTAAATGTTTACAATAAAACTTATTTTACTCATAATATCGATTTGTCAAGTTAGGTGCAAGTATCTATATTGAAAGCTTTTGCCTCGGTCACATTTTCCAACAGCAGACTAGCGCAGTCCTACATATTTAATTTAGCTTCATACCGAGTGTTTTACGTGCCGATGTTTTGCAATAACTTTACAGCTCGACGGCTGTCGCACTATGTTTGCTCACCAAGATGGCTTCTAGCTTTAATACATTTATATTTTCAATGGTTGCCCCTTTGGAAATTTACTATACTAAAAAGCTATACTTACACCCACATAATTATAGATGCCACGTTATAGCGGTTGAGCCTGTATCCGTCTGCTGGACACATATACAGACTGCTTGCTACTAATAGAAATCTTAGTAAACCTTCAATAAACTTTAAACCAAAAACTCCCGAGGCAGTACTAAAGAATGAAATTCCTATAATCTAAAAAACAAAAAAAATATTAAAATTTTCAACAATATTATCAAATATGTCTGTATGTTGTCTGCTGACATATTAAATTTCATATCGACTCAATTCTTGCTCTGAGCATGAAATATTTTCAACCAGACTGGATTATCCCGTTCGAATTGAAGCATTGCTATACACAAGCCAACAAAAGAATGTCTGTAGAAATCAGGGGGCTTACTATCCTATAAATAAGAAGGTTAATACATAAATATGATATAAATAGTTGATTAATTGATTAATTGTAACGTATTAAAATCATTTGGGCGTAAGATCTTGATTAAAATCTTAAAATTAAACACAACTTTGGCTGTATGCGGTAGGGTCGTTGCCTATACAACAAAAAAGATGGCGTAAAAGTTCTCCAATTTAGAAAATAAAGTCAAGTGGTTTTAGGAATTAGAAGTAAATTCGAAATGCAAGTTTGTTTAGAACATTAACTTAAAGATATTGTTCGCGTGTGGTTCCTTTTCAGTAACAACAGTTGATTGTCTGTTAAGTTAATTAATATTAAAGTTTTATACAAGTGGTAAATAAATATAAAATCATACTTAAATATCCAATTTATAATAATATAATTAATATAAATATTTTTGTTTTGTCAATGTAGTTATTTTTTTGGTCTATATTTTATATAATTACCTATATTGCACGACTCATTATGCGAAGCATTAGAGTGCTCTGCGATCGAAAACTTTGTTTTGCCTCCTTTCTGCAACTGTTTTTATTGTTAAAACTCCTGCTAGTACACAAAACCTACTTAATTTACATACCATTGTATAGATAATTTAATGGAGATTAATTTTGTATTGTCAAAAATTGATTTAGTTTTCAGCAGAAACGAAAAATACATCAAAATAGTTTTATCTTCTACATAATAAAAGTTTCCAATTTCAGTAACAATGACAAATCGTCTTAGTTACACCCAATTCGAAGGTTTGATGGAATTATTGACGCAAAAGCCAGGCGTAGCTAAAGGTTTGCTTAAGACCACTCAAGGCAAAGCAGAAAGGGCAAATGAGTTCGCATAAAGGGCTTAATGTTTTCGTAAATTTCCTCAAACAAATCCTTATTCACTCTATAATTTGTTTTAAATTCGTCTTCATTTATAGACAACGCTTTGTCCGTATAACGTATCATCCGAAGCTCATCACGTCTTTGTTTTAATTTTTTTTATGGGAATTATGAGAAATGCTGTATATTACTGCTAATCGTGCCATATTATAAACTTAAGTAATAAGTTATATAAACTTAACTAAAAGCCACTAAAAACGCAAATAAATTAAAAAAAAGATACACTTTTATAAAAAAGTTATGCTAAGAGAGGAGTTCTGGTTGGAATGTACCACCAGCTTGGGATCCAGTAATTGAAATAGTCAAACCCTAGAAGAAGCAAAACACAGCTAGACTTCATGATACTTTGAGCTCATTCTGCGTGAATAGAAACACCAAAGATTGAATTATGTTCGGGTACTTTGAAATAACTAGGTACACTTCAGAACGTTGGAATAACTACCATCTTAGTCTCCCCATGAACATAGCTGCTGTAAAGCAACCGAAACGTCGGGGCAAAGTGTAAACCTAAATATAAACAGTTTTAATTAAAATATATAGCTTAAATAGTAGTAAATTTCAATAATAGTAGTGTTACAGTTTTCAAAATTATGTAATAACAGTTGTTTAAAGTAAAATAAACAACGCGACGAAATCCGTATAAAGTGTTTGTAAGTGTAACATTCGCGTAAACATAAGACAATATTATCTGTAGAAATTGTAATATAGTCGTTGAATTAAGTACAATGTAAAGCTTTGTATGACGTAAATACTTCGATAAGTTCACATGTTACTTTCTTTTGGGGCTACAATTAGGAAATATCTATTCATTCCACAACGCTGGCCTAACGCGGTTTTGGTGGGTTGGCAGTTGCTTCATGTTTTATTTAGCCGGATGCGCCGCGACCGGTGACGTCGGATCGACTCTCGTAAATATGATATACGGGCCCCACATTTCATTTTAACACATACTAAACTCCTAATTTATTTTATCATGGTAGTGAAATATAACTGCCACATACTTTACAGAAATACAATATAAGCGAAATAATGTTATATAACAAGTTGTTAAAAGGGAGCGCGTCCGCGGCGCACAGCAAGTGACAATGTGACTGCTGTGTATGAGATTTCAGGTTCAATTGCCGGGCCGAGTAAAATTCTTGAAACTTTCTGTTAGGCAATTTATTTATTTATTTATTTATTTAGGGAAAACAAACAGTTACACACTTTTCTTAATAACTAGCATTAACAATAATTATGAAACAAATGTGTAGCTCACAACGTTATCCACATATTACTGAAAGAAATATACATAATATAGAACTTATTAATCTCAAGTGCATCAAGTTATACAAATAGTTTATAAGGAAATACAATGCTACAGTTATTATAAATACAATACACTTACATGCGGTTATGAACAAAGAAAAAAAATTTATTATTTATTAGTTAACATTATGTTCTCTATCAAAGCATTCCTAAATTTGGCAGGTGATAATGTAAATATATCTATATTTGTGAAATGACTATTGTAATTTTTAGTAATACGATACAGAGGCGCACGGACGCCGGCGTTTGTTCTGCAAGAAGATACAGCAAAAAGCGGATATTCGCGCACCTGGCGCCTTATTATAGTCCTAGGTACGATATAGTATAATTTGTTTGTTATATCCAAGCAATCATATCTGTTCCGACATAAGTCAAATAGGAACATTGTTTCCAGGAATAAGCGTCTAGACTTTAAATCTAATAGCTGATTATTTATCTTATCAAACTCAGAAAAATTATAACTGCAACGATAGCGGAGTGTCTTAATAAACTTTTGCTGAACTCGTTCCAAAGTATTTGAATACTTATCATAAAGGGGATTCCATATCAAAACTGCATATTCAAGCTGCGACCTAATGAGCGTTTTGTACAGGTGCATATATGTAGATGTTTTCTTAAATTCTACAGTTGATCTTTTTACAAAGCCAAACATACGATAAGCATTAGCAATGATTTTATCTATGTGTTGATCAAGATGAAGTTTGCTGTCCAGTAGTACTCCCAAATCCCTCACAGAAGGCACCCTACCAAGTGTTTCATGGGCCAATTTATAGGTGTGTGTTAAAACATTCTTCTTTTTAGTAAATGTGATGGATACACATTTTGACACACTTAACTGAATTTTATTTTTCAAACAATATTGGGCAAACTGATCCAGATCTGATTGCAATAAATAACAATCTATAATATTGCGAACTGGTCTGTATATTTTTAGATCATCTGCGTACATTAAGAATTTTGAATTTAAGAAGCAACTGTCTATATCATTTATGAATATAATAAATAAAAGAGGGCCTAAAATTGACCCCTGAGGCACGCCAGAAGAAACTATCATAGAGTCTGACTGGTGACCCTTAATTACGACTCTTTGCGACCTATTTGTTATATATGATGTAAACCAGCGAAGCAAGTCGCCACGAATACCGTTGTATGCCAATTTATAAAGAAGCAATTCATGGTCTATTTTGTCGAAAGCTTTTCGAAAGTCCGTGTACACTGCATCAACTTGTACCTGTTCATCCATATTATTAAATAAGTCGTCGGTAAAAATTAATAGGTTAGTGACGGTAGACCTTTTCTTTACGAAACCATGTTGTTGAGCCAGTATAATGTTATGAAGATTAGGATATATAGCGTTGTGTACCAGTCTCTCGAAAAGCTTAGACAATGTTGATAAAATAGAGATGGGCCTGTAATTTTCAACATTACATCTAGAACCCGCTTTGTGTACAGGCGTGATATTGGCCCTCTTCCATACATCAGGAAAAGTGCCCTCCGTGATACATTTGTTGTAAATTATTTGTAGTGGAAGACATATACTATCAGCTGTTTTCTTTAAAAAGAGAGCTGGTAACCCATCAGGCCCTGGGCCTTTACTTGTATCTAGAGAGTTTAAAGCTTTCAAAACTTGGTCATAACTAAAAGTAAGATAATTTAAAACAACGCAGTTATCAGCAATAGTATCAGGGGGTAACCACTCTCTGACATTAAATGTTGAAGTTTCATATACGGATTGGAAGAAATCTAGATACAGATTACATATAGTATTTGGGTCGTTAGAACTTCTATTTTTATAAGTCATAGTAGCTGGCATACCAGAACCTCTTTTACGATTATGAACATAGCTCCATAAAGATTTTATATTTTTTTTAATATTATTCTCTATACCATTTATATAGTTTATGTAGTTATTCTTACACTGAACTTGAAATCTGCGCCTGAGGAAGGAAAACTGCTCATAGTCTGCTAAGTTATTGTACTTTTTCCATTTTACCCAAGCTTTATTTTTATTTCTAAAAATACGTATTAGTGATTTCGAGAACCAGATTGGGAATTTGGTAGATTTAGAACGAGATAAAGGAGTATGTTTCTTAATCAATCCATAAATAACTTCATAGAATGCACTAATACTATGTTCTGCTGATAAGTTATTTAGAGTATCTATCCAGTCAATGTCAGATATTTCTTCATTGATTTTATTATAATCTGATTTGTAATAATTAAACTTTATTGTTTTAGCTTGTGTTATTGTTTTTATTTGAGTATTGAAAGTAATGGTAGCACGGAAAGGTGGATGATGTTCATCAATGGGAAGTAATACGCATGTGGGCTGATATGTGATACAATCATGATCATTACTAATCAATAAGTCCAGAATACGTCCTTTGTAATTTAAGATCTTATTATATTGAAATGAGCTTAACAAGGCCATAAAATTATTCATATGTTCACATATTAAGGAATTTCCTGTACAACAAAGCGCCTCATAGTCGTCATTATTGTATTGTTGCCAGGACGCATCTGGTAAATTGTAATCGCCAAATAAATAAAATTTACATGGGTTAAACGTATCTAATGTATTTTGCAAATATTCAAAATGTGAAAGATATATATCCTCAGACGACCTTGGAGGAATATACGCTGCACTAATTAGACAGATTTCACTACCTACACCAGGGAGTTGTATAACGGTGCTTTCCATGTAAGGCGTTCTAGGTAGGCCAGTAATGACAATAGTAGGACGAAGGTCTTTTTTCACAGCTATAAGCACTCCCCCGCCTTCTTTTTTATGCGTAGCAATACAGTCACGGTCACACCTAAAAACTACATATCGGTCATCTATGAATTCACTATCATAAACCTCTGGAGTCAGCCACGTTTCTATCAAAACAATAAGATCGTAGTTATTGGCTAATATGTTCATATATATCATATTAAGTTTGGTACGAATGCCCCTGCAATTCTGATAGTAAATAAACAATTTATCCATTGTAAGAATTATAACAGTAAACAGTAATGAATTCGGCAAAGTTAAGAGACAGCATCCTAAAAACAAAATGTTTTAAATTAAAAATGTAATTAAATATATGTAAATAGTATTCAACATTAACTAAAATTATTACTAATTTGACATTATGTCGCAACAGAACAGCAGTTTGGATATTATTAATACAGCGATTATAACATATTGCATAACATAAGTATACTATTAAATAGTTAGTAGACAACAATTCAAAAAAACAGATAAATAATATAAAATACAGTACGAGTGTGCAAGAAGTATTTATATAACGATAATTTGCATATTTAATGACAACAACCACTTTATGCCTATAATCTAAAAGCATGTGTATTAAACAGTTTTCACTAATTACTTTTCGTTGATTTGCTATTTGGTTTGATTTTGTTGATATCTTGTGGTATGCGAATGGCCATCGCTGGTGTGTTGTCGTTCTCACGCACAAGGATGGTCGCATGTTTGATCCATACGTACTTAAACCCATTCTTTCGCGCAGTATCGCGAGCAGCACGAAACAACTGTTTATTTCTCAGTGTCAAATGTTCATTCACGAATATTGGTTGTGACGTTCCGGATATTCCGACTTGATCAGTCCTAATACCTTTCGCCAATCGCACTGCACTAATAAAGTTGTCCCTCAGTATACGCGTGCTCAGTTTGACAATGATGTTCTTCGGTTTTTTGTTGTCACTTTGGGCATGTGGTACCCGATGAATAGCAATGATGTCTTTCTGTTGCAGAGAACAGTTAATTTTTGAGCTAATGGATTCCATTAGTGTGATTAAATTTTCAGATTTCCTTTCAGGGACATTACAAACTTCTAAGTTGCATTGACGTGCTTGTTGTTCAAGACTGTCAAGTTTTGCGTGCAATTCCAACTTTATAGAATTACAATCATTTGTACAGTTAGACTGCTTAGAAACATTTTCCATCCGTTTACCTAAGTCGTCCTGCTGATCTGACGTGTACTGTAGTGACTTTTGTAAGGCGGCGATATCCTGACTCAAAGCGTTTTGTTTTGTATCTAGAACAGATACATGCTTTTCCAATTTAAGATGCTCAGACCGCAAGCAATTTAAGTCATTTTTTATTTCCGAAGTAGCGAGAGTAACAGCCGCTAGGTCGGTTTTAATACTGGTTAAATTATCAGATAACATTGATATAGCGCTTTCGAAGTACTGTCGCAACTCATCGAGTTTCTTGTTCATATCCTGCGTGAGGGTGTTAATGGCGCAGGTTATTTCTGACTCGGGTTGTTTTCTTTTTCTTTGTGTGATATTGTCACTAATTCCGGATAGACTCGTTAGGTTTGGCGAAGAAAGAGACGTCGACGGCGGCGAACGTTGCATGGTTTTCAAATATCAAACAAATATAAATTTTAAATATAAAACTTTAAGGTACAATTTTGCTATTACGCATAAACACCAGAGTGCGTTGTGCCGATACCGATCAAGAATTTCGCGCTGCGCCTCTCACTATCCGTGGTTCAGTGGCGACAAGCACGGCGTATGCGCGCAACTGCACGAGGAGGCGCGAGTTCGAGCCTCAGTAAGACCCAACGGCTTTTTCCAAGTTTCTTGAGAATTTGTTAATTTCTAGTCACTAGTAAACGATGAGCAGGACGCAGCTATACAGATCCCAAGATGGCGCCGGCTTCTTATAGGCACTTGCACAAGATAGTAAGAGAGGGTACGATTTATAAGACCATGGTTAATTAAATAAACTAAATAAACTCAGCAAAGTATTAAAAACAAAATGTAAAATATTGACAAGAGTCCACTCTCGACTAAGTTCACACGTAGAATGTCATTTATCAGTATGGATTGAGTCTGGAACTGTGTACGGTAGACGGTAACACTGCTCGCCCACTGTTATATGGGACTTTAAAATGTTCTTAAAGGATATAAACTGAGAAGGAGAGGAGAGAAGACAAGAGAATTTCAAGGGAACAGACTACCTAGTTGCGAATGTGCTTACCTTTGAAATTAAACTACTATATACGGATTTTATCGCGTTGTTTATTTATCACTGTATTACAAAATTTTGAAAATATTACTCTACTACTACTATTGATTTTATTTGACTAATTTATAAGCTAATAAAATTATTTAAACTATTAAATCTATTTATTTTTGGTATACACTTTCCCCGACGTTTCGGGTGCTTTTCAGCAGCCATGGTCACGGGGAGACTAAGATGGTAGTTGTCTCAATGTTCCAGTGTAGTTATTTCAAAGTACCTGAACATAATTTAATTATTGGTGTTTCTATTTACGCAGAATGAGCTCAAAGTATCATGAAGTCTAGCTGTGGTTTGTTTCTTCTTGGGTTTGACTATTTGAAGTACTGGATCCCAAGCTGGTGGTACATTCCAACCATCTTCTCTATTGAAATTGGGATGTTTTTGAATCGGTGTTCTTTAGCGAGAATCTGTGGTTTGTCAAATCTCAGGTAGTGATTGGTCCCCTGTTGTACGTGTTCACACACAGCAGACTTCAACGAGCGTTTGTGTTTCACGTCAGCTATGTGTTCTTTTATGCGGGTGCCTATGCTTCTCTTGGTTTGACCAATGTATGAGAGTCCGCAGTCACAATCTATTTTATAGACCCCTGCATCTTGTAAAGGTAATTGGCACTTGACGGATGGTAAAAATTGACTTATCTTCGTTGGCGGCTTGAAGTATGTGTTGATTGAAGCTCGCTTCAAGATGTAGCCAATCTTGTCAGTGACACCCTTTACATAAGGCAGTATAGCAGGCTGGCGCTCGACTGTGGCTGGCTTTTCTCGGGATCCGGTGTGGTCTGGGCACTTTACTTCGACGCAAGACCGATGAAATGTCCTGACGTTAAAGTAAAGTAAAGTGCCCAGACCGAATCTTCCCAAAGATGAATTCGTCGCATTGAAGAACTTGCGGGCTAGGCCAGATATTACAGTACTCCGTGCAGATAAAAGAAACGCTACGGTCATAATGGATACGTCAGATTATAAACATAAAATTGAAAATTTACTTTCGGATGAAACAACATATAAACAGGTTAAAACAGACCCTACAAACAAAATATTGAACAAAAGCAAAGACATCATATATAAATACTCCGAAACTAGATCTAGACGTTAAACAATTAATACTAGCTTGCGTAAAACCTCCAAAGCTGTATGGGTTACCAAAAATACACAAGGAAAACGCTCCTCTACGTCCTATTGTGAGTCAGATCGACACACCAACTTACAGATTGGCTCAGCACGTAGCGAAGATACTCTCACCACTCAGAGGCAACTCGAGAGCACATGTAAAGGATTCATACCATTTTGTGAGTGAGATTAAACACCTATGTCTCACTAACAATGAAACAATGGTTAGTTTTGATGTACAGTCATTATTTAAATGCATACCTGTACATGACTGTATTGAAATAACTAAAAGGAAGCTAATAGAGTACAATATGCCTGAGGAATATGCAGAACTACTTAAGCATTGCTTAACAACTGGCTATCTCTTGTGGGACAATAAATTCTACATACAAGTCGATGGTGTGGCAATGGGCTCCCCAGTATCGCCTGTTGTTGCCGATATATATATGGAGGACTTCGAGGCTCGAGCTTTACAGACTGCCCCCATCACACCCAGGATTTATAAGAGGTTTGTAGATGATACTTTTACAATATTACCAACAGATAGTGTTAGTGTATTCCTAGAACATCTTAATTCCATTAATAACAACATCCAATTTACTATGGAATTAGAGGCAAATATTTCATTAGCATTCTTAGACGTACTTGTCATCAGGAATCCTGATCATACTTTGAGCCACACCGTGTATAGGAAAAAGACCCATACAAATAGGTACTTGAACGGTGAATCTCGCCACCATCCTAAACAGTTAGCTACCGTGGGAATGTCTTTGTTTCAGAGAGCCCACGGGATCTGTGACAAGAAACACCTGGACGCCGAGCTTCAACATGTCAAGCAAGTACTGCAAGACAACAAGCTCTAACAGCCGCGCCGCTGTCACAGATCCCGAGAAAAGCCAGCCACAGTCGAGCGCCAGCCTGCTATACTGCCTTATGTAAAGGGTGTCACTGACAAGATTGGCTACATCTTGAAGCGAGCTTCAATCAACACATACTTCAAGCCGCCAACGAAGATAAGTCAATTTTTACCATCCGTCAAGTGCCAATTACCTTTACAAGATGCAGGGGTCTATAAAATAGATTGTGACTGCGGACTCTCATACATTGGTCAAACCAAGAGAAGCATAGGCACCCGCATAAAAGAACACATAGCTAACGTGAAACACAAACGCTCGTTGAAGTCTGCTGTGTGTGAACACGTACAACAGGGGACCAATCACTACCTGAGATTTGACAAACCACAGATTCTCGCTAAAGAACACCGATTCCTGCCAAGGATGCTTCGCGAGGCTATTGAAATTAAAAAACATCCCAATTTCAATAGAGAAGATGGTTGGAATGTACCACCAGCTTGGGATCCAGTACTTCAAATA
This sequence comes from Catocala nupta, assembly GCA_963675205.1. NCBI lineage: Eukaryota > Metazoa > Arthropoda > Insecta > Lepidoptera > Erebidae > Catocala > Catocala nupta. The sequence continues at coordinate 14,035,485 of OY776087.1, forward strand.
GTCAAACCCAAGAAGAAACAAACCACAGCTAGACTTCATGATACTTTGAGCTCATTCTGCGTAAATAGAAACACCAATAATTAAATTATGTTCAGGTACTTTGAAATAACTACACTGGAACATTGAGACAACTACCATCTTAGTCTCCCCGTGACCATGGCTGCTGAAAAGCACCCGAAACGTCGGGGAAAGTGTAAACCAAAAATAAATAGATTTAATAGTTTAAATAATTTTATTAGCTTATAAATTAGTCAAATAAAATCAATAGTAGTAGTAGAGTAATATTTTCAAAATTTTGTAATACAGTGATAAATAAACAACGCGATAAAATCCGTATATAGTAGTTTAATTTCAATGAATAACATTCGCGTAAACAGAAGACAATATAATGTGCTTACCTACTTTTGTCTAAACACAGGTATACTGTTGTACCGTATAGTCTATTATATATTTTCAATGTGTTAAAAGATTGGATTCATGTACATATTTAGCCTCTAATAAATAATTAATTAGTAATAAGATGCTAAAAATTAATTTAAATTTATATTGAACTAGTTGTTTAAAGTTATTACGGCTTTACCTTGTAAAGTTATTTTAAATCTATGCAAATATTTCCAAATTAATACTTGAACATACGTACGTAGCTATTTTATAGTATTTTTACATCAAATTGTCCCAGTCCCTTTGTTTTAAAAGTTCTGATTAAAATTTTATTCTATCCCACGAGGCTGATTAACGGTTGCGGTCCATTTTGTGGCCGCTCATGGCTTAATAAAAACCGAACTTGTTTGGGTACAATTCACGTTTATTTTCGCACTAATTTAATGATAATAAAGCTTGATAATTAAATAATATAAGATTCTTTTAATTAAGATAAGTTTTTGATTGCACAGAAGTACCACTACTGTTTATTAGGTGAATCGTCAATTGTTTTCCGAGTGAGACAAAGAGTTACCAATTACGATATATATACCAAAAAAAATCGTAATAGCAGGAGGTTTTTTTTCATTATTGGTAAATGACATTGGTCTCGCTCTCTTATGTGAGAGCTAAAAAACATAGCTAGTGAATGTAGGCATAAAAACCCTCTGCTGCACACATACTTACTTATTATCATCGTCATCTCAGCCAAAAGACAACCACTGCTAGACATAGGCCTAGGGGTTTCACACGGACCGGTCTGGAACCGCCTGCATCTAATCACTTTCACAATTCTTACCAGACCGTCGCGGCAGTCTTATTTGCTATTTATTCACTAAAAGTTAATTCAGCGACGATGTGTATGCATGCTTCAATGTATTTAACGTGTTAAGCCAGTATATTCCTGATTGCCTTACGGATGAATAAAGTAAGATCCTCCAGACCAAATTTTTGTAATGACAGTCAGTCTTGACGAAGACTAACAATCTGTGTAGTAAAAACTTTACTAAATGGTAACTAATATTATAAATATTAGATAAAATTACGGATAGGATTAATGTAGATTTTGTCAATAAATTTCTATCTCTCGGGAACAGTACTTTTTGTCTGAATTCTTTTTCCCATGACAACGTGTATGCCAAATTATATGATGATCGGTCGAGTAATTATGGCGTGAAAGTGTAGCAAACAAACAAACTCACATTCGAATTTATAACTATATATTATTCTTATAATAACTCGTAAGGGTATCAAACTTAATAAACTGACTAGCTACAGGAATATTCCGTCGCAAACGTGTCTTATTTCTAATGGAACCTTTCCAAGCAAAGGAAGTAGTACCCTGCATACCATTCTAAGACATTTTTGGCACCGAACTTTTAGGTAGCGCCAAAATTAACACGGCATGTATAGAAGTTTAATACTAAAACTATGAAAGGTAATATTAGAGCTAATACCAAGCAAAACACATAACATAACAATACAACGTATGTGCAATGTTTATCTCTGATTAAGAATAAAGGTTATGATAAACCCAATTATGTGAATTATTCATTATTAGACCGAGATTATCAATGACAGATATTCCTTGGAACCTTAATTCCGTCCACATAGCGTGGTTGCAGCCCAACAACAGTTATTACAAATGTCCCTAACCCTTATTGTCCTGGGATAATAATCTCATAAAAAGCAATGGCCCGTGATGATTATCTACGTTAACACGTTTCTCAAAGCCATCTTGTTTGTTCATAATACCTGCTTCCTTTTGAAACAAATGAAGTATCTATTTTCAGAAAAGGATATTCACACAGGACAGATTCTAAGTTAGGAGTTTTGATAGCTCGTTAAGTGTAAAATGTTATTATTAGCGATAGTTTTAGTCATAGTCAGACTTAGCAATAAGACTAATCTTACTGCTAAGGTATCGTTTAGAAAAAATAAACGTCAACCATCGTATGTATATTGTAAGTGTACTCAGACTCGAATTTAAGTATTATCGTACGTGTTGTGTACTTTGGTAATTGTGTATTAATAAAACACAATTTTTATAAGTACACGGGTGTCAAAATTATTTCACTCTGTCCTATGGTAGTGCGAAGTAAAGTGTAGTATGAGAGACCGCCATCCAAATTACTGTCTTACGTAAGAGACTTCCAAGACCTTAAGACATACTCGTTCACGCCCAGCTTAAAATGTCTAGGATACGAAGGAAAACACATACGTTGGAAATATGTTCCACGATTTTACAGTACAGCACATATTATGTTTCGTTTTATTACACTCCAAAATACTTTAGTCATTTTGCGCATAGTACAATGATGATGCAGATTCCTTCATTTAACGTAAAAATGTTTTATGGGATAGATCATGGCTACCTCATAAAAGTATATCGCAACGTGAGCTACGTAAAAGCTACGAAACGCTGATGAAGCGTAAATATTTAGTGGCAAATTTACATTTTTAGTGTATAGTTTTGGGAATTACGATCTTGTTTCGGTATGAGTGTTGAGTAGATATTTTAAATACGCCCTCGAATATTATATTCCACTTGACATAGTAATTAAGCTAGTTACAATAATATAGCAGCGATAGCTTAGTGGGGAGACCAACAGACTGCAATGCAGAGGGTCTCGGGTTCGAACCCACGTCGTGCACCTCTGACTTTCGGAACTTATATGACTTTTCGAAATTATGTGCGTATTGATTGACAATTATCGCCTGCTCCGTGCCTCGGAGAGCACGTTAAGCGGTCGGTCCCGACTGCCATGAACATCCATGGCAGTCGTTATTGGGGAAGTCGACACAAAAGATCCCACTGGGTCGAAGTGTCGCCGGTCTGTACTGACTGGCGCCCACACAAGATAAGATAAGATAAGATACAATAATATACCTTAATTGTTAACAATCGATAAAAATAACTTTTTAAAAAATGGGTTTACTTCTTTCATTTAAGTATATTCATTTTAGATAGATAGGTGATACAACGTACAAAAGTTTTTTTATAAACTGTTTAGAGTTGTACACAGTTTGATTTTGAATAATAAACACATCCATAGACCCACGCCTATTTCACCGAAGGAATATTCATAAATGTATTTCAGATTAACATTTCGTCAGGTATGGTTTTAGTTAATAAGGGACGAGCCTATTGTGATAGTAAATATTGACGAAGTAGAATAATAATTTAAAATAGAAACACTCTACCTGCACACATGGACTACGCCTTCAAGACTAACTCAAGATTATTATATACATTTCTTAATATAAAATATTTTTGATATTTTTATTATAAATATTTAAATGCATAAGGTTTCGAGTTTTATACCTGGGTCAGGCAAAGTGTTATTATGCTGCCAAAAGATATTTGGTAGCAGCACAAAGTCTTGAAATATATCCGGAAAACGGATATGAGCTCGCCCCTTACTACGTACGGCTTAAAACTATGGCTAGCTAAATGTGGGTGAGTAATGCAGCACTGCCTACCTCTTCGGTCATAGACGGAAGGATATGTATGTATTTAGTACCATTCCATAAAAGTTAAAATCCCTTTGTTGAGATAAATAGATGTGACCGACACACAGTTCCGATTTTACCATTTTCCTGCAGGCCCCTAATAAAAGCGACAACGGTGGAATGTAATTCAACTGTATCTAAGGAGTTTATTAATTAGTTTGTTACTAAATCATAATTCTCGTTAACTTCGCAGCTAACGAGATAATCTTGTCTGAAATATTAAATAACATCCGACCACGTGGATCCGGATTATAACGTGGTAGGTCCAATGCTTTCTAAACTAATTATCTTAGCGTTCAACTTTATAAAGTGGTTGTAATGAAGTACAGTTTGTATGAAGAAAGTAGCTTTTAATCAAATAGTGCGTGATTTATAAATACTAGTCTTGACGACCGTTGGTCGACCAGTAGTTGAAAACGACCGCCATTCTAACTAATATTTTAATGCGAATCTGAGTTTGTTTGTTTGTTACGCCTTTACGCCTTAACCGTTCGACCGATCATCATGAATTATTCGCATACACGTTGTCAGAGGAAAAGAAACAAATCCCAAAAATTCTTTATGCACTGTCCGCCGGCTAGGGGACAACCTAACCTATATTTACGTGAGCGAAGCCGCGGGCAAAATCTTGTATAAGGTTATTTATTGGTTCTAGATGTATTTGTTTATACTTTTAGTACAAGGACTACTTGTAAGCAAGTCAATCGCTTATTCCCAGATAAAAATAGATTTAGAAGCCGATTAAATTAGATTTCCACTTGAGATAAAATTCATATTGCAAGGCTAGTATTTTGTCGGAGGGTTGTTGTTATGCACTGTTTATTTTTTGTTTTCAGCGAGACTTGTGTTGCAATAGTAATTTACTCTAATTTACAAAAAAGATAAATACTCTTATATTTGATAATAATTAGGATTACTGACGTACTTATACCTATATAAAATAATACAATCTCATTTCTTACAAAAGTATCAAAAATAATAAATGGTTCTAAAGTTTTACTAGCATACCTTGATCTAAGTCATGTAAGCGTCAATACGTACAAAACAAAAATAGATTGCTTTGTATCCTAAGAAGTCATAGGAAGCAATTTCAACAGAACAGTATCAAAGGTAACGCTTCTATTTGTAACAAATGTGTTCCAGAACGTAAGTAATGTGTATGTATGAGCATGCCTGTTGATTGATTGCTTATCGCGTCACGAGACCGCCTCGATCTATGTATAAAATATGGGAAATCTCATTTGAAGTATGTTCCACTTTTAACTATGTGCTGTAAGCTTTTTCTTTACAGTGCTTAGTATTACCATCGTTTATATAAGCCAATGCCGATTAGCGATTGGAAAAAATGAAATGTTTTCTACTAGAAGTAGTAAGAAAGCAGATTACTTGCTGCGGAGTTGAGCGATGACATAACATTGCATAAGATATTCGGTTCCATTTTCAGGACGGATAAAGTATTGTTGCAGCATGAAATTTTTAGTAAGAACCCTGTGGTTTGACACTGTACCCAGTAGATGGCAATAGACTTGCTCCCTACAAAGTGGATTCCAAAACTAATCTAGCGAAATGTGAGTATTATACACTCCTACCCCTTTGGGGATACAAGCATGATATTACAAGTATATGTACTTTCATTAAATATAATTAGACGTTAAACCGTTCACGTTTATTCAATTTCTGGATATGCATAGTTAAGTTAAAGTGTAAAGTGTAAACTTAATTGTCTGGTTAATTGAAGCTTAATTTAATTTTAAGTCTGTGCGGTACAACGTTCCCGTTGATTAATGGTTTGTTGAAATATTTTAATTGGAACTTCAAACAGTATTTTGCCTCTAAACAGTATAGCTGACGGCCTACTACCAATTTTTGGTACTGGATGAGCTAAAAGAATTCAATGAGCTGCTTCTGTGTGACAGCGGTAGTGAATGCGATTGCTGTGCATTGGGTCTCGGTTTAGAAAAAGTGTTATTGATTATTCTGTCGCATAAAAATAAAACTCTGGAAAGACACTAAAATGTTCACAAACCCATTTAGTGTTTTTTATAAGTGCTTACCTTTTTAACAAACAGTTCATATCGCGAGTAATAATTTGCGTATGTCAAGTTCTTAACTCCGTTTGGCCGGGTGCTACTTAATATTTCAAGTACTTTGTTGCGTACCGAATATATTTATTCACCGAGGGTCTTCTACTGTTATTACTCACACATCAACCGTTTTGAGACTGCGTTGGACAATTAATTATGAAGAGCATTTAACCGCCATTAGGTGAAACATAATTGAATAAAGACTTTGTAGTATAATTTTCATGGCGGCCTCTTTGGTTGAGAGCCTAAACGTACACACACAGCTGTTGATCTTGAACATTAATTTATCTTTTAATTCGGATTTCCTGTATTTTCTTTCTAAAGTCGATTTATTTTGTTATTGTTTTTAGCTTTTGAGCTTGACCTTTCATTGATATTTAAGTCGGATTTCCTATTATTTACAAAGTCAATTTGCCCTACAGTCCAATTACGAGACTCAAACAATTATTTGTTATAGTTTATATCAGTGTTCAAAACAATATAAAATATAACAATGAATGTAGTGTCAGGTAACAAAATAGTTGTAGACATAATATTAAGTCACAAGGCACAAATATGTAAACTCGACGAGTCGTCAAATGACACATTGAAACGCGCAAGCCTGAGGCGCCGCAGTTTCACGGCTGTCTTACGAAGAGCTCAGAGGGATTTCGCTTCAATTTAAAACTACCTTCAACTAGCCGGCTTTCTTATGTGACTATATGGAGCAAAAAAAGAAACTCAGTTCGAAATTCAAGTTTATTGTTAACTAGATAAGTACCTATGTGATAAAACCAGCACAGTGCAGAGTGTGAATAAAATTAAAATTTATTTACTACATTATAGTCTTACATACAATGATTCCCAAGACGTACGTTACAAAATTCAAAATATATAAATAAATGTAATGCGTGAAAAATTATAAAACTGCTGCAAATGGCGTCAGGCGTTGACCTCAGCGCAAAGGAAAGGTTTTTAAAATATTTATTGCAAAAGAGCTCTTAAATTTATAAGGTAATAAAACTTATTATTTTCTGAGGAAGGTAAGGTTTTGGGTAAAATACTATTACATTGAGTTTACATAAGCATCTTGATTTACTCAAATATACTGTAAAACATCGCCATAATAAAGTAGCCATAGTTAGTATTTTTGTACATATAATATTCAGCACATATATGTATTTAATGCTGTGTTTCTGTACTTCTAGTGCAATTAATAAATGGATATAACTCAGTATGGGAATTATATTAAAATAAGATTTCACATTATTTTTATTGAGTGGCAAAAGGTTTTCTGTGTTGTTGGTTGCAACGCTTAGGTGATAATTTAATCATTATAAATACTGCATGGCGTCTATCAATATACAGTACTCAGATTAGTTAACAGACAAAACTTACAAATAAATACGTAAGCATAAGGCCGATGAGTCTAATTTTTAGTTAGGATTTTTAGCACACTCCTAGTAAGAGACACGTATTTATAAGTAAGTTATGACATTCATCGATATTACGCAAGGATATAATTGTATTAATGTGTCCCGCTACCCTACATATATTACAGCTGGTACATAAACGTATCATTACATCATAAACCGTTTTACTTATATTACCTATTTGCAGATTTTGAAAACCTTACGGGGATTCTAACGCGCAATCCACGTACTATGTCAAATACATACAGAATTAATCAAAATTCAAAATTTAGAGCAATTAAACTTAGTGAAATGAGTTTTAAGTATTTTAACAAGCTTCTCAATTTCAGTGCCTGCTTTGGATATGAAAATTACCTTATACGAGAGCTCTTTGTATTAACATTATAGCAAGAATATTAAAGTCAATGTAAATGTCTGTATTAGGTATATTTCTACATTTATATTTTAAGGCATTGAAATTAAACACTTTATACGGACGGCAACGTGACAAAATCCGTATAAAGTGTTTAATTTGAATGTATAACATTCGCGTAAACATAAGACAATATTATTTTAAGGCATATTAAAAGCCAAGCGTTTGAAATGTTAGTAATCTCTTGAATTATATTTGAATGTTTTAGTTGTCATATTACTTTTATATAAATATTTTCGTTTTCGTTTGCTTCTATAATTACGAGTATATTACGGCTGTTTTGACTTATCGATAATATAATGTTGACGAGTGATAAAATGCCCGAAATAAGCAAACGTAGAAATTATTTATGACTCAAGCTTAACTTTATCTTAAAGCGCTATAAACGTAGTGTTTGGTAAATACAAGTTGCTCGTGCAGGTCACATGTGCAAGTATACGAATTATTTGTGCTTGTACTATGCGTAGCCGAGTGTTTCTAACGACGCATACGACGCACTTACGTACCTCAATATAGGCAGGTACTTATGTCAATTACAAGATCAATTAAATAACATTAGATCATTATGATTATTACTAGACATTATATGTAAAAATCATTCGCGTGTCGCAACAACTTTCATGCAGAATTTAGAAAATCTCTTATGCTCCTGTTTAATATTCATTGTTGCACAGTATGCTTGTTTTAACAGTATGTTTTTTTTCACAAACGTAATACAATGTGACTTTTACATACTTAATCAAAATAGTATAAGTTAAGAATTAGTAATGGTTTGGTAGACGCATGTAAAAACAGATTCGATAAACTTATACAGTTTATCGAATCTGTTTTTACATGGTTCAGTACTCAGCAAGGTACGTATTATATTGTAGAATTATTGTTCTCAACTACTTATTAACTATGTATAATATCCACAAGTAGGTTTGTAGATATTGTCATTATTTAATATTTTAAAGATTTCTGCCAATAAAACATGTAAAATTCATTATACTTAAGTCTTTTACTTTAATCGTTTCCAAGGAAACCACGGTATGCTCAAAGAGGCAATCTATTTTTATAAATTCATTCTGACCAATGCATATTATGACATAAACAAATATAAATATTATATATAAGCCATAAAAATAAGAAGAAAGAGTATATTTTTCATATTATTATGCAAAGAGAAAATGTACCTGTTATTTCGCATCCAACTCGGGACAAAAATTTGTGTGATCCACAAATGGTTGTTCGAGTCTGGGTTTTCTTTGTGTCCGTTGTTTGAATTTTTGTAAAGTCCTCCACGATTCAGAAAATGTTCCTAGTGCGGGAAATGTCTTTTTTAAAGAAAACATGATAAAAATTATTTCAAGATATCTGTAAAGTAAAGATCGTCAAAGAGTTTCCCCAAATACGTAAGCAAAAGCGTATGTCTATAATACTGTTTTTATTCACAAAGTCAAGTACTTAAGGCGGCGCACTATTGGCCAGACAGCCTCTTTTGTTTCAAGTAAATTCTCGGCTTTGGACAGCGGCCCCGTTAGCTTCCACTTAAACCTTTTTCCGTTTAATTTACGCTGTTATTGTTAAATATTTATATCTTGCCTACTTTTAGGCAAATCTTTCATTCCTTATTAAAGATCTGGAGCTATGAAATTAATGTGCATTACGTTACGGCGCAAGACTAGCATGGTTTCCTATTCAGTAGTAGCGACCTTTTTGTGTCTGATAATAATCTGGTTAGGATGCCAAGAGTGACTTTCATTATATTGAGACTGCTGTTTATAAGATTTAGGGTTCGGTTTCTGAGTCGATCAAAGTATTTTTGGTTTTCCCTGTCAAGAAATTCTCAGTAGAACCACGGTGTCTGATATACGGCACGAGACTCGTTCATAGACGGCATTAGAATCTAAAACCATAGCTGGCAAAATATATTTTATGGCTTAGGTTTCCAATATCACTTGGAAGTTAATTGTAGAAGCTTGATAGGCGATTACTTGTGATGGCGTGTATTTTCTGATTGATGGAATTCATTCTTCTCCGACACTCGCGATCGCAACATACCAGTATTGCATGTTAATGAAAAAAAAATTATGACACGAACGATATTAATACAAATTAACGCATGTTGTATAAGTTGTTACTTGCGCTGCTTGAAATAAAATTGAAAACCGTTTGTTACCGATGATAGGCATAGGCATGTTATTTTATACCATTTTAAGATTCATTTATTCTTAAACTATAGCCACTAACTATACCGAACATGAAAAGTACAATATTTCATTGTAATCATTGACTGCACGTTTGGTTTATATAGTCGCTACACCACTGATACTGTGCCGATACCCATACAAGTCAAATAATTGTGTGGTCTACAAATAATTATTTCGAGTTTAAGTGTTACTTGTATCCTTCGTTTGAGCTTTTGTTAAGTCTCTGTAAAACAGAATTTATACATAGGCGTTTTAAAAAGAAATAAGCATAAAAAAGTATTATTTTATGTTTCGGCAATAAGTTGACCATCCCACACATAATTTACACATAATTTATATATAGATGAATAAAAATAAACAAATCTCATACTCTGCACAAAGCATATTTCAAACGTATGACATACTAAAATGTAAGAACATGAGGTGACAGCAGTAAATACCAGGAAGTCTTGCACAGAAGGTGACATTTCGACATGCGTTAAATGTGCGCTTCAAATATTTGTAGCAGAGAGGCATGTAGGTACTGTCGTAAAATTATTGCAATTTTATGCTTAGAAAATACTCTCTCCAATTTATTGCTAACTATGGTTTGCTCATGGCTGCAATCACCTAAAACCCAAGGAAACAAATACCAGATCACAAAATTTCTTATGTTAAACCAAGATAGGTTATGCAATGTTTCATAGGAATCCATTAAAAGGTTTACTCGTAATGGATTAACAAACTTATAATATTAGTAGAATAGGGTAGTTGCCTGTTTAGCTTTTATAGGCAATTGCAAATAGCATTCAAAATAAACTTTTATTGAAATCAGTATCAAAATTAATTGGAAAATATAATAATTTTGGGGACTACGATAATTTAGCGATAATAAGACAGACAATTGACTGCATTGTACGAGCGGGAGCGATGGACGCCGTGACATCGACAACTCACGTTAGCTGAATCGCTTGGCGGGGCGACGGTTAAATTTTCAAGTAAGTAGCCTTCTTTTGAAAGCCACGAAGAAGATCGGAACATCCAAACGAGACAGCTGGTCCTCTCGGCTGAAATTATAATTAACGGTAATACTTATACTCAGAAATAATTGTAAACCTACGTCTGTAATTGCTGTAAAATAAATAATAAAAAAAAAAAAAAAAAAAAAAAAATATTTTATTCACAGGCTACCTAGGCCCACATTGTGTTAGTTCTACATTATCTTATAAACTATGTTAGTAAATATTAGGAACACAGAAAGAACACAAATTATTATATTACGACCACATATATTTTCATCGAGCCCCATGTAATACATGAAGCTTGATGAACCTATCCATGGTAGGCCCATCCAGCCTTTCAGCAAACACCCTCAGGATACTGTTGGTGCTTCCTCCCACTCTGCTTGTCAACGACGCCACCTTCTTACGCATTATTGCGAAATAGTCGTCAGTGTGCGCATCGGCGAACATACCTGACGCACTACAATAGGGTGGAAGCCTCAACAGCACCCTAAAGGTATTATTGTATTGTACTCGCAGGGCATTGTTTGCCTTTTGGGTATGATTAGCCCAAAGGCTGCTGGTGTAAAATGTTTGGCAGTAAGCCTTGAAAAGTGTAATTTTTACTGGTACTGAGCAACCAGCAAACCTTCGAGTCACCATATTTCCCCGCACGGCCAATGCCCTGCGCTCCCTTTCCATATCTAGGTTGTCTTTTAGGTCTTCGGTAACAATGTGGCCCAGATATTTAAACTGGGTAACTCTCTTTAAAACTGAACCGCACAGCGCAACTGCAGGGATATGTGATGGACTTTTATTTGTACCTCTAAACACCAACAGTTCACTTTTCGTAGGGTTGTACTTTAGTCTATACTGCTGTGCATAACCCTCACAAACAGAAAGCAATTTTCTAATTCCACAGATAGATGGGCTCAGCAACACCATGTCGTCTGCGTAGCTTAAGTTATTGACACTAATTCCATCTATGTGGCATCCGACATGTGTGTTGCTGAGCTCAACCAGTAGTTCATTGACATAAATGTTAAAAAGTCGGGGGGAGGTCAAACTAGATTTACTTCGCATAATACCGTTACAGATTATATTTTCCTTGCCAAGGCCAGTAGTACCTACAATTTAAAGGTTCCAGTAAAAGTCTCACTCAGAATGGGTACACCCTTTTTTGTTATGGTAGCCTCAATTAGTTGGACGTACGTTGTTCTAGGACAAAAAAGGGTCAGCACTGAAATACTAGTTACGTCAGATTGCTTTGTTTTAAACGTGAGTAAAAGGTAACAACATTCGTTGGGGTCCATTTATACAATAAATTATTACCTATTATAAGTTTTTGTTAGCTAGCTAATTGACTAGATCTAAATGGTTATCTCATGATGTCACCACATCAAGTGTTATTACATCGCTGCGTAGGACAAAAATTTGTGCGATTCAAGTACTTATATGTGAAAAGTTACAGCTGGCGACAGCAAATGGCGTTGTACCCTGCTTTATACTTCTCCCTACAGCTTGTACTAGAACTTAAATCGCGCTTGTTAAGTTTACACTACAAGTAAAATAAAACTTTGTTGTGGCAAAGAATTTCAAGACATAAAAGGAAAATAACACTTTGCCCGATCCAGGCATCAAGCCCAAGGCCTTATGCGTAGCAGTCACATTCACTACCGTCGTACCACCGAGCCATATTCTTCTCCATATTTCATTTTTAACTTTAAATAAAAGAGACGATTCTTTGTTATAGCTTGTATTTACTGGCGTTCACATTATCACAGATACATATTAAATGAAAAAGATACACTATTTAATCTCGCCAAGGTATTCCTCATCAATCTTATTCGGTAATTAATTGAAGGGTTCCAGGGCGCGAACATTACCACTCCGTCGTTATTTGTTCATTCGACGAAGTCATCGTTCAACCTTACCTCCGAAAATAGCCCATTTGAAAAGCTAATGCCAGAAAAACAGTCATTGAGATATTTTCAGGAATAATATTTATTATATAGATTGAAATCGTGCCGGATTTCTTGGTTTTAAAAGACGAACATTTGTACCTGAGCCAATAATTTAAAAGGGTACTTTAAAACAATTAAACAGATAAAACAACTCCTAGTTAAAATAGTTTAACTTTATTCTATTTCTTTTTTAAAGACAGCTCACGTACTGCAATTATAATGTGTGTACCTACTAGAGGACTGAACTTTTACAAATTTTTTTTTTACTTATAACTTTTATACTCGGTACAAGTATTTGTAGAATACAAAATTTTTGTCACATTGTGTGCGGATTGAACTTGAAACACGCGACTTGACATAGTAGCAAGACAACCACCTCAACTATTGCGCTATTTGCCTTGTTAATCGTTTCTCTTAAGGTGCTTATAAATCAAATCGCGGTTACCATAACCATCCCATGGCAGCTAAATCGTTTAACACCAAAGCCACAAACACTTTGGCTACCATTTTTCCTGATGTTAAGCAGTTAATGAAGTTTATATCAATAGAGAATTGTGCTAAGTTTGTTAGTTTTTTGTAATTGACACAACATTTTCTAGATGTGCTTACGTAGCTCTTGGTATTTATAAGACTATGTGTTGTGTAATACAACACTAACGTTAGATTTTCTGTATATTAATGTAATTATTTGACATATTAATTACCTATATGACATGAACTCCATGTGAAATGAAATATTCTTACTTTTATATTTTGCATAAATATCTTTTACTGTACACTATATAATATTACCTCTATGATTGAAGACCTTAAAATATGAAATCTATTCAGGCTGTCAAATGATTTGATCAGTTTATTGGCAGTAATATTTAGTAAATGTATTATTAAAATGCCTGACACATAACAAGGTATTATAAAAATTATAAGCTACGGAAAATAAAAGTAGTTTCAGAAACATTATATTAAAGCATGAAAGCATCTCGTAGAGCAAGCTGGTACAGCATCATTTGTCTTATATACAAGATTTACTGAATAACGTCGTTTACTACTGGTGATATAATTTAGCGGTATAGTTCACGTTCTATTACTAACGCACCATTTCGCAATTTTACTACAATTTTCAATCGATTGATTACTCTGAATAGTTATATCATAAATTTTACTTTGGTTAGATCTTCGTTCTCACACATAATTTGCCTGCTATGTTTCAGCAATATTTAAAAAAATGTGGATCTCTTTAAAAAGGAAGGAATAACATATTTCAACCAAAGTACATAATATATACAATTGTATAATTGCATCCCCAGAATATATAATAAAGCAACGGACTTATAATATCAACGTCATTTTAAAACATTTTATCTCGAAAGCCTATAAAGTTCATAATTAAAAAGGAACATTAATCACCTAATTACTTGATAATCTATACCAAATTCCAAAGAACACAAATTTTCGCTACTTCAATATTAAAAGACGTACTTTGCAAGTTCGGCAACTTTAGGAAACATATTTGACAATATAATTAAGATAGAAATTTTCATTACGCTTCTTACGTAATCAAAGATGATTTTAACAGTAATTATATAGGGGATAGGCCCTGAAATTCGGCGTTTTACGTAGATATTACAAAAGTAATATCATCTAATTATTATTAGGAAACCTAAAAGGCCATCTACTTTTGGTAAAGTGGGAGGAGGGATCGGTACTGATTTGGATCTAAAGCCAAAGGTTTGCTAATTACTAATTCAAGTTATAACTTCAATTTATTCATAGTTATTAACAAACTGCCAACATTTTTTAAGACATTTGCCGCACTAGAATAAATCCTGTACCGCAGGAGACTTTACTATCATTCAAACAACATACTTAATAACGAGGTATCTTATTTGGGCTACGGGTCTCACTCACGATGAAATAACTTAAAAGGTAATATATATATTTTTTGATTGCTCGATGATGGTGATGCAAATCGGTCGAAACGTCGGTCAATCAATAGGTATTTATAACATTCAAACAAGGAACACAAAGAATACCTATAATCATGGTCTGGATTAAAGTTTCATCCGAATGTAAGTCATTTGGTATAACAAATTAGGCGCGATTCAATAAAGCATCCATACAATGAAACATTTTCACAGATTGTCACATTTATAATATTAGCAAGATTCACAATTAAAATTTTAAAACTGAGGGTATACAGGAGAAAACACAGTTTATGATACACTGCACAATTATCACTTTTGGAAACCGTGATGAAACAATTTTATTTATACAATTCTCAATCAATTCACAAAGCTAGTCGACAAATCGGTCGCGATTCGAGCCGCTTTTCTATCCACGTTGAGTGCACTTTATGATAATCTTGAGCATTGAGAAGAGTATTTGCGGTGCAATTCGAGCGTCTGTACTGTGCTTGAGGCTTAAGGCTACTTGTACATGATGCCGGAATCGCACCGGAGCCGGATCGCAGTACTGGGTATACGAATACGTTAGTTGCCTATGTTTATTTTTTTATATTATTTTACACACACGAGCAAATAGCGACCAAAAGAATTCTTTTTGTGCAAACAGTATCAAATTCAGTTACTAAATACGCAAAAATATATTATTTTAATTTGAATATAAGAAAGGGTGTGTATTGGGGACATAACACTATCTCTCTCGAATAGTATCATTTGAATAGCGGTTACGTCACAGCTTGTATCCATTTGCTGTCATTTGACATTTACCCGTACAATTAGTTTTGAAACACTTATATCACTACACTTATATATTTTGAGTAGTTTTGAAAATTATTTCATCTCATATTAGGTAACTAATAAATGATGCCATCGCCACGCCGCCATTTTATTTATATAGCACAACGCTCAGTGCCTTGGTGTTTGCTTTGTTTGTTTAAATTTGTTAAGTATATAAGTTACACTTTCCTTTTTACGCTAGTTAACATTAACAATAAATAGGATTAAATACTACAATAAAAATCATGACTTCTTGACAAGTAGATTTTGCCTGCTTCCCTCGCGTTAATCTATCCATCTGGAAAAATCCATCTAAAAAGTACTGTTATTAACTTAACTTACAAGTTTTATAGTAACGGTACTTTTTTCTAGATGAAAAGTAATCTATGTCCTTTTCTGTTGCCCTGACAATGTCTATACAAAATTTCATGATGATTGATCGAGTAGTTAAGACACGAAAGCGCAACAAACAAATAAACAAACTCACATTCGCATTTATCATATTAGTTAGGATTTTATACTGAACTGTGAGGCTATGACTGTTGCTTTATTATTCAATACGAAGACGACGCAGAATACGCGCGGCAACAGAGCGGCTGCGACGCAGATGCAGTACGGTAGCTATGCGGTTATTTTGTGAAAAACGATTCGGTGCAGCTAATGTACAGGAACCCTAAAGCATTTATGTGAGAATAAACACTCGGAGCTCAGTGTGAGACTGAAGTGTCTCTCTGACGCTCACTTAGCCGTAACTTATATTTGAATCCAATATATGATCTTTAGTTTACGTATGTCAAATAGTATTTGTTTATCTGTGCAAAACATTGAAGTATTTTATATGTCTGTAAGGTGAGATTTTATTTTGGTGGTGTATCTGCATTTTTATGTTATATCTCAACTTAAGGAATAGATGTTAACTTGTACTTTATATACACGGTAAATTGAAAATACTAATAATCTTATACGCATACATTTTACTCAAATACTTTATGCCGGCATTAAATTCTCAATATTTCTTCATATACAAACATCCTATTCGATACAAAATAATAACGCTATCGTGGATTAAATGAATGATATTTGTATAAACTTGACTTGACAAAGACTTGACGGATGGCGTAGTGGTTAAAGTGGTCGCCTCGCCGCTGCTACTATGCGGAATGTTGTCAATTCTGATAAATATCTCCATATAAATTTTATATCCATAAAAATTAGGTGTGCTACAAAAAATAGTTCCAAGTTTAGATTTGGAACTATTAATTGTGTTCTTTGTTTGAATGCTTGTAAAGTTCCCTGTGATACAGGAATTATTCTTAGTGCGAGAATAGTCTTATTTTAAAATAAAAACACCAGTACCTTTGTTACAAGCATAACACTACTTTTCATTAAATAGCTTTAATTTTTAATTAAATAAATAATAATCTTGAATATTACAATTAATTAACTGGTTAGCATATTGGAACGTGAATTATGTTCAGTGGACCACCTGTCATGTCATAGTCATGTCTCTATTATACTAAATATGGCATTAATTTGCACGGAACTGGACGTCGTAGGTCGTGTAAAAATTCACCCTTGTGTCTACGGCTGATTGTTAGGACCTGAGATCGACATCTGGATTAGGCATAGCTGGGCCATTAATAACTTCGGTCATTCTTAAAATTTCTGGCAATTCTCAGTAGCGGCGTGGAATTTGTAAACGTGATAAATGAAAATAGGTAAAAATAATTAGCCTGCAATACATCTCTGCTTATCCCTTTCATTAAATTAATTTAATATGTATGTAAAAAAAAAAGATATTTTCATTGATGGTCAGATAGAGGCAGTTCCTTCTCCATAAAATATAACTCCTAACCATATCAAAGTTAGTCACATGTTAAGAAGCAAAATAAGTTACACCAAATTGTACCCTTGTCACTGTACCACAGCTGTTTATTTATAAAGGTATAATTGCGGCGGATATCTGCCTATCCTCCACATATTGGATTGAGAAATAGAAATTGGAACACGATTCACACAAATTACTAGGTTGATAAGGTAAATAAATATAATTTTTTTAAGAATTGTTCCTATATCTCCTTCCTTCTTTTTTAAAAAAGGATATCTCTTACACTAATTATAATGCCTGTATCGCGGGGGAGTTTACAAACATTTAAACAACGGACACAAAGAACACCCAGGCTCCTAACAACAATTTGTTGATTGCACAATGTTTTGTCCCGTGTGTGGATCGAACCCACAACCCTAGGCGCAGCGGCAGTAGCGACGCGAGCACTTTAACCACTACGCTATGTGTGCAGTGAAGTCTTCATATGGTCAATACTTATTAGTATTATTAGGAAATATACGATGCATGTGAACAATTCAAGTAGCTTATCGGGCGGGCTATATGCGTAAGCTATACCCGCAAGTTACATACGCGAGTAAACATTATGTGCTACTAGAGAGGGTTACTTTGATCAGTGTTTTGGTCGGTGCACACCACGTAAAGTACATACCTCAACTTATGTATGTTGCCATCTTGTGTATAATATAATACCTATATCAGCCCTGTATTAAACTGGCGGGCACGGGCCTCTTCTCAGTGTGAAAAGGGTTAGGTCATAGTCTACTACGCTGGCCCAGTGCGAATTGGCAGACTACACATATCTTCGAATACATTATGGAGAACTTACAGACATGCAGGTTTCCTCGCGATTTTTTCCTTTGCCGTTAATGAGAGCGATAATAACTATTTAAAACGCACATAACTACGAAAAGGCAGAGATACGCTCCTTAGGATCGAACTCGAAACTTAACATCGTAAGTGATCATAGGTGATGGTTCGCTAACCATCAAGCAGATCATATGTTTGTTTGCCACTTTAGTCGTTTAAAAGAAGCAAGAGGCTTTTTAGAAGGGCTCCAAAAGTTCCCTTGCTTCTTTTGACCTGACTACTTATATTATATACTATATATGCATCTTTTGTCATATATTTTTTTGTATCTTAATAATACTTACCTACTATATTGCGATAGAATAAAATGTTACCGGAAAAAAAATGTAATTATGTAACATTTACTGATTCAAAATTGCTGTGAAAGTCGGTTACTTTTGAGAGCTCGTAAAAATTCCAGCTCAGTCGTTCATAAAATTTATCCACCGCAATAAGTGACGTTTATTGCTCTGGTATAAAGTAAACATAAACATAAACACGATCTGATACAATTTCAATGTAAACCAGTTTTACTTGCCAACATGGGAATAGGATTTAAATCTTTACTTATATTATAAGGAAAAAGAAAAATTTTGTGAATTTCTGTGGTAAAATTAAAAGTGAATATCTCTATTTGTAAACATCAGTATGGCAGGTGGAAAAGTACATTTAAAACGTGGCTAACTATAGTTTGGATTGAAGTGTAAGATTTTAACGTAAAATAGATAGGAAACGTATTAATTCAATATTCAAAATAATCATTGCATGTATTATCATGGAGATATGGGTACAAGATGTAATTATAATTTAAAAATAAATTAATTCTTTCACTGTTGGATTGATACTTATATTATATACATTCTACATGGATAAAAGCCATAATATATGTTATATTTAATGGGTGTAAAGGCGAGGTGAGCTGCAAATATTGTAAATAATATTATGACGATGTAAAATATTGCAGCCTAAAAAATATATATATATTATGTTTAAATTAAATATATAAATTACAAGACTAGACCGCGTCTCTCCTCGTGTGATTGTAGATTAAGTCGGGTTAAGTAAGTAACAGTACCGTTTTCTGGATGAAAGGTACCCTATGTTCTTTTGATTCACGAGTCGGGGCAGTGCACTAAAGCAAAGCTTACCAATAAAAAGGTAATAGTAACTGTTTGGAGGTCTCTTCATGGTGTCATTCACTATAGCTTTCTCAGGTCTGGTCAAGCAATAACAGCAGATGTTAACTGTGCCGAACTTTGAACAATGATGGCGAAACTGGCAGTGAAACAGCCCCGACTCGTGAATCAATCTTCACCATTATTGCTCGATGATAATGCAAGACTTCACACTGCACGAAAAACCGTTGTAACTCTACAGGAGCTGCATTTATAAACCATACGTCATCCTTCGTACTCGCCAGAGCTTGCTCCAACGGACTACTATTTTTTCGTGACTTGGACAATAATCTACGTGATAAAGAAATTCTTCCCAGGAGGCAGTACAAAATACTTTCACACAGTTTGTAGAATCTAGATCCCGGGAGTTCTATCGTAGAGGCATAAATGAACTTCCGTTTAGATGGCAACAATGTATAGATAATGAGGGTAAATATTTATTATTATATATGGTACATCTTAGACAAGTGAGAAACGGCAAGGAATTGCCATAAATCTTAGAGTTCGAAAAACAATATATGCAAAGGTCACGTGATACCACGTGACCTTGAGGTCAGAGGTCAAAGGTCATAGTCATTTTGGGTGTATATCGAGTATGCTGAGTCAAATGGCGTTGACCGTGGGTCTCTATCTCTTACCGTTCTTGAGTTGAAAGTTGTAAAACGGAGAGACGGACAGACAAAGCTGTGTATAAAGTCTTTTCGAACTAAAAAAAAAACGAGTGTAAATTTTTTTGTATAAATTGGCAATTTCATACTTTAACCCCTAATATTATAAATGCGAATGTGAATTTGTTTGTTTGATAGGCTTTCACTTTAAATAGTAGAACAATCAACATAAAATTTCGCATACACATTGTCAGGGGAACAGAAAAGGACATAGGGTACCTTTCATCCAGAAAACGGTACTGTTACTTACTTAACCCGACTTAATCTACAATCACACGAGGAGAGACGCGGTCTAGTCTTGTAATTTATATATTTAATTTAAACATAATATATATATATTTTTTAGGCTGCAATATTTTATATCGTCATAATATTATTTACAATATTTGCAGCTCACCTCGCCTTTACACCCATTAAATATAACATATATTATGGCTTTTATCCATGTAGAATGTATATAATATAAGTATCAATCCAACAGTGAAAGAATTAATTTATTTTTAAATTATAATTACATCTTGTACCCATATCTCCATGATAATACATGCAATGATTATTTTGAATATTGAATTAATACGTTTCCTATCTATTTTACGTTAAAATCTTACACTTCAATCCAAACTATAGTTAGCCACGTTTTAAATGTACTTTTCCACTTGCCATACTGATGTTTACAAATAGAGATATTCACTTTTAATTTTACCACAGAAATTCACAAAATTTTTCTTTTTCCTTATAATATAAGTAAAGATTTAAATCCTATTCCCATGTTGGCAAGTAAAACTGGTTTACATTGAAATTGTATCAGATCGTGTTTATGTTTATGTTTACTTTATACCAGAGCAATAAACGTCACTTATTGCGGTGGATAAATTTTATGAACGACTGAGCTGGAATTTTTACGAGCTCTCAAAAGTAACCGACTTTCACAGCAATTTTGAATCAGTAAATGTTACATAATTACATTTTTTTTCCGGTAACATTTTATTCTATCGCAATATAGTAGGTAAGTATTATTAAGATACAAAAAAATATATGACAAAAGATGCATATATAGTATATAATATAAGTAGTCAGGTCAAAAGAAGCAAGGGAACTTTTGGAGCCCTTCTAAAAAGCCTCTTGCTTCTTTTAAACGACTAAAGTGGCAAACAAACATACGATCTGCTTGATGGTTAGCGAACCATCACCTATGATCACTTACGATGTTAAGTTTCGAGTTCGATCCTAAGGAGCGTATCTCTGACTTTTCGTAGTTATGTGCGTTTTAAATAGTTATTATCGCTCTCATTAACGGCAAAGGAAAAAATCGCGAGGAAACCTGCATATCTGTAAGTTCTCCATAATGTATTCGAAGATATGTGTAGTCTTAGATTAGAAGGATTACCAGTACCTACACGAGAGAAATATTGAACGACGAACAGTTTATCAAAATAAATATAACCGATTGCCTCAGTAAAAATAAATGAGCTTTATTCAACTGTTAAAGTTGAATAAAGCTCATTTATTTTTATATATATTCAATATATCTCTTAGAAAAATATTGGCACAGCCTAAATCGCTAAAAATCTTCATAATAAAGTAACTTGATCTGGATGATAAAAAAGTCAACGTAGTGTTTGTGCAAAATAAATGGTGTCTGTTTGACAAATTGAAGACGATTTGTTGCGCGAGTTGAGTTCGATAAGTTTACTTAAAGGATGACTTTTAACATTTTTGTAAAATTCTCATTATTTAAATATATTGCCAAGCATTAACATTTTAATAATTAGTTCACCATAATCTTCAAAACAACCGTTCTAATGCACTTGTGATGTAATGACACTTAAAAATATTATATATGGTGTAACATTTATAATATATTAGTAAGTGTCCTGACAGCCCGGGGAAAAAACCAATTGAATTCGTCATGCTTAAAGCCCATAGAAAGGTATTTACTTAGATAAAAATTAAAAACAAAAACGTTATTCTGTGTTAAACCTGAACATGATCTATCTAAGTGCCAAATTTATTCAGCGGATTTTGCTTTATGCATGTTTGTCTAACAAACATTCAAACATCTTCACAAACTTTGATATGACTAACGTTCCAGAGAGAGTCCTTCTCTAGCCTGTTGCTACATATTGTGTAAAAACATGCCTAAAATGTGCCAACATATTATTCAAGACACGAAATAAAACATAAAAATCGACCACTTTACCGTGCGAAGCGAGAATTTGGCAAAAAAAATCTAGGATATAACATCAAAAAGTCTTCGCACGTTTTGTATTTGTTTCAGAAAATTGTTCGAGTAGTTTACTCTTGTTTTCTAAGACTATTTAGGTTCTATAATAAGAAATGTAGTACCAATTACGTGAAATACCGAAACACTCTTTACCAAAAAATTGTCTCAAACGTTTCGTTTCATAGTACATTTGATTTCCTGGACGTTTACTTCAATGTTAATTTTAAAACTCCTAAAGGCTTTTTTCACATAATAGAAGTCACGATATTCATGGTTTTTAAGTATTTAGGCTTAAAGGCCCAAAAAAATGTACCCATACGTGCAATTTCTGGAAATCATGTTTTGTATAGACGTCAGCCACTTTTGAAATTGTTTAATCCACCCACAGCTGCCATGTATATTTTACAAGTATGTGTATTTGTAGAACAGCCCGCAAGCTATTTGAAAACTCGGCTATACAGAAACTAGCCAGACCAGGAGGTCTGGCTAGTTTCTGTATAGCCAAGCTTTTTGAGCGATAAAGTTAGAATAAAATTAAAAGATCTTAAGCCATACGCGTTCCAATTCATTTGACGATGATTTTGTCAGTGGACTATATAACTATGCACTACGTACTTGAACAAATATATCAGAGGTATGTTTTACATGTATTTGAATGCCTTTCAAATCATTGTATGCGTCGTTAATGAAATTATACCTAAGTAGGTTTAAGTATTTGGTTATGTGCAAGTACATGACTCTAGTATTATTCTAGCATTAACTTGACAACACTTTAAACAACAATAGATAGAGATAGTTTGCTATCGAAAACAATATTTTATTTCGCGTTCACGATGGAACGAATTGAATTTCCTTTTCGACTTTTACATCACAAGAAACAACAGGCTCTGTTGAGTAATTTATCAAATTGTCTGAATGCGAACAATGGATTTTGGTTCCGACTTGTGAGGATTGTTGGGATGAATATAAAGGGACTTCGACCTGCCCTGTTCATGGCGGTGGACAGCGCTCCGGGCGATATAAAGTGGGGTTTGCTGTATACCGTAGACTATTGCTACGGTAGACCGTATATATATTAATAATTTTATGATATTATAATAATTTCTAACATTTTCTATCTTTAGACAATTTACAATTATTTTACTACGGAAAGTATGTACCACAGTCTGCCTACAATACCTATGAAATTGACGACGTCTACACCAGTCTTAAATAATAATAATACCGTTTTTATTATTACTATGATTATTTAAAATTTGAGGTAAACATACATAATTCACATTTTAAGCATATATTTTCTACCAGGACATTGTACACTTTTACATGTATAATATTAAAAATCGATTGACAAACAGTGAAGAAAAAGGTACTGCATAGTTCACAACCTTTTTTTTTTTTTTCTTGGGGGAATGCAATGACGCATATCCCACCGCGGGGGCGGGCGGAGGGATTATGTCAGACTCGCCGGGGTAAACGAAAGATGGAAAAGAAATAATGTACCTCCCGGAATACCGACTAAACCTACCACGGTGTTCCTCGACAAAACCACTATCGGCGGGGCCGTGCGAATCGCTTTCGCATGCGGTCGCGACCCCGCCGAGGTTTCGGCCCGCCGTATGAAACGGCAGGCTCTCTCAAAAATTCCCTTCTGTCTCCCCCCTAGAGGGACGAGACGGACTCGACACAGAGGCGCGCGTGGGAACACGCACGCCGCCTCTCGGACCTGGTGCTGAACGGATGGCGGGCAGGCCCACAAAGCCCGCCACCCCCAGGTCAAACCTCACGGTGGCTGGAGGTCATCGCGCGCCCTCCGGCGCCCGGCTCTGCGGTTGGGACGAGGGTTTAAACGCTCCCTCTCCCGCTCCGCCGCCTCCTTGTTGGAAATCACTTCCTCGCAAAAGGAGGCGACGGCGTTCCACGACCTCTCACTCCGGACCATAGATTGAACTACGGCCGGGAGCGAGAGGGCAACCGATCCGACTGCCGCGATCAAATCACGGCGCTGCGATGCCCAGGCGGGGCAAACCGCCAAAGTGTGCAGCGCCGTGTCCTCAACAACGTTGTGGCAGTCGCCGCAGTGGTGACAACCGGGCGTCTCTTGCCGGCGTATACGACACAGGAACTGGCCAAAACAACCGTGGCCAGTCATTACCTGTGTCAGCCGGAAGGTGAGGGCGCCATGCCGCCTCTCCAGCCACTCCTCAAACACGGGACTTACCGCCACGATCGTGGCGTGCCCGATAGTTCACAATCTACCTAATGTCTTTGTCTATTTATATATAGAACAGTTATCTCTTTTTAATAATAATATTATTCATTAGTTTATGTGTATTATTACTTTTGTATTACAATTATTATATTTGTAAATGTTTGAGTTCAATTTTAGTTAGCAAATAATTAACCGGGTATGAAAACAAATTTCTTTAAAACTAATATTTTCTTCGTTGGTCTGATTATAAGTTTCCGCGTATGTTTGCATATAATCTTGAGCTCATAGGTTCAATTTTTGTGTCGGACAAAGTATATATCTGGGATCCACTTAAATTCAATAGACTCAGTCTTCCATTATTACCTCTTTAAAAACTAAAATGCTCTTCCGGTCATCTCTTATAAACTAAATATAGACCGTTTCACTAGAACAGCCAATGATAAAGGATGTAGTACTTAAAACAGATTTAATAGATTACTCAAACTACTACTACTACTAAAGATTTACGATC
The DNA here is from genome assembly GCA_963675205.1 of Catocala nupta. Taxonomy (NCBI): domain Eukaryota; kingdom Metazoa; phylum Arthropoda; class Insecta; order Lepidoptera; family Erebidae; genus Catocala; species Catocala nupta. The sequence goes on from OY776087.1 coordinate 14,060,682, forward strand.
AACGTATTGGATGTTTTAACAAACATAACATTAAATTCATAACCAATAACAAATTTCAAAAAAAGGTACAATAAACACTATTGAACGAGAATTTATTGCTGCGCTATGTTGCTTAAGTAAATACGTATTAGTATCTAGTTTAATAATATTATTGAATATTGTAATTGTGTTTGAAATCCTTTATGGCTTTTAAATTTAATTACAGTCTGTTTATTTAGGAATGTAGAAGCCTATTAAGAGTAATTGTTTCAGTTATTTGCCGTTGTGTTTAGTTTACGTGGCTCGTGGGACAAACCTATAACCTGCTGGTCACGATTATTATCGCAGTTTGTGTAAGGATCATTATTTATAATGTCTAGTGCAGTTGTTGTACGTGTCTGCTTGAAGTGGATATGCTATTAACTGTAATGTTCATTTTGTGTATACCTAGCTAGCAATAGTAAGTACAGACAGCAACATAAGCCAATACATACTCGCAAGATATTGATTTGCTCTGTCTATCGCAATTATAACATACTAGCTGTCCCGGGCGTGTTCGCCACGATCAACTATTATAATTACTGCGCCGCTCCAGTGGCTTGTAGCGTGATGTTATATAGGCTATGTTACTTCTGGTTAAATAGCTTTCTAATGACTAAGATTATTTTTATTGATTTTACAAATCTCTCTACTTTATAATAGTAACATAAATGTTATTTTTTACAGCAATGATAGTAAAAATTAAGTCGATTTATTTACAGTTCTAAAGCACGGAATAAATTTTCAAATTTTAATTCATAGAATACTTTTACAAATTTGTTAAATTTTCTGCTAATTATGTTGTTGATTCTATCTTGTAATATTATATTTTTGAGTACACAATGTATACATACATACACTTCGAACTTTACTACGTAACTCAAATCTGTTTCGATATATGAGTGGCAAGCCGTTGGCATTAAAGTTGTCTATCGTCTTAAAATTATTATTTCAAAGAAACATAATTCACCTTAGCTTACCGCAAACCACACATTCTGCTTCGTGAAATATATATAAATAAGCTGTTACCGTAGCCTATGTGAGGAGGACAGTGATGAAAGGGGAAAGAATCAGGTGCTTCCACCACTCCCACTTACCAAACGAAACGAAACAGTACGTACGCTGCTACTTTACGGCAATATACCGTGTGAGGGCTGTACTACCCCGGTAGAGTCAAGTCATTCATTCTGAAATAAGCAGGCTCTTGATACTCATATCTTTTACGTTTCATTCGTTTACTTTACAAACACAACAATACCAGAATCAGTTTTCCCGCAGCAAACAATGGAGCGACGTGCTACTGATTAAATAAAAGAGTTGTTAAAAATAAATGGACTGTGCGAATTCTTTGACCTATTTAGAGAATTCAGTATTAAGTTGCCGGATGGTTTGCTTTGAGTCGGCCTGCCGAATTGCCTTGGAAGCTGGACGCTTTTTACTAATGGATCGGATTCTAATTATAGACTTTGAGTAGATATGGTAACTTGCTCGTATAACCGTTGGTGTGTACGTAATAACAACTTCCATTTTTTTAAATAATAGAGTCTGTACTGATAACGATGGTTTTGAGATAAGTCTATCTGTTTGTTTATGTTACAGCACACCACAAAAAATCATAACCTAAATTGGCAGTGATTCAAAAATAACAACATAAAAATATGGCAAATTTTGATGACAAATTTTTGTTTTATTTTGTGCGCTATGTATGGAAGTAATTCATTGTTTATTCATCATCTGTTCCGGTTTACAAGCTCACAGGCGATCATCGCCTTACTCCAAAAAGATTTCCTTTTGCCGAATTACATCAAAAATCGGAGATGTCTTTGTTATTTATTCTTGTGATCTTCAGTCAAATGTATGTCAAATTAAATGTTATATCTATATTTTGTATATATGTATATATTTTTGTTGTATACGGCCTAAGGTCGCTGATTCGATTCCCGCACAAGTAAAACATTTGTGTGCATGGACATGGATGTTTGTCTTGGTCTGGGTGTTTCTATGTATAATATGTATGTATTTACAAAAAAAAAGTATATATGTATGTTTATCCATTGTACAAGCTCTGCTTAGTTTGGGCTAGATGGTGTTGTGTGTATATAGTAGAATATTATTTTAATTACATAATTTGTATAGCACTAAATTATGCAAGAGCTGCTAATCTAGCTGCTATTCGCTTGGAAGGTATTGTTAATAAAATTTTCTATTAATATGATCTCATGCTTGTCTAATTCTAATCATTTCCTTAAATAGAGTCAGGACATCTCTATTACCGATTTTGCGAACGTAATTTAGATTTAAAGATATTTAAATACGTTTATTCTCATATAAGATTATATATTAGTACTTATTAGCTTTTGCCCATGGCTTTGCTATCTTGAGAACAGATATTTTTTTCCTAAATGAAAGAATTTTTTGTGTGCCTCACAAAATGTATGCGAAATTTCATGATGATCTGTCAAGTACTTAAGGCGTGAAAATGTAACAAACAAACCCACATTCGCATTTAAATATGAAAGTCCGAACGCAGGCGTCTAGATAATGTGGTTAATATAACCACATTGTCTAGAAGCCTGCGTTCGAACGTCGAGTTAGAAATTAAGAGTTCATACTATTATTTATTCAAACACTTTAACAACGTTAAATAGAAACCTACTTAACTGATTAAATTAAATCCATTGCGTATGTTTCTCATGGATAACTAATGAACGTTCTTAACACCACGTAATGATTGCTCCGCACTCCAAATTATCTTCATAGTATCTCTGGTTACCAACGATTGGATTACTGCAGCTGTAGCTAGCGCGACAGGCACATGGGAGTGCCATATGGTTTTCCTTAATAAACCATACTACGGTCTCAATACCACTACTTATTGTTGTGTATGATGTCTTGGGTAGGATTCTTGGATCGAGCAGTGTTATCGAGCTTTCCTATCAAGAATTTCTCAGTGGCTGCATGGAGTTTGACACTGTGCCCGGTAGACGGCAATTGGCTCACCCCTTATTATAAAGAGCAATCATGGTTGACTAAGTGTGGGCATAATACGCATCTGCCTACTCATGCCTGCATGCCTAGTCTTACGCCATATTATACTTACTTAATATGTACGATAAAATTACATCTAAAGATTGTATTAATTCATTGTAATCATAAATATTAAAATAGTCAGTAAGATTGCGATGCAATGAGGTGCTATTATATCAGACGGGGGTAAAAACAAGATTCGAGAAGAGCAATCTGCAACGTAGGTAATGTTAAAAATAAATCATTAAAATAACATACAAAACGCTCGCCTACAACAAACTTAGTTGCTAGCGCGGGTTCCCTCACGACAAGTGCGCGTCTCAGAGACACCGCGCGTGTTGCGTTAGTAATGGCACGTCGCGACTAACCGCCATAAACGTTTATCTTCTTGACTTGGGCTCAGGAGTGATTTGTTGCCACTTGTCACAGAACGCTTGACTTCTTTCGTCAAGGTTTTTCGTTTTGGTTCTGCCTGTTGGTACGATACCTGCTAAAATGAATTATTTGCATTTTTGTTAGGATTTGAAACAAAGAGTTAGATATTATTTATTTAGCCGAGTAAAGACTTAAAGTCTACACTTATATAAATAGCTTGGATTTTTGCGAAGAGAAAAACTCATCTTGCTCTTTAAATCCTAGATTTTACAGTTTAAGTTATTACAGTACGAAAAGATTGTTAATATCGAATTTCCCAAATGATGGACAACCACGTCGTGGGACGCAGGCTAACTCCAACTTGCAATATGCCGTTTTAAATACAGAATATGCGTCAATACGTGTTTCCTCTCAGTACAAGACAAAGACACGTTTAAGATATTTTAGTTTTTCTAAATATGATAGTTTTATATATTAATCACCACCATCTCGCATTAAAAAACTGATGTCTGGTTTTTGAAAGGCTAATTAACAAGAATCGAACATTTTACATATTTTTTTGGCTGTTATCGATTCGACTGCTAAACAATAAGTTAAAAAAAATTGATTTGGTCTGCCAAATGTGGTTATTATTTTTCTTTCCGCTTGTTCCATTTCTACATTGGACTTTTATTTTAATTGTGACACAATCAGTGCGTGCTATAATTAGAATTAAAATTGCACCGTATAATCGGATCTAGAGAAATTGAATTTCTTTTTCAAGAGTATACATTATTGAGGAAATCGCTTATCTTGTTTCTATCGAGTTTTAATTCATCCACCGGCAAACGGATGACGCAAACGTGCGGACATTGTCCTATTATAGATAAGGTCCGGTTCCCATATTAAAAATTCGACAAATATATAAATTATGTTAAAATGTAAAATGTAAAAAACATTTCAACATATTTCTCGTAGTACATAATTGTGTCAAAAAATACTTGGCCGTAGTTGAGATGACTCGTTTTTTGAATCTTGGAGCCGGAATTCAGTCTTAATATGGTTAAAATGATCAATTAATTCGCTTTTAATATACAAAGCTACTTAAGCCATTAATAATAATAATAACCCCCCTGGGACAGTCGTTATCTTATCATGAGACTAACGCGATGTCGGAGAGCACAGTACACTAGCTTTTAAACTATCACTATCACCTTCACCTTGTGATATAAACAAATAATGTATCACCAGGTTAAATAAAAGCGCACAAACCGCAGGGCAGCTTGTGGCGAGCTAAATGTGAGTGGCGACACTGCGGTCCTGAATGCCTCAGTGAGTGGGTTAGTCCCCGGCTTGCCATTACTAGTTGGATGGGGTAGAACTTTAAGAGCGCCCATAGGACTCTCAACTCTGGCTTGCCTTGGTCGGCCGGTCAGAGGGAGGCAGCTAGAGCTATATGCTTGAGGGTCGATGTGTCATTTTCAAGGGCATAACTACGGAGAAACCCGCTCCGGGTCTCCGTTGTCACGAGAGCCGTGATGGTGAAACCAGCACCGCACCGCTCGACACCCCTAGCCACTCGCACCGGTGTTGTCCTTTGCTGCTGACTTGTATGCCTATAGTGGCTATTCAGGGGACCCACCTAGTGAGTTGGCGAGTCACCGTCTGCCCATTGCAATGATGCTATTAGAGTATTTAGGGCAGGCGCCGTTTTTCATCCATAGTTAGCAATATATACCGGTCCATCAAACACCCATACCCATAGCCCATATATTAGAATCCATAGTAGCAATAGTCCTACGCCTGCTGCGGCTAGTTCCGCTGTTGGTGTTCCATCCCACCTTTGATTAAAACTCTCAAAGGGCCTCTTCACGTTGGACCCATGTCTCCGTGTAAGCCTCCCAAAGGGCCAGGTATTTTATAATATAATATGTTAGAAAGTACCTGTGATAAGAGAAACATAATAATAATATTTATTTACAGACAGAAAAAATGAGATACATCTTTACACTACATCATACATATTACATAAACAGTGTTAAAACATATCTGCCTTAAATAATTTAAACATAAATTAAAATTAATGTGTGCTGTGTGTGAGACTTATCATCAGGCGAACCGCATCCTTGTTTGCCACTGTAGTAGATATTCCAAAGCTCCATTTGAAAACACATCAGTAAGGAGATGAGTAGCAGTTGTTGTACCTGACGCTAGAATATTAGCAACTATCTTTTTACAGACTCGTCAATACTTCAATTTGTCACCGTGTTTTGCAAGCTTTACTGTACGATATAATTATCTCACCGGATCGACACTCGAGTTTACATGCTATCTCAATATAATGGGCAACATTATATTGAGATAGCATGTAAACTCGACGGTAACATATTTTCTGTCTCATAATTTTACAAGTAACTTAATAAATAATAACTTTGCATCTTATGGTAATCAAAAATCCTTTTTTTATTATTTCGGGTAGAATGCTATCTAATCCTAATGGATGTCGATAAATAATAATTATTGTCGACTTTTATTACACTTAGATAACTTCCTTTTACATGCATTGTATTATTATATTAAATGTAGTTGCTGTCACCCCCAACCAGCTTCGAACTCAAGAATGTGCTGGGAATGGTAATCAGCTATCAACGACGTTCTCATTTTTCATTGATACGAATTGCTCAAGTATAGTAATAGTGTGTGCGCTGATATACAAAATGATTAATTTTATCTTTTTAAGTGACAACCGCGTACAGTCACCCTTAATAAGAAGTAAATGAAACTAAATTCCATTAAACTGTCTCCATCCAATATGTCAAAATCCTAATCCTAACGATATAATATTATAATTGCAAATGTGTGACGTACGGCAATTATTTAATTAACATAATATCCTAACTAATATTATAAATGCGAATGTGAGTTTGTTTGCTATGTCGCTTTCACGCAATAACTACTAGACCGATTATCACGAATTTCGCATACACGTTATCAGGGGTACAGAAAAGGATATAGAGTATCCTTTATCCAGAGAAAAGTACTGTTTCCGGTTGAAGCCGCGGGAAAAAGCTAGTAGTGTATACATCTTGTGTAGCAAAATGTAACATACTGTAATTCGTTAATTGTGAGTAAATATCTGTTCCACCATTTTGTAAGCGTGAATGTTTCTTAAGATTTCTGTATCCTAATAATCCAAAACGTTGTATACAACTATTTATTACTAACAAAATAAAGTTAATAGATGTATCTATATAATAATTTGGAACATTAAAAGTAAACATTCTATTGGAACTTGGTTTTGAACGTTGTCAATTGGGGAGATAAATATGTTCAGGGAAAAAAATATTGGATTCGCCCTCACTGCGGTGTGTTGTTTTGTGACGCTGCTGCTTTCCTTTACAACCTTTGCCTTTAATCACCTAAAACTTAAGACTACATGCAGTCTTAAGTTTTAGGTTTGTGATTAAAGGAACCAATTTTAAAATATATATTTTATAATGAAAAATTAAATAATGAATTATGAAAATTTGTAGAACAAAAGTTGTTAAGTAAGGTATAAACCAGTCATAAGTAAAAAGTTATTAGTATTCACATGTATAGTTGTCTCTAATTTGCTTCTATTGTACAAATAAATAATATATCTAGCTGCCTTAATATCGTGACGGAAGTGTATGCGAATGCTGTGCATGAAAGTTTGGGTTCTTTTCCCCAAGTCGGGCAGAGTGTTATTGAGTTGTTTTGTCAAAAAATTCCGATTAGCAACACGAAGTCAAGTACCATGCCTGGCAAGAGGCAATATCAGATCCACCCTGGGGCTGGCGAAATGTTGGTGAAAATTACCACCTCTGCCTACCCCTTCTGGGGATATAGGTGTCAGACTATGTACATACTCTCACATTTAGAGACCATAGTTGAACACAATACCCGTTGAAAACTACATACATGGGTGCCAGAAGCTTTCAACGAGTTTATTTTATTTATGCGAATTTTAAAAACACTTTATTATAATTATCTACCCTTTCGTAAACTATTTTGCCAGTAACAAAGCACTTGTGTCAACAGTGTTTGCCTTGTAATATTACGTAATCGAAAGTAAAGCGTAATCTTAATAAAATCACTCCAGCACATACTAGCTATCAGATTCAATTACCGATTTCTCGCCAATGAGCAAAATAGATTACAAAGAGACTTAGTACGGGCTGCCGTGTACTAACTGGGATAAACGTTTTTTTATTATGTAGTAGTAAATAAAAAATATTATATCGGCCCAGGATACAAACATTCCCATTACTGGGTACAATGCCTCTTTAGAAAACGTTTAGGCATAGTCCACTACACTCAGTACGTGTTGGTTCATACATCCTCGATAACATTATAGAGAACTCAATGCAAAATGCAAGCTCTTAGCCCAATAATGTCCCATGGCTGAGCAACGTTAATTCAAGAATTAATTAAATATTGAAGAATTAAATACATAATTTATATATAATGCTATATATAATTAATAGGTATATTTTATTTAAATAATTATCCTCCTATAATTTCTAAGTCACGGGAGACTTAACAAACATTCAAACAACCGACAAAAAGAACAGCCAGACTCGGAACAACTATATACACTATTTTCTCTGAAAGCGAGGATAAAACCGCAACATTCGGCACAGTCGCAGTGGCAAAGAGCTCACTTAAACCACTACGCCATCCGTGCACTCGATATTACTTACACCGTTATCATCGATACTATTAAAAACTTTTAAATTCATAATGAAATTCAGCCATGATCTGAAATACTTTATTGAATGTTAAATTTAATCGATTTTCTTCGGTGCCTTAAATATTATACTTGAGGTTAAGCTTGTATGAGTTTCGTCGTTTACCATGTTAAAGCTACGTCACTACGAGGAAATTTAAGATTTGATTTCTGAAAGGGTTTGGCGTCTCGGTCTTCTAAATAGTAGATTTACTGTGTGTGAGACCAATACTTTTAAATAAAGAAATTTAAACGAACTAAAATTGTATACTGCCGTACTCTGAATTGGTTTAATTTCAAATATTTAATAAAACTTTCTGAGTTTAGATATTATTTCGCATAAATATCCACGTGATATTCTAACTAATATTATAAATGTGAATTCGACTTTGTTCGTTTGATTGTTACGCTTTCACGACTTAACTACTCGACCGATCGTCAGACAATTTTTATAGATGTTGTCAATGAAAATGGATGAAAGGTACTCTATGTTTTTTTCTGTATCCTAGAACAGAACATAGGATACTTTTCATCTATAAAAAAGTACTGCTCCCGAGAGGTAGCTAGTAAGAAACAATTGCCAAATAGTATGTAGGCTCATATCAAATCTTATTTACGTGTTACTGTCATATAATAATATGATTACAGCTTTTGTGATCTACATATATATGTAATTGTATTATTAAGCAAGTTTTAAATATCATCGAGTACGTTTTCAAAAATATCAACGATGTTCAAAGGTTACATTTATTTTTATTAAACCACCATTTCTTTATTTTTACTTATCTTAAACAATGTTTATTCCATCAATTAATTATTCAATATCCGTACAATTCATGTAAGGCATCTCTTGAAACGTTCTTATAGACAAACGGTTAATATTCATTTTGTTGACGTTCCTTTATATTAATATTCTTCGTCCGTCGGATATTTAATTTTATTGTAAGTTGCGTTGAACTTTGTCGATATTGGAGCTTGCAGCTGTTTATTTATTTGTTCCGGAGTGTGTACCAGCTTTATATAGCGGTGTTCCGATATGGGAGCGAAAGGCGTGTGTCTGGCAACACATAAAAAAATGATCTATGCTGATCATCTTTTAAATGCTTTTCTTTTCTTTGTAGTAACATTATAAGAGTACTTTATTTGGGTAGATATTGACTAAAAAAATGTCGTAGATGGTAGGAAAAAAATGTGGCGATATGTATACCTACGTATAAATTACATTTCTGCCTACCTCTTCCCGGTCGCGCCATTGCGGCTACGTGTGAGTCGCAGTGGTGGCGCCCCTCCTTCGATTTCTCCTCCCCAGCAGCGGATTATTTAAGCCGACCGCGCCCGGGTTCCTGCTTAAACGGGTTGGAAGCCTTCTGCGCTCACCGCACCTCTGTCAAGGCCATCAGAGGCCAACAATTATTTAAACACAAAAAAAACGTTCCTTCTTGCTTCTGCCGCCACCGCAACCAAGTTAAGTTGTCTCTTAAGCTATCCAGCTGGACCACGTAACGAGCCCTTCACAGAACCATGCCCTGTTGTTTTTTTATGATAAAGTAACCAATTCGTGTACTGTAATTCTGTAATCTGGAATTAAAAACCTTGTAATTGCGAAATATATCTTTGAATTATCTTCGCTACATAACTACCCTGGGCAATCTCATCTTTAAAACGAGATTGACAAATTATAACGTTATACTGGAAATATTCTTAAACAACAATATTCTTTATCTATTCGTAGATTTTCTTTTATATTTGTACATTACGTAACTTTTCTTTTTTTTTACTTGGCGGATTGCTTTGGCTCATAACCCTCCGCGGTGGGGAGGGGGGGATTGGTTGGCGGAGGGATTATGTCGGACTCGTCGGGGTAAAAGAAAGATGTTGAAAAGATAATGTACCTCCCGGAATACCGACTAAATCTACCACGGTGTTCCTCGACAAAACCACTATCAACGAGGCCGCGCGAATCGCTTTCGCATGCGGTCGCGACCCCGCCGAGGTTACGGCCCGCCGTATGAAACGGCAGGCCTGCTAAGACCTGTCAGTGTCGCGGCGAATGCTAGCGCGAACCACGTGGCACCGACACTAGGTACTGGAGGAACGTCGTCAGGCCACTACACGAAGAGACCTACCCAAAGGCACTCACTCAGTAACAAACCCTACTGTCTCCCCCCTAGGGGGGAGATGGACTCAACACAGAGGCGCGCGTTACTACACTCAGCGTATTAAGAAAGGTGAAGCGATCACTTACACTATTACGCCTTTCATGCAGTCAGTGCACTATATATGGGTGATATGATAACACAAATATAGGTACCTAACCAGATTTTATATATTTAAAAAAGAACTTTTTATATTGTTTACCATGTAAAAATAATTTCGCTAGGCATATTGAGTATTCTATGTAGATTAGGACAGCGGACGTCTTTCGGCTAAGATGATGCTGATGTAGATTATGTATGATGTATTGCCCTTGATATTAAGTATTGTAATATGGTATGCCCGCGGTCCAAGACCGGTCTGGATGGAAAACCTTGGGGGATGCCTTTGTCCAGCAGTGGACGTCTTTTGGCTGAGATGATGATGATGATGAATATGGATGATACCATTTCTCATATGAGCATTTTTATTATCTGTCTATAAAATATATATAATAGGTCAAACTATAATAATACACATAGTATTACCTAAAAACGGTAGTGATAGATAGCAAACTATTGCATGCTCATATCATTGTAGCTTAGTGAAGAAAAATGTACTTAAAACATAAAATCCAAGCACTAAAACAGAACTCCATGTTTTCAGTGCTTATGTCTGACGCATACTACCTATAAGTCACATAAACTCCTAGTTGATATATGTACATTCACATAACACTCACGTAGCTTTGTTACACGTACACTTTTAATCATCTGCTTGTCAGATCTGATGTCCGACCACAACACTGAATGACACATTGGCATTTTGAACGATACTACTCCGCAAAGCAAAACCTTTCGAATTCATCATTTGTGGTTAACGTCGAGGTACCAAAGGTTTGTCAGTTTGGACGTGACATTAATATTACAGTGATAAAAACACAAACCTTTTTGTAACCAGCACTTCTACTGCACATAGGTTTTGTTTTAGAATTAAATAGATATGAGTTAGGTCAAATCAACGATTATATATTGTTCAAAAAGAGAACTCCTGTACTAGGAATAAATCCTGTGTTGCGAGGACTTTACAAAGACTTTACAAACGTTTAAACAAAGAACACCAAGACTCAAAACAACTATTTGTGGATTACACCAGTTTTCTCTGTCTCGTGTAGTGATCAAAACCACAACACACGGCGCAATGCCAGTGGCGAGGCGAACACTTCAACCACTACGCCATCCGTGTAATAAGATATTATATTGTATTATTTACATGATTAACTTCACACGTAAACCATTCTCGCGGATAAAGCCGTGATAAAGAGCAATTAAGTTAAAAAATAAAATGCTAGTTTCTGTAGCGCCTCCATCTGTATAACCGTAGAATGACATACAATAAATATATCCAAGTATGTTATACATTGATCTGAGACATTATTTATTTGTGTCCTAAGTTTAATCGAAATCAGTGCGATGGATATTGAGTTCTTAAACGAACTCCAAAAATTCAAAGAAAATTCATAGAATTAATATTATAAATGTAAATATGAGTTTGCTTGTTACGCTTTCACGATTTAACTACTCCACCGATCATTATGCAATTTTGCATACACGCCGTCATACCTGTCATCCCAAAGAAAATTTATTCCGAAAGATAGACATTAATTAAAAAATTTACTTTAATTCGAGCACATGCTTATATTGACAAGTTAAATCGAACCCGTAATGCAAAATCATAAGCATGAGCTCTGGAGTCGTATTTACAAACGGCACACCGCCGAGTTAGTTCTTTAAATTTAGCATCACTTTATTTGTAGTTCCATGAATTTCGTATTGTGGCGACGCGACGTTTCAGGTGAGGCTCAAGTCTCAATAGGACGCTATTGGAATGCTGCTGGCTTACTGGGTCATGCGATGTCTATTGATAGCGAATGACATGACGAAGCGAGCTCCAGTTTGTTCAAGACGTGTCCCATGGACCGTGAGATGGTTTAAAAGTGTGACCCAAGGCGGTTGGTCAATTGATAAAAGATGAGGAAAATGGTACGAGGTTTTTGAACTTTGGTTATATAATACATTAAATAAATAAAAGGCAACGTAGCTGCCGCATTTCAGGGTTAAGCTAAGATTTCTAGAATTACTTTTTGGTAAATCTGTAATCATCAGAATAGTAACAATAAAAAAATATGCATTTCCATTTTTATTATCTTTATGAGCTCAAAGAGATTGATGATAACTAAAATATCGTTTTCGGTAATTGTTGTCGAGTGGATGTTACGTTTCGGTTTAAATACAGTCAATTTTATCCACGCAGTTTACCAATCGATGGGTGCGGCGCTGTTTGTTAGCTTCACATTAGCCGCATACGTCTCCGTCATCCGACATAATTTAATATGTTCTTGTTTGATAATATTAATACAAGTAGATGCATACTGGAAGAACAACATTTAATAAACGTATCACGTTTATTTACGTTTACACACGTTAATTAAACTAAATTGCCCGAGGAAAGTTTAACAACATAGATTACATAAATATATAGATTACTAACTTCCCTCGGAAACAGTTCTTTTTCTGGATAAAAGATAACTTCGGCATCGTTAGCCCAGTAGCACCACATAAACTAGGCACGTGGACGTTAGTTCGCCATAGGATCGTGGGACTTAAAACAGCTGCCAAAATATGGGTGTAATTCACTTCAGTTTACTTTTATTGTATCTCAGTAAGGTGCCAGGTAATAAATTGTACTGAAAATTATTAAATAACTATTATTAATAAACAAGTATTTTTGTAAGTTGCGAAAGAAATAATAGTAAGTGGACTCAGGAAAAATGTTTATTGACCTGAACGAAGAAAGTTAGCAGAGTATTTGTACAAAATAGATGAAGTTTGTTTACAAATTAGTATCTTTGAAAACCTGTAGATGTTTTTTGTTAGCGTGGAGCTCCGTAGATAAAATTACTTACAGAATATCCGTTACGTCTGTTTGTGCTGTTTTGTTCACTCCAACGAACCTATTTCTTGGTAAATATTTATTACATTTTCTTGTATAGAGTAATGACCTTTTACTAACTATCTTATTATAGTGTGAAACAGAGAAATATAGCTTTGGCATTAAGTAATTTACATAGACATAATGTTGTATAGATGATATATTATAATGTACAGATGGCGTTATAGTAGTTGAAGTATTCCCACTGCGCTGAGTGTTGTGGGTTCGAATCCCACACAGCACAAAAATTGAGTAATTCATAAATGGTTGAAATCAGGGTAATCTTTGTGCCCACTGTTTGTAAAATCCCTCGCGACAGGAATTAATGTTAATTGTTCTTTGAAAAAATAACATCACCTGAGCGCGAATTCTCATAATATAAAAATGTACAAAATAGAGATCTGATTTAGGCCAAAAAACGTTAAATCTGAATTGGAATGCAATTTATGTTCATATTAACGTTTATTTTTATTTTGATGAATTACATTTCTGATATGTCTAGTTTCTATTACGAGAATAGACACCCTATTATTTAGTTTGATATTTATAGTTGATCAACACATTTTATTTGCTTTAGACTATTTTATTAATATCTTCGTGGAAACGTTTAGTAATAATATCAATTATGTAATATCGTATATTACAAAATAAGGATGTACCTACTTATAATGTCAGTATCACATTTTACAAAAATATTTGGTGTTGAAACGAATTGAATTTGAATTTCCATTGTGACTCTCACGAAAAATAACAGGGACTGTTGAATAATTTATCATATTGTTAGCCAACAATGGATTTCATCAGTCTTGGAATTTATTTTAAACATTTTCGATTAGTAATTACAAAAAATACATGTCGGATTGTATATGGTACGAGTATATCTCAAATAAATATGTGTTTTTTACGCAACGTGGTTGGGCTCAAAGATATAATTTAAATTTAGATGTTTTTATTTTTGATGATGTGGCAGTTATCCCTAGATTTGATATACACTAATGTATATAATATATTTAAATAACTTTTCCTGTGGCTGCACTTGCTCGGGAACAGTAGATTTTTCTGATAGGTTCCTAAGGTGCATTGCAATGCAGAAACGTTAATTGTACAGATAGATTTAGTCTATTTCTAATTATACTAGTGTAATAAATTTTCACGTACTCAAATTGTTTCTAATAACTTGCGTGACTAAAATATCCTCATCTAAATAATTTTAAGATTCATAACATAGTTTTGTAAGTAATGTAATATAAATCAAAACGTATTGATAACATTAAAATCTATATAATATATACAGGAAAGCAAAGCATAGAAGCACAGGGTTTCCCAGTTTGTTACTATTTATCAATATTAATGAGAAACACGGTGTCCATGGAGGATTTGTTTTTTATTCTTATATGGCTTAAAAAGACCTTCTTGAATACTCTATTTTGCGGTTAGCTACAAAAAATTATGTTCATCACATCTTCGCCCATTCTCTTCTTCAAGGTACTTAAAAGCGAAAAAACGGATAGATGAGGCTGATTTCCAATAGTTGACCACAACTATAGGCTAATTGGTTGATTGAACAAGAAAGTAGTACTATTAGATGCTTTACCTAAAAAATTGAGCATCTCTTATAATTATGTTTTAATCGCCAACAATTTCTATACGTAAATATTTTAGATTATGAATGTCCTTGTCTCATTTTACATAATCACTTTCCGCGAAGACTAAGATTAATACATTTTAAGTATTAAGTTTTAGAAAGAAGCTTAAGCTATAGTAAACTTACGTTAACTTGACGCAAAGCTTAGATTAAAGAAGAAAGCTGTGCTTAGTAAAAGCAATAAATTTATGAATTTCAGTGCAAGTTCCAAGAGTTAAAGACACTTTAATAGTTAAAATTCCTATAGATTTATAAATATAACCGGATTTTCCATTATTGGTATTATTTGTCATATACTCGTTCATACATTTTCAATTATTTTTAAGTAACGAGCGACATGAATATGTTACGACAAACAATCCGACATAAAATTAATGCTGCGTAGCGCTACGCTGCTACGGCGTAGAGAGCGAGTCGCCATTCTACGCCGTAGGTACAGCTGCTACGAATCGTTTAATAATCCTTCCCTACGTAATTAGCGTTGCATATATTGTGTATTCTATAAACACCTTTTCTTAAGACCTAAGAAATCCTAGCGATATTTTAATTCTACATTTTTGTATTTTATCCGAAGGTACTAAACCCCGCATTAATAATAGCCTAGATCTACAGGAAAAAAATATTTGCGATGTCTGGTGAGTTAATTTTTAAACTATAATCAAGGACTTGACTGTTGCAATATTTATTAATTAACATATCGTTCAGATAAATTTCTCATAAATACAGAGTGAATTTAGTATGCATTACATATTACTTATTACAGTGACGAGATAACAAATCCAAATTATTCCAACTATTATAAATGCGAATGAGTATTTTTGTAATAATTACCCGCTTAACTAACTGCTAGACCGATCAACATAAATATTCGCATACAGTATCTCCGCTCATAGACTAGCGAGTTTCTGAATACTTATATAATGACTATTTTAATACACAAATACACTCCACACTTGGACCTAATCCACTTCCCCGCTATGTGGCAGCCATTTTATCTTTTTGTTGAAAAATTCCCTATCGATCCTGAATATCTGTCGATCTAGTACAAAAATGAAGACTTATGCAGTAATTTACAATAATTTGTTGATTTACATAATTTTCTAATCATTATTATTGAGGTACTTATTCTTTTCAAAAATTGTTGGTACCTGATCACTTTGCTTTGTAATGTAGACGGTAGGCAGTATTATTGCCCTCCGAATAAGCCTATTTTATCTTAATAAGGTCAAAACTTTGAGAGATATATTTTTTTGTACCGCTGTTGGTTGAGTGTATTTGTGTATTAAAATAGTTGTTATATGAGTATTTAGAATATCGTTAGTCCATGAACGGACACACTGTATACGTTGTCAGGGGTAAAAAAGGATAGAAGCCGAGGGATAGAATTTATTGACAAAATATACTCGTACATTAACGTGTGCGACGCTGCAGGAAAAAGCTAGTAACAATATAAAACTTAACACCAATATTAAATTATATTACTACAATACCCGTTGGTTTATAATCAAACCTGTAGTCAGATAATCCGCAAATCAGTACCTAGTAAATAAAAAAATTATTACAGAACGGCTGGCAAGTAATAAACCCACACGCATGTACAAAACCGCACTTTATTACTAGCAGTTCTCACAAAGTCTTATAAACATTAGAATGCTAAACAGAACTAAAGGTGTGAACAGAAAAAGGGGAGTTATGCTGTACTTTACATAAATAAACCCCGATACTATGATAGTCTGTATAATTTACACTTTGGTATGATATACGGTCATATTTAGCCGTTTTCAGCGCTTTACTGCACTTCTGGTACATTGCACTAAACCATATTTGTACTTAAATTATTCTTGCGGCTTATTCATGTAGTAATATTACGTAAGTGCATTTATTATTAGTTAAGTTGCGTTACATTAAAAGAGAACACAAAGCACGCATGACGTAGTGGTTACGTGATCGCCTCACCATTGCCACTACCATACATTTGTGTTTTCACAATAATCTGCTCTAATTTATAGCTCGTTAGCTAGATTAACCTCACGTCATAAAGTAGCTGATACTTAAGATTGCGTTTGGCTGTTCCGTAAAGAAAGGATGACTGCACGAAATGCGTAGTGGTTTAAGTGATCGGCTCACCACTGCCACTGCACTGATTGTTCGATCTTCACACGGGACACAAATTTTTGTGAACCACAAATAGATGTTCTGAGTCTGGGTGATCTTTGTGGTTGTAGTTTAAATGTTTGTAAAGCCATTCGCGACACAAAATGTTTCCCAGTGCAGAAGTTGTATTTTTAAATGAAAATAAAGCTTACACAAAACATGTGATGAAAGTAGTCATTAAGCATTATATAGTCATTAGCAACTAATCAAGCGATTTATTAGACATCTCATACTAGCTAGCTAGCTACTGATCGTTTCTAAGTACGTACGTACATTGGAAACAATGATAATACCGCAGCATGCAATGTGAACATTTAGGTTTTTATCGCTATCGACGGTAATTATTCTGTAATTACTGTTTTTTCTGTGGGGCGTGGAAAAGTAAACTATATAGCCGTCAGAATTAGGACTACAATGCTACTTTCAGAAACCAAGAATTAGAACGACGGCCTTTATCTACCTATTAGATTCTACTAACTGCAACCCAATATATAAAAACAAGAATTTTATGATGTGGTTGTAATCTCTGATGGGGTATTCATAATTAATTTATTTTGCCGAAAATAACCTCGGAAAAATACGCACACATAAAATATATGTAAAGCCGTATTGATAAATTGCGAGTTTCTACATTTTATACTATCATTTGAAATGCAATGAACCTTGGAGAATCTAGAGGAGAAATTATTAAAATACCTAACTTTTTAGAGGGTTCTGAGTGAAACGCAAATCAAAGACCTCAAATTTTTTGATCGTGTGCCTTACTGTTTACCTGTTAATTCCGGTAGCGATTACAAACAGTTTAACAAATTTTGATGCGGTATCACAGCTTGAGATACTATTTAAAATTCATACAATACTATTCTATAGAACTGGAAATAGCAAAATTCCAAAACAATACATCGCGGGAAACTTACGGTAACAGACATACTCCGACTCAGAACAGTCATTTATGAATCACATAAAAAATTATACCTACCGTATGTAATTAGAACCCAGAAGACTACACGCTCTGGTAATCTAAAACCTATATATATATAACACTATAGAACATTAATTAATAGGCAAATTTATACCATGACATCAAAGAGACAAAGAGGTAGTCTCTAATCACTTAAACTAGTAATTTAATCGTGTACTTCTATCCCAATTATTATCGAAGACTTGAAACTACCTAGTGAGAATCACAAAGCATTGTGAATACCTAATATTGTTTTTGTCTGTATTATATTCATTTGTAAGTACCGTGCTACATTTTAGTTGGAAATCAATGTTTCTATTGACTACAGCTGAGCAAAAATGGTTCAGTTAATTTAGAAGCGAAGTGTTTATAGTGCTCGTTTAAGTTTATTGGTTCGTAATCTGATTGGTTACAAAACAATTGATTCCTTCAATATGTTTAGTTTGACAAGGCCGTTGATAAAAACTTTAGAGGATAGAATAAATAATAAAATGACAAGAGAGCGATCTGGGGTGAAAAATTTACCAGGATGGTAGTATGTAATACCGATATGACTTATAATCTTAGCAAGGAGCTTAAAATTATGAGTGCTTAGAATAAATTAATCCTGAAAAAGCTTCTTTGCTGCACAGTGATTGGCACGGCAAATGTATATTTTGTTTGTTGAATCTAATTTCTTTTCTAAGACCATACCCGTGTGTTAGAACAAATTTTTTTTTTCATCATTGTTGTAAAATATTCAAACGTCTAACTACTTTTACATATTAATATTGTTATTATAGCATTTTAATTTTTATCAAGGAAGTAGGAGGCAGTTTTCAATTCGATGCGTATTTTCTTATCATAGTTGACATGCCAATAGTCATATTTAACAGTTCATTCAGTCATCGAACTGATGAGAATTTCACTGTATCAGCATATTTCAGATCCATGTTCTTATGCTCAAAATAATATTCCTGTATAAAGTCTATAATTTTCCATTAATCACACCCCATACAACCATACCAATATCACACAACTATAAAATATAACCACGCCTTACTATAAAACGCATTACATATACACGTCATGTGTGATTATTTTACTCAAGTACACGTCTTAATAAACAAATCGGTTTAATAGCTTGCATTAATTATACGGAAAACAATACGCTTAATGAATGTTTAACATATTTGTGATTACGGGTAAATCGCTCTCATTTTCACAATAACAGTGATTAATGTAAACCGATTGTTAGTGAAACTGATTGTCATACAATTTAGTCTGTTTAAAATAATATTTGTGGTTTTAGATGGAGTATTAGATTAAATACTGAAGTAAAACAGTTTGTAGTAAATTTATTGGTGTGGTTTCTGATTTTGTGATCATTAAGCCAGAAGCAAATTGAAAGGAAAATAAGAAATTTTGCACTGACCGCCTGTCTGACTGTACCCACGGTTTCAATCGCGTTTATGATTACTGCGCCTCTCCCGTGGGTCGTAGCGTGATGTTATATAGCATATAATCTTCCTCGATAAAGAAGTTATCCAACAGTAAAATAATTTTCAATTCGAACCAGTTCCTGAGATTAACACGTTTAACCAAATAAACAAACTCTTCAGAGTTATAATATTAGTATAGATATATATATATAATAATGTACATATATATATATATATATATATATAACATAGTTCAAGTTTGTTGCTTTTTTATACAACTAAAGTAGTAATCAAGCATATGGCCCGGCTCGTCTGTCAGTAAGATTACCATTACATATATTACCAGTGTTGTTTACTCGCGCGTTATCTACGCTAGAAGAAAGACATTGTTGAAACGTCAGACTTAATTGAAAACGTATTGTGTCTGACTGCCAGTATGCTGCTACCATCGGTTAAAAGATAAACAAAAAAAGTAATGGGAAAGATACGTAAAGGTTGAAAAGTGAAATAGTGAAACGCTTGAAGTGATACTACCCTTACGCCGGTTTTCTGTAAGAAAGAAGTCTTCACCAGAAAGAGGACATATTTGTACGGTCGCTTAAAAAACACGATGGCATCTTAACCGATTCCTTAACATATACCTATGTAGCTTGAAAACATGCTCTCTTAGAATTTATAATGTACACAATATGTAGTACAGAAACGTGTTATCGTGGTCAAGATATTTTATATTGGATGCAGGATAAGGCGTTTTTATTTCTGATTATATGCGATTCGGACAATGCTTTTGCCTATTAATAGATTTTGCGATTTGGCAATGCTTTAATAAGCAAAATGAAATCTATGTTTAGCATCAAGTAGGTTATTGTTTAATATTGCTGTAAACGGCAATGCTAAAATGATATTGCATCACGCACATGTATAACACACCACTACCCTCTTGAATAAGAAGATACTTTAATGTTTATAAATTGTGTTTCGGTAGGGTTCGTAGGCCAAGTCTTTATAACTACAATACATAATGTAGGTACTTTGTTTTGTGATAGCCGAAATTTATTTGAGTTAAGTAATGGAATCTCTATTTGACTGTAAGTACAAACGCGTTTACTTTCTCTCAGGAGTCGAAAAAATTCTAAAGAATTTCTTACCAAAATACTTTTTATCTTTTTATCGAAATTATTCTTTTTATCAAAATGCCGCCTGGTAACCAAAAAATGCTTAAAACTTCAACAAGTTTATCACTAAAATAAGGCGACTACAAATTACAAAAAAGATTTGAACACAATATCTCATTAACGTTTTGCTTTTACCAAATATTAAAAGAGGACCTTCGTGGTGTGTGACTTTGTATCAATGAAAAGCTTTTATTATATGAAAACCTAAACAAAACAAAATATAATTAGAATTTGAATATGAGTGTATAGAAAACTAAACATGTCAAATACAAAAAACAAAAAACACACCGAGATTACAAACACATTTAAAATTTATTCATATTGGTAATAAGTAATACTCGTATGCTATAATGTACCTAATAATAGTACTATCACCGAGACCTAGGTGACAATTGGAGGCTTATTATTTTTTTAATGTGCTTACGCACCTAGGTTTGTGAACAAATTCAACATAATTACACACTAATAATAATTCCTGTGACGAACGAAGCATTACAAACAAGAACCCAAAGAACATCCCGAACCAGAAAAACAATTTGGGTTTTGAAATTGTGAGGCGACAATTTAAAACGCTACCGTACATTAAACATCATTATTAACATATTATATTAAAACTAAAGGTATAAATATTTCTCCTAACTATTCTGCTAATATTATAGATAAATTAGTACAATCCAAGCCTAACATAATATAAATGATTAATTACTATCATTACTGACACACGTTTATTGTTTATTAACGTTCCCTGCTGACTGCTGAAGCGCCTGGCTAATCATTGTAAAATAACAAGGTTCAAATATCTTAAGTAGCTATTCTGTCATATAATAAATATGCGTAGTTCTACTATTATTAAGAAGAGATTTCTTATAATATGCATAAATAAATATCTCTTTCTGTCTGTAACTTTGTCAAGGTCTGCTATGATAAGTGCAAGCTCACCGTCAATTATCTGTTGTCAGTACGAATAAGCCAATGTCACTAAAGGTACCGCTCCCTCACAGAGATGACTGGCCGGTAAGAGATCCGCGTCTTGCGTAACTACATCATCTATTCTTATCCATCTTGAATTTTGTCCGGATTTGGCTATTTACGCAAGTAGATTATAGGCTATGAAAACCGCTTATGTGATAACACGGACAGTGTACAGGCTTATCACCTTATCAGTATAAAAACTATTTAAAATTTAAATAATTTTTGAAGGCACACTAATATTTTTAAATGGATAACATCATAAACATTTAAACATAAGTCAGGTTTTATTTATGGTAACATATGTACAAAAGGGCGCTAAAATAATTAATTATGGATGCTGGTCTAGATGACGAGGCTGCTTCCGAAATTTTTTATACATATAATCGTATACTACGTGGATATATTTTAGGTGAAATGTGTAGGAAAATTTCGCTTTAAAGCTACATGCATAAAGCCTTAGTGTACATTGGAAATTAAACATTAACTGCTAATTATGAACTGTGTAAGTTTTGTTTTTGTTCTACATTGGTGGTTTCCCGTAGCCAACAAAATTTTATTGAGGTTCTATGTCAAAAAAAATCAGTAGCAGCATGAACCGACCGTTAGGAAGGCAACGCGCATATTACTATAAAAATGTAACTGGCTGGTCTTTTCCTACTAACTTGAGGATATAGACAAACTCCTACATATATACTATATGTATAGTATGAAGTCATAGATTGAAAACAACTTATACTAAAATTTAAACATTTAGATATAATTATGCTTCACCCTTCCATTTTTGTGCTAAGTGACTCAATAGAGATGTAGGTTAAACGCCAATAAAATTGCAAATGTTCAATTATCTGCCATATTATACGAGAATGACAGACAGTCATGTGAATGCATTACGAGAGATCGCGCCGCGTTCTACGCTTCTTACGACCTATCGTTTGCGGTTCACTTCCTCTATATTGAAATAATACGGATACTGTATTTTATATGGAATTATCATTCGTTTTAAATAATTTGACGGCTTTTACTATACTTACTTAAATATTTTCATGTGTTTCTATTGTCATAATTATAATACTTTTATAATATTTGGCAATTTTCACCTGTCTAGACGCAGGGCTGTAAAATGTATATTTTATCAGTATTATAGAATCAATAAAACACTTGGAGGAATAATGACTGAGACGCCATTATGGGCTTTCACGTCGTGTTACAAGTACTGTTTCGGATTATCTTGATAGTTGAAACTATTGTGCTATCTGAGGAATAAGTTCTTAAATAAATGCCAGATTACATCGTAATTGTTACCAAATTTTTAATTTTGTTTATCATCATTATAAAATAGTAAATTTATTTATGGTCCATGAATAAATTCACTTTTAGCATTTTTCTATAATAATTTTAATAATTGTATACGAATTCATCGTAAAGTAAGGTTATGAGCACAAAATATGGCCTCATTGCCATATCAATTTTATCTAATCTAACCTTAATCTTCCACTTACCGGTAATGGTTATACTTCAAGTTCAACAATTTAAAAATACCTACTTTAGTTTTAAAATATCTGAAGCAAAAGAAAGAAGAGAATTCAGCTTATAAATTGTTTAGGGTTACCACCCTAAACAATTTTAAAGCTGAATTCTCTTCTTTACCCGTGAGAGTAGCAAATGACACCACCAAAAGTGTCACGGCAATTATCTATTCTCTATGACATCTCCAGTTTTGTCATGGGTAATTACATAATCATTGAGACACCGTCGAATGTTAGTGATGGACTCTTGGCCATCACTAACATTCGACGGTGTCCCACAATGTCTTTACAGGCTCCATCTGACTACAACTTCTAATGTATGACTATTAAAACTTGATTCATACTTCAATCTATTTAAAGAGTACGTAACTATCAGCTTTGTAAACTTGACTAGTTGAACAAGGTATTTAATCTATCCGGTTTGGATAACAGCAAAGTTCAGCCAAGTTGAATAAGTAAAGAACAATCCGTCTTACATAATTCCTGGTCTTATTGGTTTAGTAAACACTAAGTACTTACGAATTTATTGTATTAGTGAACCAGGTATACGAAGCAATAAATCAAAGTTTGTTGAAGTTCCTCTCATCAATCATTTATTCAATTTTGTATATCAACTAGCTTTAGATCTTAAATCAGTTTTGAGTATTTCAGAATGAAATGGCGCATTTGACACATTATATTTGGTCTCTCCGTGACCATGGCTGTTGAAAAGCAACCGAAACGTCGGGGAAAGTGTAAACTTAAATATAAATAGTTTTAATTTAATTAGCTTAAAATTTCAGTTTCTAAATTATGTAATAAAGTATCAAATAAACAACGCGATAAAATCCGTATATATTAGTTTAATTTCAATTAATAAAATTCGCGTAAACAGAAGACAATATTATATTTGGTGAATTAAAAAAATGAGGTAGTTTTACGTTTTACGTATGTTATGTAGTAATAGCGATCTACAAACTGCATAGTTAGTACCAGTGTATATGTTTGCGGCCGTTTGTGTGGTAATGAAAAGATTTAAAGAAGATACGCTCTGTGCGAGGAAGAAGTATAAGAATTAAAAAAACATCGCCATATAATATTTCAAGCTCTACTTCTATCTCGCTCTCACATATCTAACTCGCATCTTTTATTTCAGTAAATGAAAACCAAATTATTACATTAGTCTAGTATATAAATAATATCAACCCTATAATAAGCTCTCTCACTGCTGGACACGGGCCTCAGGGTTAGGCCTAGTCCACCACGGTGGCCTAGTAGGGGTTTGCTGACTTCACATATATTATTTGAGAACATTATAGAGAACTCTCTAGTATAATTTAGACTAATAAATAATTAATGTATTATATACATATACCAAACTTATGTTATTGGCAACCATCATTTTTAAATATAATACATTAGGAAGCTTATGGAAATAACTTAATTAGCATTGTACCAACATTGCGTGCGTATCAGAAATGCTTCCTAGATTTACTTCAGTAGGTAATTTCAATTAGATAAAAATAAGCTATTGTGTAGGATTTACGGACGCAGAGACGTGCAACAATATCCAATAATTGAGGAAACTAATTAAAAGTTCTTTGACCTTCCTCGAGGTCATTTCGTTGAATACAAAAGTTCGAGCGAAAAAAGTAGAAAACGCGGTAAACTACTTTACGCTACGTAGGCTTCCAAGAATACTTATGCCATGAATGGTATAGCGTGCAAGCGGTAACATCGCATCGCCGCAAGTGTTCAAGATCGAATCCCACATGGGACAATTATTTTGTGATCCATAAAATATTGTTTCGTGTTTGGAAAATATCTCGGCAACATAAAAATCGAGATATCAAGAAATTATTAATGGTGACTAAGTAAAGTTTATTTAGGTTTAAGAATAATAGTAGCATGATGAATCTTTAGTATACAGGGAAATGTCAAAATAAAAATAAAAATTTAAAGGTGTTTATTCTAATATTTAAAGTTATTAATACATAATAACTGGATAAGACATTTGAAGATAATTATAATTTAATTTATTTTTTATTCCAACTAGCACCCTATCGTTAAAATCGTAAGCTTATGGTCAACAGTAGATTGACAAACTGAATAAACTGATTGATTTTGTACCCCTTACTAATATTACAAATGCGAATGTGGTTTGTTACGCTTTCACGCCTTAACTACTCAACCGATGATCATGAATTTTCGCATAGATTTTGTCAGAGGTACGGAAGAGGAGATAGGCATTTCATCCAGAAAAAAGTACTGTTCCTAATCTAACCTAACATTACCTACATTTACACTAGCGAAGCGGCAGGCAAACTCTAGTAGGCAATCAAAATAGTAAACTAAATAAAAATGAATAACACAAGACTAACGCTGCACTTACTAGACATAATCTGTAAATCAAGAAACCGATAATACAAGATACTGCAAAGTTATTTACTATGTAGTTAGAACAAACATTCAAAGACGGTTCAACAGCCTCTCTGCTCTTATCTTAAACAAAATAATGTCACAACAGCAGCACCTACAGTTATTTGCTTTTTGGTAGGCAAGATAAATGCGGACGTCAACCATACGCATTGACGTCATCTGTTAATTTATCAAAACACAGACTTTGAACATTAAAATGTTGACTACTGTTTGTCTATTGTCATTTATTTAACTAACATCGTATTTCACTTAACATCATGTAGAAGATTATGGTATATTCATATGTTTAATCACTCACATAAACCATCACGTACACGACGTTTGTAACATACGTGGGGTAACACCTCTCTGCTATAGGAAATCGATATGAGAGAAGAGTAATTTCGCTTTTTAAGAATTCCAGACACTCATATACTTCTTTCATTCCTTTCCTTTCATCACATGAAGGTATTCTTTTTCTCTAGAGTAGGCAACGCACGGCTGTCACGACTTATATTTTACATAGCAGCCTATAATGGCTTCATTAAAGGCTGCATACTAACCGTAACTATGCCATTAGACGAACCTTAAGCCATATTTTTATACAAATAAAAACAATTATATTGTTTCGTCAGCAAACTTAACAAATTTGTTTATTTTCTCAATTTAAGGCCAAAGTACTGTTAGCGCAAATCCTTAAGTCCTCAACACAATAACGTCTAGGCAGTAAAAAAGTAAACGAGAATCTCCCGTAAAACTTTTGTTATAGTACTTCCTGGACCGAACATCGTAGTCACGTTAACAAATTAATTTGATCTAAAAATCTCTTTGTCATATTGTCGGCGAAATTTCTTACAATTTTGGTACTCGTACTTCATTTAGATATGTTGTAGCTTTTTGTACTTTACCAGAAAGTTTGACAACTGTTTATACTCTTGAGTTTTTGGATAAATAATATTACATGAAATTGACAAGACTGAGATGCGATGGACCAATATTTGTTTTGAGTCTGCGTGTTCTATGTTTTAATTGTTGGAATATTTATAAAATATCCCGCAACATAGAAGGTAGATTTAGTCCGCGTAAATGTCCTCAATAAGAATTATAATTGTTACAATTTCACTCATGTTTATTTTATAGCAAACAAAACTTTCTTGGGTTGTTTAAAACGATAGAATAGAATTCATAAGTATTAACAACGTCTGAAGTATATCTATTGTAACTGTATGTTCTATTTTCACAATATAACATTTTACGAACATATACAGAGATTATAGTTAAACCTGGTTAAACCGCACCTAACAAAGGACATCAAGATCTAAGTAATCACTGTGTACTTAATATAATGTTAGACAACGGGTCTTACTCGCGATAAAGTATTTAAAAGGTAATAAATACCTATTGATTGCCCGAAGATGGCACCCTGGGACACACTGTATACCGCAA
This sequence comes from Catocala nupta, assembly GCA_963675205.1. Taxonomy (NCBI): domain Eukaryota; kingdom Metazoa; phylum Arthropoda; class Insecta; order Lepidoptera; family Erebidae; genus Catocala; species Catocala nupta. The sequence goes on from OY776087.1 coordinate 14,087,652, forward strand.
ACCAACACACACTGACAGGTATCTTAACGCCTACTCGCATCACCATCCGCGACAATTACAATCCGTTGTAGCATCACTGACGAACAGAGCGTATGACCTCTGTGACCCTGAACACCTAGAAAGTGAGCTCACACATATTCAGGAGGTACTTAGGCGCAACGGATATAAGGGTAGGATACACCATCCGAGGAGAAGGGATAGCCAACCTGGGGTCCAGGTATAAAAGGAGTAACGGACAAAGTTGGAACAGCACTGAAGAAATACTCCATAGAGACTGTATATAGTCCGTTCTCCAAAGTAGTAAGCTATCTACGCACTCCATAGGATGTTATCCCTTTTCAAACACCTGGCGTCTACAAGGTGGATTGCAGTTGTGGTAGTTCTTAAATCATACAGACCAAACATACAATCGCTGAAAGGGTCAAGGAATATATCACAGCTGTCAAGAACCGGTTAGTAAACAAGTCCGCTATAGCCGAGCATTTGCTGGATTCTGGACCAAACCACTGGATCAAGTTACATAAACCACAGGTTTTATCCACCGATCGTCACTATTACTCCAGGATAGTACGTGAAGCGGTTGAAATTAAGAAATATCGTAACTTCAACCGGGAGGATGGATACCGTTTGTCTACATCTTGGAATCCAGCCATCAGCAAATGTAAACGTCGCCGTAGTGACTTAGGTAGCCAGTATGTAGACGTCGTTAGTGTTGTGTGTCGAAATACCGACAGTGCGAATATAAATAATAATAATAATAATAATAATAATAAATCTTTATTTCGGAATCTTTGCACTCCATATTTTACACAGAAAAGGAAAAAAAAACAAAGTAAATATATCCGTATTAAAAAGAAAATAAATGAAGTAACATAACAAACAAAATGAATATATGTATATAACCGCTCTACGCTATTACAAAAAATGAAGCTATTAGATACAATTATTACGCTGCAATCTGTAACCATTTATTGTACATTGTGGTAGTATACAGTCTTTCAGAAAACTCTTTGATAATACTGTTCGTACACGAACCAACCCTCGACATGAATCCAGCGATTCGTTTTCTTTGGATGGCATTAAACGTATCCAGCCTAGCTTCTGCGAACATACCCGACGCACTACAATGCGGCGCAAGACCCATTAGCTGTCTAAAGATGTTATTGTACTGAACACGAATACCATCCAGAGACCTCTTCGTGTAACGCGTCCAGAGTTGGCACGTGTAGAAACACTGACAATATGTCTTAAAAAGATGTACCTTCGTCTGAGTGTTGGCTTTAAAAAATCTCCTGGCTATCATATTGCCCACTACTGACAGCGCTCTGCGTTGCCTGTCTATATCAGCATCGTCTTTTAAGTCTGACGTCAGTATATGACCAAGGTACTTAAACCTCTCTACTACTTTGACTCGCTGACCTCCTATCCAAACTGGTGGGACGTTTTGTGGACCTCTTCCTGACCTAAATATTAACAATTCTGTCTTCTTTGCATTGTACACCAAGTTATGTTCTCTAGCGTATCTCTCACAAATTGCCATCAGTTTCCTTAAACCCTTAATTGAGGGGCTGAGTAGGACCATATCATCAGCGTAGCTCAGGTTGTTGACATACCTGTCTCCAAGCCTAAGCCCCACCGCAGTCCCACTCAGCTCCTCAATCAAGTCATTCATATAGATATTAAATAGGTCAGGAGAGGTTAACCCACCCTGCCTAACGCCACAGGATAGTTTATAGCTATCCGACCTAGCTGATTCCCACCTGACGTTGTTCGACTGATTAGAATACCAATATCTAATCAGTCCAACAACTCCAGGCGCGATATAGGTTTTATCTAGTTTCTCCCATAGCAAGTCATGATTGATTATATCAAAAGCACGGCTTAGATCAAGGAAACAGGCGTAAACACTTGTCTCCTGTTCCACATATTGCGATACAACTTGTTTCAGGGAGAAGATAGCCATGTCTGTTGAAACTTCAGGACGAAAACCGAACTGCCCGTCATTTAGGCTAAGTGCGGGACTTAACTTTCTATGTAGCAGGCGCTCAAGCACCTTGGCCACTACCGTTGCCAGCGAGATGGGTCTATAATTCGACATGCTAGTAGCATCCCCAGTTTTATTCTTAACTATAGGCACAACCAATGTACGTATAAGTTCCTCCGGCAAGTATTGGTGCCGTGCACAAAGATTGAACAGTAAAGTTAAGGTATCAGCAATATACTTTCCTGCGTATAACAGATGCTCAATACTCAAGCCATCGTGCCCTGGGGATTTCCCTCGCTTCATTGTCCTGAGAACTTCAACAACATCATCAGTCGACACCTGGAAAGCCTCCTCAACACTTTTACAACAACTTGACGAAGGCACAGGTACTGCTGGATTATTTAATGTCTGTTTTACATTAAAATGCGTACTAAAGTTATTTGCAATAGCTCTCTTGTCAGATTCACCCTCTATACTGACTGGTGTGCTGGTTTTTGGGTTGAGCTTTTTAACTTCCGTCCAAAAACCCGTGAAATTTTTAGACGAAGCATGATGCGCTAACATATTCATTTTAATCTTCTCCTGGTTATTTTGAACATATTTTAAGGCAGCTTTAAAGTCTTTACGCGCTGTACGCATTAGATCGTAATAATATCCTGAACTAGGCCTACCGTATGTATTCCACTGTAAAAATGTTTGCCTAGCCTGGACGTGGTACTGTCTAACATAATAATTCCAACCGGTTATATAACGTCCAAGTGACCAAGTGAGGGTAGTTGCCGAAACCCGCACTTCACGAAGGCGCCGCTGAGCTCACATCAGTCAACCCGTGACCACAATCGATGCAAATCGGTCGAAACGTCGGGCAATCAATAGTTATTTATTACCTTTTAAATACTTTATCGCGAGTAAGACCCGTTGACATTATATTAAGTATGTGTACAAATCGCGAAAGTTTAAAAACTTTTAATCACTGTGTATTATAATCTATACTGATATTATAACAAGAATATTAGAAAGTTGTTGCTCAAGTTGTAAGGAAAGGTAAGAAAATAATGTGAGAGTCTATAAAGATGTTTGGATGTTTGTAACTTAATCACTAGTAAACCCTCGATCGCATTTGGATAACACTTGGATTAAGATCTTTTATCCCAATCTACCCGCTACGTCAAGCCTGGAGTAAAATATAGTATTTTATAATATATATGAACTAAAATAAATAAAACACAACATATTATATCAACATTAAAAATATTTAAGTTTTACCTATTACTCATATTTTTACTTTAGTCTTGTGTGTGCAAACGTGTTCAAAAAAATTCTCAAATCAAGGCAATTACCTGTGATATTTCTTCCTCCCAAAATGTAGCTGTGTCTTTATACAAAATATTTAAAAGAAAAATATACCTACTTTTAACATACATGGTTGCTGTCTTGATTACAACTCTTAAAGGAACACGTGTTCTCATGCAGCCTCCAGGCCAGTCTGCAGGTTAAATTAAAATATTTTCTTTCCCAGAGAAAACCAAATAATTCTTATTACTATTACCCATATATGCAAAAATATTTTTAACAAAATGAGCCTACTTAACTTGGATGATATGATGCGTTTTGTTTTTACAATTAAAGTTCTAATTAAAATATGTTAGAAAATATACAAGTTCTTATTTGTGTCAAACCTAAATAAAAAGCGGCATAATTTGTTGTCTCACGTCTATTTAACCGAAATATTGGCAAAACTGTATAACACCCACATTTGACCAGGTTTCACGTAAGAAGCACCGATCTATTGCTGTCTACTGGACTCTATTTTAGTTAGAAAAAGCCATAATATTTTACACAACTCGTGAATTATACCACAAACACATAGAGTTGCCTTGAGTTGGCTGAACCTAGCAAATAATAATATCTACTCAGATATACTGACATTCGAAAGTGTTACGTTGCGATCTTTGCGCGCCAAAAGGCCCATTTTATTTCCGAAGCATAAATGTTTTAGAAATAAAATGGTCCATTTCTGTATTGACTTTCCATTGCTATGCAAATCTTTAGACGAGGCCTCTGTCCGGTAGTGAAACGTCATGCGACGGAATTTGGATTAAAAACATCACATGGATTGCGGTACGAGTCGACCGAATGCTATATCCCACCGATCTGTATACGAAGTATACTTAACGTGCAGCCATTATTATTCTAATCATGGCTTCGCTGTACAACGTTAGAAAAGGGAATGTTTAACTGGCTATTCCGATGCCAAGCCAATAATTCTCAATATTCTATCACTCAATACAAATTGTGACTGATTTAAAGGTCAATTCGGGTCTTCAAGTTCGCTAGACTATTTTGACATTGTCTTAAGCAGATAAGAGAGTTGATATGAATGTTGATCTAATCGTACTATTTGCAGTTATTTTTTGAAACGTTATTTTAACTTTTCGTGTTATTCTTTCTAAAATGGTTTACTTTATGTGTATAAAACAACATGAAATTTTGGTTTTATATGTTTCCTAAAGCTAGTTGAGCAATGTAACAAAAGAAAGTTTAATAGCAAGCCAAGTATAGTAGTTTAATTTAAAAACAAATAGGTATTGGTTCATGTACTTTAAGTTGAGTAAAGCGCACAATAAGAAGTATAATCAGCTAGTTGTTCTACAAAGTATAATTTAAATTTAAAACAAATATCTCATCCCGAGATAACTTTGTCTAACGTAGTTGAACTGCGTTCATAAAAACTTCGCTGCAGCAACGTATATAATATTTGCTGTTTTATGAACAAGTTTGCTTCCATCTGTAAATGAAGTTAGTTTATTTAGTTGTATATTTTTTATCTCTTATTAAGGATGTAAGCGGCCAATATAAATTTTATGAAAGCAGTTTTAGTGCAAAACTTATAAAAGATAAGTAAAATGATAACTTAAATTTTTAATGAACGAAGATCATCTTATTGTCATATATATCTTCTAATTCAACAAAAAACCAAGCATATAACCGGGTGCATGTAATGTGCAAATAAACAGAGTATTATGTTAATTGCCAAAAAACCAGACAATAAAAAACATTTAGTAAGTGGTAATCATAATTTAATCTATTTTTCTTTACGGTTACTCATATTTGTTGTACGGGTTTATCCGACTAGTTTCGTACCCATTTGTGGTTCATAATCATGAGCGCGATGATCTGGCGCGACGGAGCCGTAAAATCCTAAATAGATAAAAAATAAACCAACTGTGTGGTAGTCAGCGTGCAGCGTATTGTTTACTAATTGTTGCAAAAACTTAAATAATTATATTTTAAAATATTACTACAGTTACATACTACTAAATTACTTATATTATTATTATACTTATATCCTAATCTAATTCTATCGCCGACGTTATGATTAATAACGTTGTGCAATTTTACAATACACACATCTATTACAATTATTATTCATATAATATACAATATTGTTATATCACAACATCAAAATACCTATTACAGCATTCTGAAATCAAAACGTGGCAGCTGAACTAGATCAATGAAAATTGCATATTGCATAAATACGCAGCCTGGGTATACATACGTTTGTCTCAATTACGTGTCAGCTTTATCAATATATTGTTAGAGCATTTATATTATTTGGTATATAGATAGTATTAAGTGAAAACGTCAATGTGAATACAATCGTAAAGATATGCAAATAATAATAATATCTTCAAGACCATATAACTGATACTGGTACTTGGTACATTACGTGCAATCAAATATGCAGTTTAAATTTTGGTATATTTTCATGGACCAGAATTATAAATACTTCATAAGCTTTAATTCTGTCTACGCTTTTATTAGATCCAACTTCCAGAACATTTATGATAATGCTATGCTATTTCTTACTGTCAACATTTTCATTCAAATACTTTCTAAATAATTATTATGCTTTATATGTGTTTTCTTATTGTAGGTTTGTCTTTTAATATATGTCTTGTGGCAACTATGGATCATAGCAATGGCTTTGTTTCTTTTGACTTGTATTATAGACAAAGTTAACGAATAACAACTTTTAAAAATAGTATGTTGGTAGTTTATGTGCTCGCTGAACACTTCGCAAAACTACTTATGTAGTGTTTAATAAAGAATTTAAACCTTTCCTAGTGTGTTATCACTATCTAATCGAGTGAACGCGTAAATGAATACGCATTCACTTATAAAAACGCTGGTTGAACTTTTTGCCGAGACAAAAACTATCAGCAGGTCTAGACATACTTAGGTGCTAATGTTTAATTACGACCAGACCCATATTTTAGATAAGCAGAGGCAATAGCAGGTTCTACTTGTAGATTTCAATTTGGTTTTTCAGTGTAGTATTATTTTTTTGCATTATTTTGTGTATTAAATTATAAAATGATTTCGTTTGTTATTATGCATGCTTCAATCTCAGGTAATTGGTTTATTTAGACTAATTGATCTAGACTAATTCGTAGACGAATTAATTACTATTTAATGTTAATATCTGATAACGAGTAAAAATAGAATACTAGACAAAAAAGGATCATTTAACTCTCATTTAGAATTACGAACGAATACTTCAGAGATTTCTTATGGATATACATTAACAGTCCTTTTTCCAGATTATTTTATTCAAAGAGAGGGATTATGTGCTCTCGCATTTTAATTATATCGACACAATTAGCTGTCATAGGAAACGGGTTGAAGTATTTCGAATGAAAACCTACTTAACACTGAAATATATGTAGCTATTCAAGTCTTTAAATAGCTCGATTTTGTAAACAGAAACATTTGAATGAACATAATAAATATAAATCTTATTAGGGTTATGCAGATTGTATTTTATTAATTCAGACAGAACCGCTCTACTCTCATCTCATTCAAATCATACACGATTGTCATAAATATCATCAGCACATTCCATCCACTGTGAACAAATGCTTCACTAATTAAAATACTCGACGCGATAAATGTACACCACAACGAGTTTAAATGAATGACAGTGGACGAAATGATATGATTGTATTTGCTCATTAATTCGCTTTTTTTTATTTTTTAAATCTCTTTGAATGTATATTAAAACTCGCCATTCAAAAATAACCACATTTTTGAATGGCAAGTTTTTATATACATTAAAGTTATGTAAGCTCCAAGTTTACACATTATGTATACACATTTAAGAAAAATACATTATTTTCAGCTTTAAAAGAATGTTGCCTAAAGATTTTTCTAATTATATTCCTTTAATAATGCTGTAAATTACAATAAAATCGTAAAGAACCATTCAAGCCGATGTTTTATGAGAACAGTAGAAAAAATTCAACTCATTTGCCATTTGGCGACCCTCCAAAGTTGAACGTAGATAGATATTAATGTTCTCAACATACCTGCCATGCAGCTTGTAAGAATCATCTGTATCATAAATATATTATTTTAAAATTTAATGTCATTTGAGTACATAGATAATGTTAGATAGTGAGGTCCCGGGTTGGATTTCCGCACAAGTCAAACATTTGTGTGCATGGACATGAATGTTTGTCTTGGTCTGGGTGTTTATATGTATAACATGTATGTATTTAGAAAAAACAGAATATATGTTTGTTTATACATTGTCTAGTACCCATAGTACAAGCTGTGCTTAGTTTGGGCTAGATGGTGTTGTGTGTATGTGATAGAATATTATTATTAATATAAATGTGAATGTAAGATGTTTGTTTATTTGTTACGTTTCCATGTTTTAATTTCTCGACTGATATTTCGCATACATGTTGTTAGAAGTATAGAATAAATAGGATAGATTTCATCCATAAGAAAGGTACTGTTTCCGAGGTAGTGAATTTTATTGACAAAATCTAGTTTAACGCGAGCGAAGCCCAGGGTAAAATCTAGTTATTAATAAGATAACCGATGCTGGGTGTTGTACGTATGATGTGCAGAAGAAAGATATAGCGATTATCTCAAATGTGGGTTTCTTATTAGAACAAATATTTTAATTATATTTACTTTGTTACCTTTGTTCGAATGGTATAAGTATTCTTTTTTTACCAACCCTCAATTTAGATTCTTAGATGACATTATATTTTAAAAGCTTTCACTACAGCTTAACATTTAAAAAGGCCTCCCTAACCAGGCCTTTTGTGATCGCAAAAAGTAAGATCATGAAAATTCATTTGATTATAATTTTAACATTGGATTTCTTTCGACTTAAAATTTATTTTATTCAATGCTTGCTATGGCTGTTCGAGTAAAAAAGAGCTTTAAGGTGCGGTCAAACAGCCGGCGTGCGCGGGGCGTGCGCGTTTCCCGCCGTGTTGTAATGTACTGAACTATATGAAAGCGTTCACACAGCCAGCGCTAGAGCGAGCGCGGGGCGGGCGCGGGACCGGCGCAGCGCGGCGCGGTGCGGGCGCGCGTTCGGCGCGCGTATTACGCATGCGTGGTATAAAGCTTTCAACACACTGTATCGCTATAAGCTAATTGAAAATAGTATGAAATGAAAATAACATACCGTGTCAATTGAAAATAATAACATTTTATTTGACATTTTTCATTAGTTACTACTATGAGATTTATACACAAATAAAGAAATATTACCTCCATAAAATATATATTAATATGGAATGTATACTTTTATTCTGTATGAAACATAGCATGTAACATTAATGGGTGGGCATGTGTGAGGGTCGTATTATACTGTCGGTTATATAGCAGTATCATGAATTAAAAAGAAGTATTATTTTTAATGCTTCCTGTTTTTTCCCCATGATCATCATTCACAACTGTGTAAATATCAGTAAATTTACTTATTTTGTACTTTGGAATTATTGGACTACAATGTATTTATGGAACAAAGGAACAGGAATGCAAAAGTTAGGTATGTGAGTGTCCAGATAACCCATTTGAACCAATATGGCGTACAGCCATACATTTATATATATGTATTAGATATTTACACTCATAGAAAAAGAGTGTCGTGCGGTTGCCTTGTTGTTGCCGAACGGCAAACCTGATATCTTGTTAAATGAAAAATCCTTGATGATTTTGAATATGACTTTCTTGATTCACGGGTTTATCTTGATAATGACTTATTAAAAAGAGAATAATTCAAACAAATAAATTTGACATGTATTGTAATGCGCTGACGCGGGCGCAGTATGTTGCTGACACGGTAACTTATGAGGTTAATAAACCGAACATATTCCCGGCCCAGACAAAATGAGATGATGAGCATAATTTAACAAACATATATATTTAAGTTAAAATTTGATCAATAAACTCTATTTTATCTATATTTCTATTTCGGCCTTCATTACATAATATTATCATTAAAGATATTATTTCAGTAATCGTGGTCGCTGTGGGTTGGTAGCTTTATATTTATTGAACGCACACGCGTGACGTCACCAAAACGCGTCGAGCCGGCGGCAGGCACGCCGTCGGCCCGCCGCGTTTTGGTGACGTCACTCCCGCCCCGCTCACGCCATGCTCGGCGTGGTTTAACGCATGCGCAGTACGACCTAGAATACTATAATATAAAGCCGCTGTCACAGTCATCGAAGTGTATATACGTCGCGCTGACCTACTCAAAATCCAGGCAAGACTTTTAGTCCACAAACACATAATTATCACAGCGCGAGAGCCTAAGTGAGCGTGAGAAAGGACAGCGATAGAAAGCCTAGTACCTATTTTAATTATTGATGTCGAGCGATTCAGACGTGGACGGGGCTCTGTTTATGTTTGCAATAGCTAATTTTAAAAAGCGCAAATGGATATGGATTCTGGATTGAATCAATCACGTCGTATGTAAGGAAAATATCATACGCTGTGTCAAGAGTTATAAACACATGAGAACACATTTTATGCCTATTTTAGGATATTTCAACATTGTTTTGAGCATATACATGGCTTAATAGAAGCGAAAATAAATAAACTTGACACACATTGGAGACGCTATTGGTTCAAGAGAAAGGCTGGCAATTTGTCTGAGCTAAGACATTTTAATAATAATATTTACAATAAAAAAATAAGTTAATTCTAAATATAACAGCTTAATTAACGCAAAAGGCTTGACACATCTTTGTAGGAACCTAATACAATATAGTATAGCCTCGATGATGTAGTGGTTAGTGTAACCGACTGCCTGAAGTCGCGGGTTCGATTCCCACACAAGTCAAACATTTGTGTGTATGAACATGGATGTTTGACTTGGTCTGGTTGTTTCTATGTATAATATGTATGTATTTACAAAAAAATATAGTATATATGTATATATGTAAATATGTTTATCCATTGTCTAGTACCCATAGTACAAGCTCTGCTTAGTTTGGGCTAGATGGTGTTGTGTGTATGTGTAGAATTTTATATTATATTATAGTACAATAATAAAATAATTACAAAATAGTACTCCAACTCGACATAGGCTTTAAACAAACAATATGCATTGAACTGTGTTCGCCTCCACATAAAGCATCCTCAAGACTGTTTAGCAATAAATAAGAAAATAGTTCTTTATATATTTTTCTGACACTGTGATATTGTATGTCAACTGTTTGCACCTTTGAATTCCAGACGCGTAACCGAAACACTCCATCTATAGAGCGACATATTTAAATATATAGGTATATATTATATTATATTTGACATATTTTTATATTTTTTTTTAACATCAATGTGACGTATTCTGAATGTCAATTTCTATAAAGAAATATATGCTTATTTATGTAAATATGTATTCTATGGTTAGTATACTACAGAGTAGTTGTTATGGCTTTAAAATATTAGTAGGCATATCCAATTAACATTGGAAATAAATTTTATGGCATATAATAGATCTCATAAAACATAAATAATATAAGAAGCTAAACTTATAATAACAAAGTATTCATAATCACCAAATAATAATATTGAATTAAAGAATGAAATTAATACTAAAATAGAGTTTATTAATACTTCACTCAATTCTATTAGAACACGGCAATCTCTTTACTCTACACAAAACTCAACTTCTCTTCAAACTCACTATTATTTGGCTAGCTACTATGATGGCTAGCAAGCATATGGCGCGCCTTACGGTAACTGGTCATGGAAACTTACGATCACTTGCAATAGCCTTGTGCAATAGTGATAACACATTGCTCGTGCCTATTATATGGAAAATAAATCTCATCTTTATTTCAATTGCTCTAGAAATATCTATGTGCCGATAGTCTAGTAGAAAGTCGTCGCTGGTTGTCGTAACGGCCATCAAGACGCGTACAAATTTCTATGCCTGTGACCGCGGTTTTATATATAATGTCGTTCGTATCACGCATGCGTCAGCAAAGCGAAGTTTGACACCCGCCGGCGGCAGCGCGTGCCCGCCCCGCTGCCGCCGGCTGTGTGAACGCTCTCATACAATTCGGTACATTACAACACAGGTAGGACAAGCGCACGCCCCGCTCACGCCGGCTGTTTGACCGCGCCTTTAGATTAATCGTGTTTATCTACAAGGGTGCTGGAAAAAAGGGTGTTGAAATTTGGAATTTGTAACTATTGTAAGGGTAAATTTTAATTATTAAAATATTGTGAATACGATAATTTCAAATTTATCCTAAATTAAAATTGAGTCTTTATTATTCTTGGCTCTTATGAAATATTTTTAGGAATTAATAAAACAGTTGTTTGTACCGCGTACTGATTTTTATACTTATGAGTAAATTACGGAATCTAAAATATTACAGAACCGTAATATTAGTAGAGGTTGTTATTCAAATCACAACTTTATTTGAATATGTTAAAATTAATTGTTCAAACTGAACTAAACTTTTTATTCAACTAGAAAGAAAATTACCCCTAAAACGAATCGCAAAACTTTTAAAATAAACACGCTAATGAAGTCCTATGTATTTTATATATTTTATAGGGTGAATAGCCCTTTTTCCTTTTCGTATGCATGTTTTCCAGACGCATGCACAGAAAATCCTGATTTTCTGTGCATGCGTCTGGACATTGGTCAACCTACTTATCAATACAGGGCATGTACTAGTATAATATTAGGTTTGTTTGACAAGTCCTAACACATTATAACAAACATCAACCTTGGTCGTCTTATTTGCGATCAAAAACAGTACCTATATTTTTCTACTCATAGAAGCCGCACAGATTTCGAGATCAACAGGATACGTCAAAGTAAAGGGTAGTTTGTTTAAGAAAAGTTTTCGGAACCCGCGATCTGTTCTGGATATTTATTGTTCTATATTTATCCTCTTAGACTGAATGTTTTTGTCTGACTTTTTCGTTATTATATAAACAGGTCAATGAACCTTTGAAGGCGTGTAGTATTATTTCATTGCGGTATTGTCGTTGTGACAAAATAATCTAGACGAGTAGCTGATATAAACAAGTTTAGTATTAGTACAGATGGTGTGTTTGTAGTATTTTCTCAATATTATCTGTTTGTTAAAGTACAAATAATCCTAGTTTATGAGGCAGGGTTTACAAATTATGAATACAGCTGCAGCACTCTTATATTATTTATTGCTTGACCTTTATATTAATATATAGCTATAATACTACTGTTTGTAAAAGGGACAAACTAATTTGAAATCTTGTAATATAATACTTAAATATAATTAAAAATAACGTAGTCTTTGTAACGTAGGCTTTTAAGGCCAAAAGACAGAGAAGATGGCGTGAGGAAAATGTCAAAAAGTTTGAATGCTTGTTACTCAATCAAGCGTAAACTATCTGGATGAATAAATAGGATACTTTTATCCCAGTATGCATTCACATGGGATTAAGACAGAACCATGGGTTTGAGGTAGCTTTGGAACCCTAGACCTCATGCAAAGCAACCGCAGACACTCCCACCGCACCTTTCAAGCAGTTATTCAATACAAGAAACATATACCCAAGGCGCGCATCTCTGACTTTTCGAAGTTGTATGCATATTAAATAATTAATTTATCGCTTGCTTTAACGGTGAAGGAAAACATCCTGCGGAAACCTGCATGTCTGAGAGTTCTCAGTAATGTTCTCAAAGATATATGAAGTCTGCTAACCCGCACTAGGCCAGCGTGGTGGACTATGGCCTAACCCTTCTCACACTGAGAAGAGACCCGTGCCCAGCAGTGGGACAGTTTAATACAGGGCTGATATTATTATATTTATATACACAGACACAATAGCTTCTATAGAACCATACGGGATTTTAATAAGTTTTGTACACAGTTTACAAAGGCTTGCCTGTTGTGGTATTTCGAGGCGTGATGTAGGTATTCAGAAAGTATTGCATCTCGTAAAATGAAACATTATTTTTTTATCAAAGTCACCTTCCGCACTTGGAATAATTCCACAATCTCGGGGGACTTCACAAACATTCAAACAACGGACACAAAGAACATCCAGACTTGGAACAAGCATTTGTAGACCACACAATTTTTTGTCTGCGTGGGATTCGTACCTACAACACTTGGCGCTGCAGTGGCAGTGGCGAGACGACTATTTAAACCACTACGCCATCCGTGCAGCCATCCGTCAAATATGCAGAGCAGATTTCTTCAGTCTCATATTTGACTAACACCCCATATTATAATATACCGCCTACATCTTCCCTTTATAGCTACGTTAGTGTTGTCATAGTTCATTGTTATATGGATACCATCAGAAACTTTAAAGTTTAATCGCTTTATATTAAGTCAGCTAATCATTTCAACGTATCCCTTACTAATATTATACATATATACAAATGTGAGTTTGTTGGTTTCGCTTTCACGCCTTAACATCTCGACCGATCATCATTAAATTTCGCATACGCTACTCTAAGGTGGAAAAGGATATAGATTACCATTCATCCAGAAAAAAAGTACTATTCTCGAAGGATACAAATTTATTAACAAAATCTAGATTAACGTGAGCATACCCGCGGCCAAAATCTAGTATAATATAATATTGTCTTCTGTTTACGCGAATGTTATTCATTGAAATTAAACTACTATATACGGATTTTATCGCGTTGTTTATTTAGCACTGTATTACAAAATTTTGAAAATATTACGCTACTACTACTCTTGATTTTATTTAACTAATTTATAAGCTAATAAAATTATTTAAACTATTAAATCTATTTATTTTTGGTTTACACTTTCCCCGACGTTTCGGTTGCTTTTCTTAATTTATTTTTATTTTTCTTTAATATATTTATATTAATATGTGAAGCAAAAACTTTGTACCCCTGTGGGTACTTTGAAATAACTACACTGGAACATTGACACAGCTACCATCTTATATATATATATGTATATATTATAGATAATATCGTATACAAAAACAAATTTCGTGTACAGTATGAGTAGAAATAGGTTGCTTTAGCATAATATGGCAAGTGCACATTTATCCCTAAAGAGGTATGCAGAGGTGTTTTGCAACCACATTTCGCAAGTTATTGTTTAGGTTGTACGTATGAAAGTTGCGAGCCTATTGCCGCTTACCGTGCAAAGTTCCAGACCCCATGCTGCCTTTGAAAATTTAATGTAAAAATAACACAATAACAGTTTGCTTGACTGGGGACAGACAGATACACACGTGACGCACAGCAGTCGTATTCACTATCGCTATTCCACCGAGGTTGTAATTTTTTGTTATATTAAAATTAAACTATTCACTCACTAGGAACAATCTCTAAATCGTGGTGAATCCTTACAATCATTGAAACGAATACAAAGAACACCCAAACCTGAAACTTATATTAAAAATTGTGTGGTCCTCAAACCACACAATTTTTGTCTTGTGCGGCAATCAAACCTTTTAACATTCAGCTCTTTGACAGTGGCAAGGCGATAATAACCATCCGTGCATTGTCCTTACTAGAGCAAAAAGTGTCTGCAAGGGATCTCTTACCGAACTCCTTACTTGTAATTAAAAGTAGCAGCAGCTAGGGCTACGAAACCTTTTTACCTTACATATTTCGAAGTCTTGGCGTCGACCTGTGTTTCTCAATATATTCGGATATGGTTTGCCCTATATTTAAGAACTAACACGGTCAAGAAAAACAGCTTTGTCTATTATATATTTTCACAAAGGTTTTAATGGAATGTTTGTGTTAATATCGATATCGATGCTATGTATGCGTATACATAAGGTCTTGAGTTCGATTCTCGGGTCATTTAACTTTGCTCTTTTTGTCAAGAAATTCTCAGTAACTTCACGAAGTGGGGCAATGTGCTCGGTAGACGAGACCTAAAACCATAGCTGGCAAAATTTGGGTGTAATACACCTCTTCTTCGAGGGTATAGGCGTGAGACTATATATGGATGTATTTATTTAGTAGCTTTCGTCATACAAAAACAGCGTCTAGAATATTGTTTGAGAGGCATTGTTTTGTAAGATAATAGTTTTTGCGCTTGCAATCGGCTTAGACACTTGAGTTTAAGGTTTCAGGTATTAAAACTGTTACACATATTGTATAAGCTGTGTAAACAGATTAAATATTGTTGTATTGAATACAATGTCTGGATTTACTATGTTCTTTAAAGTGTGTGCTAAAAATGTACTTTTTTCAATATTAAAAACCGTATCTTAGTTGGTAGGTATATTATTGCGCAATGCAGAAAAATAAGTTATTCGTATGCCTTAATTTAAAATCTATTGTGTCTGGCCACCGGTGTGCTGCAGTGACTGAATAGGTTAATTGAATTTGCGTAAAATACCTCATAATGACCACAGAATCTATTTTTTTTCCTAATCCTAGTAAAACTTTAAGAAAACAAAATAAATTAACCAATAAACACGATTTGTTTGGTTAGAATAATCGTACTATTTTATTAATTTTGGTGCTCAAACAATTAAGCGCCAATCTCAGGTACCTACCTGATCTACTATAATCTTTCAATATAAAAATAAAAAAATATATTGCCGCTGCCGCGCGGTCCATTGCAGCTTAAGACTTTATTTATATTATACCATCTTGTAATGTATCCATAATTCACCTACCAAATTAAACTTCTGGCGCTGTGATATAAAAAATTTCTGTATTAGTGGTTCTGTATTGTACTCAATTATAATTTTACCTCAATATGATTCGGAATGGTTAAGGTGTCACTTTGATGTTAAGAGTAAATGTGATTATAAATGCCATGAAAAAGATATTCTGGCAATGTTTGATGTATTATCTTATCATTCAAGAACATAATGATAACGATGACGTGCCTAAGTGTAAGGAGATAAAATTTTAACTTTGAGTGATAGTTTCAAATAAACTACTTACGAGTTTCAGGGTCAAGTCTAAATTCCATGCAACTATAAAATAATATATAGTTTCCATTTTAAACTGTCTTGAAAACTGGATATATTTTAATGCCACGTATTTCACAAATGCACACTCTATTTACAATGATTGTATATTGCAGAGGGAGCTTCTCGTCAAAACTGGCCATCACGAAAATTCAGACGAATTTTAATACATTCATGGGTGATTTTCCATCAAGTAAATATAATAATAATAATATCTTTATTTCTCACCATTACAAATTAAGGTACAGACATAGGATCTAATTTTATAATATGGCGGGTCGATACCTGAACTAGGAGGTTCCTGTGTCTCAGGTTACCAACCCTCCACCCCTGATAAGAATAATTACCCTAATTTGAGCTAGCGTATGGTATAGATGAGGAAGTATGTGTGTCGGGACATGTATGTGGATACTTACGAGTGTATGAGTGTTTTTGTTTATGGTGTGTGTATGTATGTGTGTGTACGTGTGTGTGCGTGTGCACATGTGTCTGAGTGCGTGAGTGCGAGTAAGTTTGCATGTGTATGTGTGTATGAATGTGAGTGTGTATCTGTGTGTATGTATATGATTGTTGTGCTTGTGATTTATTAGTTTTATTTCTCGTATTTAACATTTTACTTTATATTGGCAATAATTTTTTCTGTTGCATGATAATCAAGCGTTGTTAATTTAGTTTTGAGAGTAGATTTGAGTTTTATTCTTTGCATGTTGTATATATGTTTTGAGTCATTGAAGAACCGATAGAGGAATGGTCCCATGTAATATATTTGACGTCGCGCAAACATAGTGTGGAATGAAGGAACGGGTGTACGAATTCTTCTTTTGCTCCGGCTTATCTTAGATGGATCAATATATTTGTGATGGCGCAGGATAGAATTAAATATGTATAGTTGCCGAACAGTCAGTAATTGGGTTTCTTTGTAGAGTTTGTCAGTGGGGTACCTCCTGGCCTTTCGGAACATGACTTTGATGACCGCCCGTTGTGCCCTTTCCAGTTCTAAGAGATGAGATGCTGAAGCTCCTCCCCATATTGGTATGCAATATGTGAGCAGTGACTGACAGAGAGCATAGTATATTCTACATATGAGTTGGGGATCTGCAGATTCACGAAGATCTTTAAAGATGGGAAGTAGTCTTCGTACTCTCTTGCTTAGTGCTGATATATGGGGTTGCCAGATCAAATGGGAATCTATAATTACGCCCAGGTATTTGTGTGTATCAGTTTGCGTAACGGGAGTACAGTCACAATTTTGTTTTACTTCATCATTATTGGCTGGTTTACATTGTGGGGTATGTGCTTTAATAATCAAGTTAGATGTTGGATTTGATGCACTGGAGATACTAAAGCAGATGTGTTTTGTCTTCGATACGTTAATTGTTAGCAGATTATCCTCAAGCCATTGCATGACACGTCTGAGACCATTCTCTGCAAAGCTCTGAACTTGAGGCCATGAGTTTCCACGAAAAATAAGGGCCGTGTCATCCGCAAATGCTAGTACTTTCCCGTTCTCTATTGGTAGGTTACAAAGGCTATTAACATAAGCTAAGAACAGCGTAGGGCCAAGGGTACTGCCCTGTGGAATGCCATAGGTGACTGGTAAGCTAGAGCTATACATGTCACCTACTTTAACCACCTGATTTCTACCCTTTAGATAATCACGGAGCCACTCAAGTACCGGTCCCCGCATGCCCATGCTCTCCAAATTCCGCAATAAGATTTGTGTGGATACAGTGTCGAATGCTTTTTTCAGGTCTATGAAAATAGCTACACATCTTTCACCACCATCCAATGATTTCGTAATTATTTCGGAAAATTTAGCCACTGCATCCTCACAGTTTTTACCTGATCGAAAGCCAAATTGGGAACTGGATAATATATTTTTACCTTCCATAAATTTAGTTAGACGAGAGTTAACGACTTTTTCCAAAATTTTACTAATTGTGCTTAAAAGGGATATAGGTCTATAGTTAGTGACTGATTCCGCGCCACCACCCTTATAAACGGGAATAACAACGGCTTGCTTAAATATATCCGGAAAGGTCCCAGACGAAATGCTTAGATTGCATAAATGAGCGATTATGGTGCACAAGATTTTGCTTGAGTTTTTTAAAATGGTGTTTGTAATTTTATCTATACCCGGGGCACTACGGCTCTTAAGGCTGGTAATAATTTTATTTATCTCAAAGCTATCTGCTGGATGAAGAAACAGGGAATTTGTGATTTGTACAGGTGTGTTTATTAATAATAAATCAGTTTCACTGGTATTATTTTTATTGATTATAGTTGAGGCCAATTCTCGTCCAATCGAGGTAAAGTATTGATTGACGGCATCGAGGGAGTCCTGTGGTGATGACGACACAATATTTAGTAAAGCAGAGGCATGGAAACGATCCTTTTTAATATTACATAACTCTTTAACGGTATTCCAGGTTCCTCTATTATTTTTGTAGTTTTGATAAAATTTATCTTTATAGTAGTTATATTTTAGAACTTTGGCCACATCGTTACATGTATTACGGTATTTCAGATAGGAGCATTTAATTTCAACGTTGTCTGGATTTAATTTGACAATTTTGTGTAACCTATCTCTGATTTTGAATGTTCTAATTATACCTAAGGTTATCCAAGGTTTCAAGGGTCTACGCCGATTAGAGAAAGTAATTGTATTAGTGTGGAGAACAATGAGTTCTTGGATTGTATCTGTTAGTTGTTTGGCAGCTACGTTTGGATCCGTAATTTTTAAGAATGGTTGCCAGTCATATGTGTTTATAGCTACAGACAGGGATTCGTAATTTATTTTGGTTCTAGTGATTTTGTTTAGCTTCGGCGATCTTGAGGACAGTGAGGTAGCGTAGCTCAAAAGCAGTGGATAGTGGTCTGTAATGTCCGTTACTAGCACAAAGCATTGATGATCTCCCCCTAACTTGCACATGAAATGATCAAGGCAGGTACGTCCATGTGTAGGAATGTCAATGCCTTGATGTAGACCGTGAGAACCTATAATTTCTAGATAGTCTCTTACATCATTATTGTTTGTGTCCAGTGTGTCAATATTTATATCTCCTGTTAGTACTACATTTCGTGATTTATTAGTGGTTAATAGTGTGTCCAATGAATCTAAAAACGTTTTGAGATTTTTGAAACAATAAGGTCGGTAAATACCTAGCACCAACAGGTTGCCCATTTTTGCCATCAGGCAATTAGCCTCATCTAAGTCAGCTTTTATATACATAATGACGCCGTCATTTTGATTAAAACTTCGTTTACTAAAATGCATAGTGAAGCCATCAATTTGAGGAGGATTCGAGTCCTCATTACACCAACATTCCGTAAGAACAATGATATCTATATTCGTTTTTAATCGTGTAATATATATTAAAAAGTTATCTAAATTTTTATTAACACTCCTAATATTAACCGTAATTATGTTTAATTTGGTGGAATTGTTTACTAGGGTTTTGTTGAGTTCTTGTTCAAGTTGTTTTGGGTCTTCAATGGATATACATGGAATAGAGCAACAGCTATCGATTTCCTCAAAAACTTGTTGACTATCCATTATCATTTATAATAGGTGAGAAAATGTCTAAGCTGGTATGTATTTGTGACAATACTAAAGTAATAGAATAATTTATGAATAGCTTAATTATACCTTGCATTATTTCTAAAGAGATTACGAGGATTGTATATAGTAGAGTAAGAGACCTGAAACGTTTGTTGTTGTTCAACGAAATGAATATTTTGTGTGTATATTTGTATTTGTATGACCAGTGTATTAATGTTATTGTGTGTGGTTGTTTTGTATAATAATATGGTTCATTAGTGCATGGTTTATTAATTCTGTAGTTTATGTGTGTGTTAGTAGTTACGCAAGTGTTGTGTGGTTTATTAGATGAAAGGCTATTGTATGTTTTAGTGTTTTGTAGGTAAATGTGGGTAATATGAATTTCCATACCATATGTAGCAGCAGCATATCCGTTTGTTTTTTTCATCAAATATCTAACAGCTACATAACCATAACAGTAACCTAGTCATTTGTTTTGTAGTATCAATAGTTGAGATTCGTTCTTGATCAGAATATGTGGTTCTCCTTCTTTCTTCCGCATATAAACTAGTCCATTTGAGGTCCAGCAGTAGTCAAAGCCCATGGCTTTGCGGCATTCACGAGCAAGGTAATATAACCGGGAGGCTTGAGGAGTCAGGTGCTCGGCTAAGTATATTTCTGTCTTATTGTCTAAGCCCAGGTGAGACGAATTGAGTTGTTCTGTTTTGTATTTTCTTGATGCTGCAGAATGATTCCTGGCTGCAGTCATAAATTTTCCCTTTAGCAGAGTGGACGAAAATTCGACTATAACAGCTGAGTTGATCTGTCCTTTTTTCGAAGGCATCCGATATACATCACGCAATTCCGAGGTGTTCATAGTGATCTCCAAAGTGTCCGCCAGTTTTTTAATCATATCGAATAGCTTTTCTTTGGGTTCATTTTTTTGTTTGGGAACGTTCCTGATTTGGATACTGGTTTTTCGGGCCGATCTCTCTAAGGCATCGCATTTGTCCTCTATTTTAGTTATTTGCATTGCAAGTTGTTTTCGTTCTTCCTCCATTGCAGTAATTGTGGATTGCACTTCCTCTACTTTAGCGGTCGCGAATTCAATACATTTCTCAATGTCGAGGTTTTTTTTGTGTATAGTGTCGTTCTGGCTCTTAATTTCCGATATGTGTTTCTCTATGGCGTTCATTCGGGAATTCTGGTGAGATTCAAAAGCACTCATCATTTCACGTAGTTCTTCTCTAATTATAGTTCGAATATCTGAGCATTCAGGGCCGCAATATTCTTCACTGGTCCTTCGCCGTTTAGTATCCCTTTGGGTAATATGTGAAAACTCTTCAATTGGAATATCATAGCCTGTCATTTTGTCAACATTTGAATCCGACACGCTATAAGATTTATTCAAAGGAGGCGATCGTGCAAGATTAGGCATATTTCAAATATAAGATATTTATTTGCAGCACAAATAATTGCCACATGCAAAAAATATACTTTGTAGCAATGTGATCAGTTAAACTTGGGCCAGCCCCTTGGAATTGGTCCCGCTGTCGCTACCGCTTATAAATTATGGCAAGTACCAATAATGACGTACGTACGGCCGGCGCGGTGTAGTGAGTGACTCACGCGCAGCGTAGCTGGCTGACCGGTTGTTATCGCTGTTGCTATCTCTTTCCTCCGTGTCGTTCGATCTTGTATACTGCTAGCGCGGTATGAGCGCCTGGTACTTCGGGGAATTTTGTAGTGTATAATATTTCAAATAATTAATTAAAAATGCACAACGGTTCACACGTGTTAACGCTTTCGCGGTTTAGGGGGGAGAGGAAAAATAGTGCTTGTATACGATACTAGTAGTGGAAGGCGCGGGCTAGATACCTACGCAATAGGGTAGTAGACTCATATTGTCTTATTATTTAAGTCAAATAGTTACATCACCCAAATTCTAAAATACAAATATTTTTGTGTCTGCTCGTAAGTAAATAATAAACAAGTGCTTTAAATCTTGTAGTAGGGTTAAGATTGCCAAACGATAGAAAAGGGATGCACTATACAAACTGTGACGTAACCGCTATTTAAACGAAGCTGTCTGAGATGACGATGTATGTAGTTATCACTACACCATAACTTTATCTTATACGCAAATTTAAACCATTAATAATTATTATTAATAAGTCCTTTATTTATACATTTAATAAGTCCTTTATTTTGAAATCAATTTTGATACTGTTTGTACAAAAAAAATTCTCCTAATTGCTATTTGCTCTTGTGTGTAAAGTATCCACTTGTGTGTATAGTACACCATCAAACATGGCAGGCAACTATCCTATTAAGTTGTGAGAGCTACGTGCGCGCGTTTATCATACACGTTAGTGGCGCTGATACCTCGCGACGATCACCTAAATGATGCATCGAACCTGCGTCTTATTCACGTCGTGTACGACAGCTATTAAGCTTATCATACTAGCAGAATTTCTATCAAAAATTATATTTACACCTTTTGTTTTCATTTTAAGGTTTCGTACCCCAAGGGTACCAACGAAACCCTTACCTCCGTTCATGAGTCTCTCTGTCAGTCTATCAGCGGGCTGTATCTCATGCACCGAAACAGGTATGGAACTGAAATGTTTTACTGTGTGTATTTCTATTGCTATACCAATAAAAAGTAATGTTATTATATTGCATGATGGTATGGAACCCTTCGTGTGCGAGTGAGACTCGCGCTTGACCGGTTTTTTATGATTTCATTAGCTGTCCGACAAAACCCTTGTGAAATGTTCAAACAAATCAAGTCTTTATTATTTTGTTGCTGGACGTCAGTGACATCCGCTTTATTAATGAGACGTCAACATTTTATAATTATTATTTAACTGAAGTTGCCATTTTCAATTTCCTTGTAATAAGAAGGCAGATATTAAGTTCATGAATTCATGAGACGTTTACTTTTATTACATATTTACCAAGCAGAATATGAAAAATATTCACAGTCTCATTTTAGAACTTAAATATCTGCATAAATAGGTATCGTATGTCATACCATAGCTTAGTGCACGTTGGTATGACGAACATACCTTTTTACCATGATGACACTACATTGCTTTCCCCAAGAGAATAAAATATTGAATATACAAGAGAAAACTTATTTGACAATACAGCACGTTGGTACAGTCAGCAATATACATAAGTTAAAACACACTTGTGAGATTATGATTAGCTCTATCTAACAAAATTATGACAAATATTAGTATTTTATAGTATTAGTTATAAGATAGTTGATTTGATCACAGTAAAAATACACAAGAATAAAAAGAATTTTCATATCGTTTATACACTTAAACTATATTAATACATACATAGGTTCACTTTGTTTGTAGCAGTTGTATATTTAACTTACTTCGTCAGCTATAGGTTTAGGTTCTATGTAATAAGAGGCGAGCCTGTTGTCGTCTACTGGGCACAGAATTAGGTTCCGTGTTGCATATTATATACTTTCTTGATAGTAACTACTATAAAAGAACTAATATATCTAAGTAATATATAATTGAGATGATGCTATAATATATTCTGAAACATTAAAGAAATACAGTGACCTAAACGAATAAGAGAGTTAATTAATTACAGAGATACTTCTTGGATCTAGTTTATAAATTGAGCGTAAAGCTTCCAGGATTTATTGTTTGAGTGAACCTGGCTGAATAACTAAGAAGTTTGCTTCTTTTATTCATTAAATAAAAGAATTAAGTATGGAACTTAGAACTTTGTTAAAGTTTTTAAAATACTGTCAATAAAATATAGCCTCGGAGACGTAGCTGTAGTGAATGTGACTACTGTGCATATAAGATCAACTTTTGCATAATTTATTTCTGTTATTTTAAAATCGAAATCTACAGATACATCCACGAAAATCTTCCTAAAGTAAAAAAGTATAAAACTCAATTATAAAATATTTTGTTCCACATCCTAATAATATCTTCGCTTCCAGTTTCTAGCGACGAAATGTAATTGATGATTTATGACAGTTATTCACTTTGAAGTTGTAAACAGACCGTTTTTTATATAACGAAAAAAGTGAGAGTAGAGAAAGGAAGGCTGTTAATGGCTAGAAAATTAAAAATATATGTACCTATATAAGTTATCAGCAGTTGTGTTAAGTAGTGAGGATATAAAATAGCAGGCAAGTATTTTTTTACGACAGTGGACTTAAGAAAAACTGCCCGCGGCTTCACTCGCGATAATCTAGATTTTATCAATAAATTGTTTAATGAAAGTTACCCTATTTCCTTTTCTGTACCTCTGCACAACCTGAGACGTTTTACGTTAAATTACATGACGATGGGTCAAGTAGTTAACTCGTGAAAGCGTAACAAACAAACAAACTCACATTCGCATTTATAATATTAGTTAGGATAGCATTATGTGAACCGTATGATACGCACTACGTTATTATACACAAAAACCAAAAGCTTTTAAATAAACACGACTAATTACGATAGATACATAGATAGACTATTTTCCATTATCATACAATTCATTTCAATGTGCAATAAATATAAACCAGGCATAAGTAGTTTTACAAACCTGATTATAAAACTCATTTCATTTTGTGGCTACGACGCCTCATTATTATAAAAGCAGAGGTTTTTAACATTTTCTCGTTTTTACTAGATGAAATGATCTCTGACGGCGATAATGATGTGGAATAATTTATGTAATAAAGGCAGTTTTATTCACGGTTGCATTATGTTTGAAAAATATTGTCAAAAATAATCATACTAATATTATGTGGTGAAAGTTTGTGAAGATCTTTCGATGTTTGTATTTAATCTTTACTAATATTTGTTTGTTTGTAAGGTTTTCAGTCAAAACTACACAACTGATTTTGAAAATTCTTTTAGCGTTAAAAAGCTATGTTGTCAACGAGTAATATGGGTTATAATTTATTTTTAAAAAGGTACTGTTACTAACCTAGCCTACATTTACGCGAGCGAAGCCGCGGGGAAAAGTTAGTCATGCATAAGCCAGTTAACGGTTTGACATGAACATGAGCGTACAGATAGACCAAATCCTCGATTAAAGTATAAGATACTGTTTATTCCGATCGTGCGTTCCCGTAGGATTCACGCGAGTGAAGCCACTAGCTAGTTTGTAATAAAGATTGCTTAAGTTTTCGTGTGCTGGAACGCATATTATTATTATTATTTTAGCTTTATTAAGAGTAAATCGAATGTTCACCTAATAGTCACTGGAAGTGGAAAGTTTGTACAGTATAGTTATTTTACATATATACGGAAAATACCTGTTGGTGTAGATAAATAAAAGTTTCGGGCACGCCATTATCGTGGCGGTAAGTCGTGTTTGAGGAGTGGCTGGAGAGGCGGCATGGCGCCCTCACCTTCCGGCTGACACAGGTTATGACTGGCCACGGTTGTTTTGGCCAGCTCCTGTGTCGTATACGCCGGCAAGAGACGCCCGGCTGGCACCACTGCGGCGACTGCCGCGACATTGTAGAGGACACGGCGCTGCACACTTTGGTGGTTTGCCCCGCCTGGGCATCGCAGCGCCGTGAGTTGATCGCGGCAGTCGAATCGGTTGCCCTCTCGCTCCCGGCTGTAGTTCAGTCTATGGTTCGGAGTGAGAGGTCGTGGAACGCCGTCGCCTCCTTCTGCGAGGAAGTGATTTCCGTCAAGGAGGCGGCGGAGCGGGAGAGAGAGCGTTTAAACCCTCTCCCCAACCGCAGAGCCGGGCGCCGGAGGGCGCGAGATGACCTCCAGCCACCCTGAGGTTTGACCTGGGGGTGGTGGGCTTTGTGGGTCTGCCCGCCATCCGTTCAGCATCAGGTCCGAGAGGCGGCGTGCGTGTTCCCACGCGCGCCTCTGTTTCGAGTCCGTCTCCCCTCTTTTTAGGGGGGGGACATTAGGGTTTATATGTGAAGTGAGTGCTTTTGGGTAGATCTCTTTGTGTCGCAACCTCGGCGGGGTCGCGACCTCATGCGAAAGCGATTCGCGCGGCCCCGTCGATAGTGGTTTTGTCAAGGAACACCGTGGTAGGTTTACTCGGTATTCCGGAAGGTAGATTATCTTTTCAACATCTTTCTTTTACCCCGGCGAGTCCGACATAATCCCTCCGCCCGCCCCCGCGGAGGAATATGCGTCATTGCATTCCCCCATGTAAAATAATGTTATTACATAAATTGTAGGAATTTTCTCTTGGAAATTGGAAATGATGTATTGGTGTCAATTCTGTTGTAATTTTCACTCAAGTAAAATAAGGCAAAAATTCTTTAATTTTAGTTAAGAGATTTCGTGTAGGATATTCTGATCCAGCGAACTAAATTTAGACTTCGTTTAGACAGCACCAAATTCAGTTATGACAATCCTAAATTGAACTGAGGCAGTGATACCGGTACTAAAATACTTAATACTACAGAATGAATGTCAAGAGTGAAAGAAAAAACTAAATATAAAATAATATTTTTGAGCTTTGCTAAGTGTATGAAAATAATTGTTTACACATATTATAAAGTACAATTTATTTTACATATTATTATTTACAATATATTATACATTATTATTATTATATATATATATGTCAATTTAAACAATTTAAGAATACGAAATGTCGTTTGACAGGACTATTAAACTAAATTTAAACTAAATTTTAGTGATTTTTAGTTAAGTTAAGATAATTTTGTGACAACAGAATTGGCAACATTGTCAAAAGCCATTTTTCCAATATGGCAGCGCGAGCGGCAAAGGTGGCAAAGTTGAAATTCGTAAAGGACACGTCAAAATCAATAAAACTACAAATTTTCAAAACTCCCGAAAAAATTGCCTGATAAAACGACCAAATAAATGTACTAATATAACTATGTATTTACTTGTTAACCACTTCAGCTGAGCTTTTAATTTTTTAAGTAATTTATGACAAAATTGTTAATGAGTGAACAGCCGTTGACTTCACATCGCGGTAGCAATATATTGGACTTCACGATCGCGAAGTCCAATATATTGCTATCGCCACGTTTTGAATTTTAGCTAAGCTATGTATGTGGTAAAAGCATGTATATAGTTATTCAGTCATATGCAAGCGGCTAACCTTTGAACTTGATGACAGTATATATCCTCAAGAGAATTTCCTCGGCTGAAAGTAGAATAGGTGGTACCCAGGAGATAACGTGAGGTGTACAGCGAGGAACGTTAGGGTTATATCTAATGCACGTGTGAACAATGTTCTGTTCCAAGAACAATATATTGCATTGTAGTAGTTTTCAAATATTACTTATGTTTTGATTATGTAGCAGTATGAATCATAAATATTTAAACTTTCAATGCTAAAGAAATTAAAATATGTCGCAATTTTGAAGGATAGGGAATCAAATCTCGCAAGTGTTTATTGTCTTATGTTGCTGACTGTACAATAATCCTTACTAATATTATAAACGCGAAAGTTTGTATCGATGTATGGATATTTGTTACACTTTCACGCAAAAACTACTGGACCGATTGCGACGAAACTTGGTATGTAGATAGCTGGAGACCTGGATTCACACATAGGCTACTTTTTTATCTCAATATTCCCACGGGTACGGGCCTTACGCGGGTGAAACCGCGGGGAAAATCTAGTATAAAATATTTTTAATACAAAAATACTAAATATAATAAAAGTTAAGTAAGTTCAAAAGTTCGCGTAAAGTTCAAAACGCTATTGGCGTAATGTTTATATTTTTAAATGACCTTTTTATAATGTTTTCAGTTTCAAGTTCGTAGTGCATATCCAATCAAAGTAATTAACGGATATCCATTTTGTTAAAAGTTTGTTAACATTTTGTTAAAATGGGATTATCGATCATATTTTAAGTAATATTCAGTGTTAACCCTTAACCACCTGACATACGTCTCTCAGACGCAAGGAAATTAATATCGTTAATATTTTGGCGCGCAATACACGTATCAACTCGTACGTCCCTGTACCTTCCCGCCGCGTCCCTCAGTGCCGCGCAAGCGCTCGTCGTGGTCGGAGGTGCGCGCGTTTGTCACTGGTAAGTAAAAAACGGTCGTATTCCGTCTGTGAGACGTATGGTAGGTGGTTGCGTGACTTTTTTGAAATTGTGTTTTTTTTGTGTTTCAGTTTAAAATGGCTTCTAATGATAGTGTTATTGAGCGTTGGTTAGAACAAGATCCATCTGACGACGAAAACCTACCAAATGATGAAGGCAGCGATGTCGATTTGGACATTGGCATACAGCACGCATTGCAGGATAGCTGCGAATCGAACACTGAAGGTGAAGAGTCAAATGCTGAGGAAAATCATGACATGATTGTATCTCAAGCTCCGGTTTTACCTGCAGAGCAAGAATT
Source organism: Catocala nupta (assembly GCA_963675205.1). NCBI lineage: Eukaryota > Metazoa > Arthropoda > Insecta > Lepidoptera > Erebidae > Catocala > Catocala nupta. The sequence continues at coordinate 14,115,787 of OY776087.1, forward strand.
TTCGTCTGAAGATGAAGAGCCTTTGATACAAATGCGTTCGAGACCTCGAAAAGAAAACTATTTCGGTAAGAATCGCTTTCGGTGGTCTTCTGCTCCACCTACATCAAGATCGAGAACATTACAGCGTAATATAGTTGAAGAAAGAGAAGGTATAAAGCCACAATACCAGAATGAACTGAATGCTTCCTCTTCACCGCTGGATATTTGGCAGAAATTTTTCACCGACGAAATGCTAGAAAAAATAGTTCGTAACACAAATGTGAAGATCCAAGAAATAAGACCCAATTACCAAAAATCAACCTGTGTTCACGACATGGATCTTATGGAATTGAAAGCTTTTATAGGGCTTCTCTTCTACACAGCTATATTCAAAGAAAGCCATGAACACTATACATCGTGGTATAATAGTGACGGCACTGGACGGGCAATATATAGCTGCATCATGAGCAAAAACCGATTGGAAATATTACTGAAAACCCTTCGGTTTGATGATTTTGAGACCAGATTAGCACGCCGAGAAACCGATCCATCTGCGCCTATTGCCGAGCTCTTTAGCTCATTTATTGAACAATGCCAAGCTGTTTATGCGATTGGCAGCTATGCATGCATCGATGAAATGTTGCTGGCATTTCGAGGAAGATGTAGGTTCAAAATGTATATGCCGAAGAAACCTGCCAAGTACGGCATAAAAATACAATGCCTTACAGATGCAAGATCGGGGTATCTTTTGAATGCCTACATTTACTTAGGAAAAGACTGATGGACTAAATTTACCAACAGAATATCAGCGATTGAAAAAACCAACTCAAGCTGTACTGCGACTTATTTCTCCGATAGAAGGATCAAACCGGAATGTTACAACTGATAATTGGTATACTTCTATTGAGCTTTTAGATGCGCTGAAAGAAAAACATCTAACCGTTGTGGGAACGATGAAGAAAAACCAAAGAGAAATACCTCAAGAATTCTTACCAGCCCGTCACCGACTTGTTGATTCAACGATCTTTGGGTTTACAAAATATATAACTATGTCATCTTACGTCCCTAAGCCAAATAAAGCAGTGATCACCGTGTCGAGTATGCATCATATGCCAGACGTAGACGAAGTTACCAAAAAACCGGAAATCATACTTCTCTACAATCGAACCAAGATCGGAGTAGACCTACTCGACCAAAGATGTTCCAATTATACCACAGGCCGTCGAACGCGTAGGTGGCCATTGGCAGTATTTTACAGGCTGCTCGATATTTCGGCCTCAAACTCTTACGTCGTCAGTTTATCTGCTCAAGCCCAAGGACAAAAGATTGAGAGCAGGTTCAAATTTATAAAGAGGCTAGCTGAACAGCTCACCAGAATGCATATGGAGCGTCGAGAAAACAATGTGAAGATTCAACGGGATATTCGAATCTCACTTCGGCGCATACTTCATTGCGGCAATGACTCTACCCCACCAGCTTTACCAGGTGGAAGCAGTTCCGAAGACAGATTAGCTTCTCGAAAAAACTGCTCAACCTGCGACCCTAAAAAGAAACGCAGGACACAATACATGTGCTTTGAGTGTAAAAAACCGATTTGTATCGAATGCTCTCAAAAAATGTGTATTCACTGTCGGGAAAATCTATAAGATTGATGCTCTGCAATTTTGCAAAAGATATGATCATAATGAGAATGTTTTGATTTTATATTACTTGTTGATTATTATATTTTTATAAACAGAAAGAAATAAGTTCCTAAGTCATGTGATTATTTTTGTAGATCTCGTTTTTTGAATAAGAAAATTTTTAGGTTAGAATTAAGAGTTGTTTCAAACAAATTAAGATTTTAAGAAAATATGTTAATTTTTATGTGCCTTGTTTGCTTAAATAAATACTTTGATATATATTTTAATTGATTTTAATTTAAAAACAACCCTTTCACCCTTAGATTTTACATATGAAAGTCTTTTGACTCGCCCGTCTGTGAGACGTATGGTAGGTAGTTGTGTAACAAGATTAGGTGGTAGGTGGTAGAGGGTTAATATGTTCAATTAAATTTAGTTGATCGCAACGCTTATACTTATTTATAATCTTTTTTGTTGGATCTGTGCTATATATACAAAGATGATAAAGATAGAATATATTCAATAATTTAATAGTCGCTTTTATTAGAACAACTAAGGTTTGTAATTTTATTGCAGGGCACGTGCCAATCATTGAAACAACATAAACAAAGAAGAGTATTATATGTGTCTGTTAGAACAACTATTAATTGTAGCAATTTTAGATCTCGTGTGGTATTCGAACTCACAACTCATTGTTAACACTTAGCGTACTAGCTGGCGAAGCGATCAGTTAAACTACTACGCCATCTATGCAACTTTGTGTTTTATAAGTACGGTCATCTATTATTAAGACGCTTTATATTTTATTAACTGAAAGCCTTTTAAGATACCTATCTTTTCATTATATAGCACTATCATCACAGAAAGAGCAGAAATATAAACTAGAAAATTTCAATTGATGTAATTAGAAATAATGTTTGTGGCAATAATACTGTGAAATGCTTTATGTCTTCCAATTTTAGTGTCATATTTTGTTGTTCATACAAAAAAGCCTACTAATCGCCTAACTAAAAGGCTAGGGTAAAAGGAAACATCGTATTTTATAAATCATAAATTTGTATCCCTCGGGAACAGTACTTTTTTTTGTAAGCTAAATTGCATGATGATTGGCGGAGAAGTTAAAATGTAAAATCTTTACAAACAAACTCAAATTCTTAATATTTAGTATAGAGATTAGATTTAGGATTCTTAAAGAAGAGAATTGTAAAATTCTTTCAGAAATGTAAAATATATCTAAAAATCATAGTTTTAATGTTGTAAAAGCAAAAGTTTTATTTTACGTAATAAAGTTTTACATTCAAAGCTTTATTTTATATACAGCTATGTAACACTAGCCTGTAACCGGCTGGCGATTGATCGACCGCTTCTAATCCAGCCACTTTGCAGGCATTAGGTACCGACCGTTCGGATCCCACTTGGCCTTTTCGCTTGTGTTTACGCCCGTAACATCTGATATTGCATTATTTATAGCCTGTTTGACGGGGCTTTGATGATGTCACCTATAGCAATTCCTAATAATATTTAGTTGTCACTTCTTTAAATTAATTATAACATTACCAAACTATGGCGTGATGATTATCATTACTAATATCATAAATATTAGTAGGAAGACGTAGCAAATCATACATTTTCTCATACGGGTTAACTTGAGGATAAGCGATGTTGTTTTCAAGGTTTTAGCTTCAAACAGTATCATATTTAGACAACGCAGCTTACTAAAATTATATTTGGTTAACATATTGAGTTACAGCCACATACCGGCGGATAAGTACAATAGGTTTCTAACTATTCAAAAATTGACAGGTAACATTAATAACTAATAATGCTATATGATAAAAATTACTTAAATGATGTGTTCAGATACCAATAATCGGTAATCAATATAGCACGCCATCGTGACCAATTTAATAAAAATGTTGACGTCCCCCGGCTATTTGATTGCGGTGAAATTTTTCGATAAATGTCAATCATGCCATTCTAGGTAGGTGGTATGAAGCGTAGATGTAATACTGCCAGAGTAAATTAAATATTTCGAATAGAATTTATCAAATATAGCTGTCACCCGCAGTTCACCCACGTTTATAGTTACTGCGCCGCTCCCGTGGCTCGTAGCGTGATGTTATATAGCTTATGTTACATCTGAATAAAGTGGCTTTCTAATGGTGAAACGAATGATTAAAAACGAAATATTATCACTTATAAACAAAAATACAAATTATTTCTCGTTATAGTATTATATAGATTATAAGTAGTAGAATCCGCCGTGTCAATTTTGGCGTCTTATTTGGTCAAGATACATACACAGTATTAAAATTTGATTGCAATAGTTACATACTAAGGAAAATTTTATTCATCGCTGTCGATTCATAGTGAAGTTTATTAATGAGATTTTATAGAATTGTACAACTGTTATTGCGTAATTAGGTATAATAAAACCGTTGTATTGTCTTCGTAAGTTATTCCCACACACCCCGGCAAATGATGTCGCTGAACGACGGTTAACTTCGGTGGCGCTCTATTCGCTCGTATTAAAATATTTTATGTTGATAATACAGTGGTTTTATTTATACACTAGCTGACCCGCGCAACTTCGTCTGCTTCATATAAGATAAGAGAATTTACCCCGCTTTTGCACTATTTTTCATTACTGCTCCACTCCAATTGGTCGTAGTGTGATGTTATATAGCCTATAGTCTTTCTCGATAAATGAGCTATCCAACACTAAAATATTTTTTAAATTGGAACCTGTATTTCTTGAGATTAGCGCGTTCAAGCAAACAAATAAACAAACTCTTCAGCTTTATATTAGTATAGATATTATTAATTATTTAAGACTAGATTTTACCTGCGGCGTTGCCCGCGTTAATCTTGATTTTAAATTTTTTACTTTTTCTATATGATAGGTACCCTATGTTCTTGTTTGTCCCCCTGACGGTGTGTATGCCAAACTTCATGATGATCGGTTTAGTAGTAGTAATCCTTAACTACTTAACATACATCATGAAGTTCCGCAAGTTCGTTGTCAGGGGTAAAGTAAAGAACTAAGGTTACCTTTCACCCAGAAAATAGAGCCCTGTTGCCAAGAAATAACTAGTGTAAATGCCAATGGCTTAAAAGTTGTAACATTGTAAATGAACCGCGATAAAAGCCTTGTTTAGTTTAATTTCAATGCGTAACACTTGCGTAAAGCAATAATAAACAGTAACTAACTACATAGTACACTAGTGAAGATTATTAAATCATTGTACAAGACTCGAGACGTCTAGTTACCCGCCTCAAGCCGCACAACTGTTAACTCTGCGCCACAACACGCTTCGGTTACGTAACATCCTTGATTATTATGTAAATGTATGTGCTGCTTTGTTTGAGCAGCTTACCACTACAGTTACTGAATGAGTGTGTTTATCATAACTAAATGTTTGTATAAATGACCAACTGCTGGCAAATCAAAAGACTAGAGGAGATTGAAATAGTGTAAACCGGAATCAAATTCTATTTGTATTGTTTTTAAAAACACAACTCCTGCACTAGGTATAATTCCTGCATCGCGGGCGACTTTACAAACATTCATACAACGGACATAATGAACATCCAGACTCGGCACAACTATTTGTTGATCACACAAAATATGTTTGTTCTGTATGGGATTTAACCCACAACACTCGTCGCGGTGGCAGTTACGAGACGACCACTAAAACCACTGCAATCAGAACTTATCTATTTATTGAGGTCTCACTTATGAACTACAAAATCTGTAAATGTCAGAAAAACTGAGTTTACTAGGTTAGTTTTTAGGTTCACGCAAAGGGTTCAGTTGTAAGATTATACGAGATATATTGTTCATGAATCTATACGATAAAAATTATCGTGCATATAGAGTTGATAGTATAGTTGAGCCAAGGTGGCGAATAATCTTACGCCCTGCCTTGCCTGATGGTACACGTATGATAGAGCTTGCAATAACAGGGTATCACTCTCATATACCCCCTTTCCAAAAGGCTAAAATCCTCTATTGAGTATACATCGCCCCTTTGATCTGACAAGTCCTAGAATATCTGTCATAATAAATAATCTAATGAGTCTAGCCACCGGTGTGCCGCTGCTACTCAAAAATTAAAGTTATAGAGTATGAAAACTCTACTCATTGAAAGATCACAACACAAAGCTTTTTGGCTGCAGTAGGTATATTATATAGGACGGTGATGTTTACGCAGTACGGCTGTTATTTAAGTGACATCTCAGACTTCATGAGTGACATTTTACACCACTAACTCTATTATGATGCATATTATGCAATTTTCGTAAAACTGTTTAAAAGGCACCTTAAGTACTCTAAACGTCTAAATAACTGTATTGTAAGTAAGTTACTTATCTAAATCCTAACTAATATTATAAATGCGAGTTGTTTATTTGTATGTTTGTTATGCTTTCACACCATATCTACTCGACAGATCAACATAAAATTTCGCATAAACTTTGTCACAGATACAGAATAGGACATAGGGTACCTTTCATCTAGAAAAAAAAACACTGTTACTAACCAAACCTAATCTACAATTACGCGAGCGAGGCCGCGCGCAAAATCTAGTAAATAATATTAATTTGTAGTATCTATTCTATCCTTATGTATTTACTAGAAGCAGGAAGTAAATGATATCTATTACCGAATAATAATACATTAATGTCTTGCGGCCTATCGCGTCCCGCTATAGTAAAGACGAGTTTATATAACCCCGGGGACAGTTTATACAATGACAATAAAACATAATATGCGGTACATTCTAGAAGTAGTACGCAATGTTTTAGATGAAACTGTGTCAAGATACTTGAGCAAAACTTTAGCCACATTGTCATACAAGTTTAGGTTTAGCACTACATGTGTAGAGTGGTGAATTTAATGCTGATAGAATATTATCTTTATGTGAATGTTAAAATTAGGCAGTGGCTTTAATGTTATAGTTACTAAATATTCTAAACTATTTTTTAATACTTACCGCAATGTTTTGGATGTCTTTCATTATGATCGCCTCCTTATTTGACCATGAATATATTGACAGGATTTATGACAATTTTATCAATGAATTCTTCTTCTTCTTCCCTTCCTAATTCTATTATTTTTATAAAATGTATTGGTAAGTTGTTTTAAGCAGTAGTAAAATGAACCTTAATAAGATTATTCCCATGTGGCACCCGGACCAGGAACAACTGTTTCTTGACAACAAAAATCGTGGTGCTGTATATAGATTACAATCACGATTACAACACCTCGTACATCGGCAATAACGAGGTGACTACAAAAACTACTGCGCCATCCGACCACTCATTTCATTAAACCTCGCAACATGAAATCTTTAGCTTAAACTTTATAGCTCGCATAGTTCATGTTAAGCTAAAGCAATATTACTTTGAAAGAATGCTTAAACATTACTTTAGAACATAATATAAAATGATGTTGAAATCTTAAATTGTTAAGATTTTACTGTTGGTATGTTGTAAACTTATCACAACATTAATTACTTAAGGGTTTCCATTAGATACCTAACTTAACCATAACTTATTTATAAATATGTTGACAGGATATTATCCATAAACGATATTATAAGCATATTACCTGTATTTAACAGGTACATACTACAATATAAATAAGATAATAAAATAAAAAAAATACACATTAAATACTATGCAATTTTCCGCAACATCTTTGAATTTCGGCAAGCTACAGTGATAAATATCAACGTCGTTGGCAATTATATTAATAAGTCAAGTATAGCGCGCGGCAACGGGGCAAACTTGAGTAAGTTTGTCCTCGCTGCTGGGAATACGATACTTAACACTTGGGGCCGTCCATCACTCACAACAATATTATTATTTCTATAGTATTATTCGTAACTAGAATAATAACTAATGTGATCGTAAAGAGATGCGAACAGAGATAATTATAAAAAAGATAGGCAACACATTAGAACTTAAGAATATTTACACCGAATGACTCATTAGATAGATGAGGTGATTTGAAGCAGTCACTTCACGTAATGACGCTTTGCATTATTGAATATGTCAAGAAATATCCGAGTAGCAATATAAATTAATTTACTGTTTTCTAAAATATTATAATTTGTATTTCTAACTGTTTATCTTTAAAGCACAAAACAAATTTAGCAAATATCATTTATAATAAATATTAACAAAATAATGATTCTATTTATCACGAATACGTTGTATATACTATACTTAGCATATACAACGTATTCGTATAAATAATTTTGCAATTTCTGCAGTGCATGATTGAGTTACGACCCACATTTTGACTTTCATGAAAGTGGAAGTAAACTTGGAAGCTAAACGGAAATCCAATCTGGTTGCAAGCTTGGTTCATTACGTCGATGAAATAAGATTTTTACTCAATATTGCTGTGGCATGTTATGTTTTCATGTTAAAGATCTCCTTTATTTTTATACATCATTTAAAAGGTGAAATACCAAAGAACCAATTGAGTATTAATGAAAAAATTAATTAAGGAGTTTGATTTTATTATTTTTGCTTCTATATAATTTAATTATATCTTTATATATATAAACCTTCTGTGAGTATGTTTGTGATTAAACTCCTCCTAAGTAGCTGGACCTTTTGATGAAATGTTTTATGTGTGTTCAAGTGGATTCGAGAATGGTTGATCGTTGGTTTTTCTTTTTTCCCGTGTACAGGACAATGTCTGTCGGGGCCGCTAGTTGTGTATAATAATTAAACATCCTGTACGTCTAATCATTATTCTTTTATTTAGCTAATTGATATATTTTGGTTTATCTACTCGCCACATTTTTTAATATGCACAACATCATAAATCTCGCATTCAAACATGTTTCATAATTTTCTTTCTGCTATTTATTAAAAAGGATATATACACTTTTACGTGTGAAACTTTGGTGTAGCACTTGTTTCCTTCGTGACAATCCAATACTATATTTTAATTTTTTCCAGCCTCTTTCGGTCCCTTTTCGCTAATGTGAATATAGGAGCCGTTAGAATAAAAATGGATTTTACACAGTGTCAAGCTTGCGTTAAAATATTTTGTTTTTATGTCTGGAAAAATAAGAGTTATGAGTAAAGTTATGCCAAAAAGCATACAAGAAAATAACATGATAGCAGTAATTAAAATGAACTACCAACAATTTTTATACATTCTCATTGGTATCAGTACCACAGGGATGGATTTATTTTTATGATAATACTGCCCAAAAATTGTACCAACTCGCAAGTTACGTAGTGTCATTGTATGCTTTATGTTTGTTCTAGCTACGGGTTACGTTACTAGTGTAACGCTATTTACGACACCGGTTGCTGAATAATGTCCGACAAAGCAAAAACTGCATAGATAGCTGATTAAGAACAGTTTTATCTAGATACTGCCCGGACTTTCCCTCGCTTGGTATATTATTAAAATACAACTAGCTCAGAAGTGGCGTTATGGTAGGGCGTGATTGGGTACTCACCCTAAGGATCAGTCATGAGTGTTACCATTTAAATATCCAGAGAATCTTACTAGAAATGATACGGTTCCATTTTAATCAGATGTGTGCCACGTGTGTTCTAAAACAAAGCCTTTATGTTCTCTACGTTGTACTTGTCATAGCGTAACTTAACGAGTTTTATTTATTTTTATTTCGCAGATTACTACAAAGGAGTGGCATAAAATCACACTGAGCGCCGGTGATCTTGACCTGCACTAAGATTGCCCGGTAAGTTAATAATACTTTTACCTTTATAATAGCTGGATGACAAATTGGACTTAAAGAAAATTGTGGACACAACATAATTTACGTATAATATGTGGAATGGAAATATGTGTTATCATAATCAAACATTGACCGTAAAAATTGTACAATGCGAATGTATCTTGCACAGTGAGCTCTAAGCTGTGTTACTCTGTTTATCCGGGTTTTATTTCACAACTCCATGTCACGTCAATACATTACTATAACAACATATTTACGTTGCAGACCTTCTCCTTGAAAAGTTACTACAGATAAATAAAGTAAGATAGTAAACCCAATCACCAGAACCTATGTAAAATGTATCAAGTATTGAGAAATAGTAAAACGTACATACCCGCTTTTATTTGCAACGGAATTGCTCCGACCTTTTTTAATAGGGACCTTTTATCCCTAATCCGTGTAATAAACCGACCTTATTGCTAGAAATAACGAAAACTATAGAAATAAAAAAGAGCGTTTTTGTACATTTGTTTACGTAACTCAATTTATATATTACTGGATATTTGTTCAACAATATTTATATTCTACCCAAGGCAGCTATTGCGTGATATATTATAAAAATATGAAAATCGCAAATCTATGTTAGCCAGATAAAGTAACTTTCTTATGGGAATTTAACACCAGATACTCGACATGCTGTGATGGCTGCACGGTACAAAATTCAGTATATATTACCATGTGACAAAGAGAATCTACGCGTTTATAAAGCGAATCCCCATTGACTAGTGATATGTAACTTTCATACGCAGGCGAACGAAGCAAACGACATCTTAAGTTTGGATCAATGGACCGATTATTATTAACAAGTGTTTGTACCAATTTATGTAAGGGTGCGCCTTATGGTAAGCAGGGACCACGGCGATCATAAAATCGCTTGGAATACTTGTATTCGTTGTTAAGTACCACAGAGGGACTGTCTTAAGGCCCTTAACAAACTTGGCAGGAAGAACACAGTCAGACTAGTGTCTAGTGACTAGTCAACAGACTGGTGTGGGTTCCAGGGCATGCAGGGGTGCAAGGCAGTGAGGAGGCTGATGAATTAGCCAGAAAGGGCTCGGAGCAACTGTTTGTAAGCCCTGAGCCATTTGTAGGACTCTCTGAGAGCACCGTCAAGACAGCTTTGAATGCACATGGCAATGTCACACAGGCTAGAGTGGATGACCCTTGGGGCTCTGGAACACTCCAAGAAATTCATTGCAAACAGCGCCATGGGTTTCACCCGGAAGTTCTGCGGGTATAATTAGAGCCAAATACGCCTGCTCACAGGAGCCCTATTTCCGGATCAGAACAAAATGTTTATTTGATGACAATTTCCAACTTGAAGGTCACTGTATCAGCTGTTAGTATTGTTTGAGTATCGACTAGAATGTGCAAATATTGATAAATCGACAAATTTACTACTATTAAACTATTCAAATTATTAAATTGTTTAGATTTACACTTTCCTCGACATTACAGTTGCTTTTCATCAGCTATAATCATGGTAAAACTATAAAGTTCTAACTTGTTTTACGTTATTAGTCGGTAAATTTAATTCATAGTAAGTAAGGCATAGATCCCTGTCTTCATTGAGTACGCCGAGTATGGCATATTGCAAGCAAATTATATGGTAAACTCGCGTAGCTGATACCCGCATTGGGAAACGTGTTTAAACTAAGTAAAGCTGTAACAAGGTTGCTCATGTTTAGGCTGTGGTGTGACATCGGTTATACTAATAGTGACATGTGAAGTGATTTAGTACTTGGGTGGCATGTTGATTCGTATGTAATGTTGCTGGGAATAATTGTACATCATTCGAGAGTTAAAGCACAGCCTTCAAGTCTCGTATGATGTACAATTATTCCCAGCACTATTGGTTTGAATCTTTGCTGAAAAAGTAGCATCTCGCCCGGACTTAAGCCTAATATTTCTAGACGCAAGATCTCGGCTTTTTTTATTTTATAAGATTTTCTATTCGAATGTTTCAAAAAGTCGATTAGATTGCTTTGCACGTGGCGAGACCACTTTCGGTCCAATATATTATATTATTTTCTTTTTTTAAGACAACGCCTTCACCAATATCTATTACTTTACTAATATTGAAACAACGGACAAAGACCACCAGACTCAATAAAACTATATGTGAATCATACAAATTATTGTCCCGTGTGGGGATCGAACCGACAACACTTGGGGCAGTGGAAGCGGCAAGGCGACTACTTAATCCACTACGTCATTTGTGTCATTATTCTATCATGTACAAAACATGTCACACCAAAACATAAAACTTGCGACCGAGCAGTAACAAAAGCTTCAATGGAACAGTGAAACTGCAGGATTAATGAACGTGGTTAAATAACAGTCACCGGTACTTAATTGGTCGTTCATGTCTTCGGCTCGTTAGTTGTGCGCTTTCATCACCTCTAACCTGATAATATGCTCGTATTATTCAGACGATTATTGAACGCCGCATTTACATACAATTATTTGATACGTTGATGTGGACATCATGTAAATACATTCACTGATGTTATCAGCATCAAAGGGAAATTGACGGCGAGCTATTAATTTTAACTATATCTCAATTTGCGCCCATATATACTATGTATGTATTGACATACATAGTATATATGGGTGCAAATCGCCATCTATCGGCAATAATTCACAATAATAGTTAAATATTGATCTTTAAGTTTTACCTTTTCGTTTAAATGCTTAAATTATTCTAGAAATGCTTGAAATATATTAGATTAATATTTAAATAGTTATTTGTAAACATAAATTGGTTATTTATCAAGCTCTAATATTTAATAGACGCAGTGTTGATTGTTTGAATGTTTTAAAGATTATTCAGATTTAATTTTTTGTTCAAATTCTCAATTTAATGTGTAATCGTTAAAAATAGAATCTGTATAATTATCCCAATTTATGTATCGAATTTAATTATTTTAAACAATAAGTAAAACTAAATTTTATTTATGGTATAGCGCCATCTGTTGAGAATGTTTGTAACTATATTATTTGTTTATATTAAATAAACGTAATTCATGTAAAATAAATAGATATAATAATATATAAAGCTATATTTCATGATTTTTTTGTACTGAATTCGTTAGTTTGTCATAAGGAAAGTTGTAGTTGATAAAACCATTTGAAGGCGTTGTGAGACATATATAAAAAGTAGGATTAAATTGTTATAGGCTGATTTTTGTAAGATCGATGGTGTGAAAATTAACTGAGTATTGTTGACGTTGTATTTTCATTATAATGGACTCCGAACTTCCGACATCCTGGCGTGTCACCGACATATACCTACATACCTATGTAAGATTATTCTTACGCCTATATTCTCGAAGGGATACTCAAGGATGTATTACACCCACAATTCACCAGCTATGGTTTGAGGTCCCTGTGTACGTCCCCGTATTTAGCTTTATGGATCAAACCTCTTGTCGTCTACGGGGCACAATCCCAGGCTACACTGAGAATTTCGGCTACTGCAACTGGTATTAATAATTTCATGACAGGAAACCCCATTAACACCTTGCCTGTATCCGGTAATTGACATTAAGACCACATGGACAGCAGTCGCATTTATTACCGCTGCTTCACTCTCAATAAAATGTTGAACTAGGCAGTGATTTACTTAAGTATATCACACACGTCAATATTATATTTTTTTATGTGGACTGAGGCAAGGCACATGCAGTCAAACAGCGAGTCAGTTGCATAACTACTGATTTATTTTGACATTCGTGATAGAAACAGTATTACATTAGTTATTTTATCACTAACTTAAAATCCATTCAAGTTTACACGTACTAGATTAAACCAAAATAGATGGAGATGCAAACGCAAATTTTACGGTCATTATGCTCATTAACACTGGTGTAATAGCGCTAGTCCGTCCCCTATAATTAGCACATATAGAAAGTGCTGCGTCAAGTTAACGAGTATTATCTGCCATGGAACGAGCGACTTGGAGTTAAACCGAGTCTGGCTTTGTTGTGTAGAGTTCATATTGTAGGTGATATATTTGATATTCAAGCCGTTATGCTGAAGCGGTTGGGCAGAGGTGTACTGAATCTATTACCGCTTACCGAGCACAGCTCTAGGCTTTTTGCTGCTAAGCTATGTGTTTCGTGTCAGACAATCTCAATAACAATATGCCTAATCCCTCCGATCCTTTTGCCTCAATCTAGCATCTAACCGAAATGTAGCTTATTTATTAACCTGTATATTTTGACATCGATTAGTGTTACTTTGTGACCTAAATGGGTAAATAAATATCGACTTTTACTTCGCATTCCACTAGTCTTTGCACATGCATAGCAGTTTTATTTAGTAATGCGGTGCCACTGAAAATTTTACAAAATAAATCTCAAGATATACAAGCCAGTAGTTTATGCTTTCTTTTAAACAATTTATGTCTCTGAAGTGACGTAAATGTGACGTAAAATAAAATTACGCCAGCTACGACTCTTTAATATGTTGTCTAATAAAATGTTATAATAAAATTTATATACAAAATCAAGCAGAGTAGAAAAAATAAGAATGGTATAATAACAATATCTAGATTGCCAAATTAATGAGAATTAAAAACTGTATGTAGATATCAGCTTGTATTGTGTTTTATGTAATACTAGCGACCCACCCCGGCTTCGCACAGGTTGCACAAAACCTTAACAAAATATACACCTAAACCTTCCTCATGAATCATTCTGTCTATTGGTGTAAACCGCATAAAAATTCGTTCAGTAATTTTTGAGTTTGATTGCTTTAATGTCACGTTCAGGGATTGGTAGTCGTTTATAAAATTACACTATTTTCTACAAATTTCTTTTTTAAACGACTACCAATCCCTCGGGAGTACTTTTTTCTGGATGAAAGGTACTTTATGTCCTTTTGTGAACACCCGACAAGTTGTATGCATCATTTCATGATGATCGGAGACGTAAAAGCGTAACAGATGAACTCACATTCGCACTTGTAATTTTATTTCAAAATGCAACCATATTAGCAAACAGGGAACTATATAGCTTTAACAACGCATCTTCATTAATTTGCAAGTATCAGCAGTATTAGCGGTAGTTAGCCACTTTTATGTGTCGTCAGTTGGCAAAGATCCAAAAATGGCTTTCTTTAGAAAATTGAAGCAAAAATAGCTTGACAGGATTTTGTTTTTAAGTGAACTAGTTCAGTTTGACCACAGTTGACGCAGGCTATTCAGATGGAAAATCTCTTACAATAGTCGTGGCTGAATAATATTATACACATGGTTGAGCACCGCCCCGCTCCGCCGAGAGATGTGGATTCGATAAATGTCAAAAACTCACGACCGTTGAAAATTACTGCTTCTCGTGCTTTCTAAGACAACCAAGAGTGACTAAAATAGCTCTTAAAATCTTATTTGAATAATTATAAAAAATTTAAATAAAGGAATATTTACCCAGGCGTTTTAAAGATATGCATTAACCAACGAACAGCATTACTTTTTATTTATTCCTAGCAAGTTCGATAGACCTTTTCCTGCTCGAGCGAATCGATCGCAGCGGATCCAGTTGTGAATTCAGACAAACACAAAAATAATTTTAAAACCGCTTCAGACTCATGGGCAAGGTTTTAATGACATACACACAATGCATACTTACAGAAAAATTATATGAATAAAGACAAGAAAATTTCAGTCCAGTCGATAACTTGGTACAAAGACTCTGAAGCTAATTAAACATCAGATTTATCGATGTCATCTACTACTTTGATATCTCCCGCAGATATTACAAGACGCGTATATCTGAGAAATAATTCTAGAATATTCGTTTTACTTAATCTCTACGCTCGTTTAAAATAATACTTTAATGTAGATATAGATATTTTAATGTTTCGGGGACTAATGACTGTAAATAAGATTTATGATAATAGAATAAGTTTTGCAATGATTTTGGTTATATTTATTGCCAGAGATAAATTTACATTAACATTTTGTCGCTTCATGTAGTGTACGTAATGCCTTATAATTTAATAACTCATCATGATTACATAGTCCAGAACGGTTTAATAATTGTTACTGTCAGATTTCCAAGCATATCTATGTACAAATCCGGCTTAAACCTTTTTTGGACGAAAGCTTTTTTAAACATAAGCACTAAGAGTAGTTGCTGTATCACGGGGGCCATCACAAATATTTAAAGTACACCCAAACTCGGAACAACTCTTCATGGTTCACACACATTTTTGTATATAGTAGCGGTCGCCAAGTGGTTGAAATTCGTCCATAATTGATTTAAATTGTAAGTTTAATCGTTATTAAGGTTTAACTGTCTATAACTATGCCCTTATAATCACATTTCATTTAGTCACCTACTCCAAATACATAATATGTAACCATAATTACGAAGAATTATTTGACATCAGCCGAATAATACCGTGTAGTGTGTTTTCATTAATTAAATGTATTTCTAATGCATATTTTATAAAAATATTGGGAATCGCCCCTCCTTCTTCATATGAACTTTAACTGTGCCAAATTTTATACTCCTCCGTACGCGCTATTTTCGTTAAAAGGGTTACAAAGTGTTTTGCTTCACATATTAATATATAGATATATGTTTTCTTACCTATCCTAAAATTGTATTATTGACTGGTATTGCCTGCAAATGCTATCTACAGTTATCCAACGTTTTCGTTTATATGGTTTACACTAAGCGCTCAAGCTCCAGTTTTGCTAAACGAAGCCATCATATCACCATAAGACAGAGACATATTATAAGTATAATATGTACGTATATGCTATTTGTATGAATAAAAACATCACCTATTTTACGTACCGTAAAATAAGTGCCTGATTGTGAGAACACTTGCAATATATATATTTTCAAACTAGTACTACCTGCCAAGCTATGCATCGAAACCAAATGTTTATTGTGCACTCTACATTAGCTTTACTTGAAGGTACTACGTGATAGCTTTACTTTATCAAATGTGGTAGTATGATTCAATATTCGCTCATTAACAAAACAAAACTTAAATGATACTTGAAATTAAAATTGACAGTAGGTATTATCATAATAATATTGTTACAAGTTAAGATATTAGTCTGAATAAAATAGCAGTGGAACAGTGAAAATCTTAATTAATTTTTCACAACTATCATATAACTACACTAAGGGCTCTGCACTGTAACACTACTAACAATAGTATTCAATACATCCCATTGAAATAATTGCTGCTCGCTTTAATTAATTTTTCCCGTTCTTAACTTAACTGAATATTTCGAAATAAAAACGCTTCCTTCTTATTTTTATATCTTCGCTACAAGAGGTACATATGCTGAATCAGAACAGACATCGAGTCTCGACCCAAGGCAACCATGTAAAGAACCGTTTTAGGTTGATTGCCTTTAATCATTATTCTAAATTATTATTGAAACCATTCAAATCGGTTTGTTACTTATATTTGTCGGTTCTTTTGCTTCTTATTCGGGGAAGTTCCAAAGTATTATAAGACATTCACGTCACATGCTGCGTACTACTATAACTATTTTAATTGTCCTTATATCAAGCAACGTTGAAGCCTTAAAGTACGGTGCAAATCGATTGATGTAAACTATCTTCAGCTTTGTTTAATCTTTTTCTTTAATTTAGTTCACAGCCTTTTTGAACTACGTGATAACTTTATAAAACCCCACTGTAGCACTGGGCATGCTTACCTGTCATAGCGAGTTTTCATTATCTCTCCGGCCTTTAAGATAATTCCCGTCCGAATCTAGTAGCCCATCGGTCACTGCAACTCCGCTTCATATTCAAAGCCGTGCTTTGTGTCAAAAGGGGTCCCAATAACTAGACTCATAGGCTTAATTAGGTTAGATATTTCTTTATTTCAATTCACCTTGAACAGATTAAATGTAGTGATGGCAAGTACCATACACACATATCTAAACCGATATGGAAATGATGAAAACTTTTTAATATAAATACTATAGTTTTGAATACTATACGGCTAGCACTTAAAAAAGCTTATTCTCTGCAGACACACGATTGTCGAGTATTACGAGCGCTTATCTTTGCGCACCTGCTTTATTATGGACCTACTGCCCTGGTTAAGTGATGAGGCTATTTAAAATGTTTTCGCAATGATAAGTGACCCTTTTAGAGAAAATATGGGGGTTTGGACAGTATATTATCATTTGTAAATATGAGGTTAAAATAAATGTTGGACTTTGCATGTGATGATAATTTGTAAATGTTTTAGAGTTGTTAATTCAATCTACTATAGCAACTTATCGCCCAAAATAATATAATAATATTTAGTTTTGTGCCTAGCATATAAATATAGTAGAATGCTCTTATCTATTGTGGGTCTCCCACAGTAGATAAGTTGCAATATATTTTATACACATTTGCTTATAGCTGATAGGTAGGATATATTATAAGTATTATACGCTTATTTATGATCGTTCCATACGTTCATTTTACGAAAATATGGCATATTTCCAGACTCTGTACTTGAGAATGTCTTAACAGAAAACCGTACCACACTATTCACAACCTTAGCATCGAATCCACGATCACATGCATAGCAATCGCATTCAGAATCACTGCGCCACCGAGGCAGTCATATTATATATCTTCTTATCGGATCAATGAGGATGATCCATATTTTTTACATTAGTTTCTAGAATGATCAGAACAAAGAAATAGCCAATAAATATAGCATCGCCTATGATTCGGTCCGCTAAAACGCATAGGTGAAATTTGTCACCCACGGGACCACTGTGATTCGGTCGTCGAATGAACAAGGAATGAATGACGTTCATAGCTGTCACACTATTCGTAATCAATGGCTGCTACTCATGTCATATTTTGCAACTTTCCTCTTTTGTATGCCCTGGTAATTGATTTTAGAAGTAGTCGTGAAGTGATCGAAATTTTATCATAGTACATTAATAAATACGAAAATAATTATTCGAAATCTCGTATTACGTTTATGCGAATGTTTTAGGTACATTAAAATGAACAACTGTATACTCATAGTAGTATGTGTACTTAGTAAATGTCAACTCACTGATAGTATACTGCTGCGTAAAGTATACCGATATAGTTCCATTCACTATGTCGTGTTCTATTATACATTAGTACCTACTTAAGAAACGGATTAAAGAAAATTATTTTTTGCATGACGTGGCCCTTCAGGACTCCACTCCAAGTTTGTGAACCCCTGAACTCTCAGCCACTACCCTGCGCAATCACTGTTATAGTAATATATAGAACTAGGTTTTGCCTACGGTTTCGCTCGCGTTAAATTCCTCGAGAACAGTACATTTTTCTGCATGAATAGTACTTTATACATTTTTTCTGTAGCCCTGGCAACGTGATTGGTCGAGTAGTTAAGGCGTGAAAGCATAACAAACAAACTCACATTCGCATTTACAATATTAGTTAGGAAGTTAGGATTAGGATGTCGAGAAGATATTGCATTACCCGGAAGCAAAAAAGATTTCCTAATTAGAGCTTCACAGATTACTCTTTACAAAATACATTCAGGTTGATTTTATGTATTCATCTCTTTTTGAAATTTTGTCAACAGCTTCCATAGTTTTATTTTCCGTCTTGGTGACAGACTGCGTGCCATAAGGCTCTATTCATGAAGCGTTACAAGCAGCGCAAAGACCAGTTATAAGAAAAGTGATTTTATAAAATGATTACTGTATTGGAACTAAATCACTTTTAGTTATGATACATGACAAAATTGTAATTTATTCAATACTCAAAATTTTCTCAATACTCAATTTTTTACGTGCTTGATCAAATATACTAATTTCAACCTGTATGTAATTTGTCCCACACTGCTGGGGCCTCTTCTTAGTTTGAGAAGGGTAAGGCTATAGTCCATAACGCTGGTCGAGTTCGGTTAGCAGACCTCTACGTGGCAGCCCAACAGTTGCCCAACTAGGCAATTGCTGCTATATACGAGTAAGTACTATAAAAATATATACATACGTAACTAGCGAACCTAACAGGCATTGTACTGCCCAAAAATTCATCAGTCTCTGCATCTGAGTAAACATTGGCTCTGTGTAATAATAAATTTAAAAAATAGTTAAAGTGCCTAAAACTATTTGAATTCATTGTTAATCCTTAAATAACAACGCAATAACTAAGTGCAAATGTTATCTACAACTACGGACATCATACAAGTGAGCTATTTCCACAAACTCTCAAACAGTGAATCTGAAGTATAAATCTATGCATAATTTAGCAGTTTGATCATGAATACGTTGTGATAGTCGCATAAACAAGTGAAGACGTAACCGTGAGTACAAACATACATTTTTCCAGCTGTGATGCAAATTATTTGTGGTACAAAACACCAAATAATTCAATATTTCGCAAAACAAAAACGGTTACAAAATTTGAAAGTCATCATCTTTCATATATTGATTAAAGCGACATCTAGTACTGAATAGCAAAACTACTTAGACTCTTATCTAGATTTGAGAACATTTACTTATTGCCTCAATAGATGGCGCTAAGCTTAATACAGACAAAGAAATAAATTATAACACATAAATTGAAACACAACAACGTCTCTCAGATATGGATGATTTTAGAGGACGAATGAGCTTCAATAATATTACCCTCAGGAAAATAAGAAAAACGCTTCCACAGATTCACTTATAAATGTATCCAACATATCCTATGCATCAATAACATCCGATCCACATTCTAGAAGCTTGCCAGATGTATCTAACTCTGATGAAGTGGAAATGCTTAGAGAAGAAATAGATAGACTGAATAAGGAGTTACAAACTGCACACACAGAGGTCGAAAACTTGTCTTTAGAAAATAATGAATTAAAACAGCTAACTTTAAAACAACAACAGCAAATATCTAATTTTAAAGAAGCTTATTATGGTTCCCCAAATATGAAAACTCCAGACCAAAGAAAGAAGAATAAAAATTACACAAAGATACCAGAATATAATCAAAATTTGACCAAAAATTATAACAACTTGGAACAGAATAACTGCAATATATCGTCAATAGATGTCACTACTAGTCGATCGCCTGTAATCGATGAGAGCGTACACAAATCACCAATATTAAAAGAAATCATAGAAACTTCTACTACGACAAACGGTAAAAAACAACACAAAATAACAATTTTTGGCGACCAACAGGCCTATGGTTTATCTAAGAAGATGGCTAAATCCAAAGTCATCCAATGGAAAGACCAATACCAAGTAACATCCATTATTAAGCCCAACGCAACAAGCGCGCAAGTACTGAACAGTTGTAATGATGACTTCGTGAAGACGCAAACCTCGAATGACATTGTGATATTAGTAGTAGGCTCTAACGATAAGAAACCTTATGTCCTTATTTCAGAACTATGTAACACTTTATCTAAATTACGCCATCAAACGGTATTTGTAACAAATGTACAGTACAATCCTAATCTAAATGAGAAAATTATTAATTATAACTTAGAATTAATTATCCAAAACTACGAAAATTGTAAATATCTTAAAATACACAACACTTCTAATAAAAACAATACGTATGCCACTTATCCATTAAATTCTCACAAAATATATCTTATGAATTTACTTCTCCAATTGAACTCTGAAATTATTAGTTTACGGTTCCGTAATCTGGTAATTTTAAACCAGAATAAAATTCAAAACTGTAAGACAAGTCAAACTAAAATTACCACATACTTTCATAAAATAAAACAAACACAGGTATTTAATGAAACTCAGTTTTTTCGAGGTCCAGAATAAGCATACCCCAGTTAGATTAATCCATCAAAACATCGCAGGCTTGCTATGTAAACAAGAATTAATCGAAATAGCCCTTAGTGACCTACAAAAATCTATTGGTACGATCGACATTATATGTTTAACTGAAACGTTCCTTAAGCACGGCACTGAATCTAATGTTAGAATTAACAACTTTAACTTGGTATCATTTTTCTCTCGGACTAACCAACGCAGAGGTGGTTCGTGCATCCTAGTCAGAAATAATCTACAATACAAGGAAATTAACAATCTCTGCCCATCAATATCGCTGCACTTCGAATGTTGTGCCATCGAAGTGGTCAGGTTTAATCTCATTGTAGTATGCATCTATAGGACACCTACATCCGATGTAAATATATTCTTAAATAACTTGGCGTTTCTCGCAAATAAACTAACCAAAAAACATAAAAAGAAATTAATACTATGCGGCGACTGGAATATAAATATGTTGCAAACAAATAAAATATCGACTGATTTAAGATCTATACTTAATAACAATAATTTGACAAATCATATACAATTACCTACCCGCCAAAACGCATGTTTGGATTTAATAGTTAGCAATATACACAACGCAGAAGCCACGCAACACTATCTGGCACTTTCAGACCACGAATTAAGCCAATCAATAACATGTGATTTAGAGAATAACTATAGAGTTAAAGACAATCCAAAATATTGGTTTAAAAGTATAAGGGATCTATGCGAAGAAAATATTATTAAATTTAAGGAATATATTTCAAGTTTGTCCTTTTCAGAGGTTTATGAAAGCCAAACAACAAATGAAGCTTTTAACAAGTTACATGACACTGTTACACTTTTTTATAAATTATGTTTTCCTAGTATAAGGACAAAAATATTCTCAAAAAGCATAAAAAATAGAGGTTTAACTAATAGCATAAAAAGATGTTGCACTAAAAAAAGAATCCTTTATTTAAAATATCACTTATGTAAACACAATAAAAAATATAACTAAAAAAGGTATAAAGATTATAGTTACATATTAAAAAAATGTATATATAGAGCACAACAAATAAATAGTCAACATTTCATCAACAACGCTAAAAATAAAAATAAAGCAGCATGGCAAATGATACACTCGAACATTAACACGGCACTGAAAAATGATATTGAATCAATACAGATCGCTGAAAAAATTTATGACGACCCAAACCAAATTTGCGAGTCATTTAATAACTATTTTATCTCTCTAGCTACCACTAATAAAAGTAACTCAACAACTTCACAACACAATCAAACTCAAACTACAATCCTTCAGAATGTAAAAAGTATTTTCCTTACACCTGTAGATGAATACGATATCTATAAAATAATAATGTCATTAAAAAATACTAACTCTACAGGGTACGATGAGTTAAACACAAAAGTAATTAAAAGATGTGCCCACAGTTTAGTTTACCCCCTAACGCATATAATTAATATATCTCTAGCAGAGGGCATATTCCCCACACGCGTTAAGAAATCTGTAGTTAAACCACTCTATAAAAAAGGAATCAAAACAGACATGAACAACTACCGGCCGATAACTTTAATACCAATTCTATCAAAAATTTTTGAGAGAGTCATGTACAGTAAAATAGAAAACTTTGTAGAATCATGTAATATAATTAAAAAACAACAATTCGGATTCAGAAAAGATAGCTCCACTGCTTTAGCATGTTTTACTTTGATTAAGCATATCACTGAAAGCCTTAATAATAGATCAAAAATAGCATGTGTCTTTCTCGATATGACAAAGGCATTTGACCTTGTTTGTCATAAAACACTCCTATCGAAACTTTCTTGTTATGGAATAAGAGGAAAAGCCCATGACTGGATCGAAAGCTACCTTACGTAAAGAACACAATGCGTAGAAATAGCCAAAACGCACAATTTAAAGATGAAAACCGTAAAATCATCATATAAAGAAAATAATTACGGTACCCCGCAAGGCGGAATATTATCTCCACTATTATTTCTACTGTATATAAATGACCTCCCTGACGCTGTAAACAAAGACTGCATCCTTTTTGCTGACGACACAACACTAATCATAACGAATAAAAACCAAAACACATTACAGAACGAGATTAGTCTAACACTAGATAAAACTATTAACTGGTTGCAACAGAACAATTTGAAAATTAATATGACAAAGACAAATATAATACAATTTCAAACATATAATTCATGTATACATAACCTTGACAACCGTTATAATGACTCTCACTTAGAAAGTGCTAATGAATGTGTATTTTTAGGTATAACATTGGATAAATACTGTAATTGGAAACCCCATATAGAAAAACTTGTAAGTAAGATTGACCGTTTTGTATATGTATTAAAATATATCCGACAAACAGTTAACTTAGATACAGCCTTGATTGCTTACCATGCTTATATAAGCTCTGTACTCCGATATGGTCTAATTGTATGGGGTAACTCGGTTGAGACCGATCGTGTATTTAAAGCCCAAAAGAAATGTATACGTGCAATATGTGGCGCTGATGTCATGGACAGCTGTAAACCCTTATTTAAAAAACATAGAGTACTACCATTACCATGCCAATACATACTTGAAATATGCCTGTTTGTGAAAAAACATCCAGAATTATTTGAAAAGCTCGGCGATACTGCAAATTCCCGAACTAGACATAAAAACAGGTTACATATACCACCCATAAAACTCGAGGTATTTAAGAAAAATGTTTACTGCATGTGTATTCAAATATTTAATCATCTACCCAACAATATTCATAGTCTTCCATTATTATTATTTAAGAAAACACTCCATAACCTGCTATTAGACAAACAATATTACTATTTAAAAGATTACCTGGACGATCATGTACATATAACATAATGTAACAATTTCATTGAATTATTCATTTAATAATGTCATACCATAATTTTATTTCATAATTTCTTTTATATAATTTAATCCCATATTTTAAATTAATTTATTATTCTATGATAATTTTTAATTAACATACATATTTGCACGCCATGCTTG
The DNA here is from genome assembly GCA_963675205.1 of Catocala nupta. NCBI lineage: Eukaryota > Metazoa > Arthropoda > Insecta > Lepidoptera > Erebidae > Catocala > Catocala nupta. Next base: position 14,139,952 of record OY776087.1, read on the forward strand.
GCAGAACATGTGATACTAATAATATTTGTACCAACTCTTCTACCATGTTTGAGCAAATAAATGATTTACTATTATTATTATGGGTTATAAAATATTTCAATTCTCAGCTTTGATGCTGGTGGGTGTGAACCTGTCACGGGCTTACGCCAAGTGGGTCGGTTCATTGAGTATTGTTGTAGGTGTCTGAGTAGTGGATGTTAGAAATCGCCGGACTATAGAGCAAGTATCGATGATAACTGATTTCTGTAGTTTTATATATGAATTTTTATGTAAGCCTAATTCTTTAAGTGATGTATGTAGTGACTTTGGAATGAGTCCTATAGATGAAATTATGATTGGAATAATTTTAACTGTATGCTGATGCCACATTTGTCTTATTTCGTCTGCTAATGGTATATATTTTTGAATTTTCTCTGTGTATTTTTTTCTAATATTTTCAGAGTTTGGTATTGATATATCTATTAGGTATGTGATTTTTTCTTGTTTGAGTGTAAGGGTGATGTCTGGTCTATTATTTGTAGTTGTTTTGTCTGTTATAATGTCTCGATCCCAGTAAAGTTTAGCGTATTCATTGTTTAGTACGTTTTTTGGTTTATATTTATAATATGGTTCTGTTTTTTCTTCTAGTTTATATTTTATAGATAAGAGTGAATGAATTTGTTTTGCAACATTATTGTGTCTTTCTGTATATTGTTTGTTCGCTAAAAAGGGGGATCCTCCTGTAATGTGGTCTATTGTTTCTTGATTTGTGTTACATAACCTGCACCTGTCTGATACTACTGTAGGGTCTTTTATTATATATTTTTGATAGTTCTTTGTTTTTATAATTAGGTCTTGGATTGCGACCATAAATCCTTCTGTTTCTTTATATATGTTTCCTCTATACAGCCACGCGTTTGATGCTTCTTTATCTATATATTCCTGTTGTAACTGGTGAGGGTATTTTCCATGTAAAGATTTTTGTTTCCAGCTTGTAATTTTCTGATCATCTGTTATGTGGTCTCGTATAATAGTAAAATTGTTATCATTTAGTTTTAATGGTGTACCTGATGTGGGAATGTATGTGAGAGAGTTGTGAATGTGACTATCAGTGGCTTTATTATGCATATATGTGCGAATGTCGTGTATCTGTTTATTATGTAAGTTTTTTATATCAACTAGTCCTCTGCCTCCTAACTTTCTTTTAAGATTGAATCTTTCTGTAGCTGAGTGGATATGGTGTATAAGGTGTTTATTACATGTTGTTCGTGTTACTCTATTTAGCCGATCTAAATCTGTAGCTGACCATTTAATAATACCGAATGAGTAAGTTAAGACAGGAACTGCGTATGTGTTAATTGCTTTTATCGTATTTCTACCTGATAACTCTGTCTTTAATATTTTATTTAACCTATCAATATATTTTATCTTAAGTTCTTCCTTTATCTTATTATGATCTAATCCTATACTTTGTGCATACCCTAAGTATTTATATGTATCTGTTATTTCCATTTTATCAATAAGTAAATTCTGCTGTGAGTGAAGTATGTATGGGTCGGTGTCGTGGTGTTTTCCCTTAATTATGCTATTAATTTTACATTTATCTGTTCCTAACTTCATTTTATTGTCTGAACTAAAATTTTCAGTTAGTTCTAATAATCGGTTCATTTGTTGCCTATTAGCAGAATATAGTTTAATGACGTCCATGTATAATAAATGTGATATTTTTATGTTACTTTCTCTGTGTATTACGTATCCTTGTCCAGACTTATTTAAGATTCGGGATAACGGATTTAAAGACATACAAAACCAAAGAGGACTTAAAGAATCCCCTTGGAATATACCTCTAGCTATTTTTATTAGATTGGACTTCATTGATCCTTTTTCTGTTTTTATGTGGAGCACTGTAGTCCAGTTTTGCATCGTCTTACAAAGGAACTCTACTAGTTTGACATCTATCTTATATATTTTTAAAATTTGAAGTAACCATGAATGAGGTACACTATCAAATGCCTTTTGATAATCTATGTATGTATAATAAAGATTTCTGTGAGACTGCTTAACCTGATTATGTATTTCGGTATCTATAATTAATTGTTCTTTGCACCCCCTTGATCCTTTCCTACAACCTTTTTGTTCTTCTGCTATAATTTTATGTTGTGACAAATGTGTGTTTATTTTGTTTGAAATTATAGATGTAAGTAATTTGTATAATGTTGGCAGGCATGTTATTGGTCGGTATTTAGCTGGATTTTTAGTATCTAAGTCTTTTGGCTTTAAGAAAGTATTACCTTGTGTGAGAAACATGGGTAGTGTGTTCGGTTCTTGAATGAGTGCGTTGAAAGCATTTCCTATATGTTCATGGGTAGCTACAAAATATTTCAACCAGTAGTTCTGTATTTTATCAGGGCCAGGTGTTTTCCAATTCAGGGTCTTTTTTATTGCTGATTCTACATCTAATTTATCGATTACAACTTCTGCCATCGGATCCAAATGTTGGTTTTCTTCTATTTCCTCTTTAATCCAGGCTGCTTCAGAGTTGTGTGTTACTTGCTTTGACCATATATTCTCCCAAAATGTCTGTACTTCCGTAATGTTAGGTGGATCTTTAATGCACACTTCTGTATTAAAATTTCTATAAAACAGCTTTTGGTTGGTATTAAATGTTATATTATCTCTATGCCTCTGATTAGATTTTTTGTACCTACGTAATCTTTTTGACAAAGCTTGTAATTTTTGTGTCTTTTTGTCCATAGTTTCAACTGCTGCTTCTTTATTTTTGTAAAGTCTTTCCATTTTAATTTTATTTCTTATTGATAAGTTGTCCCTAATAAACTGGTTTAATCTGCCTATTTCTTTTCTCAGTGTAGTAATATTGTTTTCGATGCGCATTTCCCATGCTGGTTTACTGTCAATTTTACGTCTTGGTTCAGTTTCTGTATTTTTCTTATAATTATGAGTTGTTATTACTGTCAGAGCTGCACAATATATGAGATCCTGTATTGCTTCAATAGTCGGTTGTGTGTTGTTTATTAATTGATAGTGTATCAGCTGATTTAGTATTCTTACTGTGGTTTTAGATTTAGCTGTTATTTTTAATTTTGGTAGGTTTGGGCGTGTAGTGGGATCTGTTCCTTTATATTTTGTTATTATTTCATTAAATAAATGCTCGAGTTGCTCTGGACAGCTTGTGTCTTCAGTTAAAACGGTTTCAGTATTTGATGTTTGGGTCTGTGTGTATGGTGTTGGTAATAACGTCAATGATGATATTAACTGCGTATCAGTGTCTGTTGTTTGCGAATTTATAGGTAGTGTTTGTTCGAGGTGTGTTGATAAATTATGTGGGTTTAGTTGTTGTGCATCTGGATTAGTTTCTGGATTATTGGTATTTGTTATTATGGTTGAGTGATTTGTGTTAAGTTGATTTAATTCTGTGGACGTCGGGACACGTAAATTTTCTGCAATTTCGTTCTTAATTCTTTCTCTTTCTACGGTTGAAATTCTATTATTACGATGTATGACACGTACTTGATCGGCTAATCTTTGCTCTGATATGATATGTAGATCTGGGTAAATTTCTATGAATTTGGTGTAAAGTGTTGGGCGATATCCTGTGAGGTTTGTTTCGCAGTTTGTAACAGTGTAGTAGCAGCGAAGTAGTTGTCGATTAACTTCGTCAGTCCATTTCATTCGCTGCCGGTCTCTGCCAGCAAGGGTTGTTGCAGGTAGCATGTCCTGCAAAACACTTCTTGCCGATTCTTGTGGAGTGTCTATTGCGGGTGTGTTTCTTGTTTCGGCTGTAGTAGATTGGATGGTCGTGACCCGCCTGCTCAATCTACGACCACTGACGGTTCGCATGCTGCCACGTCCAGCGCCAGCTCCAGACGTGCCCTGGCGGTCCCCAGGCAGCGGTCCTATACGTGTATTCCTTACTGAATTCTCCATGTTGTATGGGTGTCCAGTGCCATGTTAGCCGCGCCCGTAATACATACCATTTGTATGCGTCGCGTGTCCGCCCCCCACGTGAGTCAGATGTTCGACTCGGACGTATGGTTGGATTTGGGGGGCTTATTATTATTATTATTATTCTCTTTATTTAAATATTTTCAATATATTTTTCATTTTTAAATATACATATATCTATAAAAATACATTTAAAAATATAAAATATATGGTACCCCACCGGCATCGGGAACAGGGTCCAAGCTGCCGGTGGTTAGGATTCCAGAGATAGGAACCTCCTCACAATGCGTGCTGTATCTAAAAGCACTGCCTTCTGCATCAAACCCTTGATCCAAGCACCCAACGCGAGCCTCTTTAGATGGTGATCGAGGCTCTTGGCTATTAGACCATTGACAGATATGACTATCGGCACAATGATTGCCGAATCAACATCCCACATGTCGACAACCTCGCGAGCCAAATCAAGATATTTAATTTGCTTATCTTTTTCAGCTTTCGCGAGATTGCCATCATGCGGAATGGTGACATCGATAATCAATGCGCGGCGCTCTGATCGATCTATCACCACAATGTCAGGTTTGTTGGCCACAACAGTCCTGTCTGTGATGATAGTTCGATCCCAGTACAACGTGACATGACCATTTTCGAGAACTGATTCAGCTACATACCTGTAGTACGGCACTTCAACATCTACAAGTTTGTATTTCAGAGCAAGTTGCTGGTGAATAATCCTGGCTACTTGGTTATGTCTGTGCAAGTACTCGCCGTTAGCAAGACGAGAACAACCGGAAACTATATGCCTGAGGGACTCACCAGGTAGGTGGCACGCCCGACAAATGTCAACCGTGCCATCCCTCAAGACATATCTCCGATAGTTATTCGTCTTGATAACTTCGTCCGCAATAGCACAGACAAACCCTTCGGTTTCCCCAAAGAGGTCACCGAAACGTAGCCAGTTCACGGAGGCTAACAGGTCTACATCAGCTCCATATAGAGCCTTGTAGAACCTACCGTGAAGCTCCTTGCTCTGCCATACATCCCTGCGATCGTTAGTGCTAAGTACTACAGGCTTGCGCCAGTTCTCTTTAGCCAAACTGAGCGGGGTGAGTCCGATGTCTACAGCAACTACATCCCGATGCATACCCACGTCTGCTTGAAGAAAGTATTCTCTGAGGTTGCATACCTCGCGGTTATGAAGGGCCTTGGCATTCAGAAAGCCTCGGCCTCCACATTTCCGCGGGATATACAGTCTCATCACAGACGAACGTGGGTGATGCATACGGTATGACGTCAAGAGTGTACGGACCCGCCGGTCCAGGGCATCCAGTTCAGTCTGAGTCCACTTAAGTATGCCAAAGGAGTACATGAGCACCGGCATGACCCAACCGTTACAAGCGCGCACTTTGTTGCCACCTGATAAAAGACTATTTAAAACTTTTTTCAGGCGACCAAAGAAACGCTCCTGCAACGATTGCTTCATGTCAGCCTCATTGATACTTAACGCCTGTGACATACCCAAGTACTTGTAAGTATCAGTTACAAGAAGTGATCGTAGGTTAATGGAATCCGAAAGTTGTGTTCCTTCGGATTCCACTATCTTGCCTTGCTTTACATGGATGACAGCACATTTGTCCACACCAAAATCCATACTGATAGACTTACTAAAAGTTTCAGTTACTTTAAGTAAATCCATCAACTGTAATTTAGTGTGGGCAAACAACTTTAAGTCATCCATATACAACAAGTGGGATATCACTCCACCACCTCTATGTAACCTGTAACCTAGCCCTGAACCCTCTAGTAATGTACTAAGAGGATTCAATGCTAGGCAGAACCAAAGAGGACTCAGGCTGTCGCCCTGAAATATACCCCGCTCAATTTTTATAAATTCGCCATTCCCAGGGATCTGTCGACATCCTGGATAGCTAAGAACCGTTTTCCATTGCCCCATGCATGACTTCAAAAAGGTGCGCAGAGTTGCATTTACTTTATACAACTCTAACACCCTCAAAAGCCACGCATGAGGCACCGAATCATACGCTTTCTTATAATCTATCCAACATGCCGCCATATCCCTTTGTTTACGGCGAACCTGTTGGCTAATGGCCATATCAATGAGGAGGAGCTCCTTAGTACCACGAGCCCCCCTCTTACATCCATTCTGAGAAGCTGACATTATTGAATTTGTATCAATATGTTTAGATACCTTGGCTCTCAAAATAGATGTAAGAAGCTTATAGATCGATGGCAAACATGTTATCGGTCTATAATTGCCGGGCTCGTTGGTACTACCTGTTTTATGGAGTAAGTGGGTTATTCTCGTGGTCATAAAATCTGGTAACGATCCAGATTCTAGGGCAGATTGAAATTGAGCAGCCAAACAAGCATGTGAGCTACGCAGCCATTTCAGCCAGAAATTGTGCAGTCCGTCCGGTCCTGGCGATTTCCAATTTGATAAGGATCAGACCGCACTAATTACATCCTGGCTATCAATGACCACGTTTTCCATTTCTGGAATTAGCTCACTTGCTCGCTTGACCTCCTGCATCCATTCCCCCTCAGTGTGGCCGACGGGTACCGACCAGATGTTCCTCCAAAACGTATTTGTAGCATCAGCATCTGGTAGCCCCACATCGGCCACACATTGATCTGGTCGTTCCCAGGTTCTATAAACCCATCTTTGGTCACTTTGAAACGTGCGGTTGATGACATACCGGTGCACGCGTTTTTTGTATCTGCGCAGTCGATTTGCCCATGCATAGACTTTCTGCTTCAGGAAGTCAATGCGCTCTGTGGCCCGAGATACGTATTCATGAGGACTGACACCAGTCCCCAGAAAAGCCCGGCCCACATAGCGCATTACCCTGGGCCGTGTGTTCCCTGCCCTGAAGCAGATCAGCTTACCGATGAGTGTCCTTGCCTCAGCAATACGACGTTCAATCCTGCACTGCCAGGCCGGGGTGACAGATGTTTGTCGTATAGCAGGGACATGTGTGGGTAACTTGATGCCCGCTATACGACTTGCCGCCACAGCAGCACAGTACAGGATCGACTGAGTATCGGCGAGATTCTCGCTATTATCTAAATAACTAGATAATAGCGAGTCCAGGACACTCACCAATGCTATATTTTTTCTATGCATAGGTAACCGAGGCAGACGGGGCCGAATCGTAAATTGCATGTACCGGTATTCCTGAATCGCACTTTCCAAAGCATCCTTTACCTCCTCCTTGTACTGAATACTTATCATTTGTCATGTCATCCACCTCCATGCTGGCACTATTGCCCGTCCGCGTCGCACTAGGTGATAGTTGCGTAACTGCGGGTTGGATGCGAATGGCATGGCTCGTAGGCAAGTATTCTGAGCGTAGCCTATCAAGCACGGTATCATCCAACTGTCGACTGCGTTGGATAACCCGCACTTGATCCGATAATCGCTTTGCTGAAACGTTGACGCTTGGTTCAAAGGCCTGAAACAGAACAAGCATGCGGCTGCGATACGCAGTGAGGTTAGTTCCTCCCTCTGTAGCCCCAAAATATGCCCGCATGACGTTTTCATTAATGGATTGAGTCCATCGCATGCGGCGCACATCACCACCGGCAGTGGGGGCCCGGTTCGAGGTCGGTGGGCCTCGGGGTCCCAAGCGGGTCGGTGGCCGGCCTCTTCCCCGCCGACGTACAGGTGACGGTGACGAAGGCGGAGAGAAATATTCGTCGCTCGAGCTCGACGCAACTGCAGCGGCCGGTGATTCTAATCGATGTACCGACGGCTGCGAGGCGGAGCTAAGCGACGAACCCGGAGGTGGTAGCGGTGCGGCTCTAGATCTGGCTCTTGTTAACATCTTGTATTTTAATAAACTTAAATTCAGTCTCTGTGAAAATTTTCATTTTTGACGTTGTCATTTTATTTGTAATATTTAATACTGATGAATATTTGATTTTATGCCTGTAATTTTTTATGTTTATTGTGCAAAGCGTCTTATTGTTTTTATATGATTTGAAAATAAATGGTTTATATCAAAAATAAACTTTAAACTGAAAATAAAATATTTTTCTCTAAAAATACATAGACGTTTCTTAGTGTTGCCAGATTAATTTATTATTATTATTATTATTATAAACTTTCGTTTGCAACCTGATCGCAGCGCCACCTATTGAGTCCAATTGTAATTCAAAACCATTAAAATTTTTTATCAATACCTGTTCAGCACGTTACAACGCGTTCAGTGCTGAAGTCATGCAGATAATATTATAAATATCGTACAAATTGGAAGAATAAGTCGCATCAATACAGTTTTCTATAAGCGTAAAAGTAAGCCCGCTAAGAGAGAATAATAGCGGGTGAGTCCTATTGACAGTGATCGATTGTCAGTTGTACTCTCTCGAAGATAATATTTCTGTCGTTGACGATTGAATACATTATTTATAGATTTAGCTATAGGTTCCAATATAACAAAGAATACATCTTTACTTATTTTACTCCTAATATTTTCGTTTGGCTACAACTTTTTTAACGGTATCGTTTTCGGATTTTAAAAGTGATGGACTAACTTTTTAAAATTATTTTGTAGACGCTTACAAAGACCTTTTCTTAACAGGTAATATAGGTATTGATTTATTTAATTAAATAATTTGTTTAATCCTTCCTGTTTGCTTACGTAATAGTAAATTATTTTAATCGATCGTCATAGCAGACGAGGACGTGTCAAGACTGCGATAAGTCTAAAGATAAACGACTCTCGTAAACGACAGAAATGGTACAAACACAGCCAACCGTGAAATCAGGGCCCCTTTTTAATCTTTGCTTAAAATAGTAATTTAGGAGATTAATCTATATCATATTATTCGGTGGCAAATAATCACAGAATATCATAAGTCTTGCTATTTGCTACTATATATACCAATTAAAAAAGCAGCGATATTCTAGTGAGAAACCGTTGGACTGCCAGGCAGAGTTCACGAGTTCGATCCCAAGGCGCAAATCTTAGACATTTCGAAGTTATGTGCGTATTAAATAGTTAATTATCGCTTAGGAACAGCGATAGCTCAGTGGGGAGACCAACAGACTGCAATGCAGAGGGTCTCGGGTTCGAAACCACGACGCGCACCTCTGACTTTCGGAAGTTAAATGACTTTTCGAAATTATGTGCGTATTGATTGACAATTATCGCCTGTTCCGTGCCTCGGAGAGCACGTTAAGCCGTCGGTCCCGGCTGTCATGAACATCTATGCCAGTCGTTATTGGGGAAGTCGACACAAAAGATCCCACTGGGTCGAAGTGTCGCCGGTCTGTACTGACTGCCCCCCACACAAGATAAGATAATTATCGCTTGTTTTAAAGGTGAAGGAAAACATCGTGAGGAAACCTGCATGTCTAAGAGTTCTCAATAATGTTGTCAAAGATATATGAAATCCTCCAACCCGCACTGGGCCAGCGTGGTGGACTATGGCCTTACCCTTCTCACACTGAGAATAAGCCCGTGCCCAGCAGTGAGTCAGTTTAATACGCGGCTGATATTATATTTTATTATACATATAAATCTGAAATTAAATACATAAAACAACTAATTAAATTTATAAGATCTGATAGGAACTAATACAAAAACGTCTTTTCAGATCCACTCCATCTAATATGTCAACTTTGTTTACATATACGGTCATAATTTAATCACTCAAAGTAAGATCAAAAATTGTAAACAAAATATTATGAAGAAAATGTAAACGCTCTTTATTCAAATAACCATCGGCAATTTATTGATATTCGACGAGGCTTTATAAAATAAAATCCAGGCCCAACGAAAACCTTTGTTACGCAATTTTATAAATAATTCAATATATCGTATTATTCTTTCTGATGTAAAAGTCACAAAGGCAATCCACTTCGATTCAATGCTCAATTATTCAAAATAATTTTATTTTTTGAAGTCCAATGTTCGTTCCAATTGCTTAATGTAAATCAGACAGACCGAGATGATTTACTGTTAAGCTATTATCGAGACCTTTGAGTGGATTTAAAACTTGGTGTTGCAACACGAAATATATGATATTGAATTTGATGAAATATATTAAAGCCAAGAACATAATGATTTGATTTTCTAAGACACAATAACAAATCCATTAAAAATAATAGAACGCAAATGAAAGTCATGAAATAAATCAAGTAATGGATTCGACAGAGTTGCCGATATTCTAAAACGCACTATAAATCTTGGTTTTAATTGCACTAAAAGACGGAATCATTGAGATGATTTGATTATAACTAAATAGAGTTAGAATTATCGATGGTGCTGCTTGCTAAATGTATACTTCGGCTATAAAATATATCACTTTGTATGCTGACATTATTATATGCCGATTATTATTATAACATTGAAATGACCATAAATGTATATACAGCCCCGTTAGTACCTCATACAAGAAAAACGACTGATAAAAGCATAAGGATTCTAACAAGGTCTTTTCATTCTAATTTTGATTAACTGAATTTTATTAAGTTCATAAATTGAAAAAAATTGTCAAATAATTTTATAATAGCGTAGTTGCTTAAGTTTAATTTTGTACATTATTTTAAACACCAGAGCAAATAGCAATCAAGATAAACCTTTTTGCGCAAACAGTATCAAAATAAAGGAATTATTATTTTAAATTTGGGTAGGTAAAAGTCTATCACATATGTACATATAACACTATCTAGCCCAAACTAAGCAGAGCTTGTAATTAAGGTCGTAATGGGGTGTCTCGCTATGTCCTTCACTCAAGTGTAGTTCAATAGTGGTTACAGTTTGTATCGTACTTACCAGGTTTGAAACGCTTGTATCTTATATATTTTACTTTTGAGTAGATTTCTATAAATCTTTCTTTTATAGAGTTTGAGTAAAATAACTATACGACTTCAATAAAAAAATCTACACTAGTAATAATACATTTTCTACAGAGATTTACATTCGATTGTATCAAGTATATATCAATGGTAAAAGTGATTCAAAATTAAAATGTCGTTTTCCTACATAATGTTTAGTTTGCAAATTTGCAAACTAAACATTATTTATTATGTACTATGTATTATACAAGACGTTCTTATTAGTGCGAATAAGCCACACACAGCTAACAAATACTACACTATAATATTGATACCCTATGATCAGGTCACGCATTTAACAGCTTATTACAACTGCTTAAGCAGCAAGCTAATTATGTGTCTCCGATAATGATACGGAACAGTAAGCCACAAGAGACGTAACAACAATATAACTCCCGAAATCACGAAAGCTTAAGTATATTGATTTTGCATTTATAATATTAATATGGAGCAGCAACAAAATATATGTCGTCGACTATGATAATTTAGCAATAATAAGACACTCAATTGATTTCATTGTACGAAAGCGGGGTACGCCGTGACGTCGACAAGTCACTTAAGCGGAATTGTTAGGTGGGGCGACGGTTATATTATGAAGTGAGACTAATTGCTGAGCGATTTAATTATCGTCAATACAAAGGCAATGAGTCAAATTTTCGTATATTGGGAGCAAAAAGCGTTAGTCTCGTGTGCTATAGTACCCACAAGTTATTTAGTGCTTGTGCGGAATATAAAATAAAAAGTAGTCAAGTTTAACAGTATTAGTTTAATAGTCTCAAAATTATATAATAATAACGTATTAAAATAAAAAACGTGATAAAATCCGTATGAAGTAGTTTGATTCAAATGGTATAGAAGATTGATTTTAATTTTAAATATACTTATGTGGTCTATATTGCGGTACCCCTAAATATTAGTCAAAATAAGGCTTATAGTTCACTCAATGACACACAAATAAACGCATGTTTGATAATGGCCTGAACTTTTTTCATAATTCCAACAATACCTACTACAAAAACAAATGTATCATATTAAAACTTCATATACCATACCATATAGTTTGTAAGCAATTCGTTTCTGTGCCTAATATTTATATTGTGTTTATTCAAGAGCAAAAGGTTTATGTTTGTATTAATTCACAACTAATTATATATAAATTGCTATCCAAAAGCCCATGAATGACTTGTATAGTTTATGTTAAGAAATTGTTTCACGTCGTCGTCGTTTTACTTGTAAATGGATATTTGTTGCATATTATAAACTGTATTTGTTGTGGTAAAAATCGCTTAATAAATTTTAATAAAAGTGGATCATCCAAGCTACTAGAAAGACGCAAAATAGTGGGCACTGAAAATGAGGAAGGCTCCAATGGAAATGGTAATATGGACACAGCTATAGGATTTGCTCCAGATTGCAATAATAGGAAGAAGGTAGGACTGTGTTGCGATAACAAAAAAGGTTCATAATGACAATAATTAAGTAACACTTAATTATACTATTTCGATACTTCTGAAGGTATTTATTTAACAACTTTTTTGTGAAATCTTCATTTAAAAGCATCTTTATTTATTTGCAACTCAAAAATAATTTTGAGAAAGGTTGTCAAAAAATATTTATATTTCGAAGTATAAAATATTCGGCATGTTGAGGAAGGATTTCCGGATGACTTTTTTTCTTATGAGACAGGAACTCTCTTAATTATCTCAACGATAATTGTCCGCCCATGCTCGCTTAGCGTTATTCGCTTGGTACAAAACGCACACAAGTTTCGTAAAGATAGCGACTGGAATGTGTAATTGTCAGACACCTTGGCACGCTGTCTCATAGCCGAGCAGCAAACCCATCCTAAAAACACATTTGATTCCGCTCGATAACCCATTAAAGTTTCTCGCGTCATCGCCGGTAGAACAAGAAGGTAGTTAATTCAATTAGTGAATTAACTTCGGTCATCAATATAGTAAAATACATGTTTACATTGCCGAAACCTATTTACAATCGCTTTAAGAATACTTCAACTCGTTTAATAAAATATTGTGTTATTCCAACCGACAACTAGTACAAATTACTATATAAATAGGGCCACGTCTGATAAATTACCGATTCTATTTCTAGAGATTACCTTTTACATACTGGAAGATAAAATAAATGTGTTGACAATTCAATGTTACGCAACCTTCACCTTTTAAGACATCGTAGTGAGAATTTGAGCCGCTTTGTCGGGCATACTAAATAGCTATCATCCATAATCTTGAAGCGAATATTTACTTAGATAGTTATGATAGATGGATGTGAGACGAATTTTAAATGTATATTAAAAATACATATACTTAGTTGGGCTATAAATACATATAACACAAAGTAAAATTAATTTAATTTTTACTATTCTATCTGTGTAATGCTATAACAGCAATTCGGTTCTCTTTACCACCCAACTCCATTTTATTATCACAAAAAGTATTTAACACCGATTGGCGTGAAAATGAGAAAACACAATGAATATTCATATAAGAATGACAGATTCTAAATTCAAATGTAATATTATGTTTATTTTTAATCGTAATAGTATTTATTGTCCGACTAAGTTTAGGTGAACTGACAACCGGCTTCAGAAATAATTAGTATAAATTATATACGTTATAAGGATCGGGTAAATGACTATCATTATTTAAACCGACTGCCATTACCATCTTGATATATTAAAATGAAATATGATAGTAGCACGCTTGAACTTGTTACGTTAGTAAGCGGACAGAGATAAACATGTTTGCGTACATTTATCACGTACACGATTACTGCAATCATGTAAGCTTAGCTAGTATTACGTAGGTATGTTGGCTCTGAGATATGGTTACTAACAAGATGCGTAAACAAGCACACAACTAACACTCTCTGTCATTTGCGTAAACAATCAAAATATGTAATTAGTTAGTTTATTAGTATAAGTTTAACTTGTATTCTGTCCAATAAAACAGATATCATTTTGAAGAGATATGTTTAAGCGATGCAGAAAATCATTGCTGAATTTGCTTCTGAGGATTATAAATATTTTACATTACTTGCAGTTTGAATAAATTATAAATCGTTTTACAATTTTCTTTATGAATTATCATAATTTAATTACTACTTAAAGCATTCATTAGTCATTTCAGTACTTGAGCTTACTCAGTACCCGTAGAGTAATAAGCGACATTTAATTTTTCTTAAGAAATTAGACTTGCGCAAGATGCTGAATGTACAAATGAAGTTTGTGATTTATTCATGAAAGCTGCTGTTTTGCTGCCTAGAAAAATCTACGCGTATTTTTTTATGGAATTCGTTTAGAGTGCTCTGGAAAATTTCCACTTGACGGTGCGATTTGAGGCTTGCTTTGTAATTAAGGAAGTGACAACAGTAAAATTAAAATTTTAAGTCACCGTTGTATTTTAGCTAGCTTTCATATTTTAATTACTGTTACCTGATCAATGAGGAAGATGACGTCATTTTACAGAACAGAGTGAAAAGCAAGGTTAGCCATCGTAGACTTACTACTAAACAGGCCGTAACTGCCTGGTGGTAACTCTGATAATGGTTGTCGGACGAAAAATGACTTAGTTCACTGCCGTCGAAGTAATTAAAGATAGGATAAAAGAAATGAGATGGGAAGGTAAAATCTTATGAGCATCTGCCACTCATACTTACCGAGAAAAACTGAGACAATTGTGAGAAAATCAATACCGGGATTTTAGTATAAGGTTGCGTCGTCGTCTTATAGGTACTATTATGTGAAAATTACGGTCGCCTTACGTAAAAATTAAGTCTGTTTTTTATGGTAACGTAGTATCATAATTATTTCATTCACTATTTCATATTACACACATATTTCTTAATCTTTAAATGTCACACTGGATAACGCTTAGTACGACACTTGAACCTTAATCCAAGTCAAACTAGACAAGATTATAAGCAAAGGAGTTTAACATGAATAATGTACATACTAACGCTTTCTACACAGCTACTGAAGTTAGTTAACGTGTTTTTAAGTTAGTTCTTGTAAGTTAAATATCTCATATACTTTGGCTCTTTAAAGTCTCGAGACGGGCGTACAAAGACTGATGAGTGTCGCTCGAGGCGTCACCGTCGAACAACAGTTCAAAGCGACTGCACTCCCCAAGTAATAGCTTTTATAAATGAAATGGTTTTATACGTTTTTAAATATCTGTGTCCAGCTTTTTTGTAGTATGTTCAATGTATGTGCTTAGTTTGTACACATTGAACAATAATTTTATAACTTTTTTTAATAAAATTTTAACTAAAAGCCATATAGTGAATTAAGTTCACTTATCAAAATAATGTCACGAATCTAACTCAATATTTTTTATATTGAGTTAGACAATGTACTTAATTATATGTTGACGAGTCTAAGCAGAGGGTGGATCCATGTTTGCCTGTATGTGTGTGTATTATAAAAGTACGACAGGCATAGTCGGTTAGATATTTTTACAGAACATTCTTCACATACTTTAGAACTGACTTGATGATTTCATTTGTTAGTAGCTGTTCGCCTGGTCACAGTGCAGAGAAGTCGAGTGCTTACTCCTGAAATGCTGTTTATTTTAAATCCGGATAACACTGAATATATCTCAAATCATGTATTTTGCAAAAATAATTTGCTTTATAAAACAATGTTATGTTTTAGTACTTTTTCTTTATAAAACTGTAAAGTGTTTTGCTAACAGATTTATCTTTTAAGGTTATTTACCGAAGAATAGCGATTTTTTATGTGAATCTATGCAATATTGTTTTATTTAATATTTCGACCTAGGGTTGTTACCTGGAGCGCAGGTAATGTTTTTTTATTGTGTCTGGTTTTAAGGTAGATGTTGAGTTAAGTAAGTTTATAATATCCCTTGATTCTGTAGCATTTTTTAATTACATATTATACAATAGTGCTTGGCTTACATCATTATTAAAATAAAATAATAGAATTTATATTTTTATTACTTTAAACTGCTGCTATGTACGATTGGGCAATATACATATATAAACATTCACATGTATGGAACATGGATGGAAGACCAACGTGATAGAGGGCGAGCCTTTTCGTCGTCTATCTTCTTCTATTCTAGACTCTGTGTTGCTACTGAGATAATGGCATAACCTAATAACAATTTGCTCGATCAGGGAATCGAAAACGAGACACAACAGAGCAGTAGCATTTACTACCACTGTGCTACTGAGGCAGTAGCAATTCAAATGAACATAGGTATGTACAGGTCGATATGTTGGTATGCTACATAATTCGTTTTGGTCGTTAATATATTTCTAATTATATACACTGAACACAAACTAGGCTATACACAATTAGGCAAATTACATGTTCTACGAACCATGAACTGTAAACTGTAATTTTAGTAACAGTTACTAACAGCTTAATTTAATGACTAACGTGCCGAACTTATTACATATTCGTAAACAATTCAGGAATGTTATATTAAACTGATGTCGCAGCGGGCGAACAATCGACTCAATGCGCGCCGCTGCCACTGCGCTGAGTGTTATGTGTTCGAATCCCACACAGAGTAATTATTTATGTGATTTACAATTTGTTCGTCTGAATTTGAGTGTACTTTGTGTCCGATAAGTGAATGTCGTAACCATGGCTGCTGAAAAGCAATCGAAACGTCGGAGAAAGTGTAAATCTAAATCCTTACTAAAATTATAAAAGTAAATGTGTCTTTGTTTGTTTGTTACGCTTTAACTACTCGGCCTATCATCAAGAAACTTCGCATATAAGTTGTCAGTTGGAACAAAAAAGGAAATAAGCCTATGCTTATGCCTTTCATCCAAAATAAGTACTGTTACTAAACTAACCTACATTTACGCGAGCGAAGCCGCGGGCAAATTCTAGTAGTTTAATAATTTTAATGCTTAAAATAGTAGTACATTTCAACAGTGGTCGTTTCAAAACTATTTAATTATAGTGTATATATAAAATAAACAACACCGTAAAATCCGATTAAAGTATTATAATTTCAATGCTTGTAAAGTACCCTGCGACATAAATAGTATTATTGCAGTATTATTTAATGAAAAATTTAAAAGAATATTGTAATAATCACATTTATTTTTTTAACACAAGCTTCAGTTTATTTTTATTTATGTTTTCCATTAAACTGATCAAGTTTGTATATGTTTATCTCACGGTTTTAAGCACCTTTATTTTGCTATCCGTAAAATAGCGAAACAACTAAAATGGCACCCAACTCGGCTTAACTTGATCAAAAGGGTTTTAATGTGCCGCGGTTAGATTATTAAGAACAACTTTAACATTAAGGTTTTATCCAGTTAAAACATCTAACAACTATGTAAATCCACCACAAATATTTTAATCACCGGTTTGTGCTGGGTTGTGATGTGCCCTTTTACTTTTGAAAGTTAATCAAATATACTGTCGCAGTGTTGTCAATCTATTTGATTAGCTAAACTAGATATTGCGTTGTGCATAACCGTATTCAAATATAATCATTACTACACTTTGTTTTATAATAATAAAACAAAGTCCCCCGCCGCGCCTGTTTGCCTGTCTGTTCGCGATAAACTCATATACTACTTAGACAGAGTGATTAATGAGGAAGGTTTAGGTGTATAATTTGTAAGATTTTGTACTACACGTACGAAGCCGAGGCGGTAGCTAGTTTAGAATAATTATGCGATTCACTGAAATGGAATTGATAATAGTTTCAGCAATTCGGTTTACGAGTTACTACTACTGTTGTAAACCCATCCAGCTAAGCTGCCAGATGCTTGTGTTTTATGCATGTCGACACCAACAAGTTCTCGACCAGCAGTCCATTGAATTAAGATCAGATTCTATTTCTATTATAATCATATGTACATCTGATCCTTAGGCGTAGAAAATACGACTGCTGTCCGATAGGTCCGGGGTCCAATCCCCTAGTTCGGCAAAGTGTTAGTCGTGTTAGCAGTGCGTCGCCCGTTATACGACAATAGACTCTCCCTCTATTACGTGGGTTCCAGAAAGCAACTGGCGTAATGTGGCATGATTAGATGTAGGCATAACACCATGTATGTATGTATGTATATTTTTGTATGGCAAAATATAGAAGGACTATATATTTTAGACGAATATTTATAGGACGAGGACGTCCATAAAATCGAAAACAACGATAAGTTCATAAAAAAAATGGTGGCACGGAAGATAGCGTAAATAATATATAATCACGAATAGTGGCCAGACTTAGCTGGCAACTTTTTTGTAAACAACAATATTTGTTTTTACAAAAAATAAGCCGCAAGCAATTATTTATTTCGTGTTCCCCTCATTTCGCAACTGCATCGATAAAAACAAACATAGTAAAACAACTCACTCATCGGGAGTTTATTAAAATAAATTATGAAACTATTATGTTCTCTTAAATAGCTGGATGGTAAATAAATAATAGAGAAAATAATCAAAATAAATCTGTTAAAAAAATTATATGTAACTCTTTTTTTCGGTGCTTGTATAATGATGCGAGCAGCAAAAGCGGGCTACATGTACGAGATAGTCATACTTATAACACGCGGGTAGCTTGCGTCCATCGTTACCACTATGCGTAAAACCCTAGCAAGTGTGCCAATTTGTGTTAGCTGCGTCGAGTAAAAGAGCTATTAAGATCGTTATTAAAATACTTTATATAATAAACGCAAATTCTATAGTTTAACCTTGGCTCCGACACCGCACTAGATGGCTTTAGGAAAGCCAGTAAAACATGAATAATAAACAAAACTGGCGAAGTTAGTTAATGTATTTTATGGCAGGTTTTGTAAGTTAAATTTCTCCATTACTCGTCACTTGAAACGTTGAAATACGTGGGAATATTATTAGACACATACCTACCAAATTTAATAAAATGCGATGCCATACATGGTATACTTTTTTTCATAGATACTTTTGATTGTATAATGTGCGGTACCTACTCCCTTTCTTCTCCTTCAACAACTATTCTGTCATAATATCGAACATAATAATACCTACTATAATAATTGAATCGCCTCAAATATTCAGGGCATATTGTATATAGGAATTTTAATTTTATAGCATGTGATATTATGTGACATTAAGTTCGGGCAAGTTATCATTTGGACAAATGAGGATTAGGACTGAGGAGTAGAAAAAATGTGCTACTTTCGATTATGGATAAAAAGTTAGGGAACACAATAGAGAACCATAATGTGCATAACTCATATATTATTTGTTTTAAATGTGACTGTTCAAAATTTTCTCATTCATTTGCAGAATTTTGATGTGCCATCCCATTACTGGAGCCAGTAATATATATAAAATTCAGCTATACATTCTAGTAATGAACACAGTCAGTAACAGTCTGTTAAATGTTTATACATTTACGAGTACGGGCATACTCGGCAATAACTTGATAAATCACGATTAAATAATCAAATAAAAAATAAATATATATTTTTACTAGCTGCTACCCGCGACTTCGTCCGCGTGGATTTGAACTAAACTGTGTTTGTTCACTTCGCAAATATTTCTGTATGCTAAAATTAATGTAATTCATCTTCTTTGTGGATTGATTATAATTTATTATATAGGGATTTACATATATTGGACGTATATACATTAAAATTATTATTATTTATATACATTTCTCTATTTGAATCGGATATTGTTCACTATTTCATAGGCTTTAATTTTTACTGTGAATTCCTTATTATTTTACTCAAATAAAAGTAGCCTCAGTTACTCATTATAACATCAGCTATCTGCCAGTGAAAGTCCCGGCAAAATGTATTCAGCCATTTCAGAAATAAGCCGAAACAAACAGACAGGCAGACCGACAAACAAACGGACAAAATTTAAAACTTTTTTATATGTACCTTATATACTATCGTATGCACTAAGTAAAAAGCTGTTATTTTGACATTACAAACAGACACTTCAATTTATTTGTTTAGATTTAAAACTAAATAAGTACTATGCTTTTCAGACGTCAACATAATGGTTTTTAGATTTTATCCGCCTGTATCTACTCTATGTTCGTATTTTGATGTATCTTGATCAGTATTCATAGTTTGGTATCTACGTTAGGGCTTAACTTAAATCTTAGCCACTTTTTATTAAATCACGCTTAATAGAACTGACATTGTAGCATATTGTAAACCGCGTCAATAACTTTGTGTACGAATTATCTATGCGAACAAAAGTGACTGTCATCATCATTCATAGTAACTTACTAAATATTTTAAATTAGTATGTATTGGGCCGCCGGCATATCTTACTATTCTTTATAAAAAGGTAAAATACACTATTATGTGCAGAAATCCACTATTTTACGTGTTATAAAAGTTCGCGCTAGCTCAAAACAAAAACTTTATCCAAATCTATAATTGGCCATACAAAACTGTGCCGGGCTAACTTTATTTTTCAATGGCCGGCACCTCGACGTAGATTTGTATAGAATTCTAAAAAGAGTAATACAGTCATCTCGTATTTGTGCAATCACTGCCAGTCGATGAGAGTCGCCTAATTGAGTGTACTGTACAAACAGCGTTCAGTAACAACGTTTACTAATATTGTTTCTTAGCTTTATAATTACGAAGGAATTGCTATAGAGAAGTTCAAGTGAACTAGGATAATGTTGTTTCATTCATGAGAACGCTAGCATAAAATAAAGGTAAGATAATTAATTTAATATATTATCATTTTACGGCTTCTGTGTTTTACTAATATTGTAAATTTGAAAGTTTATTAATCTATGTATTTTGTCTCTGACTTTAAATGTTATAATTAATCAGTATATACAGGTTTCGAGAGCCACAGCTTAATATGTTGTATTTGTAATGAACTCCTATGTAACTAGGTAAATTCAACCATATGACGTTGTGATAAGTAATAATATTATTCGTCACATAAAATGTCCTGTTGTTATCCAGCCCTCCGGCCAAATGATATCGAACCCAGATTTCTCGATAGAATATGAATTAAGCAATGCCATTTAATTGTCATAACAACTCCTGCAATAGGAATAGTTTATGTGTCGTGAGAGACTTTACAAACATTCAACTAACGTACACAAAGAACACCCGGTATCGGCAAAACCATTTGTGGAACACACAAATTTTTGGCCTGTGTGGGAATCGAACCCACAACACTCGGCGCGGCGGCAGCGGTGAGGCGACCATTTAAACCAATCCGTCATTCGTGCAGTCAAATTGTTTTAAATAGCCTTTTATTTTCGTAATGAACTCCTTGGTAACAATGTAATAGCTACCGTAAGAATGAGACTATGATCACGATATCTCTTCAAGAAATTTAAAGATGTTACATATCTTGCGCGCTTAGTTTGTAGATCTTCTAACCGGCGTATTTTTGTTGCTGTTTCCAGTCCGTACTGATTTACATAATACTGTCTTCTGTTTACGCAAATGTGATTCATTGAAATTAAACTACTCTATACGGATTTTATCGCGTTGTTTATTTAACACTCTATTACATAATTTAGAAACTGTTACACTACTATATAATACTATTAAACTTTACTAATTTTAAGCTAATTAAATTATTAAAACTATCAAATCTATTTGTTTTTAAGTTTACACTTGCCCCGACGTTTCGGTTGCTTTTCAGCAGCCATGGTCACGGGGAGACTCCGTAAGTTTCCTTGGAATTCACAATTTCTAGTAACTACAGCTAAGCAATAACGGTTGAGTTAATTTAGTTTCCTAAGGCTTCTATAGACATACCATATAAGCCCTTATGGACTAAATAAACTTTAGCTTGCGTACTACATGCATGGATTAAAGTTGTAATACAATTACTTATATAACAGGTAAACACTTCACGCCAACAATGTAATTTATATATAAATTCGTAATATGTAGCCCGAACGAGCGTAGTCCGCAGATTGGCTTACGTATGAAACAATAGAGGTTGCCTTTGATTAACACTGATTTGATCGGTCACGCAGCGAGTCAGTCACACCGAATGTATAGCGTCAATATGATAATGACAGCTATAGCTGTCACTCCAGTTGACACATCGACTCTGTTGCGATCTCATTCAAGCTAACACTCGATGTTACGAAATAAACTAATAGATACCGCTTTATTAAATTCCAATCACAGAGATAAATGCATTACAATTATTATTTTCTTGAGGCTACGACATACCTAATGGTTACATGTTACATGCACATGCTGAGTTGTATATAAAACGTAACCACTCAATTTGAGCTTCTTGCGAAGAATATTAACTAGTGAATACACACAAATTTTTTAGTCATCATAATAATTTGTAAAAAGAACAAGAACACAAAAAACAAAGAACAGCCTATAAAATATCTTATACTTTTAAAGCAGCATCACAGTACCATCAACTACCAGACACTAGTAACACAACTATAGCTTAGCACTGAAACAGTAATAAAAATAAAATAAAAATCAGCATTAAAAATTTAATACCCACATCAAAGCCTGCCGGGTTTTCTTAAACAATATTATCTGCTGTTTTGTAACAATGGATCACCAAACAGATTATTTCCGCAAGCTTATCCTCGAGAGCCTCCAAATCACCTGTTCATGTGTGATTATGTTGAGATTATCAGTATGTTTGTAATACAAGAGAGATAAGAAACATAATATAGAAGTATATCAGCTATGTTTTACAAACTCAATACTCTTCTTAGCATAAAAAAGGTTAAGACCATAATCCATCTGGCTGACCCAGAGCCGATTCCATTTCTTAAAATATTACAAAGAGCTATACGCTATACTTTACTGTAAATTTTCACGACTAGAATGAATCTCTATAATTATAAGACCAAAGCAAATGTACGCAATCGTAACGAATATGATCCTCCAACCCCCTGCGGTCAACGTGTCATCGAACTATAAATCAGACCCGCATTTTACGACTACCCACAACTTGTAGACAATTAGTCGAGCCGGACATTAAACAGGCTTGACCACACTCCGCTACCAACAATTATTAATATGGTACAAGGGTGTCTGTAAAACATGGCGAGTAATTTATATTCAACTAACTTACTTTAACTGGTTGCTTTTTACAGTAGGTATAGTATTTGCTGCATATGTATTCTTGTTGACTAGGTGACGTATGTACCGACTAGTCAAGCGCAGTACTGTTTATTGCCTCTCTTTACAATCCCCATTACATTACTATTATCTATTATCTTTATAGAACTAAATTAGGTATATATAGTATATATTTGCTTTAGCTGTATATACAATATTACAGTTATGCAGACAATCGAGCAGCGATAGCTCAGTGGGGAAACCAACAGACTGCAATGCAGAGGGTCTCGGGTTCGAACCCACGTCACGCACCTGTGACTTTCGGAAGTTATATGACTTTTCAAAATTATGTGCGTATTGATTGACAATTATCGCCTGCTCCGTGCCTCGGAGAGCACATTAAGCCGTCGGTCCCGGCTGCCATGAACATCTATGGCAGTCGTTATTGGGGAAGTCAACACAAAAGATCCCACTGGGTCGAAGTGTCACGGTATGTATTGACTGGCTCCCCACACAAGATAAGATAAGATATGCAGACAATCACACGTCGTCAGTTCGAATGGTCACTTTATGCAAATTATTCAAATAAGGTTCGGATTATCCTGAATATCGATGAGTTTAATATAGAGGCCTATGTTCGGGTATAAATTGTATTTTTGTCGTAGTAGTTGAGGTTTAAGTCTGCAGTCTTAGAATAATCATCAATTATAAATAGATCGATTTTATCCCACCGTTGACAATTATTTGGTGTGGCACAAATGATGATGATGATAAAAAATGATTACCTTCTTACAGGTAACCGGCATAAGAATAGAAAAACTGTTCATTTCCAGAGTCGCTAATGTACGAGTGATTCCTCTTCGTCAGCCTCGATGGCGTAGTGATTAGTGTAACCGACTGCCACGCCTGAGGTCGCGGGTTCGATTTCCGCACAACATTTGTGTGCATGAACATGGATGTTTGTCTTGGTCTGGATGTTTCTATGTATAATATATATGTATTTACAAAAAGAAAATAATAGTATATATGTGTGTGTATCCATGGTCTAGTATCCATAGTACAAGCTCTGCTTAGTTTGGGTTAGATGGTGTTGTGTATATGTTAGAATATTATTATTATTCCCCTGGTATAGCAAATGATTATAGACTGTGGTAGCCACTACCAAAAAGTAAAATAATTACTACGTAAACAAGCGACATTTACTTATGTAGTAGTACTACTGGCAGTACTGCAGTACTGACGTCATTTAGTTGTCACCGCTCGTGCGCCACCGAGTTCTTATACGTTGCTCTCGTATAAGGATATTTATCTCGCTTGATGAACTCGGCGCTATTATGATAAGCACGGTGCTTTCGTTACAATAGTAGGTGCTTCCATAATTTTATCAGTACTGTAAAAATATTACATCTATAACGTTAATGCTTTCCATGATTGGACATGGAATAAACATTATAATATTATATTTAATTAATTATTCAAATTCGCAGCAATCTAGTCAACAGATAGCATAACATTCGAAATGCCGAATGGATGAATCTTTCACAGAACTTCGAGTCCGAAGTTATTAAAAAAAAAATGTTGCAATAGTTTCCTATATGGCGGGTCTTAAAAGTTCTAAAGTTGTCGGCCTACGTTCTTGTGTACGCAATCTGGGGCACACAGACTTCGTGAAACTTTTAACGATAAAAGTTTTGTGAATACTGTATGTGGTCATTTATTTGTCACAAAATAGATGCTTTGACTTATTATATTTTTTTGAGCTTAAGGATTTCTGTAAGATCGGAAATGTGATCTATTAATAACTACAAAGAAAAACGCGTTTTGTCTGACAGGGTACTTGCCTATGTTTAATTTTGTAAATTATTTTACACACAAGAGCAAGTAACGATCAGAAGAAATCTCTTCGTGCAAAGAGTATTAAAATTGCAAAATAAGGTAGTATTCAATATTTTAAATTTAGATAAGATCAGATAAACACATTAAGATTGATATTATGTATTAACATACGTAATCTGATTATCTCGACTTGTATGCTGATGGGATTATCTCTACACTATGGATGGATAATATTGTGCTCACTGCAAAACGTATTGTTACGGCTTTGCGCTATATAAATATCTGACGAATGTAATAGCAGATTATGTTATCGTTTGCGAAGTGATTGCGGTATTGATGCTTAAACTTATCAACTTACGAAGATGTAAATTTAGTAACTTTAGTAAATTTATCAACTTTGACGGTCATAAGTGTTACTTTGTGACCTAAATGAATAAGTAATTTTATTATTTTATTATTTATTATTTTAATAGACTGAGATCGATAGATTTCAAAACCCAGGCCCGAGTATAATTTAAGAATGGGCGTATGCAATATATAATAGGCGTGTGTTTATAACAAATGAGACTACTGTGCATAGGGGGTTTAATCCTAGGGTCCCGGATCTCAGGTTCGGTTTTCGGTTAAGGCAAATATTCATCCAGATTTTCTGTCAAAAATATTCTTAGTTGTAGCACGGAGACTTGAACTGGGTCTGGTAGGCGTTAATAGGCTCGCATTTTATTACGTAGACCCTAACCATAGCTGACGAAATGTGAGCGTAATACAGCTCTGCCTACTTAAGGGATTATTGTCTATTGGAGATATAGGCGTGAGACTACTACGTATGTATGAATTTACGTATACGTATGTATACTCACTGTACTGATATTTAAAGTGTAACCGTCAGTGTAGTGAGGATGTATCTGCGTAATATGTCTTCAATTTCAACGGAAAAATCCAATCTCATTTTATGTCATGCTGGATGAAAATATTTCAGTCCATAGCAGTGACGGAGTCGACGCGATATGCAATACATCAGTGGAGCATATCACAACGGTAGACCACATATTTTACAATGCCGCGATACACGTTTAATTTATTTCTATTGTTCTTTAGAAATTCTCGGTAGTACGTTGTAGTTCATTGGGATTTCATTCCCCTATATTATTTCGAACTATGCGTTGTATTGTTTTTCTTTTGTTTACCAAAAAATATAAGAATATTTAATTACTTTATTGAATTCAGTAATCGATATAAAATAAAAAAAATATTATATAATCTTTAACCGACGACCTTTAGCCTTTGTATAAATTAGGCATTTTTAAATTAATATGAATAGTGAAGAGTTGAATTTGACTGACAATAAAATGCATTTTATAAGTAACATTTAACATTTTATTCACTGTGAACATCGTAAGGTTGTCTAACGACATGCATAGTTGAGTGCACGGAGACAAGTATTGTCCGATCCGATCCTCTCACGGGATAAACATTTGTGTGATCCAAAAATAGTTGTTTCGGGTTCGATTTGTCTGTTGACATCGGAAATACTTGACAGACTTTATGAAAAAAATATTAAATAACTAAAATATTCAGTCTTGCCAAGCCGTTGTATAAGCATGTCTCCAGCCGTCATGTTGCTGGCCTGAAGATCTACCGCGTACGCTGGGTTTCACAATCATTTTACAACGCGTTGCGTTTCTGCTAAAGATAAAAATAATTATAATTATTTGCGCGACATACCTGTCCCAAGATTACATGCACAAGATAAGGCAGAGAGCGTCTGTCACCATAGGCAGCTTTTAAATGTCAGTCTATAGGTAACTGACTTTTGCCCACAGCTTCACTCGGGAACAGTTTCCTTCCCTTAATGAAAGGTTATATGCGTGAAAGCGTAACTATAGTTACGATAGTTAGTACTTTGTAATTTGTATTTAATTTGTTAATATTTGTTTTGTTATATTTTATTAACTCTCCATAGAGCAGCCTTGAGTGAACACCGCAGCAGCAAAACAAATTTGTACCGCCGCTAGCTGTTATGTAACGCTTTTGCGAAAAATCGCCGCGAGATACTCTCAATTTTAATATAAGTTAAATATTTACCATGTGACTGAGCCAATCGCCTGTATACTGGGAGATTTGATGGAACCGCAAGCTTTCAATATATTGGCACACTAACAAATCGATTTTTAAGTCGTGCAGTGGTAATCTGTTCGAAATTTATTGCAGAGTTATTAAGTATTTGTGGAATTGTTATTAATAGCTTTTTTGGACATTGATTGCAGTGTTAAAATAAAATTAATAAAATTGTTTATATTATTAACTTCAGCCTCCCCTAAGTAGTTGATGTCATTTCGTATTTTTAAATATATTTGCAAATGAATGACCCAACACTGCTTTATTACAAGAA
Organism: Catocala nupta; assembly: GCA_963675205.1. Taxonomy (NCBI): domain Eukaryota; kingdom Metazoa; phylum Arthropoda; class Insecta; order Lepidoptera; family Erebidae; genus Catocala; species Catocala nupta. The sequence goes on from OY776087.1 coordinate 14,167,017, forward strand.
TAAATATATAATACTAGCAGAGATGGAAATAAAAACTTAACACTACTTACAATTTGATTAAGAATCTGTATATTAACGAGAAAATATGTTTAAAAAGGGGTACAAATCCTCTTTAAACATATTTTTTCGCAGAGGAGTATAGAAATTGGTATAGTTAAAGTTTATAGGCAGAAGGTGCACGCCTAGTTCGTTTAAAGCCATGGGTAATTAACAAAGAAAAATAATTATGACGTATTTCGACTACTGGATTATTCTTGGCTAAGTATATACGACATATTTCTATGTTAGTTAGTCTTCTTCTCCCTAGCACTTATATTATTCCCAAGACACTTGGGGTCGGCTTTTCTAGTCTAACTGAATTTGACTGGATATCAGTTTTTACACGGAGTGGCTGCCACCTGACTTCCGCAACCCAAAGGCTAACCACACCCTAAGGCTAGACCAGTTTCAGGATATTATAGGGCACTGACATCCCAATAACGACTGCCATAGGTGTTCATGGCAGCCGGGACTGACGGCTTAACATGCTCTCCGAGGCACGGAGCAGGCAATAATTATCAATCAATACGCACATAATTTCGAAAAGTTAGAGGTGCGCGACATGGGTTCGAATCCGAGACCCTCTGCATAGCAGTCTGTTGGTTTCCCCACTGAGCTATCGCTGTTATCACTGAGTTATCGCTTTCTATGTTAGTTAGTATCAAATAAAAATCATGCAATAACTTTTGAATCTTCTTTCTGAATAATCGTACGACTATTCGGTATTTGCTGCATACAAAGTTGCGACAAATTTAAGACTAGTGAACAAGTGCAACGAGTTCAGTTACTAAGTTTGTCTCTGCCGCTGTATAACTTACGTTTTTACATGCATGAATTAGTCTTCGTTGCAAAGTTAGTGCATAGGTATGCATTAAATATGTTAACACTGTCTAAATACTGATGCAAGATATCTTTGAGTTACTGATTTAAGGAGTTAGTGCGAGTTATAGTTCAATTGCCATATCGTCTAAAACGATTCTATAATATATAAAATTTGTTTTCCTTTTTTACCTTTGTGCTTCATTTCAAACATGTTTAGATTGCTTTTAATATAATAATTGTAATTTGGCATAAAATCTTTACACAGTAATAAGTTTATTTTTTAATTAAGAATTAAAAGCCCAGTTGAGTAAAAGTATTAGGTACATGCATTTTTTAAGCGTTTTGTATTTTGTTCACCGAGACGGAGAGGATTTTGGTGCATTAAGTGAATACATACGCACTAAAATATGATGCGCACCTTTTTTGTATCATTTGTATGTCTGATATCCACTCACTACTATGTAGAGAAATATATTTTCGTTGTAAATAAAAATTAATTATTATACCAAATGATGCCATCTATACAACCCTTTTCAAATCTTTTTAACATAAAAATTTAATTATTAAAAAAAATTATAAAAAAATGACTAGGTACATGTTTCTCATTTAGGTACTAATCTTACTAATAAGCTTTAAGAGCCTAAGCATTGATAATACACGCAAACATTCTTGATAAGCCTGGCTTACAAAATATACGTTTTTATTCCATTTGTTAATCAGTCGGCAAGTTGCATTATGTTAGAAATTTTATTTTAATCTAATGTCTGAATGAGAGTTAGCATCGTTTCGTAAAATCTTTAAGTGAATGGTTGGGAATGCAGTCGACCACTGGCTCACGTCCACTGCCCTGGGACACTCGTGATCAGTTTGCAAAATCACTACAGACGTACAAAATCAAATAACGAACATGGAACATGCCTGCAGACCTACGTTAGTTTATATCAGGGTTAATTTTAAAATCTTATATACATTCGTGACATTACATCGCAAAAGAAAGCCGCAACATGCACATACCTATAATAATAATAGTATTTTGATAAACTGTAATCGCTATAATTATTTGATTGATTCGTGGATCAAATGATTACAGTTTATTATATAGGTATAGCCAATGAATACTAAGCATATGTAATTTACATTAAAATAATTAAAAAGCAACCCTTGGTCAATAAAATTGACTTATGGTCACAATATGTAATTTGTTGGAAAATAGACAAGTCCATTAACTAACTTTGTCTTACCACCAAAAAGATGTTAGACAAAGTTGAATTATTGACAATTTTGTGGATTCAATATTCGCCTTTGACGCTATTAATTTGTTTGTTTGGAAATCAATTTTTTTTTTATAGATTATATGCAAAATGTTTTGCTACGTCTTCTTGTGTATATGGATATCCATATATACAAGAAGACAACGGAAATGACAAAGTTCACATTTAAAGAAACAAAGTCAAAGTCAAAAATAATTTATTCACTTAGGTCACAAAGTAACACTTATGAACGTCAAAGGGGTTAGTGAGTTTATTACATTTAGTGAATTTACATTTATGTTAGTTGCAAGGTTCAGGCAAAAGGTTGAGCCTATGAGAAGATACTTGCAAGAAACTCAAGGCAACTCTTTTAAATCGCCATTAACTTATAATTTCAGTATTTTAAAACTCATTTATGTACCAGGTGTTGCAGTCATTATGCCATATGTCACTGTCCATACAAAACTAAATTCTAAAAAATAAAGAAATGTTGGTTATATTATGTAAGAAGCATTTGAGGTTTGAAATAATATTTATCAGTAGATAGCCATTTGTAATAGACATTAGTATGGCATGAGGACACATACACTTACACTTTATGACATGAAAAGGTAGTTCAGTTAAACAAAAACAAAATTTACGTTAATACGAGCTTATAAAGTTTTTTTCAAAGAAAAGAAAGATACTTTAACACCACAAAAAACACGAAGTACCTTATATATATATATATATATATATATATATATATATATATATATGCAGTGTGTATCTAAACCTGTACGATCCATTAAGGGCCTCCCTTGATAATCATGCCAAGTAAAATAATAAAAAAATATATATCATCATAAAACGTCAACATAATATTTTTTATCCCCGTATTGATCAGTAATTTAACCCCCCTGAAATTTCGCACAGATTGGCAACACTCCACTAAAAGTCGGCTTCTTTGATGTGTTTATTTTTCTATTTAAAACCGTCGACTTCTTATCAAAGGTCATGATCAGTGCGTTTTTAAAAGTGCAATGCAGCCGCTTTATGCACGGACGCACCGCGCGAGGGATGTGACTATCGATCAAATAAAAATATCGAAGTATGTGATTCTAAAGATGAAAGTTTATTTATTTGTAAAATATAATAAACACTCTTGCGTACAAAACTCAATTATACGCAATTATGCGTTTGCCTTCAGATTTAAATTAAATAAAAAGAATAAACACATAGTCTCGTACCTGTATCCACGAAAGGATAGGCATAAGTGTATTATCACACCCACTTTTTACCAGTTATGTTTGAACCCCGATAATAAGCATAGGTCTTTACCTACGCCTATGCCTATTTTTATGCCTAAATTAAAAGGTTTGATTTTGGGTTATCATAACTGTGTTAGTAGTTATAGTATAGTATATCGATATCGTATTTGGTATAACATAAAAGCTCTGGTTTGCATGTGCGTGTAATCTATTTTATCACTGACTAACCGTATCAATCGAAAATATCGGTTAAAATTTCAATCCTTGTTTGCAACCCTAGCAATTATTATTGTTTCTTAGGTATAATACGTGCAAACAATTTCGTACTCAGTCTTGCGCTAAAACTACTTTCGTTCGAACTGCCGCCATTGAGTATTTTCTCTGTTAGATAATATGAAGTATTCAAACCCTGAACACTTTAACATGTTGGTGTGTTTAGGTAGGAGTAAGTGTAATTATGCATCTGCGCGTAGGGGGTACGAGGGACGGTCCTCTAGACCACAAGGTCTAGCAGTCCCGTCGGAACGCGCTTTTCAACGACTTCACAACCGCGGGTTACTATTGAAATTCCATAGATCTATGTGGTTCCAGCATGATGGCGCGCCGCCTTATTTCTTACGCGCTGTGCGTGATTACTTAAATCCTAGTTCCCTAACAAGTGTATAGGACGTGCAGGACCAATCTCGTAGCCACCGCAATTCCCAGACCTTTCCAGATATCGAAAGTAGATATGCGAGCTTGGTTTGTGACGGCTTTTGAAGAAATAAAATCAAATGAAACTGTGTTGCGTAGGTAGTGTTCGTAATGCCTTAAGGAATAGGTGCATGTGTGTTGACGTTGGAGGTGGACATGCGGAGCACGCTTGACAGAGCTTACAACAATTTGCTATTTTTATTAACTAAACGTTAAACTTAGATATGATAAACCAAATTGAAATACACTGTAACGTCATAAAAGTACTCATAAACAGAAAGATTTCCTAGTGCAATATTATTAAATATCAGCTGATGCGTACAAAAGCTTACAATGTTATAGCACAGTACATAAATATAAAGTAACCTATCTTCATACAAACGGTCGGAACTCGAGTCATACCTACGCGCCTCGGTGTCGGCATGCGCTCGGCACGTAACCAGTCGCGAATGCGCCGCAGTGACGAACGGCCGGTGTGTGTTGTTTTTTAAACAGTAACCGCTCGAACTTCTTTTAAAACTAAACATATAAATTGTAAAGTAGCTGCAGGTATCTATAACCAAGTAAAATATATTCCTTTTTCTCCTCCTTGTCCATGTTTTTCAAAACAATTCTTAATTAAGCCTTATATTCGAATGCGGATTTTTTATACTTTAAAATATAATAATATAGCATTCCGTACTTCTCAGTCGAGGCGCAAATATTTATCAGTCGCAAATTTATAAAACCGATTTGTTATTAAGTCTTAAGCAGCGATAGCTCAGTGGGGAGACCAACAGACTGCAATGCAGAGGGTCTCGGGTTCGAACCCACGTCGCGCACCTCTGACTTTCGGAAGTTATATGACTTTTCGAAATTATGTGCGTATTGATTGACAATTATCGCCTGCTCCGTGCCTCGGAGAGCACGTTAAGCCGTCGGTCCCGGCTGCCATGAACATCTATGGCAGTCGTTATTGGGGAAGTCAACACAAAAGATCCCAGTGGGTCGAAGTGTCGCCGGTCTGTACTGATTGGCCCCCACACAAGATAAGATAAGATATTAAGTCTTAAATCTAACATAAACATGTTTTTTTAAAATTAAGTCTACCAATCAAAAAACAACATGCATTTTTATGGAACACTTCCTATTTCTATCACAAAGTATTCTATTTGTTTAAGGGTCGATTTTTCAATGGTCAGATAACTTTTATCTGGGGAATATGTTTGATGTTTTGACAGCTTTTGTATAGAAAATACGTCATACCGCCATATTTATTCTTCAGATAAAAGTTATCTGACGATTGAAAAACCGGCCCTTAATAAAATAAAAAATATTAACAATCACAAAAATAGATATAAACTCAAAGTAGACAGATTTAATTAAAATGCTGCATGTTTACGTACCGCGCGGCTGTAGGCATTTATTTCAAAGATACGGCCGAGTTACAATACTGTATATTTATGTACTGTGGCGATATATAGCGACTCATGTAAAACGCGGCGAGCGGTTTATATCAAAGAATTAGGTAAATCTACCGTCTTCGAGCGGCGCCTTTGTAGACCGCACGCAGCACGGCAGCTAGCGTTTGGCGACTTTGTTCAAAGGATTCAGCATGGCGCGCCGGCGCCGCGGCGGCGGCGAACCTTTATGACCTTTAGTGATAGGTACCTATACATTTTGATTTATAAATTGTTGGTGTTGCCATGGGTAATCTATTAAGATATTATTTTAAATAAATTAAATTTACCATGGTAATTTTCTTGATTAATTTTATACAAGGATTACACCTACGTACTCATAATAAGCTACTGTAAAACACTTTTAATGATCGGACAGGGTTTATTATACACACTGGTGCCAATTCTGTTGTAATTTTCTCTTAGCTAAAAATTCTCTAATTTTAGTTAAGAGATTTCGTGTAGGGCATTCTGCTGTTCCATCGAACTAAATTTAGATGTCTTTTAGACAGCACCTAATTCGAGTTTGACAATCCTAAATTGAATTGAGGCGGTGTTACCCGTATTTAAACTACATAAATATAAAGAATGAATGTGAGCGCGTGTATGAAAAATCCCTCATAAAATAATATTTTATATTTTTGTTAAATGCGTGTAATTGTTTATGAACACTTCTTAAGGAATAAACGGTAAGTAAAATTATATTTAAGTCGTTTTTTAGTTGAGTAAATACTGCAAAACTAAGAGAATGTACTTACCTGGCAACCTATCAAATCGTTTTTTAATTAATTCTATTATCTAATAGGCTATTTGCATTAATTTTGTATTACTTTTTAAGAGTACCTTATCCTTAAATAAGTCGATAATAATTTAAATTTATTTTAATAAGTATGTAGTTAAAAGCTTTAAAATAAATACTTTTAACCAATATTTTTATGAACGCACGAAAACGCTGTTCCGCCTTGACGTTTGTTTGTGTGACGTCGCTGAAGCAGTAAACACGTAGATTTTGTATGGAAAATAGATTAATTTTATCATTTTGTTATGATGTCCAATGTATCCACCAATTATCGTTGGTGTATTGTGCTGGAGTGTAAAAACTAAAAACACTAGTATTAAAACGCCAGAAAAGCTGTGGATCCAGTTACCAAAGGATATAAAATTAAGAAATACATGGATACAACTGGCGAGGAGAGATCCTAAATCATTATCAACTAAAAGCCAACTATATATGTGTGAAGATCACTATGATTTAAGTTTAGATAAACCTAACATCAGTAATAAAGTATTAGTTATATTTATATATTTTCTTTAAAATTATGTTGTCAAATCATTTTTGTTTCAGTTGGAGAATGACATGGACAACTATATGCAATACAAATTAATGGTTTCAGTCAAAAGAATACGCCTAAAACGTGATTGCGGACCGTCGAGGTTTGATTGTCAACAGGACAGAAAACATAAAGCCACACCAACCGAACCTAGACCTGCCTTCAAGAAACGACAAAACTTATCGCTTCTAGAAGAAATATATTCTGTTGACCCTTCAACGTCTTCGTTCAATCAAGGTACAGGACATTCAAGGTACATATTCTACTAATTATTCCTACTTTCGTTTACTACCTATGTAATGATTTTAATTTAGCTAATATTGGGGAAGTACCTATCTAAATATTCTTTACTATTTTATTTTTAGATATACTCATTGAAGAAAACGAGCCTTCATGTGTGTTGCCTCCTCCTGAAGGGACATTTTAGGATAAAGCAGTACAGGCTGTGCCACATCAGGAACATAAAGCTATTCAAGTACATGTTACACACTACAGAAGTAAAATATTTCAGATTGGTGTAAATATGAGAGATGTTAAATTATCACCAATTAAGTTTACTGTGTCTACGGCAACATCAGAAGATGCACTCGATTATTAATTTAAATTATTAAGGGTTCTGGACTTAATTATTACTACAGCCTGTGCTTTAATAAATTTACAAGATGCAGTTATTAAATAAAGACTTTTCAAGTACCTTTCCTTTTTCATTACTATCAATTTCCTAGTGCCGAAGGATGAATGATATAAACTAATAAAGGAAGTAGCAGTAGGAAATAAAGTAAACTTGAATTTCTATTCTATTCTCTTCTACCCATACCTATCACTCTAAAAGAATATTTCATAGAAATTTCATGGCATGTTTCACTGTAGTCTATAATAATTATGAAAATGTACCAAATTATAATATTTTAGTAAAGATATTGCATAAAGAAAACAAGTTCATTGGTGTAGGTTAACATTTAATATATTTATTAATCTTTTACACTGTTACAACGGGCAGGGTAAATGTTAGTTTCAGTAATTTTTGTTTGACTCATATTTAGCTTACATTCAATATATTATTATTGTGCTGATTTGTTAGTTGTATGTACCTGAGAAGCTTAACTTGTTGGAAACATCGGTTCAAGCCTAATATCAAAATTTATTTTAGCCAGCAATTAAATAGAAGACTCATAAAATGAATTACACAGTAGGTTCTTTAAACCTATTATACTAAGAAATGTAAATAAAATGTATAGTGGCATGCCACTATACATTTACATTAAATATGTGTATTTACAGTGTATATAATTTTAAGCACATTGAGTTGCAATCACACAAATTATAAGACTTAAATGATGTTTTATTGAATTGTGTGATAATGCAAGAAATAAAAAAGCTGTGGGATAATCCTTATAAAATATTATATTTTATGTATTTAATTAGAATTAATAGCTATAATGATTGACACAGAATGTTTAAGAACCAGATTTTTTTATATAACAGAGTTTTAAATAAGAACTATCCAATGTCGGGGGCACTCGTCAATTTCTTCTGCGTTCAAGTGTTGCGGCATCCAGGAACAAAAAACCCAAATTAGTTCCGTCCGTGAATCTCCACCTGATCATGTTCTCTTTGCTCCGGCATAACTGAGTCTGGCATATAGTTTAAAGGCTTCCAGACCACCTCTGGTGATCCTTAATCAGGCGTTTCAGGTGATACAAATATGTTTGGTAGGGATATTCCTTCCTTTCAAAAGTGTGCCTTACAGGCCTCACTTTTGGTGGCTCCAAGGTTAATGGCACAATTGACACAACTTTTACGGCTCTTCATATATTTAAAAATTCCACTGTTTAAGCCTTAACTACTAAATCTCTAGGAAAACTAAACTTCGTATCATGTTTTCAGATGTCATCTAATATTAGTTTGACATTTCTAATTTTAGATCATTTTTGACATTTAAGCCGTACAGCAGAATGCAGAAAGGACTAAATTGAGTAACTAAACCAATTTTAATCCTGTTTCACTAAAATAAGTTTAGATCTGTCACTTTTAGCGGTTTCAGAATACGAAATGTCGTTTGACAGGTCTAAACTAAATTTTAGAGATTTTTTAGCTAAGATAAGAGAATTTTGTGACAACAGAATTGGCACCACTGTATATTGTTTTTAAATGTGAACTCCAACATTTGTGTTATAGTCTTTTTCATTTTGAGAATCTACCCGTGCCCAGCAGTAGGACAATTTCTAATCAACACTGTTATTATTTTTTAACATTAGATGTGCCCGCGGTTTCACCCACGTTTATCGTGACTACGCCGCCCCCTTGGGTCCTAGCCTGATGTTATATAGCTTATGGCCTTCCTCGGTAAATAGGCTATCTAATACTAAAATATTTTTTTAAATTCTAACCAATAATTCCTGAGATTAGCGCGTTCAATCAAACATCAAACAAACAAACTCTTCAGCTTTATAATATTAGTAGGTATATATTTATTTTTAATTGTTAAATATGCAGGCCCGAAAGGTTTTCGAGACGTTGTAAGGCAGTCTGCAGCAGTTTCGCTAATTTCGTATGTATATTACCTACATCAATAAAAAAAGCGATGTTTATTTTGGATAAAGTTTAATCACAATCGCTAATTTCAAACAACCACATTTTCAAAGCCGTGACCGCAAATATCCGATAAATAACTTTGACGCAAACCAGCTTCTATATTAAGTAAAGCTCTAGTTTTAAAGTTATTTATATAGGTATCTATCTATCTGTCCACATCCGATTGACGAGTTTGTTCAGTTCAAGATTATTCCGACTAAACAGAAACTACGACTTTCTAACTATAAAAATAAATAGGAATTGAATTACCTAATATATTTGTTACGAGTAATGCTAGAAGAACAAGTAAACTCAGGTTTACTTACTCTTATTATTCCTTACATTACCCAGTTAGTGTTAGATAGACCTAGGTGTGAACGGGTAAACACCGAATACAAACTGATTTTGATTGAATTTTCGAACTTTACCCAAAGAGCTTGTGTAATACTAAGTAAACCCGGGTAAACCTAAGTTTACTTGTTCTTCTAGCATTACCCGTAACATATATACAAATTCGGAGAAACAGGCTGTTGCCTATTACTATATAGGCATATTTTCATGCCTTTTTCTCTGAACGGGTAAACATAGTGTGTACTATACCCAAATTTTACCACGTATTCATTCATTTTAGGTACAGGTGTAAAATCATGCAAGAACAAATCTTAAAATATTAAGTTTTAAGTCTACAACTAAAACTTTAAATATGTAAAGAGGTTATTCCGACACTCGGTATCATGCCACGCCTAGCCACGGAGAACTTTCAACCGTACAATTAATGGACAGTGGAGTACACGCTGACACATAACAATCATTTCAATCATTAACACAAAAATAAATTGTCCTTTGCAGCATTTGAATCCACAACACTTACTGCGTTAGTGTGGAGGCGACCGCTTGCCCAATACACGGATGACTTTAATATAACTGTTTGCCTATTTTTTATAATGAGGCTCATACCTATCTAGTACAAAGCGGGCATTCTAGAAAGTTTTCATTGGTTAGATGAGCAATTTCTACAATTAAGTGCTTTACTACTTACAAGAATGCTGTACAACTTGTTGGGGCATTTCTGCGATACTTACAGTTTTATAACTATGCTCCTTTAAGAAATTAAAAGTTAAAACTTGTAATGCGTTAATAAGGTTCCTATTTCTCCAACATTGGAAAGTGGTCCACAGAAGATATGTCACAACGAAACCAACCAAACATAATAACGTCCCATAATTCAAACTGTCTACAAGCTAGTGCAGCATAAAGTACTAACTAAACTAAGTTTGATGTATTGGCAAGCAAATTAGAACTGCTGTATAAATTATAGTACTGACATACATAAATATCGTGCACAACAGTTGCATTCCCCGTTGCGCCACCGCAACAGTAAACCATAGTGTGTGTCTAGTGATTAAAATAGATACATAATTATAAATGCAACACACTTTGTACTTAATATAAAATATTTTTTTTTATAAAGCATCGTCATTGTAGTTACATCTCTCTAATAAATACATTATATAAGTAATTAAATATCTTACAAACAGAAGATAAGAAGAAATATTTCAAGCATTTCCTCTGTTATGGCTGTATGTAAATTATAAACTAGGAAATAGACAATCCATCTAGAAGTACTTACCTGTAATTTCAAATCTACTAAGTTTGGAATCCTTTCCTAGAAGAAATAGTTTTAAAACTTGCTGAGAAACGTAGCTAGTTTCTAGGTGGTAGTAAACCTAGGCTATATAATATATATATACAAAAGGGATTCTATTTCTAAGTTTACTATTTTGTAAACCAATGTTTCTTGGTACCGACTAAGGCTCACAAGCTATATATAACTTTGTCTATAAAAGTTTTTATTCACGACGCAAGTAGATGTCGTAGGCTCCATATTATGCGAGTTTATCTTGCTACAAGCTATACTTACTGCTATGAGTTACCTTCACGGGTTAATGGTCCAGTCAACGTTCTTAAGCTGCTCGTGCTTACTACACGCTCGACTTATTCCTGTGAGCTACAGATACGCGTTATTTGTGCGGGCTGTATACATGAGATACTCGTACAGGCTGTATGCACGAGTTTATCATACGAGCGAGGTACTTGGTATGAGGCCGTAACCACGTCACATACACGGGCCATAAGCATCATAAACATCAAAATATTAAGTATCAAATACACAACACAAGTATCCAAAATGTATATCAAACAAACTACAACAACCCTGTGGGTTTCCACTATACTAACTATGCAACTGTACGCTACTGGTATTTTAGTTTAAAACCCTTTTTTGTTAGAGTAGGTAAAGCGTACGCCAACCACAAATACGGATGCTGTAGGAAAAGAGGTCAAAGAGACAGAACAACTATGTGTAGGTATACTAGATATTGTCCGTGGTTTTCCTCGCGTTAATGTAGATTTGGTCAATAAATTTCAGGACTGTATTTTTTCTGGATGAAAAATTCCCGACATCCTTCTCTGTACCCTGATAAAGTGTATGTGTTATTTCATAATGATAGGCGGGGTGGTGATACTCAGTGGGTAGACCAACAGACTGCAATGCAGAGGGTCTTGGGTTCGAACCCACGTCACGCACCTCTGACTTTCGGAAGTTATGTGACTTTTCGAAATGATATGCGTATTGATTGACAATTATCGCCTGCTCCGTGCCTCGGAGAGCACGTTAAGCCGTCGGTCCCGGCTGCCATGAACATTTAAAGCAGGCAGTAAAAAAAATATTGGGAAGTCAGTGTTCTATAGTATCTTGACACTGGTCTAGCCTTAGGGTATCGTTAGCCTTCGGGTTGCGGTGGCAGCCGCTCCGTGTAAAAAACTGATATCTAGTCAAATCCGGTTAGAGCACAAAAGCCGACCCAAGTGACTTGGGAATAATAAAGGCCAGGAAGAAGAAGAGGTGGGGTGGCGTGTAAGCGAAACAAAAAAGCAAACAAACTCACTATCGCATTTATATGTAATATTAGTAAGGGTATCTTTAAACAAAAAGGATATATTATAATACAAGCCTATTGTTTTAGAGCTTATCTCATGGATAATATGTAAACAGTAACATGTATTGCAGTAACATTTACTATCATTGAGGTGGTCTTTTATTTTATACTAGCTTTTGCTCGCGGCTTTGCTCCCGTAAAATAGGTTAGGTTATGATAGTAACAGTACTTGTTAAAAATAAAATGAAGTCTATGTTACTCGGTGATAATAAAGCTTTCTAGTGGTAAAATAATTTTACAGGCATTAATTTATGTAATCATATTAATGAGGCAATCAGACGTTATTTAGCGACGGTAAGCCAGATCGCCTGGAGAAGTAGGTGTAGTACCTAAAAACCGGAATAGTGCGTTTTGGCCGATAATAAATAATTTCGGAATTTTAGTTATCTAGGTTTGCCATTCCATTCCATTTTTATCCATTCTTCTTATTTAATTCCTTCTTCCAAAGCAGGTGATATGTAAGTAATTTTACGTATCTCCTGGAATTGCAAACGATTATACACTACGGTAACTCCAGGTAGGCTATCTAATTTTTTTTTTTGTTTAAAATCAGATTATAGGTACATAATTATATACTCATATAATTGTTATTAACTGAAGATAAGGATACATTTTAATTTGAATGCGTTTCGTTATAGAATCATATTTGGAAGTTAGTCTTGGAAATGGAACTTTGCCCTCGTACATAATGTCACGTACAGTCCTTATTTTTAAGAAACTGAATTACTTTCACAAAAATATTGTCATAATTCATATTTGCGACGCATATGGTAATAAGCACTCACAATAAAAAAGCGTATCTGCCTCAACTTGGCCATTACTGGTAATAACTCGCGTATTCTTATTATACTTATGATAAAAGACGGAGCAAGTGAATTCGAATACGTATTATACTATAGTATACATACATAAATAGTCTATCGGCTACATCCCCGAAGGAGTGGGCCGAAGCATATTACACCCACATTTCGCCAGCTAAGTCTTTAGTTCTTACTTAATACGGATTTCACTAATAGACCTACGTTTAAACACCCATACGTCAACAAACAATCCTGCTTCTTAGGTCCATATCTGTACAAAAAAATTGACAAATCTATCCGAATACAGAGATTAAATAAACATGAGTGCAAGGATAAAGTATTTGACTATATTCGTAAATTAACATACGATGAAACCGAAGGCTTGTTAACTTTAACACAATAATGGTAATTTTCACTCTCACCCTCCTACACACACACACAATCATCATCACTCCAAACACATGGAGGTCATTTTTACATTTTACATTTTTTTCTTTTTTATGTTGTATTTTTATCAAATTTGGTTACTTTTTTCTTTAATGATATTCTTTTGCATTTTTATTGTGATTTATTATTATTTATTTGATTCATGTTATTATTGTTGTCCTCATTTGTTCTTTTGTCTTAAATGCATCACTTCCAGGGAGAGCGCTGTTGTCTGAAATACAGATAATAATTTATCTAGTTCAGACACAGATGCCATAAAGATATCTGAGATTATATATAAAATTGAAAATGTAAACTTGTTTAATCATGTACTTCTGCTTTTTATGAAATAAATTATTATTATTATTATTCTCTTTATTTAAATATTTTCAATATATTTTTCATTTTTAAATATACATATATCTATAAAAATACATATCATTTAAAAATATAAAATATATGGTACCCCACCGGCATCGGGAACAGGGTCCAAGCTGCCGGTGGTTAGGATTCCAGAGATAGGAACCTCCTCACAATGCGTGCTGTATCTAAAAGCACTGCCTTCTGCATCAAACCCTTGATCCAAGCACCCAACGCGAGCCTCTTTAGATGGTGATCGAGGCTCTTGGCTATTAGACCATTGACAGATATGACTATCGGCACAATGACTGCCGAATCAACGTCCCACATGTCGACAACCTCGCGAGCCAAATCGAGATATTTAATTTGCTTATCTTTTTCAGCTTTCGCGAGATTGCCGTCATGCGGAATGGTGACATCGATAATCAATGCGCGGCGCTCTGATCGATCTATCACCACAATGTCAGGTTTGTTGGCCACAACAGTCCTGTCTGTGATGATAGTTCGATCCCAGTACAACGTGACATGACCATTTTCGAGAACTGATTCAGCTACATACCTGTAGTACGGCACTTCAACATCTACAAGTTTGTATTTCAGAGCAAGTTGCTGGTGAATAATCCTGGCTACTTGGTTATGTCTGTGCAAGTACTCGCCGTTAGCAAGACGAGAACAACCGGAAACTATATGCCTGAGGGACTCACCAGGTAGGTGGCACGCCCGACAAATGTCAACCGTACCATCCCTCAAGATATATCTCCGGTAGTTATTCGTCTTGATAACTTCGTCCGCAATAGCACAGACAAACCCTTCGGTTTCCCCAAAGAGGTCACCGAAACGTAGCCAGTTCACGGAGGCTAACAGATCTACATCAGCTCCATATAGGGCCTTGTAGAACCTACCGTGAAGCTCCTTGCTCTGCCATACATCCCTGCGATCGTTAGTGCTAAGTACTACAGGCTTGCGCCAGTTCTCTTTAGCCAAACTGAGCGGGGTGAGTCCGATGTCTACAGCAACTACATCCCGATGCATACCCACGTCTGCCTGAAGAAAGTATTCTCTGAGGTTGCATACCTCGCGGTTATGAAGGGCCTTGGCATTCAGAAAGCCTCGGCCTCCACATTTCCGCGGGATATACAATCTCATCACAGACGAACGTGGGTGATGCATACGGTATGCCGTCAAGAGTGTACGGACCCTCCGGTCCAGGGCATCCAGTTCAGTCTGAGTCCACTTAAGTATGCCAAAGGAGTACATGAGCACCGGCATGACCCAACCGTTACAAGCGCGCACCTTGTTGCCACCTGATAAAAGACTTTTTAAAACTTTTTTCAGGCGACCAAAGAAACGCTCCTGCAACGATTGCTTCATGTCAGCCTCATTGATACTTAACGCCTGTGACATACCCAAGTACTTGTAAGTATCGGTTACAAGAAGTGATCGTAGGTTAATGGAATCCGAAAGTTGTGTTCCTTCGGATTCCACTATCCTGCCTTGCTTTACATGGATGACAGCACATTTGTCCACACCAAAATCCATACTGATAGACTTACTAAAAGTTTCAGTTACTTTAAGTAAATCCATCAACTGTAATTTAGTGTGGGCAAACAACTTTAAGTCATCCATATACAACAAGATATTCCATATTATTATTATTATTAAAAATAGGAGGTGAGCCTACTGTCGTTTGCCAGGTACAGTGCAAGACTGTGTGCAGCTACTGAGAATTTTCCTCAAGTAGTTTCCTGAAGTAAATGCACTGCTGCATGCTCTTGTTGTGCCACCGAGGCAGGTTTTAATTATTACATTTGAGAATTATCAATTAACTATTTGTGCACGCTATAGGTGCTAACGTTGCAGAAAAAAGGAAATTTAAATCATACAAAAACAAAACTCTTATTCATGTAAATACTACTAGCGTTTGCTTTTCCTATTCGACCAAGTTTACCAGATTTATAGAAATTAAAATGTAACCCATGTAAACCAGGGATATTGTACCTTTATATAGTAAAATGGTAATTCTTACTATCAAAAAAGTTTTACTTGTATAAAATAATTTTAACATGTACTATTACGACGTCCCTAATAAAAATAAAGCAAGTGTATCAGTAGATTCTTTACCTAGTAAAAATAAAATAATGCGCTAACCATAAAATTAGCATAAAAGCCCAGTCCGTAGAATACACAATTTTAAAACCACGTACTTTTGAAGAGGAAGGACATCGTTTTAACACGCGCAAATATTTGATGGCTGCCGTGTTGTTAAAACCACATGAATTATGACGGGCATAGGCTAATACTCAAGCCTTTTATTTCAATTAATATGAAATTTGGAAGCCAAATACTCTAAGTAATTATACAAGACGACCTACGTTTAATGCGGATTAACATAAACATCATGCACGAGGCTTTTCGGTATTGGGACTATAAAGGCATCTTTCGAAAGGCAGAACCTGATGTAGCTAATTACTTGGTGTTTGTGAAAAAAAAACCTGCTCACTTAGGGGTTCAACAGACTTCATAACTTGAATTGAATGAACTTTAATTGAAAACGCTGCATAATTGACGTTTAGTACATCAATTATGCAGCATTTTCAATTAAAGTTGTTCTTCTAAGATATTTATTTATCCATCTATAGGTTCTGTATTAATCTGCTAAGATACATTATTAATTAGGCAGCTTATTTAAAATACGAATAGCAATTAGACGCAATGTAGCACCTTTATTTATTCGCGCATAGAGATTTTAATTTGTTCAAAGTATTTGTGGTGGGCCATAGCTTTTCTCATTACAAGTTGGATTAGTGTGGTGTGTTCAGCCAACTGTTTGCAATTGTTTTATCGTTTTCTGTGGTGAAAGTCATTCAAAATAGGTTTGAGTCGAATATTGACTTTACGACACCTAAACATTTGTACATTTTGCTCTGGAAGTACTTCAATTTGTTTTGTGGATAAGTACCCAGTAGTAGAAGTTTGCTTTTACCCTTAAGCCTTTTTTCAGTTCAAGATGACCATGAACATTATTTATTCGACTTTCCACAGCAAAACCAACAACTCAAACGGCCGCACGTCGTCATATAACAAATTGCTAAACTTTGTTACCCGTTAACTGAATTTCACATTTATGTTGGCCGATCTGTATTTTCCTCTTCAGTCTGCTAAAACTGGAACTAGTACAATCTTATTTATTACTTCCGCCATCTATCGTAGAAAATACCGTTACTAATCTAACCTACATTTACGCGAGCGAAACTGCGAGAAAACTCTAGTTAGCTATATATAACTAGCGCTTGTATGTAAAAAACACTAGTTTTCCCCTGCGAAATATTAACTGTAAATAGAACGGATATTGTTATTAAAAAGAAAATATTGGCTTTTAAATTGCTGGTCATATTATCATTGGAATATCAGTTATTTTATTGTTGAATCTAAGACAGAAAAAGAGTATTTGTAAAACATAAAAACTATATCTTAATTTGGGCTAAATTGTTAATGTTAATAAGTTTGTATTATTATTTAATGAGAGATGATGGAAACGTAAGAGTCCAATATCAAAGTCTATTGTTTGCCATACCATTTGAAATCAATTACAATATGTCAATCAGCAGTATTATCTTTTTAGTGTCAACAAAATCCTAACCAAATGTTATAAATATGTGAGTTTGTTTGTTCGTTTATTTATTACGTGTTTACGCCTTAACTTCTTGACCAATCTTCGTGTAATTTCGCATACACGTTTTCATGGAACAGAAAAGGACATAGGGTATCTTTGATCCAAAAAGTAATACTGTTACTAACCTAACCTACATTTACGCGAGCGAAGCCGCGGGGAAAGTTGAGTCATTAATATCAACAGACCTTTATACTAATTGCCCAACTGAATACAAATCTCTTACCAGTGTGAGATGAATTAGGTCTTCATCACGCTGGCCCAGTGTGAGTCGGCAAACTTCACATACATATATCAGACAACATCATGAAAAACACGATGTTTTAGCCGTTAAAGCAACCGCTAACTAATTTATACGCATAAAACTTCAAAAAGGCAAAGGTGTGCGCTTTGCAATCGAACTCGAGATATCTGCATGTCACTCCGACGATCTCTCACTAGGCTACTGCTCTTTACTAAACATTGCTTAAATAAAATTAATTCCATACCATCCCAGATGAGTTGTATTCGATCTAGACTTATATTTCAATCCAATAATAACTAGGCTCTCGCGGGAAGGTCTTGTTCAAAATGTCAATTTTTCACTCACTGTCACGGCCCGACAGGCGGATGATTAAAACCGTTTCAAAGCTACGACCGTTGTGAAATATGAAAAATGATGAAGTACTTTCGGCAATACTTTGCTTTTTGAAAATACCACGGATACGAATCATTTCGGACGATGAATGGTGATTCTGAATGTATTGGTCACAGATAAAGCCTTGATTGCATAAATGGCGTAGTGGATTATGTGGTCGCCTCGTCACTGCCACTGATTCAAATGTTTTGCGTTAGATGCTCATATGGGGCTTAAATTTGTGTTCCACGACGTCATATCATGCTGTACAAGGTTACAATTTAGCATAATCTAATTAAATTAGTAGATGAAAACCTACTCAAACAAAGGAAGACTATCATAACAAAATTTACGTTTTAAACAGTCTGGATAAGCTCGGATACCGACGTCCTAGCGTTGGTTGAGAGGTTAAATCGATGTGCCCTCATCGTACTCAGATCGCACGGAAAAGTCCCAACACTATGAAGATTGAGCTCACGCTTAGCGCAAATTGCGCTTATATTTTTGGATTGGCAATCATTAATAATTGTCTGTAGCATTAGCCACAGATTATTATTATTGATGGCGAATTCCTATTTATAATTTAGATATCATGAGTTCCAGATAACAACTTAATGTCCAGAAAGGTGACCATATTTAACGGTAATAGAGCGCATCATAAAATCTTGGGCTTTTTATATAAAATTATATTATTTTAAAATTAAATACTTTATACGACAGAATCCGTATAAAGTGTTTTATTTCAATGTATAACATTCGCGTAAACATAAGACAATTATTATGTAAATTATATTATACTAACCGCTAAGCGATAACTTTTTATAAACTTTTCTAACACACTCCGCACCGCGAGTAATATAAATCCTTTTAACAGAATTGAATTATATAACACTAACTACTTACAGCAAAGTCGTAAAAAGAGCACATGGGAACTATTGTTTTTATTATTGAAGTTGGCATATTGTAATAAGTAATATAATGCATCCATTTTATTTGATATGACATAAATTTTACTTTTTTTTTTGATTCACGCCTGTAAATGCGCGCAGGTACTAACCCACCTTTCACCAGTTATATACACAATACATAAAAGAAAAACTGAAATTGAGGAATGAAAAGGGGCAAGTATTTTCTCCTGAATATTTTTAAAAACAAAAAGATATAGGCTTTTGTACTAAGAAAATACAATATATTTTTGTTTGTACCCGAGGATTCGAATCTACACTGTAATGATCGCACGAGGCATTTTTAATTAAAGGTTTGAACCAAATTTTTAGGGTTGATATTTTCTTCACTATATATTGTAAAACAACGTACCTCGCCGCGTCTGTTTGACTCTTCGCGATAAAAATAAACTCAAATACTACTGAACGGATTTTCATGCGATTTTCAGCAATAGACCGAGTGATTTATGAGGAAGGTTTTGGTTATAATTTGTTAAGGTTTTGTACTACACGTGCGAAGCCGGTGCGGGTCGCTATAATATAACGAGCAAAAAAAAAATGTAGTTTCAATTACTTTTTTGTTTAAGGCAACTGCCGCACTCGCAATAATACCTGTGCCACGAGAGTCTTTACAAACATTCAAACAACGGACTGTCAGATTCGTAATAAATAATTGTGAATCATATAACTAGTTTTCCCATACGGGGATCGAACCCACAACCACCAAATATTATCATCAGCTACTCAAACGCTACCCCTGCAGTCAAAAATCTTTGCCGGTTAGTATGTCAGTTTCTCTCATAGATAAAATAATAATATATGAATCAGAGCGCAGTTACAAAGTGGAAAACATATTTTTATCATGTTGTATGAATCTTCCATTATTATAAAAAGTTTTTACTATAGTGAAGATTTTATGACAAACCCAAAAATAATTTTATTTATTTAAAATAATTTTATGTATATACATCACATTTTACAATGATAAGACAATTTCGATTTTATGAAAATTTTGATTTCCTCTTATAATTATATAAGCTCCTTACAGTATTTTCCATGTCCGTAAAAGATTAACTTATTAGGCTCACCATGCATATGATTTAGGCCTTTCTACGAAATTACAAACTGGTCAAGTTAGAAAGCTTACTAGGCAGCGCATCGGAGTAAAAAGCTTATATAAAGAGCCATTCTGGTGTTTAAGAAAAAACGCAAGATCCTTAGGTTCAACGTCCTTTACAAATGGCTCGCATATTTCAGCGCCCGCTACAGCAATTAAGAAAATTATCATGTACTAGAACTCTTTGTATCAATATCACAGTAAAATATTCTAGTCAATGTAAATGTTTATATTAGTTACGTAAATGTTTAAGAATATGATAAAATATCAGACGTTTGAAATGTTTTTTTGGCATATACTGATGCCGTGGATTCCATACATTTGTCTGCCTCGGCGCAATGGTAGAGTATGTGACTGATATGCATAAGGTCTCAAGTTCGATGACCGGGTCGGACATAGTGTTATTGAATTTTCTGTCAAGAAATTTCTCTAGCACATGGAACATAAAATTAAAGTTGGCATCGTGTGGATGTAATAAACCTCTGCCTATTTCTTCGGGGATATAGGTTTACTGCATATTATATTATGTACTAGGCAAAGACGTACTAGGTAGGCAATGTATTGTTGCACGTCACCGTCATCGAGATTGCATAAAGGTTTGACGCTTGCAAAGGACCTCACACTAAATTTCATAAAAATAGCAATGCATCATCTCCTAAGGCTCTTTTGCTTTATTGTTACATAATTTATTAGACGGCTCTCCCATTGAGTAAAACTTTTCATTGTTCTTGTGTACAATGCCATTTGTCGCAAAATGCTAAGAGAATTTAAATAGGTGCTTGTTTCTCGAAAAATACTTGTATTACTGGAAAAACAATGAGTTGCTTTTCTTTTTCATTTTCTACTTTGAAGTTTATTAAGAACTAGCTTTTGTCCACGACTTTGTATGCGTGTAATTTGGTGGTCTATCAATATTTTTCTTTCGTTGCATTGCACTTCTAGGCAGCGTATCAAGAAAAAACAGTGGCATATTTTTATTGTATTATGTTTAAGTGAATTTTATATATATTATTATTTTATATATTGAAACCGAGATAAAATTCCTAAGCAGTAGTTTAATTTTAATAGTTTCATTTCAAAATCTACCTTATATTACCAAAAATCAAAACAAATAATAATATTCATTCTCTTTCAAATACAATATATGTATTACGTTTATAATTAAACACAGTAAAATAGTATAAATATGAGTGGAAACTCAACGGGATCAGTTTCAATAAATAACAATTTCAATAATACGCGCTCAATTCAGCACATATTGACTCAATGCTCGATATTTTCAATAATTTCGCACGATGCTCCGTGGCGAATTCGTTTGATTGTTTCCTGATTTCGGCTTCATGTTACGATGAGTTAAGGTTTTCAAAGGTTTGTAATACATATTCTTATGTACATGTTAGGGAAAAAATCGTTTCATAAGCATGGTTGATTATATTGCACCCTCAGTGGAATAAAGGCGTGAGAAGAATATGCTAACTTTAGAGAAGAGCATAAACTATTTGATCTGATATATTAATTATTATAGGAGTATTTTTATAATATTTTTTTTAATTTAGTGAAACAAAGACATAAATTTTAAGTATTTAAGTTGGTTTATACATTTATATGATTGAAAATATCAAACTCATTATAACGCGACAAAGGTTTTTTTTTTTCATATATATTTATTTGTTTTTTTAAGCAGCCTTACTTACATACTACTCTCAAATTTAAGCGGAACGGATTAACGAAAAAGGGATGGCTCCATGACTTTTGGAAGCAACGACTGTTGGGGGAATTTTAAACATTTTGTACAGGCTTGCACTCGTACCTAGACATATTACGATTATTATAAAATGAACTACGATCAATTCATAAAATTTGTGAATATTATGGAGCCCTATCTTAGAAAACAAGAATCCCAAGAATCCAATTACAGAATGCCTGACTGTATCTAGACTTTCAGAAAACTTTTCTAATTAAGTATTTTACAGAATTAAAATTTACAAATTCCAATACAATTAAATTTTATATTTCCCTTTCACGAAATGACTCCAATATAATGCATATTTGGATGGATATACTTACACGAAATGATATTAAACAACATGATATTTTTAATCAATGTATTTATTTTGTGACATATAGAAGAAAAAAATCCAGGAACATGTAATGCTTGTATTCTAAAGATTCTAGTAATCGAATTCACTCACATCAGGATCTGAAGATTGTGGCCTGAAAATAGAGTGTGGTATGTAAGGGGATGGTGGGGTCCATAGATGAATAGCTATTAGATATATGAGGTGACTCATAGCTTTTTGTTGTAGGATATGGGTTAACTGTAGAATTTTTCGTGAAAATTTTGGATGGGATGTATGAAAATGTTTTAGGGGCAGTGCCTGTCTCGTTTGCAGCGAGAGATGTCTTGAATGAGTTAATTTCTGTGAAATTGTTTAAGGTTGTTTGAGGAGCAGATAAAGCCTGATTAGAATAATTATTATCGACATGAGGTGGTGGCGGTGGAGGTGCGAAAGATAAAGTCTAATTAGAGTGGCTATTATCAACAGGAGGTAGTTGAAGAGAGGAGTCCTTAAGCTGTTTTCTGCGAAAGTTGGCCACAAAGTTGTTGTATTAGATTTTTTTTTTGTAGAACATGATATGCCATAATCAATGCCATGATTTTCATCTAAAAGCATTATCTCGGCTTCATTTACAATATGGTACACTTCGCGCTTTATTTGAGCTTGAATCTTGTGTGGCATTATTCGAAATGTTCAGCCCATTGTCTGAAAAAAACTCATTGTTGGATCAATTTCGTTTTCGGATTTTAAAAATATTAGACATTTTAAGAGTGTCGTTTATTGTGGGAAGTGGGAGTACAGTTCGATAATGATGACTGTAGTCGCGGTGACGGCACAGATGCTGACTCAGCATCTGTAGTAATATCTGAATCTTCAGGTGAACTTATCAAATAGGAAATTTGTGGCCTATCTTGAACGAAGGGTTTGATAAATTCCAGTTCTTTTTCAAATTAGATGGGTCGATCGTTTGTCCGTGCAGATCCAAATCTATTTTGCTTCGTTCGAAGACTCTTCCGGTAGCTGTCACGATTTTTTTTTCAGAATTTTTGACATTCGTCCTCTGAAAAAATTAAGCGTTTTAAAATTTACATCAATTCATCCATCTAGTTATTGATAATTTTTTTTTTCTTTGTTTTGTTCCAGATTTTTAACAACTGCCACCAATTGTAAAGCTTTAGATCACAGTTATCGGATGGGTAAAGTACTGTTCCGCTGCTATATGGAGTCATTTACAGCCAAAATAGCCAACATCAACACCTGAGCTATGGACCAAAATAGAAGAAGAATTTAAAACTCAATGGCATTTTCCTAACTGTATAGGAGCCATAGACGGGAAATATGTTAAGAGCGCCCTGGAATAGTGGCAGTTTCTTTTTAACTGCAAAAACATTTCACTATTGTTTTATTGGCTATAGCTGACGCAAATTATAAATTCGTTATAGTCGATATAGGAGCATACGGACGTAATAGCGATAACGGCATTTTAATACATACATACATACATACATAAATTCACGCCTGTTTCCCAGAAGGGTAGGCAGAGACTACGGATATCCATTTGCTACGATCCTGACACACTTCTCTGGCTTCATTCACTTTCATAACATTCCTCATATACGCTCGCTAGTTTAAGGTGCTCTTAACCTGGCCTTTATCCAGAACGTCTCCGATCTGATCAAGAAACGTTCGCCTAGGTCTTCTCCTTGCGGCTGTTCTATTCACACTAGTCTTATAAACTTTCTTAGTCAGTCTGTTCTCGTCCATTCTTTCTACATGCCCAAACCAACTTAACATACCCTTTTCTATTCTCGTCACTATATCCACATTTTAAGCGGATTTTAAGCAGCATTTTAAGCGGATCCAAATTGGGGCCATTGCTACAAAACAATTCACTAGGCATTCCGCCTAATAAATGTTTGCCTGGTACTCCAGAGAAAATGCCTCATGTTTTTGTAGGAGACGAAGCTTTTCCACTGTCTAATTACATGAGATCGATGAGAGATGAGACGCTATCGAGGCAGCCAAGTAACGGGGGATGAGGCGAAGAAAATATTCAATTATCGTTTTAGCCGCGCAAGGCGGATAGTAGTAAGCACTTTTAGCATAAACGAAATGCTTGAAATTTCTCAAAAAAAGATCAAGATGCAGACAAATTATCTGGACTACTTGCATGTACTTGTTTGCATAATTACTTACGCACTGATGATCAATTGGAAAATATTCATAATGAGATAGAAAATATCACACTGCCCGATAATAGTATTTTGTAAAACATTGATGTTCAACATGAGGATGATAATCTAGTGGAGGATGCTATGGTATTAGGAGACATATTCAAGTCTTATCTTATTTCTCAAAATGGAGAAGTGCCGTGATAAACTGAAATGATTAGACGTGTTGATTTTGAATCAATAATTTAATAAATGTAAGGTTAAGGGTAAATCCAAATTTATGCCCAATAAAATAGTACACTATTTCTTACCTGATATCTTTATTTCGGCGCTCACTTTTATCTATCTTATCACTATAATATTTCAATTTCATATTGTATTTAAACATTAGTATTGGTGTACCGTAGTAATTAGCTTCTCCTCGGTATCCATTTTTTGTTTAACGCAGTACAATACTATCGTGTTTTAAAATATTTATTTCTGACAACACAACGTATCCCGTCGCTAGACAACAAAGAAACGGTGCGCTCAGTATTGCGGCGGGGTGAGGAGCGCGCTGCTGCCCGCATTGCCGCGAGCGGCCTCGTGTCACTGCTGGCAGCTGCGGGCATAACCACCAACAAGACGCACGTGGCGGGGCCGCTCGCATCACCGCAGGCGGTCTCGCGACCTTTTCAAGCTTTTCAAGCGATACTGGTCTTTTAAGTATGTAGATAAAGTTTAAAATTATTTCACACTGAAAGTGCTCGCCGCGTCGCTGCTGGCTGCTGCCATTCCGGTGTGACTCGGCCCTAACTCAGTGACGCGTCAACCGTTTAATAGATTTGGATAAAACTTAACACAAAGTTAACCCATTTCTCGGCTAAAACCGCAGGTACAAACAACGTAAGTATTAATTTACATCAAGGAAACAAGATAGCACATAACGAGTTCTATATTACCTACTCTGCTATAAAATTTAATCGAGGATAAGAAAAAATTCGAGCGTAGACTTTGGATCAATTGAGCACGAAGGATAAATATTGACAATATCCCAAAAGGCTCCCATTAAACCAACTCTCCTGCTAAAAGCCATTCTTTTAACAGCACAGTATTATAGAAAACGGTTATTCGGAACTTTCCTATTATTCAATTACTTTTAATGATTGCTCAAGTCGTTTAAAGTCACCCTTACCTTTATCGAAAACTTGATATTGTTTGCTTGACTTTATTCAATATGGTTACTAAAGGAAAGGCACATAAATTTGAGTTAACGTTCAGAATTTAACAAAGAAATGGCAAGGCACATTTATATTAGATGGAAAATAATTTTAGAAATAGGTATTACATAAAAAAGTCTGGTTGTTATGACCAGACTTATACTTTATGATTTATAATTTAACATTATAAATTCCATGTGTTGCTGATTTATTTATTTATTTGAGAATACACACATTCGTATACACCGTTACATATATTGTAGACACACAAGTAAAATATAATAAGTGTAACAAATAATTAAAAGCAAACACAACATGCAAATAATGAATACAAACTAATTGTAGGTACAAAACTAAACTAAATCTTAAGCGAAAATAAATATAAAATATGAGCACAGTAAGATTAAACGGTTGGGTATTTGCTATATTTTGTGTAAGTGTGGATCGAAACATGCGAAGCGAGTCTACGTGTATATCTGCGACATCACTATATTCATTTGCTCCAGTATTTTTATATATTATAGATATTTATCCTTTCCTTTATTATAACAATGTATGCAAAGACCAATGACGAGAAAAAGGGAAAAATAACAAGACCTTTCTACCTGCTACGCAGTATAAAACATAGCCGTGTCAATAAAGCAGAGTATTGTCAACATCTGTGCGTCAAGCGCACACCGCTAACAAACGTCGAGAGATCTAAATAGCAGGGGATGACGTCAATCAATCTGACGTGAAATACGAGCGCTGTCATTCATATGAGGAAAAATATATCATGTATGCGGAAACAATCCTCTTTGCGAATCCTTATACATTATCGATCGAATATATGACTGAAATTAGTTTTGTAGCTACCTTTTATGATTTATGAAAGACTAGATTTTTATAAGTTGTTCGCGTGATTGTAGATTTAATAAAAAAAGAACTATTTCTTAGGAACAGTACTTTTCTTGAACGAAAGGTATCCTATGTCATTTTCTGTACCCCTGGCAACGTGTATGCGATATTTTATGATGATAAGCCTAGTAGTTAAGGCGTGGAAGTATAACAAACAAAATCACATTCGCATTTATAATATTAAGTAAGGATAGATATGATTCCAATGCCAGCGTTCGTAAAGGTACCAAATACTAAGAAATGATCTAAGATTAGTGAACTTATTTATTTCATCCATCGGCAGACGGACACTTGCATCCAGGCTCAATACTTTATCATTATGTCTAGTTATGTTAAGCTGATAGGTAAAACACATTATGGAATAAATTAATATTCAGTACTTGAATTAATTATTAGTTCTATGATGCGTAATTACTTAGTAATGAGTTTGTCGTATATTGCCACACCAGATGTAATCTTCGTGTGGGAGTTGTTTTGTTTAAGAGCAGAGTAAGAATAAGATATTTATTTATGATATTACATAGAACGCAAAAGCCATGCCTAAAATGTATTTATTTAGTGTAGAGCAAAACAATATTTTGATCATATTTCATTACAACGTTTCGCCTTTTGATAATTACATTTTTGTCAAAGTTATCAATTTATGAATTTATATAGACGATACCTATAACGACATTTAAAAAAATGTGCACAGCATACAATCACATTGAAGTTATTTGTAATAATTACGAAAAATATAAATAGCTTACCATCTGGATAAGAATTTCTTAAATTAAATCTATTCAAATATAAATTCAATACATGTTGGTATCAATCTGGTGCTTGAAAAATCATCCCCTACATAGAATAAATAAAATAAGTTCAATACAAATATGTATTTTACATATAATAATTATTATAAACAGCAGCGATAGCCTAGTGGGAAACCGCTGGACTTCCACGTAGAGGTCTCGAGTTCCATCCCAAGGCGCGCATCTCTGACTTTTCGAAGTTATGTGCGTATTAAAGAGTTAATTATCGCTCGCTTTAACGGCGAAGGAAAACATCGTGAGGAAACCTGCATGTCTGAGAGTTCTCCATAATATTTTCAAAGATATGTGAAGTCTGCAAATCCGCACTAGGCCAGCGTGGTGGACTATGTCCTAAACTGAGAAGAGGCCCGTGCCCAGCAGTGTGACAGTTTAATACAGGGCTAATATTATACATATATTATAAAGTCACCAGAATTCAGCACTTTTAACAAAAATACTATAGCTCACAGGAAGTCCAGCTACATAAACCACGGCATTCATATAAATGGATCTCCATGGTATTTCAGTATGTCTGGCGTAAGGCATACAAAGATACCTATTGTGGACGTCTGAAATCAAACATAAGCAATTCGACGGTTGGTTTATTGAATCTCCCCACAGATGCGCTGAATCACAAAAGAAAATAGCTGAAATAAGTTGGCAACTTGCAACGTAATGTGACCACGGGATTTCCTCTTACTATTGCAAAGTACTATCTAAACATATTTGCCTTTAGTTGGACGTATGGAGATTTAGTACATTTAGCAGAATTCTAATCAAGACTTTTCATGTTGAAGACTATAACTGCAAGCGCGATACTAGTAAAATGTAATTCAGATATAAGGGGAAGGTAGACGTGATTTACATACATCCAGATTTTGCCAGATATAATTTTAGGTCTCGTGTAATACGAGCCCATCTATCAGGCATAGTTTATACTCTGTACTGCTACCCTAATCCTAATCCTAAGTTCTAACTAATATTATAAATGCGACTGTGAGTTTATTTGTTTTGCTTTCACGTCTATACTACTCGACCAATTATCATGGAATTTCGCTTATACGTTCTCAGAGGTACGTAAAAGATCATAGAGTATCTTTCATCCAGAAAGAGAGTACTGTTCTCTAGGGATATAATTTTTTGGACAAAATCTGCATTAAAGAGCGAAGAAAAATCGGGAAAAATGCGGGAAAAGTCTAGAATTAGAATATATTGACAAAAATCTCAATAGTACTCTGCTTTATCCGGCATTCCAACCTAAGACCTCAAGCACAGCAGTCACATTCATTACCACCGCGTCACCGCGGTAATTATATCTAATTAGAGCTACAAATATTTAGCCGTGAGCCTATTCCTGCCTATTACTTAGCTCAAGAGCTGCACAAACAGCAAACTGCTACGATGTGTCATCTGAATATTATCTAGAGACCTAGATGACGCTCAATTGGCAAACCCATTAAAGTGCTTATTAATGTAATACACACAGATCAACAAATAATGCCTACGTTCAAAAAGCACAATAGATTTGTAAATAGGTCGGAGCGAAGAGCTCGGTAATTTGAGAGTTAATGCAGTGAGGGAAGTCGATGTGCGGTAGTGTTGGGATTATTTCAACCCGATAACAGAGTGGATAAGAATCGCGGCTTTGTTCCGTAGGCCATTCTATTTACAGTGCTGGCTATTCTTTAAAAATATTTTGCCGGTACAAAGTTTGTAGAAAATACGTTATGTGTGCCTTGCCTTATTGTTTTAAAACGACTTAGCGATGATAAAGGAAGCAGTTCCATATTCAACGTGCTTTTTTATTCATAGCTGTTTTCATATATTTATAAATTCAGTATTTGAGGACATAGAATGAGAAAAATAAATTTTATTAGTTAACAAACGTTATTTTAATCTATGCTCGGGCACGCCACGATCGTGGCGGTAAGTCCCATTTTTGAGGAGTGGCTGGAGAGGCGGCATGGCGCCCTCACCTTCCGGCTGACACAGGTACTGACTGGCCACGGTTGTTTTGGCCAGTTCCTGTGTCGTATACGCCGGCAAGAGACGCCCGGTTGTCACCACTGCGGCGACTGCCGCGACGTTATAGAGGACACGGCGCTGCACACTTTGGCGTTTTGCCCGGCCTGGGCATCGCAGCGCCGTGAGTTGATCGCGGCAGTCGGATCGGTTGCCCTCTCGCTCCCGGCCGTAGTTCAGTCTATGGTCCGGAGTGAGAGGTCGTGGAACGCCGTCACCTCCTTCTGCGAGGAAGTATTTTCCATCAAGGAGGCGGCGGAGCGGGAGAGGGAGCGTTTAAACTCTCTCTCCAACCGCAGAGCCGGGCGCCGGAGGGCGCGCGATGACCTCCAGCCGCCCTGAGGTTTGACCTGGGGGTGGCGGGCTTTGTGGGCCTGCCCGCCATCCGTTCAGCACCAGGTCCGAGAGGCGGCGTGCGTGTTCCCACGCGCGCCTCTGTGTCGAGTCCGTCTCCCCCCTAGGGGGGAGACAGTAGGGAATTTTTGAGGGAGTCCTTTGGGTAGGTCTCTTTGGGTAGTGGCCTGCCGTTTCATACGGCGGGCCGAAACCTCGACGGGGTCGCGACCGCAAGCAAAAGCGATTCGCGCGGCCCCGCCGATAGTGGTTTTGTTGAGGAACACCGTGGTAGGTTTAGTCGGTATTCCGGGAGGTACATTATTTCTTTTCCATCTTCTTTTACCCCGGCGAGTCCGACATAATCCCTCCACCCGCCCCCGCGGAGGGATATGCGTCATTGCATTCGCTCAGGTAAAAAAAAAAAAAAAATCTATGCTAATATTATACATAATTTTCAGTTCAACTTTAATTATTTTTAATAACAATTTCTCTTATAATAATAATTTTTATCAGACGAGCGCAAACTGCCTCTTTTTTAATATGTACGAGAATTTTATAGAATATCAAAATTAAATACATAAATGTGTTTTTTTACAAATATTACAGATGTATTATTAAGAATAAAAAGATAAATTTCAGACTAACAGAATTTTAAACCAGAACATAATGAAATATAATAATAACCCTCTAGGACAGTAGTTATCTCATCATGTGACTAACGCGATATCTACCACCTTCGCCTTGTGATATAAACAAAAAATGTATCACCAGGTTAAATAAAAGCGCACAAACCGCTGCGGTCCTGAATACCGTTGCTTGCCGTTACTGGTTGGCTGGGGTGGGGCTTCAAGAGCGCGAACAAATTTGGCATATTCTAAGATGTACATACTAGCCAAAGTTAAAAGCTTTCTTGTTCTAAACAAAGGCTTACAAGACTCCCATGGAGGAATTCCACCAATAGAGGAATTCCACCAATAGCCATAATGCATTTCTTTTGTGCTAGACAAATTCTACGACTCTGTAGAATTACCCCATAAAATAATCCTATAGAGTAACATTGAAGCAACATAGCCGTGATATGCTGATAGTACAGTACTTTGAGATGAGGTTTTTCTTAATGAGTGAAGGACAAAAACAAACCTATTCAACTTACTAAATATCTTTTCTATGTGTCCTTTCCATGAAATATAACTATCTTAGACAATTCCTAAAATGCTTGTCTCCTCTACTTGACTTATTATTTGGCCTCCACAACTGATATTTAGATAACTTCTTTTACTACTGTATGTACCGAATTGCATTATTTTAGTTTTTGCAAACTCCGTTGACGCCTATCGGCGTCAAAACCGGACTTCGGATTTGTACACGTTAAACCCCGGTGACCCCATATGGCGTCAAGCACACTTGGTCGTGAAATGTTAACGTTAGCTCAAATAACTAATGCAAACGTAAACAATACACTATCGAGTGTGCTCGACCCCATATGGGGTCACCGGGGTTTGACGTGTACAAGTCCGTAGACGCGATCGGCGTTAGCGGTATTTGACAGGTTAAATTATTCATGCTGAGCCAATTTATTGTAGATTGAATTGTAAAATTAATGTCATTTATATAATTAGATATGTCGGATTTTGTTGGTGAAGTTAGAATTAGTGAAATTGTACCGGACGGGCGAACTCGGGGTTGAGGTTACCATAGTGATGGTTACGAAATCAACCGACAAGTCGCTGACGTCCTATACATGGTGTGTGGACTGTACTGTAGCGGTTACTGGTTACGGTGCGGAGGCTCTGAAAACGTTTCATGCGGTGCGGGGTTCAGGGCTTCATTCAAATAATACACATCTTGACTGTTCGTTTCTTGTTCCCTATCTTCAGGACCCGAGTAGATAGGGTTTCGGGGGGAGAACTACGGGTCTCCTCCTTTGGACCAGGGTACAGGAGTGCGATTCAGTAAGCGTCAACAGCGTCGCAGCGGCTAATTCCGCCGCTGATTTTTTATTTGGTATTCACTAATTCGGGTCGTCCTACACTAACGCTTCAACGCTGTAGATGGTGATGAAAGGAACTAAATTTGACAATTGTTTGACATTTTAATATATGAAAAGTGATAAAAATTCGTATTCTGTAAGCAAAAAACAGCCTCGTTCAAGACCTCGACTACGATTTTATCTGTCAAAATACACAGCTAAGAATTAGAAGCTTTTTCTTGGCTGTTTTTTATATTTCTCCATAAATTATAATCAAATGTGAGTATTAAATGTGATAAATGGATAATATTAAAACATAGTTGCAAAAAAGTTACCTATTTATTGTGTTTTTAGTGTTTTAGATTTCTATAGAATGGCGACTCGTACACTATGTTCACTTTTCTTACTAGAAGAAGCTTTAAAAGATGATCATAAAGCAAAAAGGAAACAGCAGAATCATACGTAATATGCAAATTATAAATACCTACAAAAAAAGACTATATCGACATGTTTCGACTTAGCGATGATCTTATAAGAATATTGGAAAATGATCTTGCTCCATTTTTACCGACTGCATTGCGGCGCAATAAGATTTCTAGACGTACTATGGTAAGTAACTTTGGATTATTCCACTTTGGTCACCCAGGGTTATTTAGAAAGCGTCTACATATACATAGTAGGTATTTATAGTTCAAAGTTTGAAAGAGTTGTATGTAATTAGTACCTACCTACATACAACCCTTTCAAACTTTGAACTTATCCATCTGTAAATAGTAATTGGTCTCTATATATGTAGTAATAGCTAAGTGTGGTTAAGTGATAGGCGCCATTATGTTATTACAAAATTTGCTATACCTAAACGAGTATGATACCTAACTTCTTTTTTTTAGATTCTCTGTGCCCTGGCATTCTTTGCTCATGGAAGTTACCAGAAATCCCTGTGTAGAAATATTAACACATATGTGTCACAGCCAACTGCTTCAAGAATCATTAAATTAGTTGTTCATGCACTTTGTGATGATATAGTAGTAAAAAAATACATTAATTTTCCACAAAATTCTAGAGAAAGACAAGAAATCAAACAGCAGTAAGTATCTTAGTCCATTGAAAAGTCTGAAAAACACAACCCTAAGTGTACTTAGGGTTGTGTTTTTCAGAGCTTGCAATTTTATTTTCTTTGTGTAGTGGCAGTTAATATAAGCTTAAGTTCAAGTTTGTGAACTTAAGCTTATACTAAACCCCATATTACTTTTTATCATAAAATGGAAAATTGTTAAATAAATATAATTCTATAATAGGTATATTTATATATAAACTAATAAGTAATTCTAAACTTAAGTATATTTATTTCTTTAAAATTTCTTACATTCAAACATACCTATTTACTTACTAAATGTCATTGTATTTTTAGGTTTTTTAATAAGTTTAAGATCCCTGGAGTAGTTGGTGCTATAGATGGTGTGTTTGTCTCTATGGTTAGACCAAAACAATATGAAGAGAGATTTTATTGTAGAAAAGGCTACCATGCTCGGAATGTACTTGTAGTAAGTATTGTCATAGTATTTAATTTTCTTGAGTCTTTTCAACATAGTCAATAGGTTCTTAATCAACTTTCTATTTCAGATTAATGATAGTGCCTTAAATAATATGCATGTGGATGCTTTGTTTGGTGGAGCAACTCATGATAATTTAATATTTAATAATTCTGTTATAAAAAGTCACTTAGAAAACCTAAGAAGATCTGGAGAAACAACATATTTACTTGGTAAAATAAAATATATAATTATAATTTTATTTATATATTATTGAGTTTAGATTGTAATAAATCATGATACTAATAAATATTCTTCATTTGCAGGGGACTGGATATGCTCTTAGGCCATACTGTATGACCCCATGCAGTAACCCGACTCCTGGTTCACCAGAGGAGTTCTATAATAAATTGCATAGTTCAGCCCGTAATACTGCGGAAAGAACATATGCCTTATTAAAAGGTCGATTCCGGTGTCTGCTTATTCACAGAGTTCTGCACTATGACCCTGATATGGTTGCAAAGATAGTCATAGCCTGCAGTGTCCTGCATAATATGTGCAACCGAGCTGGGTTGCCTGCACCTGCTCTGGAAGGTGATCTGCAGGAGGAAGAAGACAGAGCCCTCAATTTGCTCAGAAATGTCCCATCACAACGACCACTTCAGGCTATGGAAGACTTGGATGCTGGTCGTCAGACCCGAGCGCATCTAGTAAATATGTTAAATAGAAGTAGACATTTATAGGTTTATAATTTTATATTAAAAGTAGGTAAATAAAAACAAATTTTAAAAGGGAACTATAGCTCTAATATAAAAAGAACTATAATGGATTGTTGCATTCTCCCAAGCCTAACTTACGCTAGCCAAACATGGGTCTTCACTGAAAGAGTAAAAACCGAAATTTCATCTTGTCGACAAGTATACTGAAACTGAGAAAATACAAAAAACCAGAAACGCAGACATCCCCATAAAAACTAAATTAACAGACACTCTTTCATTTTATTTTGAAACAGAAGTGGAACTGGGCAGGACACTTGTCAAGGTACAACGATAAGAGATGGACTTACCCAACAACTAAATGGCAGGACCCAAAAGGCAAAAGAAATGTGGGAAGATAGAAGAAAAAATAGGCAGATGACATAATAAACATAGCAGGAAAATGTTGGATGTATACGGGCAAAGACAGGGAAAGGTGGAAAACAATGGAAGAGGCTTTTACCCATAACAAAGAAATGAAAAGAAAAAATTATAATCAGATGTATATTTGTACGAATTGTTAAGTGGAGAAAACAAGACTTCATGTTAAATTATGGAGCCCCAGACCTATTTAATAACTGTGCTACAGCCTCTGCCAATATTCTGAATGACTGTGAGAATTCACTGAAGGAATTCGCCATAGTCTCCAGAGAGCGCGCAGTAGCCGCTTCCGTCTCTGTACGTCGCTCCTCAATGGCAATAAAACTCTCGGTTAAACTGGCCATCTGGGAGTGACGCTGTGATGGTGGAGTGCGGTGTAGTAAGCGGCGCCTCGCAGAAGAATTTTGTGTTGGCGGAGTGCGCTGCAATAGGCGTTGTCGTGCAGTGGAACGACGTTCACTATGATCTGCAAGAGTTGACATCGTCGGTGCTGGGGTGCCCATTCTTGAACTTGAAGGAACAGGCTCGCTATTTATTTCCCTTATATTAGGACTTAGACCAGCAAACAATAAAATTTTCATAGATTTATACTTTAGTGTAGACAGTGTGATACAAAATCTAGTTAAAATTTCACACTCACAAACTCTGTTAGATGGGCCAGTTCTTGCTTGTTCATTGTCATTCTGGAATAAGATTCAATTATTAATAGACATTTTGTCTTGATTAAAAATAGCAAGTGTATTATATATTAAGATATCAAATATTAAATGTTTGCAATATAAAATGCTTTGTAAATTGCCTTTATTAAAATTATTCCAAGCATAAGTTTTGTTGTTTGACCTACCACAATCAACTCTAAATCAAAAGATTCTATTGGTACAGCTGGATGTGGTGAAAATATCTGCAATTAATGAAGAATAATAGGTACTTACTAAGTACAGCACAAGCAATTATAAATTAATAAGTAGGTAGATCACATGAACTAATTGTTCTTTGTTACATGCCTGCAGAGAACTGCTCCCTGACTGCTCACTGGTGACAATAGGGCCAGATAATTCCAGTTGGTTGTCAGCGGGCTCATGCTTCTATAGGAAATATTTATATTAGATTTGTATAATGTTGTGTTGAACAATTTATATGTAACACAAAAAGAAATAATATTAACAAGTAGGTATTTACTTCAAATGGATTAATTTGCAAATGCCTGTCACCAATAGCGAATGCTTCTCCACCCATTAGTTCTACTATTCTCCTTTCCACCTCAATAAGCTCCATTTCGTTACCACCAGCACCACCGCCCGTCTGCCTTCGAGCTGCAGCAATCTTGCTGGTTTTGGCCTTCACCGCACTTTTTTTATCTTTCCAGTACTGTATACAAAGCAGAATTATATAAATGACGCCCACACCTTTGTTGATTAGTTTAAATAATTGTATAATTATGACAATTATTTATTTACTCATAGCTTATAAGTATCTAAACAGGCCCTTCACCTAGATATAAATTATAAAAAGCATAAAATATATTATGTACATACTTTGCACCATTGTTGCCCGGTTTTTATGCAGCCAGAACCATCACTATTTAATTGTAAGGCTGCAGCATCCCAAGCCGCTCGCGTGCGTGTATGACCATTTGCAGTCCGCGCGTGCCCAGTGGCTAAAGCGCGATTATCATTAAGAATCTCAATCAATTTCTCTACTTGAGAAGGGGATGGGTGGATGTTGCGGGACACTGGAATAAAATATAATATGAAATTTATAGCTGAAATGATACCTACGTTCAACAAGCTATTAATATTGTAGAGGCATAAGTACTTACTTTTAATATCACTGTTGAATATTTGAATAAAACACTGTGTTTTATGCGCATAAATAAACAAAGAACTGAATAAATTGTTGTTTACTAAGAACTGTCAAAATGGCGTCATTCGTCACTCGAACTTTTTTAGCAAAGGTACGCAATTTTACAGCCTGAATAAAACTTTAGAAAGAAAACCCTTATGTTTACATTTTAAAGTTAATCAAAATCTGACAATTCATCAATTATTAGTCATAAATTAAGAATCATATTAATAATTTATACATTTTAATACGCAGAAATTCACAATTCATATACATTCCGGTTTTTGTGACACATCTCTATTTACAGCGGCGAGATCGTCCGTCTTACGCGCAGCCTTGACATCGTCTGACGAGTCCCAGAGCTTACTGAATACAAATTTTAATAGCGCTGTGACTAAAGACGATCTGTAGGCTGTCTCAACGACGAACTCGTCGCTGAATTTTTTCACTTACTGAATTGCATTACTGCGGGGTCAGGAAGCCCACTGCGCCTCGAAAGGCGTGTTCTATCGACCGCTGACTAGAGTGCGCGGTGCCTGACATTGGGGTTGGACTCGCAGGGCTATGTGGTTGGCCGCTGAGGACGACATGTTCGTTTGCTCGGCAAGCACGTTGCGTTCGAGCGTCGGACTCAGACGCGGCCAGTGCGAACCAGTCGGTCGCATGAGGCACGGAGTTGCCTTTAGCGAAGTGGCAGTGTGGTTTCACTGCCGCAACGCATCTCGGGAGCTTGCCTGCTCAGCAAGTAAGAGTCATAGCTGGAGTGACTCGGGCCACACCCGGCTTGTAGGCCTATTTGGGTAGGCGTACGGATGTATGTCGGGAAGTGAGCGTGCCTTACACAGCTCCGGTACCATACTGGAGATATGGCAGGCGGCTTCTCCGTCGGCTTCAGCGAGGTTATCGTTAGCAACTCCTTGAGTTGCGAGTAGTGAGCGGCTTTATTGCTCCGGTACCTATCTGGAGAATAGGTAGTGTCACTTGGGCACGAGGTAGCTCGCTTACGAGAACCGAATCTCTGAGGTTAGGGTGGAGAGTCGGGATTTGGGGACAAGACCTGTCTATAACTGGTCCCGGAAGGTGCTCTCGGGCACTGGAAGGTACAGCGGCTCCTCTATCATAACCTAACGGTTGATGTAGGGGAACGCTATATCATAAACTGGGATAATCGTAGAGAAAGGGGATGTCCAGCATATGTACTGACTACATAATTATTAATTAGCTTGTATGATTTGCAATATTTCTAATACTTCTCACAGAGAGTACATCATTAAGTTTGTGAAAGACTAGCTGTATAACCAACAAACCAATTTCATGGGCTTTATAGGTTCTACATGTTAAGCTAATTTGATAACATGCATTGGCTTTAGTTGACTTGCGTCTGGTCTATTTGAGACCATAATTATTTATCTCGCCAGCATATCGCCACACACAAATTAAATGCATTTTACCATGAAAGATAATTTATTTATCGTTGAAATGAATTGAATTTCCTTTGTGACATCACAAAAAATAACAGTCTTTGCTGGGTAATTTATCAAATTGTCGGATGCCAAGATTGGATTTCGGTCCCAACATTAAACTTATTGTACATTCAATGAGTACTAGTGACATTTCTTTGTTTATAAGGATAAATAATGAAGGGGTTTAGGCTTATGGCGGTGGTGTATGTGGCAAAATATTATGTGATTATTTCGAATAAACTGATTTATTTTGTTGATGTTAATGCTTTTTGTATTAAAAGTATTAAATTGTAGATTACAAATAACAATACGGTACGCCTAATGGTAAGCGGTGACCGTATCATATGATTGCTTGTGATGCCAGGTATATTATTCACTCTTAAAAAAAATAAAAAAGTAAATAGTAAATAACAACTGCTCCGTAGCGCAGCGGTAGTGAATGCAACTGCTGTGCATGAGGTCTCGGGTTCGAATCCTGGGTCGGGCTAATAAACAGTTATTGGGTTTCTCAGTTAAGAAATCTCAATAGCAGCCTGGAGTTAGGAAGTTGGCGGTGTAAGACACCCCCGTGCTTCGTAAAGCACATAAAGCCGTTGGTCCTGCGTCTGATCTCTCGCCGGTCGTGTCGGATTACCGTCCCATCGGATCATGAGAGTTAGGGAACAGAGAGTGCACTTATGTTTGCGCACACACTTGTGCACTATAATATTTCCTGCGTAGTTGGCCAGTCTCCGTTAAGACTGCCTGCCGTGACCGAAATTCGGTTTATCATAGTTCCAGACTCCGAATATCTAGGAATATCTTGATAAAAAGCCGAAATAATACTTTGTTTGACCAAAGAATCGAACTCGACACCACCTGTACAGCAATCGCAAATCTCCTTCAACGAGGTTAATTAGGAGCATCTAAAAATATTATTTTCCACAGACCTTAAGTATCGATGCCTGTTCAAAGCTTTCAATAATCCAACGGAATCGCATGAAAATCCGTCGTCATATATTGCCGAAACAAACTTCTTCATATATGTCAATACCTGCTATGTGTTTGTATTAGAAGGTTTATGTCAAATCACGTAGTAATCCTCCCCGGCATCTGTGCTGGGTTCGATCTCATTTACATGTAAGATAGAATTTTCGACGACAGAAAATCCATATAAAACCTGGTATGAGCGTAACGAGAGTCACAATGAATGCGCTACTGTTTAATATAACTGCAAAATACATAAATAGTTTTACGATTATATCTCCAGAGAGACGTAGGCTGGAATGTATTTGTAACCTACGGGTCTGGTGAACCATAAAAAATACAGAATTTGCTTGATAAACTTATATTTCGATGTACACAGCACGAGCGATGGATGAGAATAGAAAAAGATGGCCGACATCGGCATAACAGAACAAAATTGGGTACCTGATTTACCCAAGGCCCTCTCTCAGAACAGTTATGTAATAGGTGTTACGTGAAGTTATCAATATCGGTCGATAAGCGGATATAGTTCTCATCTGTTTGGATAGGTGGCACTTTACAATAGTTTTTTTAATATACATAGGTATTAACAGTATTATACCAGTTTTAGGTCCTACATATGGAGCGAGCTTACGGCTGTCAACCAGAAAAATCATCAGACACCGTGATACTTCAAAAAAATGTCTTGGTAGAATTATCCAATTATACTTTTCCTGGCCCTGGAATCGTACCAGTAATACAAAAATTGTATGCAGGTGATGGCTATTGCTTCATTTAATTTGTATATGTTTTTCTGACCTTGAAGCCTACGCCTACTAGATACGCTATTAATCGGGCCCATGTTACAGAACTTTGGTAGTGTATGAAAGGTACCTAAGTCCTTTTCTGTTCTCCTTATAACGTGTATCTATGCGATATTTCATGATGATCAGGCAAGTAGCTAAGACTAGAAAGCATAACAAACAATCAAACAAACTCGCATTTATAATATTAGTTAGGATGTTGAGTTATTTGACTGGGAATGCCAATGACATTGTTATATGTTGTTATAATGATCACGCAGTAATATAAATGAAACGTCCATTACTATCGAACGATCATTCTTTTGAAGTAAGCAGAGAGAACAACAACTTTATTGAGTAAATACCTACACAGATTAAGTACTATCATTTTGCTATCCGTCTAGGAATATATATTATATATAGCTATAAGACATCGACATCGACAAACCTGATCTAAAACAGATAAGGTTTTTTTTTATATTATCAGCGTTCCTGGCCCGGTCTACAGCACGGAAGAATTAACCAGGTACATTC
Organism: Catocala nupta; assembly: GCA_963675205.1. Taxonomy (NCBI): domain Eukaryota; kingdom Metazoa; phylum Arthropoda; class Insecta; order Lepidoptera; family Erebidae; genus Catocala; species Catocala nupta. Next base: position 14,207,047 of record OY776087.1, read on the forward strand.
TGGCACCCACACAGGTTAGTTCAGAAGTGTTGTGCAAGACCGACGCCGTGAACGCCTGGAAAATGACTTGTCCAAATACTGATCTGCCTACCAACCCATTCTCCCAAAGGCAGTGGGATGGGCCGCTATGCAACACGGTAAGAGAAAATCTTTTTACTACATCTGTAAGTGTTGCTGAGCGCGCAAGTTTCCTGGCTGTGGGAGAGTGGGAATCGGGTTTATGGCTACAGGCACTTCCATCGTCCAATACAGGTACAATGTTGGACGATACAAAATTCCGCCTCGCCACCTGTCTTCGTTTAGGTGCCCCGTGTGTTTCTCCGCATCGTTGTCATTGCGGAGAAGCCGTCGACAGCCTCGGACACCGTGGGCTGTCCTGCAGCAGAAACACTGGTCGTATTTCACGACACGCTCACCTTAATGACATTATCCGTCGTGCTCTTATCACCGCCGGCGTACCAGCAGTAGCAACGATGGCAAGAGACCCGATGGTATGTCTTTGTTACCTTGGAAAATGGGTAGGCCTTTGGTGTGGGACGCCACATGCGTCGGCACCCTTGTGCCATCATATCTTCCGAACACGGTGAGCTGCGCCAGTGCTGCTGCTGTAGCAGCGGAAAATCTCAAACGGCGCAAATACAGTAATTTAATTGGTAATTACGTTTTTGAGCCGTTTGGGGTGGAGACACTAGGTTCATGAAGTCCGGGCGCTCGTGCGCTTTTTATAGATATATCTAAGCGGCTAATCGACGCTTCGCGTGACCAGAAGGCTGGACTTTTCTTGGTTCAAAGAATCAGCATAGCCATTCAACGTGGCAATGCTGCCAGTCTTCTGGGCACTTTCCCGGTCGACAGCGATGCTGAGGAATTTTACGACGCTGCCTGAACCAACCATTTCCTTTCTTTATATTAAATTTATAGTCCCATATTTTGTAACTTTCATGTTTTATTTATAAGTGGTTAGGTTTGTTAATATTAGTTAAGTTGTAAATTATAATTGTTGCTTTGTCTATGTAATTAAAGTTAATAAACCGTAATTAATTAATACATGTAAGATGCGTTCGATAAGGTTTTTTGAAAAACTAAAATAACTAACTTAATTTTATTAAACAGAATGCAGCAATTTTCCCTGTGCTGGGATCGGAAAGGAAAAGAAATTTTTTTTAAGGCCTAATATTAAATGACAAGGTATAGTATTTTTTATTGTTTGCATTTAATAAAATTCTGTCAAATTGTTCAAATCAAGCTTGCAAATTTTTAATGAAACTTCGTGTTTGTCGCGTCAATTTGCTTAATAAGCTGACTGAGGTGGCAGATATGAGGTTTGGAATTCTCAACTATGCTTCGAACTAAAATTCTGTGAAATTATAAGCGTACGTGTATTCCTAGGGATGTGCCTCCAACTTTTATTCTCGAAATAAGACAACGTCTACTCATCTACTACCGCATTTGCCCGCGACATCGTTCGCGTTAAAGTAGATTACGTTATATTAGTAAAAGTACTTTTTTAAAGAAAATATAGCCTACAGCTTTATTTTATTTAAAGTACTTTGCCTCAGTAATAAGTATAGCTTTCAAATGGTAAAAGAATTTTGAAAATCGGTATGTAGTTTATGAGTTCAATCCTCAGACAAACAAACCAACAAAAAAAAAATCAATCTTTATAATATAGAATAGAAGTTAAACGAATTAAATCTATAGAAGTGTAGATTTTATTCTTTTAACTTTGAGGTTTTTATAGTAAGTAAGCTAACTTACAATATGTATTTATTTTCTATTTGAGTGCTACAGTTCTCATTATAAATGTTATCACAGTTAATAAATTATTAGGCTTTAGACGCACGCTACCTTAAATAATATAGATGATTCCCATTTTATACTGAATACTAAGAATTTATTGAGTATATACGTCTGGTAAATCTTGACTTAAAATTAAAAGAGTTAAGTCACAAGTAGAGTGGAACATCAAAGAGAATCGTTGGCTTGCGTCCGTTGCGCGGAAACATGACTTACTTCATGTTTTTATTTGTATCCACTGCGGTACAGCCGCTAACAATCTTTCATTTACACTACCCTTGCTTTATGTCATTAATCTTTTGCCTTGAGTATCTTTACTTAGATAAGATTGGTTATAAGTGTGATTAATGAGATGATTAAGTTTAAGAAGAAAGTTGTTAGAAAGTAGATAAGGATAACCAGAGAGTTTTAGTTTTTTAAGGTTAAAATGTGGTGTGGTCGGTAAAACTTTTACTATTTGATACTCTTTTATAAATTATATATTACAAAAAAGAAACGTTGCTTATTATATTATGTATTCTAACTTAATCGGTATTTAGGTTTAGAGTTTTATCGGTTTAGAGTTATTCAGAAATGCATTATTTAATCATAAATAAGGTATAAGGAGAAACAATAACCTTTCTTTATAATTGCTTTCAAGGCAGACAAAAAAAAAATTCTACATGAACATAAAAGAAACAAAATGCTTAATAAATTTTTATTAATATTGGATCAATTATATTAGCGGCCACTAATCTATACTATTATAAACAGGAAAGATTTGATTATATGTTTGTATATGTGTTCGTTTGTATGGATTTAAATCAAAAATTGCCTAGCCGAATTTAAAAATCCCAATGTATGTGACATCAAATGAACGACTGATCAAAAGCTGCTAGATGTAATTTTAAAATATCAAATCAATACTAATCAAATTTTATAATCAAAACTAATCAAATTTTATAATACCGCTTCCGAGTCGGAATCGTACGGATGGAAGCGGTAGGTTGTGTTAGGTTCTCTTTTAATAAATAGGAAATAGGCCGTCCAAAACTCCCATTAGTTCTACCATAGAACTGATAATTAATAATTTATCCAGTAATCCATTTTGACTTTTAAACGATATGGTCAATAGTGTAATAAATAATATAAACATTGATATTCCAGACTTTGGTCAGCTAAACTTTTGATCAAATGACCATCGTTATTTTAAACTTTGTTGATTTACGTTGTTCTTTTGAAATTTGCTCAGAAAATTTTGATTTTCTAATATGCAACCATTAAAAAAATACTATTGCTACATACAACACAACCTATCTTAAACTACTTTTACGCGAGCGAAGCTACAGCCAAAAGCTAGTATTCGATACAATCGGTTCATTAGCAGGTGGTTCAACCTGTTAGTGTTATCAGGCTATAACTAAACCAAGCACAACAATATATTATACATACATAGCCGCACGGTTATAATGTGGCCGAAGAAATTGCAAGATACACCCACATTTAGCTCCCACGTTATAGAAAGCAAGCCTATTGCAGTGCACCGGTCACAATTCCCAGCCCTGTATCATTTACAACTTCTTCTTCTTCATCTTAGCGTTTGTCCCGGTTGCATCCGCGGCGTTGGCGTTGGAACCCAGGGTCCGCTTTCCCGCTAAGTCTCCTCCATTCCAGCTTCCTGTGGTGTGAGGTTGTTGGCACGTATGTCATCTCTTACGACGTCAAGCCAGCATTTCTGGGGACTGCCCCGTTTAGCATAGCAAGATATTTGTTCGCCACGTAACAAGCCGGTTTTCGTAAAACGTGACCGTACCAGCGTAGGCGACTCTCTTGCAGCTTATCTGCTATGTCACGGACATGAAGACTGCCACGGATGCAGGAGTTTTTTATACGGTCCTTCCGCGTTACTCCATACATCCAGCGCAACATATTCATTTTCGTGACACGCAGTCCCTGCTTGTGCCGCTCGAGCACTGGCCACGTCTCATTGCCATAAAAAATTACAGGCCTAATCATGGTCTTATAGACCTGTCCCTTCAGCTTTACCGGCATTTTAGGGTCACAAATGACGCCCGTCACCTCACGCCATTTTGCCCAAGCTGCCGAAATACATGCCTTGACGTCGCAGTCGATGTCACCAGACGCGTGAAGTACAGATCCCAAATATTAGAATTGGTTTGTGCGCTCGACCATGTCTTTGCCTATGCGTACAGACGTGGGGTCCGCGGTGTTGCAGGCCAGATACTCGGTCTTCGCCACGTTGAGTTTCAGACCGCCGTTCTCAAGCGACTCCTTCCACACGTTCATCCGTCGCACCAATCGAGCCCTGTTCGCGTCCGCCAGCGCGATATCGCCAGCATACATGGACAACCAGGGAGGTTGCTCATGTGAGTCTCTGATGCTGTCCGACAAGACGTCCAATATCACGCTGAATAGAAACGGGCTAAGGATGGATCCCTGGTGAACTCCAACGGTGATGGGGAAGGGTTGTGTGTCGCCAACAGCGATCCTGACAACGGAATCGAAATTTAGGTACATGTCTCGAACGATATCAGCATAGGTTTCTGGAAAGAATAGAGAATTTCTTAAAGAATACAGAAGTTGATCGCAAACGTGGGCAATCGGCAAACATACTTATAGCATATGTCTTACTTAAAAGCAGTAACACTATACATTTTATTTAGTAATCGGACTAAGTTTAACACTAAGATTAGAAACTAAAGATTCTTATTTAACATATTATCAAAATTACACTAAAATAACTAAATGTATCTAAGGAGTAAATGTAGATACATAATGGTAAATATACAATCTTCTATAAAATAGTAAAAAGAAATTATGAATACGTAAGTGAAAACCCTTAACAGCGTAGTTTAATGGGAGTCTATAAAAATTATAGCCGCTCCACTTTTACATTATGAGAAAACTTCCTTTAACAGCATTATGCATTGTATTAGCATATTAAACGCCACTGCTGTCGCTTCGAACCAGCACTGAACCTGAGAACGTGCGGAGAATGATAATCAGCTCTCGCAAACTCTGTTATCAGGAATCGAAACGAATAGCTTCTAGTTTAGTAGTAGTGCCAGCGTTTACGGTATTTACAGTTATCTCTGCATGATATTCGAAAAGTATTCGAATGAAAATTTCATCGTTGTATCGAATATATATTGGAATAACAACTGAAAATAAACTCGTTGCGAATAGAACATTCAGTTTGAACGCTAGTTAATTGTGATGTTGTAACAAAGATTCAAACTGACATTCACGATGCGAATATTTTAGATTATTCTAGTCTTTTATTATTATTATAATACAATTTTTAAGTTGGTCTCACAAGCCCTCAGCTTGGAATAATCTTACTGTATAGATCACTTTTTCTAGTTCTGATACACACACGAAATATTTTTTGTTTATTTTCACGATGAAGGCACCGAACGAGTTCGATAAAGTTGTATATGGAGAACTTAAATTATTTATTAGGTATTTTAGCTTTATACAAAAATATTTTCATCATGTGATGCTTTCCGTTGACTTATCGGTAATTTTATTATACTACTAGGCTTACAAGCCAAGGTTGTGTATGTATAGCAACTACGATTTCTGTTAATCAGATAAGGGTTATTAGCAGTTTATCACAGTCGATAAACTCAATGGAGGGTCGGCCATAATGCTATAAATAACATGATTTCAAAGGGATGGCTGGCGCAGTTGATTGTGGAAACATAATTATAATGTGCGCCATGCCTCGTTTTCCGACATATTATAAGAAAACCAATATCAGCTGCGTACAGGGATGATATTCAGATGTTTTTCCAGTTGACTGAAAATACTAGTAATATTGCTACATTTTTACATAAATGTATTTAAATACTTATAAAATTTAGCGTAGGTATTGAACCTTCATGATCAGTAATTGTGCATGTGCTGATTGTTATACTTCTGGACCAAGGTGTTTATCATATTTGTGAAAATCATAAAATATTTAGAGTGAAAAGAACTAGATAAATTGAGTTTTGCATTACATTTGAAAATAAATGTTTTGGTAATGACATCGTATTTTTTTTAAATAATAATATGTTTTTATTTTATTCATGAAGCCTTTCAAAGATTTGGGTATAACACTGGAAATTATCCAGAAAATTGGTTTGTTTAATACAATTGTGTTTATATTAATTGAATTTTACCATATGGATTATTTTATTGATTAGGAGAACGTGTTGTTGCCAATTATTTAGACGGTGACGGTATGAATTAGCCGAACCAGCTGTTTTGTGAGGCACAAATTACAGATGCTCACTCTCATTTTTTTACTTTTATTACACATTTAATTCCTTTTCCTTGAGGTCGATGACACGCGTTTCTTACTCTTGGTATTACAGTGAATTTATTGGCCATCCTTTACATTGGTTCTACGCCCTTGCTTTACTGAATATGGCATCAGATAGAAATGCAAATTTCTAGTATAGTTTGGTTAGTGCAATCTTGACATTCATAAGTGTTACTCTGTGGCCTAAATTAATAAATAAACTTATTATTATTTTACTAGAGAACAACTGTAATGGATTACCATCAGGCGTGTCGTATATCTACTGGTTTGTGGTTTATATAAATATTATTTTATTCAAAAGAGCCACGCTTTGTGCATATTGTATGTAATAAGAGTAAGCCCTGATACCACAGAGACGTTATGTATAACAGCCGCATTATCTACCATTGCGCTATCCGTGCTTCTATGCCGCACTAAATTTAAACACAAGAATGTACTGCAAGAAGCAATAAAATAAAAATTCCTATAATATCGTTTGAGGATATCGCTCGCATCCCTCGGGTAGTCCTTGCGTTTATTGGGACTGAACCATTATGCGACTACTACAAGATATTAGGTCCCTTATTAGTTTTGTCAAGCGGACCTAATTTGCGCCCGTGGGCAAGATGTTAATTTCGTACAAGTATCGGGCTTCGTGTCGTTCTCGTCTAGCCGCCGTTAGTTTTTATGGTAATTATTATGGTATGTATAACTGAATCGGTTACGGATTGGTAGTGCGAATGCTGTGTATGAATCGTCGTAAGTTCGCTTCATAGATTGGTGGGCCACCTCTGCCAATCTAGGATATAGGCGTAAGCCTATGTATCTGGCAAATCTTATACAACAAAAGTATTATCTTCATTATACTGTGCATTAAAATAAAGACGATTAATTTTTGTTGATATATTTATAATAAATTAGATTTTTTAAAGTCCTTTGATATTTAAAAGTTCTTAAATATTTATATAATTAATATGATATATAAAAAAATAAATTGTCACTATTCATTTACTTTAGGGGTTACTCTTCAGGCTATAAAACAAAATACAACTTTTATAAATCCGAGATCTGTGAGAGTCTGGCTTGAAATCTCTTATAATTATATCTATACAATTGTCTTGTAGGACAAAGCTAAATTAGCGAGCAAAAAGGTGGGTGTACTGAACAGGGCGAGGCGGTACTTCACACCAGGTCAACATCTTGTGCTTTACAAAGCACAGGTTCGGCCGCACGTGGAGTACTGCTCACATCTCTGGGCAGGGACCCCTAAATACCAGCTCGACCCACTTGACTCCATAAAAAGACGGGCAGTTCGAATCGTCGACGATCACAATCTCACGGATAGATTGGAGTCATTGGAGCAACGGAGAGACTTTGAGTCTCTCTGCGTGTTCTACCAACTCTTTTACGGGGAGTGCTCTAAAGAACTGTTTGATTTGGTATCAGCAGCCCCTTTCTATCGTCCACTTGACAACGAAGCAAGGTTCATCCATATCACCTGCAAGCGTTAAAATCCAAGACGGTACGCTTTCAGCGATCATTTCTCCCACGTACGTGCAATCTCTGGAATGAACTGCCTGCTTCGGTGTTTCCCGAGCGCTATGGTATGTCCTTCTTCAAACGAGGTTTAAAGAGAGTTCTTCTTTCACGGTAGGCAGCGGCTTTGCTGTGTCCTGACATTGCTAAACTCCATGATCAGCGGTTACCACTTTCTATCAGGTGGGCCACTTTTTTTTTACAGACACAGACTTTTTTGTTATTGCCTTTGGTGGCAGACGAGCAATCTCCCGTCTCTCATTGTCGTCTTGCCTCCTCGGGTCGTGGGGGCGTAACAACAACAGCTGTGGCACAAACCAGACAGTGGTCTGAGGTGCCCAGAGGAGCACTAATCGACACACTGTACCGGTTCGGGTTACTTGTCAGCAGCAGATCGAGCAGAGAGGGCGCCTGACCTGCAATGTCCGGTATCCGGGTGGGCTGCAGTACCAGTTGAGACAGGTCATGCGTGAGAGCGAACGCATGGGCAATTCGTCCCGCGTGGTCTGTTTTGGGAGAACCGAAGCAGGTCTCATGGTGGGCATTGAAATCTCCCAAGAATACCAACTCAGCATTCGGAAACTGCTCTTGCGCGTCGTCTGCCACCTGACTCAGGTAATCAAAGAGTCGAGTTGTCTCAGCGTCTCCTGAATGGGATCGGTAGAGGCACATGTAGATTTGGCTGAACGACCCATGATCTACGTGTACCCAAAGGACAGAGAAGGAAGGGTCCTCTAGGCAGTGTAGACGGCGAAAACAAATATCCGCCCTAACAAACATGCATACCCCGGCTTTCGCGAGGAAACACTCCACTAGCACGTAGCCGGAATATTGCAGGTAGGTCGTGTCTGCAGGACGGCGTATTTGTGTCTCCGTTAGAAAAAGCATTGCCGGCCGAGCCGTCTCCAGGTGGTGATGGACAGCATTAAGGTTAGCGTGGAATCCTCTGATATTAATAAACTCCACGACACCGGAAGAGGAAGCAGCGGTGGGATTACTGCGATTGGCTGCTGTTAAATGACAATGCTTTGTTCGTACTGCCATAGAGTGAATGGAAGGTAAAGCGTAAAAAAAAAGAGGCGGCTATTCTCGCAGCAAAGTGGGGCAAGGCGCAGAGCAAGTTTCGTCATATTATTGTGTGGTATGGCGATATTCGATCCGACGGACGGAAGGACCCCCGTACCCTCTCAAAAGTGGTCGCCGGGATCCACCCTCCGGTCACCATCCGGCACGACGAGCCACCTCGAGATTATGCGCGGCATGATGAGGCAGCCAACTAAGTTGGTTAGACTCGGTTGGGCCTCTGGACTATACCGCGGGCAGCCAGCAGAGCACCGTTTTTACGGCTCTCCCTGGCCGCCGGGTCGACTCGCGCCACCCACACAATAACTCTACGGATACTCTGCAGGTCCCTCGTAAGCTGCGAGAATCGTCACTTCATGCTAAGGCCTCCGGCACTCTCATTCACCGTACGAAACACAGCAGTGAAACACTGCTATTTCAAGTCGATTTTCTGTGAGAGGGTAGTCTCCGGTCGAGCCGGCCCATTCATGCTGTAACCAGCTTGGCTCTACTACCGTGAAATTATTATATAATTACATATAATATAAATTGGTTTATATTGGATGAATAAATATTTGAAAATTTGGATGAATAATTATTCACTATTTGAATCGAATATTATTCACTATTTCATTGTTTTAGTTCTTTTGCCGCGGAGCTCAATTTTCTCTAAAATAGAAGTAGCCTTAGTTACTCCTTATAATATCAGCTATCTGCCAGTGAAAGTCCCTCCAAAATCATTCAGCCGTTTTAGAGATCAGGCGGTATAAACGGACAGACAGACAGACAGATATACAACAATTTTAAAATTGATATTTTTATATAAGTACCTTATATACGTTCACATGCATTTTGTAAAAATCTGTTACTTTCACATTACAAACAGACACTCTAATTTTATTTATTTGTATGTATAGATATATAAATTACAGTTATGAATTATAATACTCAAACAAAGCACACGTTTCATTTACATTTATGTTTAGAGCTTTGCACAATATTTTGTACGTTAATAAAGTTTAAAACATGTCAAAGCTCTGTTTATTTCAGATTTAATTAAAAACAAAAGTACTCATCAAATATGAGGTTGGTGAATCATTAAGGAGACACAGGTTATAGCGTACTTCATTACCTTTAATGAAAATTCATAAAATTGTAATAACACTGAGAAGAAAGTGCAATGTCCTTTGTATTTATTTTTCAAAAGACAGTTCCCGTACGACATAATATCCCTACATCGCAGACGTCTGGAGCAATGAACCCTACATCACAGAAGTCAAACAAACACAAAGAACACCTTACTTGGATCAACTATTTGCAGACCACATAATGTTTTGTTCTGTGTAGGATCGTGTCTATAGAACTGACACACTGCACCATAGGACCATCAACTTGGACATGAGAATGTTGTTCGTTTTAGTTCTATTTAATACAGCTAACAATCAGACTTCGTGAGTTGTTACTTAGTATTCTAACTAATATTATAACTGTGAATGTGAGTTTGTTTGTTTTCATGCCTTAACTACTCAACCAATCATCATGAAATTTTGCATACAGGTTGTCAGGGAAACAGAAAAGGACATCGGATACCTTTCATCCTGAAAGAAGTACTGTTACTAACCTATCCTTACCTACATTTACGCGAGCGAAGTCGCCGGCAATATCTAGTAATTAATAAACGAGTAAAAGGACAATCATGAAAACGACTTGAACCCGCGACCGGATAATTTATGTTGTAGTTTACAAATTAAATTATTCCTAGCTCTAGGTCGCTCACTATATTAGGTTGTATACTTAAAATGACTTAAAGAAAATAATCATTGAAAGGCCAAGGGCTGATCTTGTCTGTCTCTATCCCATAATCCTTACTAATGTTATAAATGCGAATGTGAGTTTGTGTTTTTGTTTGTTATGCTTTGACGCATTTACTATTGACCAGTCATAATGCAATTTCGTATACACGTTGTCAGAAGTACAGAAAAGGACATAGGGTACCTTTCACCCAGGAAAAGTACGGTTTCCGAGGGATAGATATTTTTAACATAAACTACATTATCGCGAGCAAATTGCGAGCAAAATCTTGCAAAATAAATAAATAACACCATTAAATTTATGTTATGTGTATCCCGGTAGTTTAAGCATCAAACCGACATTAAATCATCTGTCATGATTTGGTTCTACGGTTATATAAGACGGAGCGAAATTCACCAAACTATTGGACACAATTTTAACCTACGGGTTGCCTTTCAAATGTTCCCATTCTTATAGATATCGCAGCATCTGTAAATGGATCCATTGGGATTTCGATATGTCGGACAGTATGTATACGATACGCAGAAGTGCCTTTTGTGGCCGGAAGAAATCAAATGGATATCGACGTTCGTTTTATTGAAAGACCCTACTGTAGTAAGTAGGTTTACAAAACACTTGTGATTATATTCTTCATTTACAATAAAGTACAAAATATCCTTGCTAATATATTAATAAATAATTAATTTCATTTCAAGAATTGTCTTTGATTTTGTAAAAAAAAGGATATAATAGGTTATCTGCTTAGTCATCGATAATTTAAGTATAATTTATTGCAATTGATATAATTATAAAATAACTATTAAATACACAGACAACTATCCACCAACCAAAGACATTCATTCATAGCGATAAGCTTGCGGGCATTGGATTACCACACAGGGGCCCCGAACTCTATCGGTGTGCGTACCGTTGTGTTATGGCCTTTCAAAGCTCATTAAATAGCGAATGACTATTGCTTGCTTAAATGTGAAGGAAAACATCATAAGACAATCTTTCCGAAGAAAATTTATCTGTATACTTATCGAAGATAATATGGAAATTCTATTAACCTGCAATGAACTATATAGCCTGATTATTTTTATGCTGGGAAGGGGCTTGTGCTCAGTAATGAGACAGTTGTTAAAACAAATCTGATATTATCTTATTTAGGATTCAATCATACAAATTATAACAAGAATTGACATATATTATAGACCTAAAACAATATTATCCAGAAGTCACTTTACAAAAGCTATTTAAATCTAGCAAATTCAATTACACTTAATAAAACCCTCGTACATACAACACCTTGAAATACTACCTACAAATCTAACAAATGAAATAGACCATGTTATACGAAACTGAGCATTTTCTTTCGTTTTTCCCAGGGGATAATTTCTATTAACTCAGCGATACAGTTTTTATCTTGCATGTTTGTGACAGGGGTCGACCGGCAGGACCTGTGTCACTTGACCGCTGACTAAGTAAAATTAACATTGCTTCTTTCAACTTTTTGCTACTATATGGGACCGACCAATACAGAAGTACCTTTTGGAATGATCGATTTTACTGTATTATTATGACGTTGTTTGACTCGAATCGCTGGATTTTTTGAGTATGGGCTTTGTGAAAATATTGTGAAATTATTTGTAATTAATTTGTAGTGCCAATTAAATTATTTCTTATTGTTTTATCAATTTCAAAGGAATGAAACCATGATTTTCAGCCGACCCGAATGAATTTGCACGTATGGCTCATCGGTGAGGATAAATGCACTAATGGATTTTTATCATTGGTGCAGCGGTAGTTAATGCGACTGCTGTGTATAACGTCTCGGATTCAAATATTTTCGGGCGCTGCGGTAGTAATATACCTAAGCATTATTTTATAATTTCTTATAAGTATGGATAAATTAAAATGTTATTGGGTATGGAAAGATTCAAATAATACATTGACATTCAAAAATAATAGCATATTGAATTCGCCAATGTCAGTTAATGGCTCGATACGATTTCACTTATTGCTGCAATTTAATATCTTTCCTTAACGTCGTTGATCCACGCTTTATGGGAAATTCGATGGGAAACCCAAATTGTTGTCTCGTACTAGTTTACCATTATCATGGCTGAATAACAAATGTTTTAAAAAGACAACTTCGGCACTAGAAATAATTCCTTTATCGCGGGGGACTTTACAAACGTTCAAACAACGGACACAAATAACACCCAGACTCGGAAAAACCAGTCGTGTATTACACAAAGTTTATGTTATTTTCAAAGTTTATGCAATGGCAGTGGCGAGGCGACCACTTAAAACTCTACACTATCCATACAGTCAAACAAGTTGTAATGTGGACCACTTGCTCGAGATTTATTTCGATCAAATATATTTTAAAGCAATTTGACGTTACTTTTGTCTCGATTGCATTTTATTAAATTTATATAATAACTGCATCAACGGCGCTGTTATAGAAATAGCGACTGAATGAAACATTACATTCGACCGAGTCGGAATTTCCCGGGTTGGAAATCAAACCCGTGGCTTCATGGTATAACTGGAATTCAAGCCTAGTAGGGTTTATTTATCAAGAAATTAAATTATTGGACACCGTTACGTGCATAAAATTCACATTGTCTACCACTATAACATCCTAAGATATTGTAGATTCATACTCATGCATACATACATGGTCACGCGACTTAATGAGGTAGACAGAGATGTAATATGCCAACATTTCACTAACTATGGTTATTGATACTTTACGAGCTATGATCCTATTCCTTGTAATACAAGTTACTTGAACCTATTTTACGTCAATATTTAAGTCCTTTGCTAGTTCTCTCATGTAGTTTCTGCATTTTTGTATCTTGTAATAACATAAGCACTTCATTCACATGACACATGACATCCGACCACTGTGGGCAAAAAAGGTTGTATTTCCTATAAATACAATTAAAAAAGAAACTATCATCACATGTAGACCAATGACATCTAATCGCATAAAGGAATTTAATAATAACATTAATGCCAAGGTTGTCAATATGGACCTAGATTGCAATAGTCCAGACGAACTATACGAGTCTTTGCTTAACGTCATTACACTGGAATATAACAAAATTTTTAAAATGAAGACATTTTACAAAAAATTAAAGTTAAGTTTTGTGATTGGGCAACACCTGGGATATATACAAGTAGAGCTAAGTTATATGAATTATATCGGGCACGCCACGATCGTGGCGGTAAGTCCCGTGTTTGAGGAGTGGCTGGAGAGGCGGCATGGCGCCCTCACCTTCCGGCTGACACAGGTACTGACTGGCCACGGTTGTTTTGGCCGGTTCCTGTGTCGTATACGCCGGCAAGAGACGCCCGGTTGTCACCACTGCGGCGACTGCCGCGGCGTTGTAGAGGACACGGCGCTGCACACTTTGGCGGTTTGCCCCGCCTGGGCATCGCAGCGCCGTGATTTGATCGCGGCAGTCGGATCGGTTGCACTCTCGCTCCCGGCCGTAGTTCAGTCTATGGTCCGGAGTGAGAGGTCGTGGAACGCCGTCGCCTCCTTCTGCGAGGAAGTGATTTCCATCAAGGAGGCGGCGGGGCGGGAGAGGGAGCGTATAAACCCTCTCCCCAACCGCAGAGCCGGGCGCCGGAGGGCGCGAGACGACCTCCAGCCACCCTGAGGTTTGACCTGGGGGTGGCGGGCTTTGTGGGCCTGCCCGCCATCCGTTCAGCACCAGGTCCGAGAGGCGGCGTGCGTGTTCCCACGCGCGCCTCTGTGTCGTGTCCGTCTCCCCCCCTTTAGGGGGAGACAGTAGGGCTTTTATTTTGTAGAACCTATCTTGGGTAGGTCTTATTGCGTAGGGGCCTGCCGTTTCATACGGCGGGCCGAAACCTCGGCGGGGTCGCGACCGTATGCGCAAGTGATTCGCGCGGCCCCGTCGATAGTGGTTTTGTCGAGGAACACCGTGGTAGGTTTAGTCGGTATCCCGGGAGGTACATTATCTTTTCAAAATCTTTCTTTTACCCCGGCGAGTCCGACATAATCCCTCCGCCCGCCCCCGCGGAGGGATATGCGTCACAGCATTCCCCCACGTAAAAAAAAAAAAAAAAAAAAAAAAGTTATATGAATTATATGGAATAAAAAAATATAATTTTGATCTAAATTTTATTAAATATGTTAGAAATTATTCAAAATTATTTAAAAAGGCTTGTGCCTGAACCTTGCAACTAACATAAATGTAAATTCAGTAAATATAATAAACTCACTAACCCATTTGACGTTCATAAGTGTTACTTTGTGACCTAAGTGAATAAATTATTTTTGACTTTTGACTTGACTTTTGACATTTATTAGATTTGTGATATGTTTAAAAGCTTAGTTAGTTAGTTAGCTTATCTAAGAACACAATTTAACATATTTTTAATCCAGTTGATGTTTATCTGGTGATAAAAATATATGCCTTATACCTCATAAAAATAGCCCACTTAAATTAAATATATGTATATATCTTCTAATAGGCGACGTCACCGCTTCTATGAAATATGAACATAACAATTAACTCCAACGAGTCTTAGTAATTATTTTCATAATTTCATTCACACACATTTCGGTGAAGTCGTCACACAATATCGCTTTAGCAACACACATTATACCAGCATTATATTATGTGTACATCGAAATAATTTATGTCATTTATATTTGCATACCGTTTAGCTACGCAAATTTAAATTTTATATGCCAAGCAGCTGATTATCAGGTAGAATGAAGGCGTTCTACATTTAATACTTTTTGAGATATAGATATCTCAAAAGGCAAAAGGACCCCGTAAGAATCACTTCGTCATTTGTCTGTCTGTCAAGACCCTGTTTCTCATAAAGGCATGGAAATGTCAAGTTAAAATAAATATCAAATACTCAAGTACAATTTCTTGGAGTTGTAAAACAAAATTAGTATCTAAATCAACGCAATCAAAAGAGATGGCCATTTATACCGCATATTTTGTACTAATAGGATACTCCCCGTTGACCTATAATCATGAAATTTGCTAAGAAGCAATGACTTATAGCGCAAGTAAATGGAGGAAACCGAAAACTGTAAATTTGTAATTTTACGTCACAAAATAATATTACTTACTCATAAGTTTGTACAAAAACCCCAGTGCGCCAGTCCGATTTGCACTTGGCCTGCTTTTTATATACAATTGAGGTATAAACAGGCATAAGACCCACTGATGGCGAGTGATTACTGTGGCTTACGAATGCTTGCTAGGTATCACACGTTGTTAGTCCTAGGTTAAAGGAATATATATATGTAGATAGTATGCTCGACCCAGGGATTCAATCCGAGACGAGTCAGTACCTAAGTAAACTCACTAACCTATAAAATTTCACGATCAGTGTCATTTTGTAACCTCAATAATTAAATGACATTTGACATTGACTTGATGCATAGCAGTCTTCCGCTAGTCCGCTACGCCATAGATATATTATAATTATAGTCACGTAACTCATGGTAGGTATATCAAAAATAAAAAAAATATAGTCGGGCTATGGTGGATATTGTGTGAACTTGGTGTTTCATTGTTTATTACGAACGAGTCCGAAGTATTTTAAGTGGGTATCGTCTGGGGAACAGTTAGGGATAACCGATTGCAATGCTTATTGTGCTATCCTATAGTAAATGTATGGGATATATCCCTTGACCACTTATTATATTATGTACCATGGGAAGTTTTATCCTTATATATTTGTAACTTTGACTTACACTGTATTTAGTTGAAAGCGGTAGCTTAGTGGGCGACCGTAGAACAGTCACGCAGGGGGCACGAATTCGATCCTTAAGGACGCACATCTGACTTTCGAAGTTATGTTAATTATTTTTATTAATTATCGCTAGCTTTAACGGTGAAAATTTCGAGAGTGAACCTACATGTCTGGGAGTTAGCCATAGTGACTTGACTGACTATCTCGAAGACATGTGAAGTCTGCTAATCCGCTGGGAGCCAGCGAGGTGAACTATGGCTCTGAATCTGTAGTATTAACTTTATGGTAGCAAAGTAAAAATCGCGTGAATCTGACAACATAAAAGCTCATGCCAGGATTAGGAGTATTATAATTAAGTGTTAATTCAGGACATGCTCTATTAGTGTTTTAAGTTTCATCTAAATCTGTTCCACGCTTAATGCGTGATTGGAATTCAAACTGGTGGTTGCTGGTGTAAATGAAACGTCGAAGAAACCTACAATCTATTGGCTCATTTATTTCTGTTTATTATCATTATCTAGTGAATGTTTTATAATTTTTGTAATAATATTTTTATATCATAATTGTATGCAGAAAGTGTTGAGAAAAGGTTAAATTGCCAGCTGTCATAACTATTAAAGTGCGGTCAAACAGCTGGCGTGCGCGTGTCCCGCCGTGTCGTAATGTACTGAACTATATGAAAGCGTTCACACAGCCAGCGCTAGAGCGGGCGCGGGGCGGGCGCGGGACCGGCGCAGCGCGGCGCGGTGCAGGCGCGCGGTCAGCGCGCGTATTTCGTATGCGTGGTATAAAGCTATCAACCCACGGTCGTCGAGATCGACCTGTATTTATCGCTACAAGCCATTGAAAATAGTATGAAATCAAAATAATATACCGTGTCAATTGAAAATAATAACATTTTATATGACATTTTTCATTAGTTACTACTATGAGCTTTATACACAAATAAACAAATATTACCTCCATAAAATATATATAAGTATGAAATGTATACTTTTATTCTGAATGAAACATAGCATGTAATATTAATGGGTGGCCATGTGTGAGGGTCGTATTATATACTGTCGGTCATATAGCAGTATCA
Organism: Catocala nupta; assembly: GCA_963675205.1. NCBI lineage: Eukaryota > Metazoa > Arthropoda > Insecta > Lepidoptera > Erebidae > Catocala > Catocala nupta. The sequence continues at coordinate 14,224,365 of OY776087.1, forward strand.
TGAATTAAAAAGAAGTATTATTTTCAATGCTTCCTGTTTTTTCCCCATGATCATCATTCACAACTATGTGAATATCAGTAAATTTACTTATTTTGTATTCTGGTATTATTGGACTACAATGTATTTATGGAACAAAGGAACAGGGATGCAAAAGTTAGATATGTGAGTGTCCAGATAACCTGTTTAAACCAATATGGCGTACAGCCATACATTTATATATATGTATTAGATATTTACACTCATAGAATAAGTGTGTCGTGCGGTTGCCTTGTTGTTGCCGAACAACAAACCTGATATAATTATCTTGTTAAATGAAAAATCCTTAATAATTTTCAATATATTTACTTTCTTGATTCACGGGTTTATCTTGCTAATGACTTATTTAAAAGATAATAATTCAAACAAATAAATGTACATGTATTATAATGTGCTGACGCGGGCGCAGTATGTCGCTGACGCGGTAACTTATGAGGTTAATAAACCGAACATATTCTCGGCCCACACAAGATGAGATGATGAGCAAAATTTAACAAACATATTTATGAATAAATTAAAATTACTAATCTTTAAACAGAGTTATCAAACATTGTATTTTATATCTAAATTAAAATTTGATCAATAAACTCTATTTTATCTGTATTTCTATTTCGGCCTTCATTACATAATATTATCATTTAAGATATTATTTCAGTAGTAGCTTTATATTTATTGAACGCACACGCGTGACGTCACCAAAACGCGGCAGGCCGGTAGCGGGCACGCCGCCGGCCCGCCGCGTTTTGGTGACGTCACTCCCGCGCACGCCATGTTCGGCGTGGTACAACGCATGCGCAGTACGAGCTAGAATATTATAATATAAAGGCGCTGTCACAATCATCGAAGTGTGTACATGTCGCGCTGATCTACTCAAAATCCAGACAAGACTTTTAGTCCACAAATACATAATTATCACAGTGCGAGAGCCTAAGTGAGCGTGAGAAAGGACGGCGATAGAGAGCCTAGTAGCGATACCTAGAGCGATTCAGACGTGTACGCGGCTCTGCCTATGTTTGCAATAGCTAACGTTAAAAAGCGCAAATGGCTATGGGTTCACGATTTGAATCAATCACGTCATGTGTATGGATAATATTATACGCTGTGTCAAGAGTTACATACACAGGAGGATACATTTTATGCCTATTTTAGTATGTCTAAACATTGTTTTGAGCATATACATGACTTAATAGAAGCAAAAATAAAGAAACTTGACATAAATTGGAAACGCTATTGGTTCAAGAGAAAGGCTGGCAATTTGTCTGAGCTATGACATTTTAATAATAATATTTAAAATAAAAAGTAAGCTAATACTAAATATTAATTAACACAAAAGCTTAATAAAGCTTAATTAACACAAAAGGCTTGATACATCTTTGTAAGAACCTAATACAATATAGTTTATATTAACAAACCAGACTTGCTATTTAGAATAATAAAATAATTACAAAATGTTACTCCAATTCGACATAGGCTTCAAACAAAAATATGCATCGAACTGTGTTCGCCTCCACGCCTTGGATGCCTTACATCCTCAGGACAGTTTAGCAATAAATAAGAAAATAGTTCTTTATATTTTTATGACATTGTGACATTGCATGCCAACTATTTGCCCCTTTGAATTCCAATTCTATGGTTTGTATACTATAGAGTACTTGTTATGGCTTTAAAATTAGTAGGTATATCCAATAAACATTGGAAATAAATTTCATGGCATATTATAGATCTCGCAAAACATAAATAATACAAGAAGCATAAAATATAATAACAAAGAATTTATAACCACCTTAGAATAATATTGAAATAAAGAATTAAATTAATATTAAAAAAGAGTATAATAATACTCCACTCAATTCTATTAGAACACGGAAAACTCGACTCGACTTCTTTTTAAACTCACTGTTATTTGGCTAGCTACTATGATGGCTAGCTAGCATATGGCGCGCCTTATGGTAACTGGTCATAGAAACTTACGATCACTTGCAATAGCCTTGTGCAATAGTGACAATACATTGCTCGTGCCTATTATATGGAAAATAAATCTCATCTTTATTTCAATTGCTCTAGAAAAAACTATGTGCCGATACTCTAGTAGAAAGTCGTCGCTAGGTGTCGTAACGGCCATCAAGACGTGTACACATTTCTATGCCTGTGACCGTGGTTTTATATATAATGTCGTTCGTATCACGCATGCGTCAGCAAAGCGAAGCTTGACACCCGCCGGCTGTGTGAACGCTCTCATACAATTCGGTACATTACAACACAGGCGGGACACGCGCACGCCCCGCTCACGCCGACTGTTTGACCGCGCCTTTAACGATATGATGAGGTCGTTCCACATCACAGTCTATATTCTGTGTTTCAGATGATCTCGAGTTTTTCAAGTGTCTAAAGGAACAAAGTATTTTTGAAAATTCGGTACTTCAAATATTTTCCTGTTGCGTAACTGGAATAATATATTATACCAGTCGTGGTCACAGAAATCAAAAGCGCTCCAAACGTCGCGTAAAGTGTAAATAAAGTTAAGTAATTAAAAGAGATGTAAACAAAATCAATGGTGATAAAAGCCACATAAGTTAGCATTCGAGTAAACGCAAGAAAGAACTTCTTCAAAAAATAATCCTATTTGCTAAGAATGAGAGATCGTTAGAAGTACGGCAACAAGAACTGCGATTTAAACAACTTGTCAAACATGCGGATCACATTACGTATCGACGACTAGGAACGTGTTTGTTAAACACCGTATTAACGGTGAAGACGCGACGATCGATGATTCAACTGGTAAACGTTTTAAGTTTGGTTGGGATAACGTAAAACGATAACTAGTACTGTGCTACTACATGTTGCTATATGTTACCTTAATGCTTTAATAATTATGTATGTTGTTTGTAAGTTATATGTTGTACTTGCAACCACAACATCTGTAATTTTAGTTGTAATAGAGAGATATCATATGTAAAAGAGAGCTTCTTTTTTGTAACTTGATTTTGTTGGCTGACGAGACAGTATTAACTTAATGTAAAAGCTTCATTATCGACATCTTATGATCCTAATTAAGCATATGGTTCATCATCCACATGTCATAATATGAACTGTAAATACATTTAGTTTTCAGTTGGTCAGCCCATATGAATACAATATGATAGAAAAGACAAAATTATATGAATAAACCTATTGGAGAATAATTATGATTTGATTGTTAATGTAAAATGCCAATTCCTACAATAGCGATTACATCAAGCAGAAATTATAAATATTAACAATAACCGAAAATTTTCCATTACAACAACCCATTTCTGTAACAGCATGAAAATAAAGGAAATTGTTTTAGGAACTGTTCCTATATTATTCAATTACTCCTAATGGTAGCTGAACTTATTTAAGATTATGGCTTTGTGAATCGCTTGCTTAACTTCACCAAGAATAGGTTATCATTACTGAAATGGAAACAAATACCAATTTATTTTTTGTACTGCTAAAAACTTTAAATATAATATTTAATACTAGCTAGAACTTCATTGTTAAGCGTGAACTTTGGCTGGGTAACGTATTTTAGGACTGAATTACGTTGCGAAAAGTATACAAACATTATTCGTATCTTAATGAAGCGCCTCTATAAAAAAATTCTATGTGTATTCACAAAACAGGTGTCATAATTATTTTCACAAATGATTGTCGAAAATATTTGCACTACTAAAGAATGGTATACAATGGCAAATGCAGGTCAACAAGTCACCATCTATCACTACATATTATAGAACAAAGTCCCCCACCAGTGTCTGTCTGTTCATGATAAACTCAAAAACTACTGAACAGCTTTTCATGCTGTTTTCACCAACAGATAGAGTCATTCATGAGAAAGGTTTAGGCACATAATTTGTTAAAGTTTTATACTACTCGTGCGAAGCCGAAGCGGGTCGCTAGTTTACTATATAATAATTTAAATTGCACCTAATTTCAAATATATAGAAATGCATCCTTTGTGTTCCATCTGCTTTTACTGCATTAAAGTTGATTATATGAAGAAAAGAAAAAAATGTTTTTATATGGATTACGGTCGAATTTTCGTCACTAATTAAAAACGAGCAGTATTTTTATTGAAAAATTCTGCTCATAATAATTTGCAGACTTGTCTGTTTTTGAAAGCGTCATACAAATTAATAATTTCATATTGCATTTTCATTGCTCTGAATAGTGCGAAATGAAGCGACGTCTGAAATAAATGTGAAATTTATTCAAATGAAACTGCAGCTCAGTTCAGGACATCATCGCTGTATCGTGTGGCAACGTTGTATACCCTGAGACTTGCTTAATTAAAAACAATGGACAAGAGAGCAGATACATCATACAACTGTGTACGTCGGATTATTTAAGATACCCACGTCTGAATATCCTCGAGAGCGAACGCATGGCTGAATTTTATTTTATTTTTACTTTAGTAGGAGAAAATATGTTATTACATTACATAAACTTTTTCTGTGAATAACGTTGTTTTAGTTGTTAGTTTAAAACATCTACTGTGTAATTTTTTGTTGTCCCAAATAAAGAAAAATTAAAAATAGTATTTACTCAAAATTATACTGATGAAACATTCGAGTATTTACCTCTACTATTTTAAGTGTGTTATGGTTACAGGCTTAGGTTCCTCATAATAATTATTATATTATGAGGAACCTAAGCTTATAAACAAAACACAATACTGTAAGTAAACTGCTGAGTACGGGCCTCTTGTCAGTATATTAAGAACATTATGAACACATGCAGGTTTCCTCACGATATGTTTCTTTACCGTTAAAACAAGTGATCATTATTATATTAAAATGCAAATAGCGTTAAAAAGTCAGAGGAGCGTGCCTTGCGATTGACTTCAAAGTCTCTACGTGCAGACCAACGGTCTCCTACTAAGCTATTGCTGCCCACTCCTTTCATAATTAGAGATTAACCTCTTTTTCCAAGGGATGACAACACGCGACTGATATTGGCGGCGTCTAACAGCTGCTTTGTTTGCACCTTTACACTAGGGTACACGCGCTTCTATTTTTCTCATGAATGCTCGCTACACTTGTAGCTCCTTTAAAATTCTTATTTAAAGTCTTCAGTAAACAGTTTATTCTAATTAAACACCTTTTTTATTATAATAAAGTTTAATTAATCAACTTAAAAACAAAATCTAACATTCACTTAAATAAAATTTAAAAAAAGTAACAAATCTTCAGACTACAAAATCACATTTTGGGATCAATTAACTTTGTGTTTAAATTTTACTTTATATTACAAATAAAGTTAGTTAATTTTCATCACACTAAGGACAAATTAGTACTTGATGACCAATGCAAATACGTCTCTGACATTTAGAACAAGTTTTTCTTGTACTGCGATCTCTTATTCTACTATAAAATGCACAGCGTACAACGCTGCTTCGCATTGGCATGTTTCCTTCTTGAGGAGCTTCTGGCAAGTTCAACTATAGTTTAGCAGAATGCATTGAACAACAACCAATGAGAGCTTAGCTAGAGACTGAAGGTCAAATCCCAAGATTTAAGTTATGACAAGTAATAATACCCTGGGCTACATATGTAGCCCGCGCGTGTACTCTAGTTTACTCAAAAAATATGTCTATAGTATTTTTTGTCACACGATTACTTGCAATCTTAGTTGAATATTTTTACTAGTCTTGTTATCAGCATTTACGCCTCGTCGCCTATTCCAAGTGGCAACATTGCAAATAGGTGTCATAGTTTAAGGTTTTTAAATGTAAATATTTTATATGAACTTTGTTTTAAAAATGTTTTAATACTACTAAGTGTCACCAGCCTCAGGTCTCTCTTCGATTTATTACGAGCTTGAAGAAATATTACGTTAAAACCCGTGTAAATTGTCTAGTAGAGCACAATTGGTTAAACGGTGTATTTGAGAGACTGAAGTGTTCGAGACGTGGATGTTTTAAGTGGATTGGTCATGTTGTTTGACGTTTGTTCACGTTTGCTCTTGCCTGGGACACACGTGATCCGATTGTGAAGTAACAGAAAGGTTCTACGCTATATCGTAACAAATGTGGTGCCAGAATTTAAACAGTACACTGTAAAGCCCGTTCTCGAGTTCTAAATTTAAAAAGGGATTATATTTTTCTTATAAGTTATCTGTACGTGATGTTGAATAAATATGTTACACAGATGAATCAGTATGTATATTTGCTAATTTTGAATAATATCTTTTGTCGGCAAATTTATATTCTGTTGCCGTATTTAATTTCTTGTATATTTGTATTTTGTTAAAAAAAGTCATTGATTTTTAGTAATATATCTGCGTAAGTGCGCGCTGAGTTAGTTATGTATCTCAATTCATACATATAAATCTTATACAGTAATACGTACTTAAAATGACGATGTTACATATAAAAAAAAAAATTTGGTATTCATACAAATCAAATGTCCGTTGTGACTTTCACAAAAATAAGAGGGACTGTTGAATAATTTATCAAATTGTCGGCCAACAATGGATTTCATCAGCCATAGAATTTATTTTGAACATCCGCAATGAGTACCTAAAGAAAGATCTACGAGTATAATTCAAATGTAACACACATTTAACTCTTTGTGTCATCGTAATTGTATACTTCAGGTGTTAATTAATATTAATCTAAGTAAACATATTATTATCGCTGGATATTATATACCGATAAGAAACAACAACGCATATTAAAAGAAAGATTTATTAAAATCGAACATGTAAAGATACATTAATCAAAGCAGCTAAAAACTCTTGCATCAAGCAATTATCTTTCATCAAGTAAGCTTACTAACTATTAGGATGACGGGTATTTAGCGCTTATATATAAGCATTGACTTTAATAGGCACAAGTTCACTTACACGGGCTGTAAAAATGACATAACTGATTGAAATTAAACACCAGGCTGCGGGAAGCTCCGAGGACGCGGATTTTCGATACCCGGTGGCTCACACTGACATTAGCAAGTTTGCTAGTTACAAGAGCCATAAGTTTAATAAATAGCGTCTCACAAAGGCTTGACATTTTTAATTGTACGTTGACGGAAATCATGAGTTGAATATGGAATTCAACTTTGCTAGTAAATCGAGGGTCACCCCTCGAGTTACTAGCAAAGTAGTGGTAATCACATTTTCACAATGGGTGTAAACCTGTTATGATAGTGTAAGATTGTTAATAAATAAATACTTTATACGGATTTCATCAAGTTGTTTATTTAATACTTTCATTACATAATTTTGAAACTATTACACTACTACTGTTAAAATTTACTACTATTTAAAATTACTTTTTACCCCATAGACGATTTTCCTTTCTAAAAGACGTTGTAGTAGAGAAATGCATTTCTTTATTTACCTTGAAAAAATTAATTCGCCTTCTACGGGCACTAAGTTTAATTTACTTTTTAAGTGTATAGTTTTACAAAGTAGCTTGAGCTAGGAGTAAACTTTCATTGACTTGACTCAAAGCCTCAAAGACTTAAGAACTAAATAAGAAAGATCTTGTGAAAGGAAATGCTTTAAGTTTTTAAATTTCAGAGCAAGCATCAACAGTTTGAAGGAATTTGAGTTAGGGAGTTCCAATATGACTGTAAATACCTATGAATAAATAGACCTAGGTTCTAAGATTTCTGTATAATTTGTATTATCTTATTGTATGAATATACATTATATTATTATTTTTAACTATACGGATGGCGCAGTGGAGTCAATAATAGCTTCGCCACTGCTACTGCAACAAGTGTTGTGGGTTCGACCCTAACTCGGGATAAAAATATATGTGATCCACAAAATAATAGTTGTTCTGAGTTTGGGTATTTTTAATGTCAGTTTCGACACAAGGAACACAAATAGACTATTTCCTGGTTTAACCCATAGCATACTGATTGTTCAATATATTTTGTCCCAGTAGGTTTCAGGCTTTTACCGAGTAGAAAGCAGTAGGCTTAGCATTAAAATGTTTATACGAAAATTCGGGCCGAACGTAAAATACTTACAACATAATTACGTCGAATTCCTCCTTTTTAAATTAAATTACTCCGTTACTCCGACTAGTTCATGAAAGGATTTAGTACAATCAATAGGCTATGTGTACCTACTGAAATCCGGGATGTATTTCGGAATTAATGTGTTTCACGATACAACAGTAGGGCCGAAACTTCAGCATTTACATTACGTAGTACGCCTGCTGTTGTATATATGTAGTTACAATCAAACATAAGATTCTACATCTTAGCAAGTTAATAGGTAGAATGTTCCTAATATCCCCCGCTTACTAATTATATTTTACTTCTCGTAGTAACACAGTTTTCATTTTATCAGAGTCATAAAGACATCGTTATCTAACTCATTACCATCTTCAATGGAAGTCTTATTCCATCAGGTTACGAGTAAAAATAATATCTCATAATCACTTTAAATATATTCAGTTATTATCCGTCCTTAAAAAAAGTTTCTTTCGTATAAAATTTTTATTTTTATTTTAAACTAAGTTCTTCCCACGGGTATACCCTGGCAATACATATCGGAATTAAAAGTACCTCATGCTAATCTTGAACTTCACATGTCTGTATGCCAAGTTCCATCCTTAGCTGTTAAAATTATACATGTGATAGTGTAAGAAATAAACAAACATTTTTACAAGTTGTAACAGACATATATAATTTCACTAGCATTTGTCCGTGGTTTCATTCGCTTGGGAAGAGTACTTTATTCTTAAATTGAAATTTTCTGATTATAGGTCGAGTAGTTAAGGCGTGAAAGTGTAACAAACAAACAAACTTACAATCGCACTTATAATATAGGATAGTGTATACGAATGTACAGGATTTATTTTGTTTGTTTAACTTTTGAAATGTGTACGGTAACCAATCAAATCATTAGAAATACATCACAATTGTATTAGAATACATTCCTCCAAGGTTCGAACCCATATCATACATACGCCGCACTAGTGGTTAGGAGACTACTATTACCACAGTGCCATCCGTACAGTCAAAATGACAATCTTATCTTATCTTGATCCGGGGGCCAGTCATTGTAGACCGGCGACACTTCGACCCAGTGGGATCTTTTGTGTCGGCCCCGAGGTTTATCCTTGAGCTATCTCCCTATGAATGTACTGCATCAGTCGCAGCCTACACCTCAGAGGAAGAAGCCTGAAGTCTTCAGGGTTCGGATATGCCAAACCCATCAGACCCATCCTTAGTCCGGCCAACGCGTCACATTCACACAGTAGGTGTGATATGGACTCGTCCTGTTCACCACAGGCTCTGCAGATCGAATTGTTTGACAATCTCAATCTGCACAGGAAGTCGTTGGTGCCAAAATGACCAGTAAACGCTCCTGTGAGTAGGCGTATTTGGCCCTTGTTGTACCCGCAGAACTTCCGGGTAAAGCCCGTGGCTCTGTTTGCAATGAATTTCTTGGAGTGTTCCAGACCCCTAAGGGCCATCCACTCCAGCCGGTGTTTATCATTGCCATGTGCATTCAAAGCTGCCTTGACGGTACTCTCAGAGAGACCTACGAATGGCTCGGGGCCCACAAATTGTTGCTCCGAGCCCTTTTTGGCTAATACATCAGCCTCCTCATTACCCTGCACCCCTGCATGCCCCGGAACCCACACCAGCCTGACTGTGTTTTTCCTGCCAAGTTTGTTAAGGGCTTTAACAGGACTAGTGCTGAGTCCACCCTACAGAAGTTCAGAGCCTTAAGAGCAGCTTGACTGTCACTGAGTATATAAACAATCTTGTCAGTGACATTGTTGTTAATATTCTCCTGCGCACAGGCAATTATAGCATAGGTTTCCGCCTGGAAGACCGTTGCATATTTGCCTTGCACCTTGGCACCTTGCAGTCGTTGGCATAAATACTAGCGCCTTATCCTGTTTCCATTTTGGAACCATCGGTGTACCAGATGAGACAACCCTTGTCAGGGGATCGTAGACCTCGTCTCCATTCGTCCCTTGTGGGGACCTTTATTTTAAAATTCTTTTTGAATATGTGCATTGGTTGCATTTTGTCACATCCCATGCTCATAATCTCTTTAAGATCCTTCGAGATCTCCAGTTTTGTGTGTCGAGTTACTGGCATGTTGACGCTCCACAGCCCATGTATAGATAGTCTATGTAGCGCCTTCATCGCCTCTAACTCCACAACAATGTGTAGCGGCGTTAGGTCCAGCAGGATCTCTAACGCAGCCGTTGGCGTAGTAGGGAACGCCCCTGTTATAGCCATGCAGGCTAATCGTTGCACCTTCGACAGCGCTTTCCTGCATGTTGCTAGTTTGGTTCTTGGCCACCAGACAACGCTTCCATATGTGATTATGGGTCTTATCATCATCGTGTATAGCCACTTGATGACCTTGGGCTTCAGGCCCCAGGTCTTCCCATAAGTAGAACGAATCATACCGAAGACCCGCTGGGCCTTCATTATGACTTTGTCTACATGAGGTTTCCACGTTAGCTTGTTATCTAAGGTCATGCCTAGATACTTCACCTCCGTGGACCATTGTAGCTGTGTACCATACATGGATAGAGTTCCCAAGCCAGTCGGATCTCTCATCCTAGTAAACGGCACAACAGTAGTTTTCCCTGGGTTGATCGATAAATGGTTACTACTGCACCATTTTTCTACCATACTCAGGGCCCTCTGCATGAGACTGGATACTGTGCTCGGAAATTTTCCATTAACAAGTATCACCAAGTCATCCGCATATCCGACCGTTAAGTACGGACCTTTGTTGAGTTGTTCTAAGAGTGAATTAACCACCAAGCACCATAAGAGTGGTGAGAGTACTCCACCCTGAGGGCAGCCTTTGGTAGTCATTGCAATCATTTCATCCCCTAACAACTCAGACCTAATAATTCTTCCTCTGAGCATACAATCGATCCACTTGCAAATGGTTGGCTCTATGCCGTGATTTGCTGATGCCACACTAATGGCATCAAAGTGGTCCGATCGAAAGCTCCCTCAATATCCAGGAATGCAGCAATGCATACTTCCCGGTTATCTAATGCATGTTCTGCCTTATTTACCACAAAATGCAGTGCCATCTCAGTGGATTTTCCCGACTGGTAGGCACATTGTAGCCCGTGGAGGGGAAATTTTCTCAATGCTCCCTCCCTGATATGTCTATCTACTAACTTCTCCAGGGCTTTCAAGAAGAACGACTCAAGGCTAATAGGTCGGTATGCCTTGGCTTCTTCGTAGTCTTCTTTGCCCGGCTTCGGTATGTAGATGACTTTAACTCGCCTCCATATCTTTGGAATGTATCCAAAAGCTATGCAGGCTCTGTATAGTCTGCACAAATGCGGAACCAAGAGTGCAGCTCCCTGTTGTAGGATAATGGGATAAACCATGTCTGGACTAGGTGACTTGAACGGTTGAAAACCATTTAGAGCCCAGCCGACCTTCCCTTCATCCACTACCTTCCTTGCAGTGTCCCAATCTGCTTTGGTTGTACGGTAGCCTAGTTCAACCAAGCTAATCGGGTCCTCCTGCTCCTTTTCTATTATCTTACAGTCCGGAAAGTGTGTGTTTAGCATCATTGCTAGTGTCTCCTTACCGGACCCTGTTCGCTGCCCATTGCCATCTCTGATGGTTGTCAATGGGTGTGCTCTGACAGTCGAGATAGCTTTGGAGAGTCTCATTCTTTCAGGAATAGTACTGATGTTTTCACAGTGGGCTCTCCAAGCCTTCCGTTTGGCTTTCCGCACAGCTTTGTTGTATTTGGTCAAACAGCGAGCGTAACCGCTATAGTCCCTGCTGGTCCTAGCACTGTTAAACGCTCTTCTGGCTTCAAGCCTCAGCTTGACCAACTCTGGCGTGCACCACGGTACCCTCTTGGGCCTAACTTCCCTTTCAGGGCAGTTACTTGTCCAGGCCGTATTTACAGTCTGGACCAATTTGTCTGCTGTAAACTCTATGTCTAATATAGAATTAAGCTTACCCTTAGAATCCTCCAAATCTATACTGAGGTCACTCCTGAAGGAGTTCCAGTCCGTATTTCTGGGATTCCTTCTACGTGCTATAGGAGCTGGAACCAGCGTCCTATACTTAAAGCATATGTAATTATGATCTGACAAGGTAATCTCATCAGACACATGCCACTCGACAATCTTAGTGCTAGCCCTGTTGGTGGCTAACGTGATGTCAATTACCTCTGCTCGCCTACAGTTGACGAACGTTGGCCTGTTTCCCTTGTTTAGAATTTGTAAAGAGGTACTTACCACATACTTCAGTAGCTTTTCCCCTCTTACATTCACATCCGTGCTCCCCCAGACTGTGTGGTGTGCGTTGGCATCGCACCCCAGGATCATGTCCAGGTTCTCCCGGCTGCCATATTCAACAAGGTCCTTTATCTGTCCAGATACAGTTTCCTTGTCCGTATAGTCGAAGTATGCAGAGGTCAGGATTACAATATCCCGCCCTCCGCTCCCTCGCACATCTATCTTAACTGTCGTAAGATCCCTAGAACAAAAATTGTATAAGGGCATTGCATTTATGCCATTTCTGACATACACACATGTCCTTATATCATTAGTGGAACAGTTATGATAAATTACACCTCCTGTCCCACCCAAACCTCTGATCTTTCCCTCTTTAACATAAGGTTCCTGGATCAGGGCAATATCATATTCCTTCATCCGCAGGTGGCGGGCCAGAACGGCCATCGCCCCGATGCAGTGATGAAGGTTTATTTGTACGCACCTTAGTCCCGCCATTCGGTCTGCCTATGGTGGCGTCTACGGTGGCAGGCACTGCTGGCCGCCCCCCTCACTCCCTTCCTCCATCAGCGCCCCCGCAGCCTCCGGCGACGACAGATCTAGACAATCTATATGTCCGATTATGTCGTCGGTCTTCGGAGACACGCATGGCGACGACGTGTAGAGAGCCGTACCTGGTTCAATCACCACTGGGTTCACGGGCTCCTCCCCGTCCCCCACCTGTGGTGCCGTCACCGCATGGGCCTCCTCCTCCACGCTGGCACCCACTGTCACCTTCTGCGCGTTCAGATCCTCAAGGATCTTGAACGTGCTTTTGTCCATGCCAGCATGGAGACAGAAGCCGCCTGCTTTTATGGCCGCAGCCGACACGCTGTCCACCAGGACAATGCGCCTGGTGTGCGTCTCCTCGACCTGCGTGCTCAGCACCTTCCACTCGCAGGTCCTCAGAGAGGGGTTGAGGCGCTGCAGCATGGTCAGCACCCTGGAGGCATCTAGGCACCAGGTATTCCTGGTCCTCCAGGCCATCTTTATTGGCCTTGGAAGCTCCTTGGCGCTGACCACTCTGAGCTTCACGTCCCCAACGGTTTTACCGCTGAGGCCGCAAAGCCACTCTGCGGCTCTCTCACCCTCACACGTCACGTGCAGAGCTCCACCAAGCAGTGCACCGACACTAATGGCCGGCAGAGGATCCGGTGTGGCCTCCAGCTGGTCCCAAATGGCAACCCTTATGGGTTCCACCAGCTCTGCATTAAGCAGAGCGTCAGGGAAGTTGTCGGCAACAACGGCCATTTTAACCCCCGTCAGCGCCTCCCTGTAGGAGTCACCTTGGGTCTTGGCACGTTTATTGCCATCTGCCTGAGCAACAGCATCGTCGCTCACTTCCCTGACCCTTTTTGACGAGACTGCATCGGGTGCCAGCGCCAATTGCCGCTGCAGCTCACGCCGCTTGCGGTTGGCACACCCACTGCGCCTCTTCCTGCCCCGGGTATGGTCTGTGGAGTGTGCAGCCAAGTTTGGCTCCCCCTTAGGGTGTGCCTCGCCCGTCTGCTCCTTCCTGGCCTCCCCGATCCTGGAGGGCTGACACCCACTCCCAGAGGGTGTCCCGCTGGGATCCCCCTTCGGGTATTCCCTGCATGTCAGACCCCCTCTGTGGCTGCCACGCCCTCTAAATTGGTAGCCCTTTCCAGGGTTACCCCCTCTCCATTTCTTAACGCTGCCCGTGTGAGCACCACTCCCCTGGCTCATGCTCGGACGGCCACTGGGGCCATCACGAGCTTGCAGCTTGGGTATGTAGGTGCTCCCATGTGCAGCTCCTACACTATTGCTGACCTCTCCCCCTAAGGGTCCAGAGGTCCTTTGTTGCTCGCCCTTATCGGTCAAGCCCTTGGTTTTTTTTGTGACAAAGTCCATTTGGTCTATCTTACTTTTCACCTGCTGGCTCCCCACCCACCATGGAGCCCTCAACGTTGGGGATGCCTTGTTCAGGCACCAGGGCTACCAGCTAGGTATAGCACCCCTAAGTGAGCTGTCCCCGAGACGTACAGCACTAGTCGCTCCACCCCAAACCACTGAGGTGGGAGACGAGCACTGCCGGCTGGAGACCTCTTCACCCAAGGGCACTCGCCTGGCGGCCGCATGAGCGGACGCCGCAGCCGATTGATCGCAGCTGGCTAGACTACGACCTCCCGTGTGAGAGGAAATCCAGACCAAAGGGGTGTGTTGCAGATCAGCAGCACTACCATCGCCACATCACCACTCAACCCCCAGGACTCCTTCATCCCTCCGTACGGGTCCCCGCGCACGGCACAAACACGCGGGAGGTCATTACTATCCATCGTCTGTCGTTCGACGATGGACCCGCCGGAACATGACCTCCCCATCCCAGGCAGTGGTCGACTGGTGGTTTTAGTTGCGTTTATTTCATAGGGAACTAGACCAATAACAGGGGGCAACCACGTGAAGGATTCCCCACCAGACTTGTCTTAGGGATCTACACGACTATTGCGCTCTCCTCTAAGACCATTGGCACCTTACTCGTCTTGAAGAGTCGAGCAAAGTGGGTTTGCATCTATACTAAACAAGCAGCCAATCCAGTGAAGCTAGAAAGCAGAGAAAGCAAGCTAGGCAGTGCAACTATTAAAGCATAAATACAAACCCCCCCCCAAAATGACAATAGTTTTAGACTATTCATTTGAAATAGGTAAAATTGATACAAAAAAGAATGCCTATAACAGTATATGCTTGAACAATTTCAACGACGTAGTTCTTTAATATGGGAATTAGAAATTTAAATTGAATTTTAAACGAATAAAGAAAACGTAAACGGAACTTTTTTTACCACCTTGTGGGAATTTTCAATTGCGGATCACTGTTTTTATTGTCTGCCAAAATGTTATTGAGGATTTTGTTAAAAGTTATCACCAATAACACTTTGTCTAACCCGGGAATTAAACCCAGGATTTCATGCAGGGTAGTCGCATTCACTTCGTCATTGATGATGTCTAATACTGACATCAATCTGCGTCACCGTTAATAATAACAAAATTTAGTGAAAATAAACATTTATCCAGTCGTTGAGCCTAATTAAAACATTAATCAAATACCTACAAAACCTAAACAGAAAAGCAACTAAGCCAAATAATTAAATTTTCCTAATTTACTAACGAGTGCACAATTATTTGGTGCACTGTAATCGTGCCCGTATCATTATCTGTCTTACTTCAAAGTATTCCACAAGAAATGGTAACCACTAAAATAAAAGTATAGATAACGCAGCAGGCAAGCGGTCGCCTCGCTGATGCCGCCGCACTGAGCACTGCGGGGTTGAATGACACTCAGGGTTATTATTTGTGTGATTTAAACATTATTGTTCTTAGTCTGTGTGTAGTTCGTATACGTTAAATGTAAAATTGAAACCTCCGTCACAACAGTAGCCCTAAGGATTAATACGTGTCGACTACCACTACTACTCTAAGGTTTAATACCGATTGCGGTGAAATAAACAATTCCGTTTAGACGAATAGTTCAATGGAATGTAAGTAGCGCAGATTTTCATAATATTGTCTTCTGTTTACGCGAATGTTATTCATTGAAATTAAACTACTATATACGGATTTTATCGCGTTGTTTATTTATCACTGTATTACAAAATTTTGAAAATATTACTCTACTACTACTATTGATTTTATTTGACTAATTTATAAGCTAATAAAATTATTTAAAAGCCAGCCACAGTCGAGCGCCAGCCTGCTATACTGCCTTATGTAAGGGGTGTCACTGACAAGATTGGCTACATCTTGAAGCGAGCTTCAATCAACACATACTTCAAGCCGCCAACGAAGATAAGTCAATTTTTACCATCCGTCAAGTGCCAATTACCTTTACAAGATGCAGGGGTCTATAAAATAGATTGTGACTGCGGACTCTCATACATTGGTCAAACCAAGAGAAGCATAGGCACCCGCATAAAAGAACACATAGCTGACGTAAAACACAAACGCTCGTTGAAGTCTGCTGTGTGTGAACACGTACAACAGGGGACCAACCACTACCTGAGATTTGACAAACCACAGATTCTCGCTAAAGAACACCGATTCCTGCCAAGGATGCTTTGCGAGGCTATTGAAATTAAAAAACATCCCAATTTCAATAGAGAAGATGGTTGGAATGTACCACCAGCTTGGGATCCAGTACTTCAAATAGTCAAACCCAAGAAGAAACAAACCACAGCTAGACTTCATGATACTTTGAGCTCATTCTGCGTAAATAGAAACACCAATAATTAAATTATGTTCAGGTACTTTGAAATAACTACACTGGAACATTGAGACAACTACCATCTTAGTCTCCCCGTGACCATGGCTGCTGAAAAGCACCCGAAACGTCGGGGAAAGTGTAAACCAAAAATAAATAGATTTAATAGTTTAAATAATTTTATTAGCTTATAAATTAGTCAAATAAAATCAATAGTAGTAGTAGAGTAATATTTTCAAAATTTTGTAATACAGTGATAAATAAACAACGCGATAAAATCCGTATATAGTAGTTTAATTTCAATAGCGCAGATTTTGTCAAAACGCTAAACTTATTCCTCCTCTTTTTTAAGACAAATAACCATTTGGTCACACAAATTGTTGTCCCGTGCGGGATTTGAACTTACAACACTCGGCGTAATGTTTGTGGTGAGGCGACCATTTAAACCATGACGCCACCTGTGCAGTCACAGTATTTTTTTACATTAATTTTTTACTGGGGTTCCCAAACAATCGTACATTGAGTCTAATTGGCTAGTAACCTAATAAAATAAATTAATGTACAATCCACGGCGTTTCCACATATTAGCTTCAGAAGTAGGTACAGTTAAGCCTAATTGAAGCTTAGAGTTAGTATCTACTTAAATCTAAGTCTATGTGTTTATACAAATGTTGACAAATGTTTATACTATTGTTGATGACGAAGCGTATGTATTATATTATTTTTAAATTGATTGCGAGTAGAGGCAAAAATATATATATTAACGAAAAATTTATTAAAACTTTAACTATTCTATGGAGGGGCGCTCGCTCCCCCGCATTCGTACGACTAACAGTCGTAGCAAATAACGGGTAGGCGCGCGTCCCTCGTCTTATTACAGATCAGGGTACAATATAATATAAAGCATTAATAAGTTCGGTACAATCATACTTATTGCTAATAAGGTAAGCAAATTAAATTTTTCAGAGACTCATTGTATGTGGCACGCCCTAGACGAAATTTAAACTGGGTTGCTCGCAGAAACTTACGCTGCATTCTTTCAATTGCATGGTCGTACTTTGCATAGTAGAGGTTCCAAATCATGCTGGGATATTGTATCTAAATAATATAATATAAAACCTTACTCATATGCATATACAGTGTAGTAGACTGCAAGTTTCAAACAGATAAAACCTACATGCTATTATAGTCTATATAATTTACACTTTGGCATGATATTCAGTCTTGTTTAGCCGTTTTCAGCGCTTTACTGCCCTTCTGCTACATTCGGCTGAACCACATATGTACTTAAATAATCCTTGTGGAATATGTTTACGGTAATATGCATGTTTATAGGTTTGTGAACGCATTCGAAAGTGGAGCGTTAACTGAAGCTATCACGAAGCATGAAATAATGAGGTATGAATTTATATGTTCTGTAAAACTGGCTGTCTCATTTATTTCTATCGATGAATTACATATTTTAGTTTTTAAGGCTTATATTTAAGTTTGAAAATGAGACGTGCCTGACAGTAGTAGTTTAGTTGTGGTAGAGCTCTGAAAAACCCCATTGTTGGCCAAAAGATTAATAATATCTTTGATTAGGGACATAAAACATGAAAGAGCCTGCGTTCAATGACGACAGTCATTTGTCAGCAGGTTGCTGGCTATAATAATATTTGGAGTTGTTGAAACTTTTTGTGTGACTGTCTAATTTTTATGATTTATCATGTATTTATTAACTTAAATACTAAAGTAAAATTTTGACCAAGTTTATAGGCAAATAATTTGATCCTGTTTTGTGTTTAGAATTAGGTTTACCTTATTGCTCGTCTCAATAAGCTTGGTTTTAAGAGAAGAATAATTAAAATTAAACTGTTAAATTAAAGAACGTCCAAGATCCTTCAAAATATATGTATTATGCTGAAACATAAGTAGTAATGTATTCATAAAAGTAAACAAAATTAGAATTAGCATTCGATAAATACGAGTCCAAACTTTCGGGTTACACAAACTTTTCCAATTTAAACTTTCGCATAATGACGACATTTGTAGGGATATTGACGTTGTATTTTTGGAAAATTAATTGTTGTTTCAGTGTAAACTGCTTTCTTTTATTGACATGATGCTTGAAAATTTGCCTTATATTATTTATTTATTTATTTATTATTAAGGTTTACTCACAGCACATACATACAGGTTACATAAAGAGTTTCAGTATAATATGTTACATAATATTCTCATGTATATGCCAATTACGAGTTAACACAACACTTACATATATTTATTACTAAAACATGCTAACTATAAGGTACTAATCAGTTACTAATCAGTTAAATTAATAAAACTAATAAAACTTTACAATGTTTATAAGACTGATCTTGTAATTGTTCTAAAGATTATGTTCTAAAGATTATGTGCTTAGGGATTTCAAAGCTTGGGATTTAAATTTTGCTCTGCTATCATAGAATATGTCAACCTCGGGTGCTGCGCGAATGACCGAATTAAGGTCTCTGCAAATTCTTAATATTGGTGAATTTCGACCAACGTTAGTAGAACAGACGGGTAGCTCTAACACTCTTGTCATTGGATATCGGGGAACCTTGCGTGGGACACTCAGAGACAAATGTGAAATCAGATTACAATCCATTAATCCATTGATCAACTTATGCAAGAACAATAGGCCACAAATTACACGACGCTCACGCAGGGATGACATTTTGAAAGTGGTAAGACGTTGGTTGTAAGAACTGCGAGGTGTTACCCTATTTGTTGTATATGCCAAATGTCTTGTAAAAGCCCTTTGTACACTTTCTACGCGTTGAGATTGAACGGCATACCACGGGTTCCATACCACACTAGCATACTCTAGTCGGCTACGTACTAAGGAGTTGTAAAGAGTTATTTTAGCCTGGGCGGACAGAATACCTTTGGTGGCGCGCTTAATGAAACCTAACATTTGAGCGGACTTCGTAACTGTGCTATCAATATGAGCTCTAAAGTTTAATTGGGAGTCCATGATGACACCTAGATCTCGATATATTCTCGTAGTGTAAGTGTAATTCTTTCAGAGATTTATGTTTACATAATACAACACATTTTTGTCTGTCCGTTTGTAAGCTTATAGAGTGAGAATTACTGGTAACCACTTAATTGTATATTATTTAAAATGAAATATTATTTTTATACCTGCATTCTAGTTGATGCTAGTATCACTTCAAAGAAAAGTTATGATCCAGTGTTGCAATTGAAACTCCGTATGGAGAGATTCAAAATTATCAATATACATTTACTTTTGTGTAATTAATTCGACAGTTGACATTACTTGAGATATTGTAAATAAATGCTATTTATTTTCTTAATTATACATATACTAATTAAATTTCAATGAAACAAGAAGCGTGGTGTTACTCTAAATAATATATTACAACGTTGTGCTGACACGTGAAAAGGTATTATCGCTGACCAAAAGAATACATTTATGTATAAGGTTATCACGTACTCGTATAATTTAAACCTGGAATAATTGTTCGCTTTTATATGGCTTTTATATTCGCTTGTATGGCTGTAACAAAACTATTTGGTATATCTACGTCTCTTTCTCTCTTTTTGTGCATGTGTGCGTCTGTCTGTATGTGCTTTTGTGTATGAGAGAGTGTGTTTATGTGTAAGTATTTGTTTGTGTCTATAGCACCTATATTTTATTTATATATACTGCCGTGTTGGTTCCGTGGCATTGATGCGGTCCCTGATAAAACTCCATTGCCGCTAATGAACAAGAAGGGATTTCTCAGTAAAAGCGCGGAGTCAAGATAATATGTGCCCGCTAGACCGTAACAGACTCGCTTTCTAGTACATGGGACCAAAACAGAGCTAACAAAACATGGATATAATACGCCTCTGCTTACCCTTTAAGGGATGAACAGGCGTAAGTCTATAAATGTATAAGCTATTTACCATATGAATATAAACCATCTCAAATTATCGCTTCTGAAAAAGGTTTAGAATATAACGTACGTCATATTTCATAACGAACATTTCACATAACGTATATGTATCTCCTAACAAAATATTCTGTTCATTTAAAAGATAAATTAGAACAGGCCTCTCCTACAATAATATAAATTATTAATCACCATGATTACTGACACACGTTTATTGTTTACTAAGGTTCTCGGCGCCTGCTGACGTGCCAGGCCTACCCTTGTATAATAAAGAGGACTATAATATTGTATCGCCTGATTCTGTAACGTAATAAACTTTGATTGTGTCAGTGGCGCAATCATAGTGAAGGAACTGCTGTGTATGAGATTTTGAATTCGATTTGTGTTTATCCCAATTGAACCAAAAATCTAAACATTTATGTAAAATAAAAATTATTGAGAGAACACCAATATTTAGTTAAAAAAATTAAGAGCAGCCGTATTCAGGATGCTGTACAGGCTTAGGTCTCGTTGACACCAATAAAATTGTCCCCTATTACGAGCCTAAAACACAGCTAGTCAAATTAAGAAGTAATACATATTCAGTCGTTCCAATATAGTGAGATTAAATTATTGTTTTATGGTTTTACTTCCCTGAAATGTAATGTAAAACGCTGAGCATGTCGGTTTCGTGGTTATTAACACTATTTCAAAATGTTCAGTAGCGGTACAAAGTCAGAACATCTGCACAGGTAGCTAACAAAATGTGGGTATAATATAATATACTCACCTTTTACAGCTGTTTATCGTTGCTTTCCAAATAGTAAGATGTGCAATCAGCAACATTAGTCGATACACACATACGAGAAGTTATTCGCTCTGTATTTCAAAATTATTTATTTTTAGTTTATATGTCTGTCATAGTTATAAGATAGTTGATTTAATCATTGTTTAAATACGCAGAATAACAATTTGAATTTTTATTACATAAAATACTATATATATGCGTTCAATGTTTAGGAACTTATGTGTTTGACCGTAACTTAGCTTTTTAGAGATATACAGGCAGGTAGTGTTTTTTTATGATGTTCAGGTTTTAGTCTTGTGCCAACCCTATGGATATTTGTGCACATTACAAAACAATTCTGTACTCCGCAGCAGTAATGATGCCACAAAAAATTCAATGCTTAATTTCATTGCGTGAGCTTAACTCACATTGAGTTAAGCGCGTTTATCTATGGTATTAATTTACGGGAAAAGGTACGACCATGAAGTACCCGAGGTAAGCGTTACAGTTTTTTGTTTGATGTTTTTAATGGGTTTGATGTTTTGGATTGATTTCATTACGTTTTTTTGCTGTTTAATAATGTCTCACGTCCATGCGAATGTTATACATTGAAATTAAACTACTTTATACGAATTTTTTCATGTTGTTCATTCACACTTCACATAATTTTGAAAATATTGCTCTGCTGCTGAACCATTAAAGATTCTAAGTTAAGTTAACTAGTATTAATACTCGGGCACGCCACGATCGTGGCGGTAAGTCCCGTGTTTGAGGAGTGGCTGGAGAGGCGGCATGGCACCCTCACCTTCCGGCTGACACAGGTAATGACTGGCCACGGTTGTTTTGGCCAGTTCCTGTGTCGTATACGCCGGCAAGAGACGCCCGGTTGTTATCACTGCGGCAACTGCCGCGACGTTGTTGAGGACACGGCGCTGCACACTTTGGCGGTTTGCCCCGCCTGGGCATCGCAGCGCCGTGAGTTGATCGCGGCAGTCGGATCGGTTGCCCTCTCGCTCCCGGCTGTAGTTCAGTCTATGGTCCGGAGTAAGAGGTCGTGGAACGCCGTCGCCTCCTTCTGCGAGGAAGTGATTTCCATCAAGGAGGCGGCGGAGCGGGAGAGGGAGCGCTTAAACCCTCTCCCCAACCGCAGAGCCGGGCGCCGGAAAGCGCGAGATGACCTCCAGCCACCCTGAGGTTTGATCTGGGGGTGGCGGGCTTTGTGGGCCTGCCCGCCATCCGTTCAGCACCAGGTCCGAGAGGCGGCGTGCGTGTTCCCACGCGCGCCTCTGTATCGAGTCCGTCTCCCCTCTGGGGGGAGACAGTAGGGTTTTATTAGAAGTGAGTGCCTTTGGGTAGGTCTCTTTGCGTAGTGCCTTGCCGTTTCATACGGCGGGCCGTAACCTCGGCAGGGTCGCGACCGCATGCGAAAGCGATTCGTGCGGCCTCGCTGATAGTGGTTTTGTCGAGGAACACCGTGGTAGGTCTAGTCGGTATTCCGGAATGTACATTATTCTTATTCCATCTTTTCTTTTACCCCGGCGAATACGACATAATCCCTCCGCCCGCCCCCGCGGAGGGATATGCGTCATTGCATTCTCCACGTAAAAAAAAAAGATCTAGTATTAATACTAGTTTAAAGCTCCGCGTGAATATAAATATGGCTGTAGAAAAATAACCTTTTCTATCAAGAGTAAACCTGGCTCCCTATATGCAGTGCTATACAACTCACATGGAGTAGGAATTAACATTAAAATGAATATCTCTTTATAAAATAATAAGGCCAACATTTTCGTTGTGAGCATTTTCTTGGACAGCTGAATTTTGGTTTATGCCATAATTAAATAAGAAGTGACGTATTAATTAATTAAGCTGTCAGTTCGAATTGTTAATTTCTTCTAGCTTTGTTTTCAATTTGCTGACAGTTACCGTAACTAGGAAAAATTACTCATACTTTAATATAAATAAACGAGTTAAATGAACTCTAATTTTAGTTATAACTTGACAATTTACTGAGATACTAGCTGTGCAAAGCTGGGATGGGTCGCTACTTAATTATTATTAAGGAAACAAAGCTTCTACTTTACGAATATCGTAGAAGGTGTCTAACTTAATGCACTGGTGGTAATGGTGTTACTATGAAAATTACTGTAAACTGAAACGAATTTAGGTAGATGGTAGATATCTTAAATACTGTTACATCCCAACTACAACTATAAATGCGAAAGTTAGTTTATTTGTTTGTGTATTACGCTTTCACGCCTTAACTACTCAATCGATCATCATGAAATTTTGTATACAAGTTGTCGCAGGAACAGAAAAGGATATATAGTGGACATTTCATCCAGAAAAAGTACTGTTACTAATCTAATCTAACCTAACCTACATTTACGCGAGCGAAGCTACGGAAGAAAGCCAAGACCTTAAATCAATTATGCGCGATAAATGAGAAAGCGTTATGCCAAACTAATGATATTAGAAGCATTCGTTAATGAAGAATACATTAGGCTTTCATGAGTAACCGAGTCAGTACATTGCGTGGGTGCCTCGGTGCAATATAATCAGCACCAAGAAGACCGCGTAATGTTTGCATTGTACTTTGTGTTATCCGTCCTTCACAATTATTCTCGTAGATAGTAGCAATTTGATTAGGTAGTTCTTTACCATTGTGTGAGAAGTGCTGGACGTTCAAGATATTCACTAATTAAGAAAACCACTTAAGGCGAGTTCTTTGACCTTGCTTAACTCGTTGCAAATAAACGTAAAAAAGCGAAACTCTTTTTCATGTGACAAGTTTTGGAGACGTTCATAATAAAATTATTTGTGACTCAAAGGTAACTCGTGTGCCCGACTCTTCTAAAAAGTTTAGGGAAGAGCAGGCGCCTAAACGTAGAATATTTTTGCTGGTATTATATGTTAGACTGCCTTGTTGGCGCAGCAGTAGTAAATACGGCAATAATGTATGTATTGTGGTTTCGGGTTTGATTTCTGGCACGAGGTAAGTGTTCTTCTGTAAGGAAATTTTCAGTGGCAGTACAAAATCTGGCAATATGCATGGCAGAAAGTAAAATATGCGTGTATACACCTCTGCTATCCACTTAAGTAATATACAGGCATCAGTCTATGTATGTACAAGATGTATCTCGAATTAAGTCACTAAAATTTTAAGTGCCTAAAGCTATGACTGGGACCGTGACATGAAATAGATATCTATAAAAAAAAATTATTACTTCTTTACATAGCTTTAATTTATAGCTTTAGAAGGCAGATTAATTTCATAAATCGTATTCGAAAAGTTAGTAACTTAAATAAACATTGACGAAACAATTGTTTTACTCTAAATGTTATGTATAAAACTCAATGCTTACGATACCAAATACTGCAGAATAATTTACATTGTGGTCGAAACAAAACCTTGAGAAATCGTTCGACAATCTGTCTGTGGCAGCGCTTATCTTAAACAAAATTGTGTACTAGACACACGTGGTAAAGTTGTTTGGGTTTAGTTGACGAGATAAATGCGGATGAAAAACATCTGCATTGACGTCATCTATATAAATTAAAGGACTGGAGGACATTGTGACTATGAGAATATTGTATGTTATCAGTAGTGTTCGCTCACGCCCTGGCACTACCAATACGCCAAGTGGAGTATTGATTTCGATTCCGACACCGAACAAAAATTTCTATACGTATTTAGTAGCGTCAAGCATAGGAGTTTCTTATGTCTCTGTTTTTATGTTTGTAAAACTCCCCTACATTACAGGAATTCACGTCAAATAATATTGTGCGTCTTTTTCTTGACCAGACTTTATGTTTGAATTTGTTCAACTTTTAGTGGTCATGTTATATGGATAAGACCCTTTATAGTTTTATGACAGGAATGGCATAGAAGACTGCTTAAGCTTTATCATCAGTTACTTTACTCGATTTTTGTTCGCTTTCTTATTTACTTTTCCATGGGACAAGTTATCTAAAGTTTTATCAATCCCTTCAGCAGCTTTAAAGTCCTTTCTATTTCCTATCTGCTTGCAAGATTTATGCGAAACGACACTTTCGTAAAGCTATATCTTTTAAATGCCGATTATGCGAATCGACATCTTCCCACCACCATCTTCTTTTCAGACCGTGTCGTTATGCACTCAAATTATATCGATGAGTGCAATATGTCGTTTCGCATAATTCTTGCGAACAGATTCATGCAAATCAATCGTTTAGCCTCTTCAGTGGCTCGGGCATAATTTAACATTTGTAATAGTATCGAGAACTGGAACTCTATCGGTAAACAAATACTGAAACCTTTTACAGGGAGTAGATACTCCTTACTTAGGATGCCTCTATTTTTTTATGTATCAGTAAAGTCGCGAATCCTTATATCATTAATGTGTTAACACAATAATATCGGCAATAAAAAAGTAAACGAAAATTCCGTGAAACTCTTGTTATAACATTTTTATCGCTTCGTGGGAACGGTGAAGTTTGTCACGTTTACAAATTAATTTGATACGGAAACTCTTTGTAATGTTGTCAGAGGATTTCGTTTACAAGTTTTGTATTTTGTTCTAACGATGTGATTAAAGCCTTTACCTACAATTGTCAAACAAAGAACATAGTATACAGTCATTGTAGTTATATTTTCACTAATATGTTTCAATGACGTATTTTTAGCTTATCTTGATTAAATAATCACGTGTACAGCTAATATGTGTAAGTACATTAGGTTAGGTTAGATTAGTATCACTAGTTTTATCTAGATAAATGTCCTTTTATGTTGCCCTGATAACGTGTATGCGAATTTTATTGATGATTCGTCGAGTAGTTAAGTTGTGAAAGCGTAACAATTTTTATTATAAAAATTGATCCTCAAATACAATCGGTTTTTTATAAAGTCGAATTCTAGAAATTGACAGATAAAACGCGTTAATGGCATGGTTATTAAAATTACGAATAGCACATTTCAATCTTCCGTATGATATTATTTCTATGCTACAGTCCGTATGACATGCCGACTGCTAGTTAGTGTTTTTTTTTTTCACATTTGATGTTTATTAGATTAGATCGTCACTTAATTTGGACAGTTTTATTACGAGAATTGGCTCTCAGAACTGTTTAAATAAAGATACTTAATTTTACGTTATATTTCTATTAAAATAGTTAATTGATTTAAATGTTCACGCAAAGACTATTGTGAATTTTGAATGCCCTTTTGCAAATAGAATCCATTTTAACATTGTAATCTACTTACAAATTTAATTTGGGTATGCAAATATTGATAATAATTGATCTTCCTTAATAGTTATATACAAATAGTCTAATTCGCTCAGCTAACGATAAAGAGAAATTTGATTAGTAGTTGATGAACAAAACCAATTTAAATAATATAATATATGTATGTAGTTAAATAGAACGGAGACATTACGGTTAGAAGATATGACAATGTAATTCTGACGTTATGCATAGCGTATGTATGTATACTAATGCTCATGCTTAAAATGGTAGTGCATTATAATTATCATCACTTCGCTAGCTATGGTCGTAGATCCTACGTACTATTTATAACTATTTCCTGCTAACGGGCAGAGTTTCACACTGTACCACTACTGAGATTTAAAATCAGCCTGCATTACATTTTATTAGCTTGCCTTCATTTTATATATCGTATACTATTAAATATTTGAGCGAAATAGTTAAGAAATGGCATGTATCTTATCTGGTGGTAATTAAAATGAAACTCTTTGAAAAAGAAAAAAACTAAAGCGGTGTTGTGTCATTACATCGATTTATAATTTATTCTTTTTTATACATCCTCATTCTCAGTTCTAATATATATGGGTGTATACCTATATATCCTAAAAATTGGCTTAATATTAAGAGAGTGCACCGACTATCCATATAAACTAACAAAGATGTTTATGATAGCCAGAACCGACCATTTACTTGCTTTCGAGGCATATTATGTTTGAATCTTCGTAGATTCTATTAATTTGGTTAACCGGTTAAAAGTCAGTATAAAAGTATCAGCTATGTCAAGTTCTGATTTTTGCCTCGAATTTAATTACCTACTACAAATGTAAATTCTGTACGGTAATTAGCAAGATTTGGCTTTAGTCCAGCGCTCTCGTTGCCTCACACAATACTCATTAACTTCACGCAGCACTTTCTATATGTGCTAATTGTCGGGGACGGTCTAGCGATATTACACCAATGTTAATTCTGCGTTTAGTATCTGTACGTACCTACATAACGTATATTTCTCTCTTTATTGATACTATTTGCATGTGATTACGTGACCCTTTAACCCGCGATTCTATGTGCAATAAAATGTATGATAGTTGTAGAGATTTGATTAATTATGCTTAACAAATCACACTAGATCTAATAATATTATCATGTTATGCATTTTCACATTACAATATATCACCTTATATTAAGTGTGATTATTACCATATATGATACATTTAAGATGTATAACTATACGATACGCATAGTTCTATAACTATATGATAGGTGACGCATAACATCGCCACAGATGCGAAATACATAGACGACATTTCAATCCTTGACATAGGACTAGGAATATCTTAGTTGGGAAAGTGACGAAACGGTTTGTCAAGTGATATCTCTCCAAGGTTTGTCTTTTTGGTCGTTTATAAGTTAGACTTGTCGTCGGAGATTTAACCAAATTATAAAATAACCATTCAGCTCTCAGATTATAATTTAACGTTGGTATATTTAGTAGACTATACTACTAAGGTAACAAACCAATTAACTAGTACGAAGCCTAAAATTATTTAGGTATGTCTAAGTTATTAAATTACATGTAATGAAATTAAATTACCTCTAATGAAATTCGATAGTTGGCATATCTGTTTGGTTATCTAGAGTTTTGTATATCCACTGACAAAAGGTTTTATTAATTTTATGAAATGTCACCAATGTTACAAGAATTGACATAATTAGATTTGTCATTTTCCTTTAAACATAATACAATACGGCAATCCCAATTACAGCAAAGCTGAAATCAGAACGTGAGGACTTCAGCGAATTTTGAATTTTCCATATACAACCGGTCGATGTGTTTGGTTCAATTCTGTTTCAACTCAACTGGAACACTAATATTGTTGTTCTATTTGTACGATTTGTGTTTACTTAGGTAAGTTAGGTATTGTCGAAATAAATTTGTGATACAAATTCTAATATCTTTTTGTATAATATTGTAATAATTTGAAATGTCTAGGGAATATGTGCAATTATTATAATGTCAATGATAACCTAGTATTCTCTAGTATTTTCTTAGGAATCTTTTTTAGAATAAAATATTATAGGTACTAAAAACGAAATTACATTTACATAAAATGTTTTTATTATAGATTTGGTTGTAGAAGAACTAGTCTCAACATGAAGACGAGATACGGGCTTTTTATTCAAGAATATTCAAAGAAAAATATAAAATGCAATACAAATTTGAAATACAAAACAAATAAACTGAAAAAATCTGTAATTGTTTTCTTACGGAATAGTGCGCGTGGCGCTTCTATCTTCTACTAATTATATTTTACTCCGTGAAGGAATTCATATTTTTTGACGTCGGGTGTAGGAAACAGTGTCGAATATGTAAGTGTCATTTTTATTGCGTGTGCGGTTGTCAGTGGTTCGATCTCCGAAATGTCACCAGTTGTAACAAGCGTAAGTCATGTTCTGTGTTGTTAACTATTCTATAGCTTATATATTTCAAGGAAATCTTATTGAACTTTGAATTTGTTACATGTCTTATAGTCAGTATTAAATGAAATATGGAACTGAGGTTTAAGAGAGACCTATGTTCTACATTATATTTGAAGTTGAGAATGATTTATACTAGTTCTTGTATTGTTCAATATTAGTTTGACTATAACTTGCTACTATACCAGATATAATGTTATTCTATTCTCATCGTCCGATTACTCTTCATGTTCAGAATGCATAGACATACTTTCAAAATGTGTTTAGAGGCCTCTCCCAAATTAATTATAATGCTTGTATCGCTAGGGATATTTACAAAGTACAGCACTACGTCATTTGAGCAAAGCTGTTTCTGTACAGTATATGTTTAATATAAAGGTATATCGCTAGTTTGAAAGTTTTCTTTTGTTTTTGGAGCTGATGAGCTTTTAGGATCTATATAAATTCCGAAAAATAGACTAGTTTGTATATGACTAGTCTATCTTGTATGAGGTGCATACATAGTGGAGTTAACTATTACTGATTAGTTACTTACGTACTTTGCACAGGAACGAAGTCGCGGGTAAATGCTATTTAACTAATAACAGTTTTGCAGGCAGTATTAATATTTTTTGATGGACACCTATCTCACTAGGAATAATTTCTGTGTCACCGGGACTTCACACATATTGAAACCACTGACATACAAAACATCCAAAAACATCCAGACTCACAGCACTTACTTGTGGATCACTCATTTGTCTGTCCCGCGTGGGGATCGAACCCACGCCAGTCGGCTCAGTGGCAGTGGTCAGGCGACCACTTAAACCATTACACTATCCATGCAGTTTAGTAATCACTCTTTTACTAAAGAAACGTGCTCCACTTTACTTTAATTTAATGTTAGGAATGAAGAACAAAACGGCTGAGGGTTTTCTAATGGATAAAATTCTACAGTCCTTTTTCCAATCATTTAATTCAAAGAGAGGAATTATACGGTCACACAGTTACATCGTGACGACAAATTAAATATTGCTCGTAACGGATTGAATTATGCCTGAATGAGACTGACTAAAGTTATTAATATAAAATCACTAGGAAGTTTTTGTTAAACTAAGCCATAAGAAATAGGTCTGTGGATACTATTAGGTTTATTACAACATAGTTTTGGCCCGCGGCTCCACCCACGAGTTTTTTTTTTAAATTCTGTTTTACCGAAAAATTTACTCCTTATTGCGTTTCAAACATCCAAAGCTACAAATATCTTTACACACTCTCACATTTCAAATATTGATAAAGATAATGTAATACATGAATGGATATTTTCTAGACATAATAATAAATAACAACAGCTGTTCAGTATAATATTTTATCCTTTTCCTTTAAAATCATAGAAAACATACAACGGAAATGCGTCTTTTCCGTCGTGTCCTTTGTTGAAATAAAACCACTAAATCAACATAAAAAAAACTAATCAGTGTACACATCGTTTATAATTAAACCAGATAGAACGTCTGCACTTTTATTTATTCAGATCGTACACAATCGTCATAATATATGCGACATTACGACATTCCGCCCGCAATGAACAAATGCTTACCTAATTAAAATACATACTTGACGCGAAAGAATGTACACCGTAACGACGTCATTGTAATTGCTCAGCTATGCTATAAAAAAGACATAATATATTCCTTCTGCAAGGTCGTATATGGCGA
Source organism: Catocala nupta (assembly GCA_963675205.1). NCBI lineage: Eukaryota > Metazoa > Arthropoda > Insecta > Lepidoptera > Erebidae > Catocala > Catocala nupta. Next base: position 14,254,989 of record OY776087.1, read on the forward strand.
GACTTTATTTACATAAAATGTAAACTAATATGCTGTACTGAAGAAAACTGCTAGCAATAATTATAAAGATTGGGGCCCAGTGATTCAAATTCAACCGTAATTAAATTTTGGCTTCTTGTTTAGAGAAGAAGTATTTTCTATACAAACATTAGCTTTACAAAATATTATATATCTCTGTGCGCGTATTATACATTACTTAAATATTTTCGTATATGTATTAATCTAAAAATGGCTATACTTTGTATGACAGTTAGCACTGATCATCTGCCTGTTAAAATCAAGACAATTTTTTCTAGAAAGGTATCCATAGGTTTCACTGATCATATTTTTAATTTAATATACAATTTTTTTTTTTTTTTTTTTTTTTTTTTTTACGTGGGGGAATGCTATGACGCATACCCCTCCGCGGGGGCGGGCGGAGGGATTATGTCGGACTCGCCGGGGTAAAAGAAAGATGTTAAAAGATAATGTACCTCCCGGAATACCGACTAAACCTACCACGGTGTTCCTCGACAAAACCACTATCGACGGGGCCGCGCGAATCGCTTTCGCATGCGGTCGCGACCCCGCCGAGGTTACGGCCCGCCGTATGAAACGGCAGGCCACTACACAAGAGACCTACCCAAAGGACTCACTTCATAAGATTCCCTACTGTCTCCCCCCCTAGGTGGGAGACGGACTCGAAACAGAGGCGCGCGTGGGAACACGCACGCCGCCTCTCGGACCTGGTGCTGAACGGATGGCGGGCAGGCCCACAAAGCCCGCCACCCCCAGGTCAAACCTCAGGGTGGCTGGAGGTCATCGCGCGCCCTCCGGCGCCCGGCTCTGCGGTTGGGGAGAGGGTTTAAACGCTCCCTCTCCCGCTCCGCCGCCTCCTTGATGGAAATTACTTCCTCACAAAAGGAGGCGACGGCGTTCCACGACCTCTCACTCCGGACCATAGACTGAACTACGGCCGGGAGCGAGAGGGCAATCGATCCGACTGCCGCGATCAACTCACGGCGCTGCGATGCCCAGGCGGGGCAAACCGCCAAAGTGTGCAGCGCCGTGTCCTCAACAACGTCGCGGCAGTCGCCGCAGTGGTGACAACCGGGCGTCTCTTGCCGGCGTATACGACACAGGAACTGGCCAAAACAACCGTGGCCAGTCAGAACCTGTGTCAGCCGGAAGGTGAGGGCGCCATGCCGCCTCTCCAGCCACTCCTCAAAAACGGGACTTACCGCCACGATCGTGGCGTGCCCGGCACTGGGGTGCACAAGTCGCTCCTTCCAATTAGCCACTAGGACCTGGCGGAGCTCGGACCTTGCCGCCTTGATTGCGGCAAAACCCGGTCCCTCGCCCCGAGCTAGCGCCTCCTGGCGCCAACGATAGAGCGACGCCAGGAGCGCCGCTTCCAGGTCCCATGGCATCGATCCGGCGAGGAGGCTCGCAGCCTCGAACGAGATCGTGCGGTAACCTCTAATCAACCTGACGGCCATGGCGCGCTGTGGAGCACGAAGCGCCGTGACGTTACGGGCCGTCAGGAATATACAATACTGCGTTATCTTAATTATCAGTGTTGGCGTATAGGTTTGCAACCAGAATTTCAAATATTACTCGACAAGTTTTAACGCATTATAAGAAACATCACATCTGTCTATCTTGTTTACGATCCAATGTGGTCTATTGTTTTATTTATAGACACCATGTCAATAGATCTCGAGTTTGATAGTCACGAGTCAAACTAAGGGGTTTTTTCAGAATATTAAATGTCAGACGAATATCCTCACAGGCCCAATGTTTTCGATTAACCTTTTTCGTTTTGGTATAAATAGTACAACAAACTTTTTGCGAAATAAACTAAAGCGTATCTGCGACATTGCCAATAAATTATCCTGTGATGAAAGGAATTATTGTAGGTTATGAAATGTAGCAGGGATTTCATACTATTGCTACTGATAAAATAATTGTTGCTGCACGGTATTTTGCACTGAATATCGAATAGCAATTAGAATATATTATTATGACAATAGCATCAAAATTGATTGCAAAATGTATGAGCAATAAATGTTTTACATTTAGGTTTGTGACAAGTAGAAACGTAGTGAAGATTTCTCGTTATATTCTTATTTACCTACTACTATGTTTGAAAGAATTATATCTTATGTACTGGAAGGTACATAAAATATTTTATTTTTAGAAATTGGTTAACGTAATTTTATGTCTGAAATAATAAAAAATATATATCTTAGTGTATTTGTTAGTAATAATTATGTAGTGAATCTGTCAATTTCACGAGTAATTTGATCCTTTTTGTTAGCTTGACAAGCCAAGATTAAGGCTATTGATTAATTATGCGCGCTGCGGAAATGATATCAGATTTTAAACATTATAGTAAGATAGAAAAATATTTATAAGCACTATTAATCAATATTGTCAACCATTGATAAAATGCTATTAGACGTTTTGACAAATTTTATTCGGGCAGAGAAATATTATTATGATCTCGTGTGGAATTCCAACCTACAACAATCGGCGAAGTAGCAGAGGCGACGTTACCAACTTAGATCACTACTCCTTCAGTGTATTCGTAAAAAGGTTTATGCATGATTATTACTAATCTTTAATTTTAATTAAATTTTAAATTAAAAAATCTATACATATATAAGTAGGATCTGGTTGACAGCATTCATTGTAGGTTCTATGTCACCAAGCAAATTAAATAAAGCTCTTATAACAACAAAACGTCAATCACATATTACGACATTTGAATATGAAATTATAAACCTCTATACATGTAGGGATATGTGTGATATATGTATTTGTATAGTTCTATGTCACCAATGTGTGTCGAAGGTTACGACTCATGCGACCTCTCAAGTAATAGGTACATCCGTTTATTGTCTATTATATCTATTACCGACACCAATGCGAGAACGCGACTGCCTGAGCCGCACCACTCTTGTTTCACATACATTGTACTTAAGTGCTAACTCAGCTAAACGTGAACCACAATACATATAGGATTGTAAAGCAATAATCAAAGGGGAAAAGAATTCAATTTGGTTTAGCATCCCAAGTGAATTGCATATCGTCACTGAATATCATTTCGAATTTATAATTTGATCGCACCTCATGCAAAGTGCTCGCTCGAGTATGGGCGCAGCGTGTTATGAATGGAACATAATTTATCCATTTTTATTTCTATGGTAAAAAGGATTTGAACTTCGTGCGAAGATAAAGGAAATTATTGAGCTCTTGAAATTTTTGGGGGATATTCTTACATATTAATATTTAAGTTAACATGTTTTAAATGTAACCAAAAGTAGTTAAATAATTATAGTTACAAGTAAAAAATAATAGCAGTAAAAGCTTGGTAATAAATGGTATCACCCATGGTCACGGAGAGATGCTCGGTTATGGTTTCGGAGAGTTGCCCGAAGTTTCCTATTTTCAAAATAAGAAAAGAAGTATTTTTTTAAATAAACCGCAATAAACTTCATATGCATTAGTTTAATTTCAATATTTCCCTTTATTGAACAAAAACATTTAAGAAAAACCGGCTGCACTGATAAATTACATCGCCTTTTAATGGAAAGTTTGTGTTGGTATTGTATAGGTTTGACCCCTTTCCACGGTACATTTAACGGCACTTCTAACAACGACTATTCAGATTCAATTTCTAAAGGGCAAGGAAAGGTTCTTTAATGCGGTCAATTTATTTAAATTCTATAAATAGCAGCTCACCTGCCAGTATGACTGACATGATTTCACACGAAAGCGTTTTTGAGTAAGGCTTTTAGATATAATGGATATAAGTGTCTGTGTATACAAAAAATCAGCTTTCGTAAGTTTGTAACTCGAAAAGTATTCGCTATATTGTAGGCTCACCTAATTTTTTTACACAACATTTCATTTTTATATTTTAATATTATCTCAAAATATACGCGGGAACGGAAATAGAATATTTTTCATTTACTGCTCTAATATTGAATAATAATAATAATAATGTCCTCAGACCGAATTTCGGTCACGGCGGCCAATCTTAATGGAGACTGGCCATCTGCGTAGGAGATATTATAGTGCACAAGTATGTGCGCAAACACGAGTGCACTCTCTGTTCCCTTACCCTCATGATCCGATGGGACGGATAATCCGACACGACCAGAGAGCGATCAGGCACAGGACCAACGGCTTTACGTCCTTAGCGAGGTACGGGGGTGTCTAACACCGCCAACTTCCTAACTTCAGGCTCGTATTGAGATTTCTTAACAGAAAAACTCAATCCGTTTATGTTGGTCCGATCCCGGGATTTGAACACGAGACCTCATGCACAGCAGTCGCATTCACTACCGCTGCGCCACGGAGGCAGCAAAGAATGCGATGTGTTTACGGAAGACTGGAAAACATTATTATTATTATGTATCTTTCAGTTCGTTTAATTAATATTGTTATTCATTTTTGTTATTATTTTATTACACATTTAATATAGGTAATGATCATATGTTTTTTTTATTTGAAGAATCAAATAAAGCACACCGTGATATAGAATTTATATTATATATATTTTTTGGAAGTCAGAAAGAATCAATCAATTCGAATACCATTTCCTATAGAACTACTTCACTAACGGTTTTTTTTGTTTACATTAATTTAAACAATTAATTCAATACAATCATACTCAATGTGCCTTTGTCTACACTTCAGTTAACAAAATTTTGATTAACCCGTTAATTAATTTAATCATTAGACAATTTAATTACTACATACATTACACAATAGAAGTACACTGTGTGTCGACTAATAAGTTACGACGTTGTTAATTAGTCGCTTGTTAGCGTCCATGTAAGCGTAATAAATTGCTAATCCTTTAAGATGTAACGACATACCTATATACGAAGACAAATAATAATACGTTTGTGATTTAAATAACTGCCTCTGTTCAACGGTAATGCGTGCTGCGGATGAGATCTTGGGTTCGCTTACCGGGCTGGGCAAAGTGAAATTGTTTTTTTTTTTAAACCATGTATTCTGGAATAATCGTCAAGTGGCTCGCCCCTCCAATGACGGGTGATAAAAAACCATAGTTGGCGAAAAGGGGATGTGAATCACCTTTCTCCCCTTTCGGGGATATAGTCGTGAGATATGTATGTTTGAATTTAAAGCTCATATTTTTTAAATCCCTGGTGTTCAACCCCTACACAGCCCGCATAATAGTAATTGGAAAAGATAGCATATGACTGCTTGACTTGCGTAGCCGACCTTAGGTAAGTCCTATAACTTAGATGAGTTAACAGACAAGGAATGGGTTAGGTATATAAGCTGGTGGCATTCTTACTTAGCGATGATACGAAGTGCAGTAATAATGTTACAACTTTTGCGTCAATATCCTAATTATGGGTTCACGGACAAGCCTTCTAATTCATACCATTTGTAAATAACTGGCAAAGCCGTGCTCTGTGACTTATAAGAAGACAATCTTAAAAAAAGGAAGAATATTTGATTAAGTAATCTTTTGCTAAACACTTAATCGGGGAAATTAAAGCGCACCGACTCTGCTGGCTTGGTCGCTTTGAAAGATTGGGATAGGATCGTGTATTTAAGAGAGCCTATCTGCGCCGACCGACAGAGGGACGTCCAGCCCCAGATATCGCTAGAGTGATACTGTGGAAGGATCTGCGAGAGCTTCAAGCCAAGGTCTGGCGGGAAACGATCAAAGACCAAAGAAAGTGGCGTTCTCTCGTATCGGCGGTCATGACAAACTTTGGGTCTCTGAGCCAATAAAGAACTAAGTAATTGTTTGTATGGTTACTGTTTTACACTCTTTCAAACGTCATAGCCTGGTGAGTATGTCGTAAGTACATCTCATGCCTACATCTACGAAAGGGTAGGCAGAGATATATTCTACCGCCATGGAATTTGTACGCCGTGCATTTCAACGTCTAGAGCGTGATTTGGTTCGGTGCTCTGTGGTTACACCCATTAGACAGTTGAGCTTCGGCTTAAATGCAATACCCGTATACCTGTGAGCGCCTAACCTTAGTTGGCAAAGCAGAGACACGGTTTGTTGAACCCGCTAGTTAATGCCCCGATATATAGATTATATTATCAATTATGCCTGTGAGGCAGGGATTTTACAAACATTCAAACAATGAACACAAAGATTGCTCCGACTCGGAACAACAAAATTAATGAATCACACAATTTATTTGTCCCGTGTACGGATCGATCCCACTTGGAGCGGCGACAGTGACTACTTAAGACTACACCATCCGTGTAGTCAATTTTTATATTTAATTTGCATAATAATGCTTAAAGTAACTCTTAATACACTAACGTTAACAACATATTCGCGTCTCTGTTAAGCTTTACTATAGGTATACCTACTAGTGGGAGACATTTGGGCTGACACGCAGAGGTCTCGATTTCAATCTCAAGGCTCTCTGACTTTTCGATGTTATGTGCGTATTAAATAGTTAATTATCACTCGCTTTAATGGTGAAGGAAAACATCGTGAGGAAACTTTCATATTTGATAGTTCTCCGTAATGATTTTGAAGATATGTGAAGCCTGCCAACCCGCACTGCCAGGCTCGTACCCAGCAGTGGGATATTATTTTTATTATTCAAAAATGACAAACAGAGACAACAACAGTAGCCGTGTAGCCAACAGCTCTTTGGTCTGCATTCAAAAGCAGTGCTTAAACTATGTAGTCAATCAATTATTTATTAAGACATTTTCACTTTACCATAACCAATTCTTAAAGCTAAAATGGATGGCAATCTTTCCAACTTTACCACTAAATACTCAAATTTAGTATCACTTGTTATCTAGAACAATTAATTCTATGGATTAGTTCTGAATGTAGAAATTCCGGAATAGTAAACCGTTATCGAAACCAATATCGTGGTAGTATAAGCGCAGGTTATTCATTCAAATCAGCTTTTAAAATCGATGGCTATTCAAGAGCCGCTATCAAAGGGATCAGAACTATAAAGAGATGTAGAGAATTTATTAAATTGATATAATAATATTTAGTCTATTATACATACATACATAACCTTACATCTATATCGCCGAAGGAGTAGGAGGAGCCTACTGATAACTGTTCCAGATTCTGTGCTGCTACTGAGAATTTTTTGTCATCAAAATCCAATTCAAAGACTTGAACCCGAGAACTTACATACAGTAGTCATATATACATACTACCGGTGTGTCACCAAGGTAGTCTTTAATTTGTGCCATTACTGCTAAGGTGCAAACAAGAATACGGCCCACCTAATGGCTCTCTTATTGACATTTGCTGCCGTTTCATTACACAGGTACACGGGTATTTGTAGCAGTTTCATTTACGCATTGTCGACTCTTAATTAAAGTTTTTATACCGTTTTTAAAACTAACGATGCGCTGTCTTGCTAAATATGTATTGTAAAAATCTTCTTTAAACCGACGCAATTCATTATTTTTATTTATAATATTACTTCATCTTGCCGCGGTTTCGCATGCGTTAATCTAGATTTTCTCAATATTATTTTCCTCTTAGGGAACATGTCTTTTCTTGATGAAAGATCCATTTCTCTACCCATGATAACGTGTATACGAAAGAAGCTAATCGATCAAGTAATTAAGACGCGAAAGCGTAACAAACAAACAAACTCACTTTCGCATTTATAATATTAGTTAGGAAGTTAGCATATTCATTTACTTTATAAGTGCCTATATTTTTCTAGAATATTTGGATAAACAATATCTTTTTTATTACATTGCTGTATCACTGTGTCATTCTGCCTCATTACAGAGATATCAACGGTATTTTTCATTATTTAACTGGCATAGCTATGTTCAGTTTCATTGTTATAAGAAGTCAGATACGGCGTTTGTCTTAGTCATATTTAATATTTAGAATAATTTTCTTTGAAGTTAACATTAATTACATTTTCACAAATCCACGGACACGCTGAATAGCAAACTCATTAAAGAGTAGTAGTAAAACGCACTCCGGACATAAATGGTGCTTAATTTGGTGCTTAAAGCGCTAGGTTGGCTGCAATGATCCCACCCCTTAACCGTAACGCCTCTTTTGCGAAACTACCCGCATCTGTAACAACGCGCCCGGCCGAAATCGTGCGATTTCTCCGCATTCATTAAAACTACGATATCTCTAAAACTACGCATCGCAGCTCGACAAAACCTATGTCATTGAAATTGTTATGAAATAAGCTATCTGATTATCTATAGTTTAGTACAGTTTTATTGTGAAATCTGTTATTGATTCGAAGTTGAAAGTAGGGTGAGCTACTTTTTTTTTTTTTTTTTGTAAAAAAGTCGTCATATTAATAAAATAAAAGCATTTTTATCGAAAGTTATTATATTATTTACATAATAACATATTATGTTACAATAATCAAGTGAAATAACAAACATCTCCATACATATTTTACACACTGCAAGCTAAACAAAAACTCGGGTCAGGTAGTTGACCCGTACGCCGAACAAAAAACAAGGGTATGTTTACACATTCATTCTGCGATCTTTGTGAGCCAAGTGGCTAACAATAATATCTTGTTACATAGTTTGGTAAACAATCTTATCGCAGGCAAAGTGTTAGCTGTTAGAATTGATTAACTTACGAACTATGACTCATAATGTAAACACTTGAAAAAGAGCTCTGAGAAAGACCCTTTTATAATTCTTATCACAGAGCAAGTACTATTACATTTATTTGAAATCTTATTTTACAAACCACATGATGATGATATTTACTAATGGGAAAACACAACACAAGGCCATGTTGCCTAGCAAAATCATTAACAAAATCAACAAATAAAAAACAGAAAACAAGGCAATTTTAGTAAGAATTCCAAGTACACAATACAGAATACAACCAGTAGGTCACATCTGAACAACAAAATAAAAATATAATGAAAATGAATCGATTTTCAAACAGAGGTACCAATTTAAAATTATAATATTATATTAAAGGTAATTACTTTTTTAATATATAAATCTAAGCTGTTATTTTCCTTAATAAAAAAAAAATTTTAAAATTTAAATCAATTCACCAATGAAACGAACAAAGGTCCCGTCCAAATATATATATATATAATATACAATATAACCAAAAAAAATAAAAAGATAAAAAATAATATATAATTTAACCTCGCCTCGTTTAAATCTCGTCGGTCAACACTTTTGTTTTACTGACCATTGTCCTTTACTGTGTACGAAACACAAAACAAGATGGCGGCTTGAATGTCATAAACGGAGATGCGATTTTCGATTACATTTCAAATATTTACATTACTTTATTTAACAAAATTTTGTCGTCATTAGTGTATTTTCTACTCAAAACAAATAGAAATGTGCCAGCGTGATGCGCAAATTTCGAAACTATGTTTCGTAAAATAATAAATTCTGTCTAAAATCTTTACCCAATACGCAATGCAGCGATTAAAAACTGTTTAGTACTTACTCGTCCATAGTATTTATATAACAAACACTTCACATTGAATAACACCCTTCCTCAATAACATTTATAAAAACGTAATGAAGGCGTCACTCAAAGCGTCTCCACAGATTAAATTGAGTGTAACATTCCGTAACAAATTTTTGTTGAATGTATAGCATGTGATATTGTATGACTTTCTTATTCGTTTTCCTACAATTTGTGTAAGTTAGAGTACGAAAGGTATACCCTAGACTGGCAATATTTGGTATTAAATACGACCATAATCAAGAAATCTCCAGGAGATTACTTATTACTTACTTACAGACGCGTGCTTTTTGACATAAATCTCTAGGAGATTTAGTTACGATAATACAAATTGAGTGAAGTACGAATTCAAGTGACAGCATAGTGAAGTGTCTTGTGCGTTTCAAATATGTCGTAAGTATTATATTACAGTTTTTACTGTAAATATTAAACACTAAAATAAACTAGGAACCCATTCTATTGTATTTTGCAACAAAATTCTACTTTTAGAATTCAGAATTTTGTGAAAATGCCGTTAAAAAATGAGCAGTGCCATGAACGTCGTAAACAATGGTGGGTTTTGTGTATTGTAAACAATGACGAAAGAATTCAATTATGGATTGAAGCAAGTAAAAACGTAATATTATTCAATATTGTGTTATTGATATAAGTTTTAGTCATAAAAGTTATGTTAAATGTATATGTTATGTGATATTTTTCAATTTACGATCGTGTTCAATGTGTGTTTACTCACGGACCGAACAGATTTCGTCATGTACAGAATTCTTTCGAGTGTTTCTTCATGATTTGATTTATAACATATAAACATTTATATGTCGTTTAAAAGAGCATATAATTTATTATATTGTGGACTTTAAATGATATAATTAAAAGCATTTTGTAGTAAAATCTATGTGAAGGAAACTAATGCCCAGAAAAAAACTATAATTGTCGCATGTTCAACCTATAATTTCTAAATTAAAAACAATTATATTTCTAAATTTATGTACATAAGTTGATTACTTACACTTTAGGCTTTCCTACACATATTTTTGTTTTGATCTAAGCTCTTTAGTTTGCATGCACAAAGAGTTTTTATCGTTAAGATGCAAGAGCGTTCGCAAGATCATAATTTTGCCGCGCGATGCGGACGTAGCGCTGGAATGTGTCACCGACGCGCGGACGTTTGAGTTATTATCTCTGCATTACACATGATGTACTAAATGACGAAAACAAAAAAAAAAACCTGTGGTTAAACTACTGAACACATTTGGTGCATAATTTGTAAATCGTCAAAGAATACCATGTATATATGTGGTATCAATTAATATGATAACATTTGCGCCACTTTGTATAACAATGTTATAACTAATAAGTTCTATTTAATTGTACAAATTACAGCGCTAATTATGGTCATTATAACTATTTAATATCCTGTGTCGTTATTGCCTCCCCTTTCTCCTCCCATGAGATTTCAGATACTTAACATAAAACGACAAAATTATTAGATTTGTAACTTTCAAACAATAAGCAAAGTACTGAATTTTACTATTATCCACTGGATTACTTTTTGTATAATGCACATCGTACATAAAGTAATCACACTTAATTGTGAATTATTGTCGTGCTAAGCGCCAAGTGAGAATAACTAAAGTTTTGTTATCAGATTAATAGCTTTGTTTCTTGTATAATGGTAATTGTTATCTAATACGGAAATAATGTAAGGTAATAATGCTATCGTAATTATTCCTGTATCGCGGGGACTTTAAAGTATTCATACTACCGACAATTGTACCGTGTGGGGACTCGCACTCACAACTTTGTGAGTGCGAGTCCCCACACGGAACAATTTTTTTTGAGATCTATATATAGTTCTACGTGTTCTTTGTGTTGGTAGTTTGAATACTTTCGAATTGGCAGCGGCGAGAGGATCAATTTAACAACTACACCATATGTACAGTCTTCTTAAAATAACCTTCCTTTGATAATCTTCTTATGATCTGCTACTAATAATTATTAAATTTAAAGCACTACATTGTAATGAACCATTCAATTGCTAGCAATCTTTTCATTGCCACTCGTTAATATTTCTTATTAATTAGCAAAATTAGTTTTATATTAATTTCTAAGAGAAGCGTAATTAAATATAACTTAATTAAATATCTCGAGGAATTTTGTAGAATATCACATTTCTATGAGTTCTATTGACTTTGAGGTTATTGAACCGGTAGAATTACCTTTTAGAAATTGACAAAATACTAAGATCGTTTTTCAGATAATTAAAAGAATATTTTATAAAATAATTTACCCTTTATTATACGACGCTAGCTTTAATTGGTGCTCGCGATGACAGAATTTTTTTATGTTATGTTATGTATTACTTGTAAAATGTGTGGAATTAATAGATTTTTATAAAAGTTTATCGGAAAACTATAAGAAGTACTTACATAGATACATTATCTTATTACATTCTAACTAATATTGTAAATGCGAATGTGAGTTTGTTTGTTACTCTTTCACGCCTTAACTATTCAAACGATCATGAAAAATAGAGAAATCGTGATTGATATAAAAAAAGTGTGCTAGTAGGTACTAAGCCTCTGAACTAAACTAAAAATTGGAGTGATTAAACCTATGTATAAAAAAGGTAATAAAACTGAAACTAATAACTATAGACCAATAGCTTTACTATCTATATTTTCAAAAATATTTGAGAAAGTTATATACATATAACTGCCTATATAAATTCTTTGAAACTAATAACATTTTCACAACATGCCAATACGGATTTAGAAAAAACAAATCCATAAATTTAGCAATATTTAATTTTTTACATGAGGTTTTAATAAATATGGATAAACGAACACCAATAGCAGCACTTTACATGGATATGACAAAAGCATATGATCATGTCCAGCATGACATTTTATTAAAAAAGCTATATGCATACGGAGTAAGAGGTAATGTTTATAGCCTAGTCGAATCATACCTTAGTAACAGAAAACAGCTTACCGAAGTAAAAAGGCTAAATATATCTAAAAAAACAGAAGAAACATTTAAATCTGCTTTTAAAAATGTCTCAATAGGAATTCCCCAGGGAAGCATACTGGGCCCGCTTTTATTCCTTATTTATATAAATGACATGCCCACAATAACAACACACAAAATGACATTGTTTGCCGACGATAGCACAGTACTGTATACCAATAATACTAAAATGAAACTAGAATATGACATAAATAAATCTTTGACATTAATCATAGAATGGCTTTATAGGAATAACCTAAAAATTAATTTGGATAAAACGAAAATAATGTTCTTTAAACAACGTAATAATATAGAAAATAATTTGAATATTACTTACTTAAATACAAATATAGAAGAAATTAACAACACAAAATTTTTAGGTATGTACATTGATAATAAAATAAATTGGAAATATCATACTGAATATATTTGCAAAAAGATAAGCCAATTTTCATATGCCCTCCATAAATTAAGTAAAGTAGTAAATCGACCTGCGTTACTTACAGCTTACCATGGCTACGTCGCATCTACGCTACGTTACGGGATAATCTTCTGGGGTAACTCAACAGAAAGAGAACGGGTATTTATTGCACAAAAGCGTTGTATCAGAAGTATGTGTAATTTACAACAAACAGATTCCTGCAAGCCGTATTTTAATTAATTAAATATTTTACCCTTACCCAGTTTGTTTATTTATGAGACTTCAATATTTATAAAAACAAATAAGGGCCTATTTGAGCATCGTCATAGAGAGCGTCATAAGGACAAGCTGGCCATAGTTGCCAGTAACACACAGTTAATGCATGAAAGTGTGTTTTGTTTAGGTCCACGTATATATAATAATATACCATTACAGATAAGAAATATAAATGAAATACCTATCTTTAAAAAGAAACTCCATAAATGGTTAGTAACCAAATGCCACTATTCACTAAAAGAATATTTAGAAGATAAGGGATAGCAAAAAAATGCAGACAAACTATTCAAACAATTTGTTAATAATTAAAAATTATCTATAAAAATGTATAATTTGGATATGAATTCTTTTAAAATGGTATATAATTTTAATAAATTTAATTTAATAATTTTATTTGTTATTAATATGTAATATTGTTTTAATTTGAATTTTATAAATGGTAATGCAATTTAATGTAATGAATAATTATCTGTATTAGGGTAAAACATGTCTCTATCTTATTTTTTAATTTGTATATTATGATTATATTGTATGCCTAAGTGGCGGAACACAGCTGATTTATAACATATTTGTGTAACATCCTCTGTACCTGTGATTCACAATAAAATACTTTGAATTTGAATTTGAATTTGAAACCTGCCTAGATAGTCGTTTGGGTACAAAAATGAGTAATTGAAATTATTATTATTATCTGCTACGTGCTTAGACAATATATTTTGCGAATGCCAATTTCTAAATAGGGCCATATTGAGTGATTTGACATCCGACCACTGTGGTCAAAAGGTTGTATTTCCTATAAATACAATTAAAAAAGAAACTATGATCACATGTAGACCAATGACATCTAATCGCATCAAGGAATTTAATAATAACATTAATGCCAAGGTTGTCAATATGGACCTAGATTGCAATAGTCCAGACGAACTATACGAGTCTTTGCTTAACGTCATTACACTGGAATATAACAAAATTTTTAAAATGAAGACATTTTACAAAAAATTAAATGTTAAGTTTTGTGATTGGGCAACACCTGGGATATATACAAGTAGAGCTAAGGTATATGAATTATATGGAATAAAAAAATATAATTTTGATCCAAATTTTATCAAATATGTTAGAAATTATTCAAAATTATTTAAAAAGACTTGTGCTACAGCCAAGTCCCTTTATTTAAAAACCAAAATTCGAAATGCTGACGATAAAATTAAAGCTACTTGGAACATTATTAATAATGAAACTGGACGCACCAAGCAGCGTGATAATACTATTAACCTTAATGTAAATAATAAGATAATTTCAAATAACTTGCAAGTAGCTGAAACATTTAATAACTACTTTGCTAAGATACCTGTTAATACAACTAGTTCCTTAAGGTCTTGCCCAGTAAAAGCAGAATCCTTGGTTAGGGATAGCGTGGTGGAGTGTAAAGTCCTGTTTAGTTTTAAATATGTACATCCGCATGACATAATAAAAGTATTTAAGTCACTTAATTCAAAAAAATCAGCTGATTTGTGGGGTATTTCTCTGAAATTAATTACAAGTATTATTGATAACGTAGCGCCACACCTAGCTGCAATATTCAACGGATGCATTGATGTGGGCATTTTACCAAATTTAATGAAATGTAGCAAAATAATACCATTATTTAAAAATGAATGTAAAAGTGATCCATGTAATTTCAGACCGATTTCTATATTACCTGCTATAAGTAAAATATTTGAGAAAATTATATTACAGCAATTAGAGAGCCACTTTAACGTAAACAACTTATTTCATACTCAACAATATGGTTTTAGAAAGGGTCGATCTACAATAGATGCGGGTGTTACACTTTTGAAACATATTTTTGCTGCTTGGGAAAATTCGCAAGATGCCATTGGCGTATTCTGTTATCTCTCAAAAGCCTTTGACTGCGTTGAACATCAAACGTTATTGCGAAAGCTCAGGCATTATGGAATTCGAAATGCTGCACTCGACCTCGTTGGTTCTTACCTAAGCGATAGATTACAACACGTTGAAATCAACGGAAGTAGATCTTCTGGATTACCAGTCGCAATGGGCGTGCCACAGGGCTCAATTTTAGGACCCTTTCTGTTTCTAGCGTACGTGAATGATTTGCCGTACTTCGTACAGAATTTGTGCGACATTGTATTATTTGCTGATGACACATCACTTATTTTTAAAGTAGACCGTAAGGCACCAAATTTACAGGGTGTTAATTCTTCACTCGCGCAAGTCCTGGACTGGTTCACGGCGAATAATTTACTACTCAATTCAAAAAAAACAAAATGTATTAAGTTTACATTGCCTAATATAAAGAGTCCTAGCATAAACGTTAATTTAAATAATGAAACAGTAACATTTGTACAATCCACAGTTTTCTTAGGCATTACTTTAGATGATAAAGTTCAGTGGGGTGCTCAAATATCGTGTCTTGCAGGGAGACTTAGTTCAGTCGCATTCGCGGTTAGGAAAGTAAGACAGCTTACTGATATAGATATTGCGAGACTAGTATATTTTAGTTATTTTCACAGCGTTATGTCCTATTACATACTATTGTGGGGTAAGGCAGCTGATATTGAAACAATTTTCATTCTTCAAAAGCGTGCAGTACGTAGCATTTATAATATAGGCCCACGAGTTTCCCTGAAAGAGCGTTTTAAAGAAATTGGTATACTTACTGTTGCGTCGCAATATATATTTACGAATATTATGTTTATAAAACATAATATTCACTTATATAATAAGAATAGTGATATTCACAACTAAAACACTAGAAATAAGCATAGGTTGGTAGGTCCGTATCATCGTTTACATAAAGTTCACAATTCATTTGCGGGACTCAGTATACGCTTTTTTAATAAACTACCGATTGATATTATAAATTTACCTTTACTAAAATTTAAAAGTGCTGTTAAAAGTCAGCTTATCCGGAAGGGCTATTATTCAATCAATGATTACTTAAATGATAAAAACTCATGGAACTAGTTGCTTGTTTCATACAGCATTCAAACAATGTATGTATTATATAAGTCAATTTAGTTATGTGAAGGTACTTCGTGTTTATTTGGTGGTGTTCAAGGATCTTTCTTTTCTTTTAAACAAACGTTATAAGTATTAACGTAAATTTTGTTTTAACTACATTTAGTCACGAACTACCTTTTCATGTCACAAAGTGTAAGTGTATGCATCCTCATGCCATACTACTGTCTATTACAAATGGCTACCTACTGATAAATATAATTTCAAATCTCAAATGCTTTTAACATAATATTACCAACTTTTCTTTATTTTAGAATTTAGTTTTATATGGACAGTGACATATGGCATAATGACTGCAACACCTGGTACATAAATGAGTTGTAAAATACTGAAATTATAAGTTGATGGCGATTTAAAAGAGTGGCCTTGAGTTTCTTGCAGGTATCTTCTCATAGGATCAACCTTTTGCCTGAACCTTGCAACTAACATAAATGTAAATTCAGTAAATATAATAAACTCACTAACCCCTTTGACGTTCATAAGTGTTACTTTGTGACCTAAGTGAATAAATTATTTTTGACTTTGACTTTGACTTTGACTTGACTATTAAAATCTAGATTTCGCTCGCAGCTTTGCTAGCATAAATGTACTGTTACAATTTGGATTCCCGCGGCCCTGCGCGTACGTGCGAGGAAACACCGGGGTGGTTTTAGCCGGTAAGAGTCCGGCACACCCCTCCGCCTTTCCCCAGGCGGAGGTAGACCATGAGGATTTCCCTCCGTAAAAAAGGTTAGTAACAGTACATTTTACTATGTATGTATGACCGCTACCCTGTGTCTTTTTCTGGTCCCCGACAACGTGTATGTAAAATTTATGATGTTCGGAGACTGCGCCGAGCGAAATGCGCCAAAAACAGGCGGTCACAGTTATGTTCATAAAATTAACACTTTTTGTTTAATACAAATATAAAATATACATTTACCATAACAATGAATGTGTTTACAATTAGTCTGTGTAAAAAACTTAAAATAATTAATATTTTCGCCTACAAAATTACGTAAATTTTCACGAAAAATGCAAAACCGTAAGCTCGTGTCACGTGATTTTTAGATTATAACAGTAGAAATCTATCCTATTTTACCACTTAAACGATACATAAATAGTTATTTTACAATTTGTCCGTCCCAAATATTTAAGTTATTGGTTGACAATAAATATACATATTTATCAAAAAAGCACTTCAAATCCTCCATACAATTTTACTATGGCGGCCACGCGCCGATTTGAATATCGAGCTCTGTCATTCAGTCCAACCGCTTCTTACGCTCGGCGCAGTTTTAAGGCGTGACAGTGTAATAAACATACAAACAGGTACAGAAAAGGATAACAATTCTCACGAAAAAAAAATATTCTACAAATAGCAGGCGATGCCGTGGACAAAATCTAGTAATGAATACATAAACGTTATAACTAACTTTGTTTATTAATGTTTTCTATTTACAATATTTTCAGACTTTCATAAAGTGATATTAGAGTTGTAAATAAAAGCATCTCAACTGAAACTATAACAATTTTAATGTAAATTTAAAGAAAATGTCGTCACCTTGTTTTACATTTTCTTTGAGCGCAATGGACGTCATTTAATGTGGTGGATGAGTTTTATAAACGATGACTGCGCTGCAATTTCCACAAGTTCTACGGCGTGAACAATTTCCAGTACAATTTTGTATCTACGGACGGAAATATAAAATAAATGTTGTACTTCAAAACGATTTCACACAAAAGTGTTTTAATGTAGTAAAGATTTTTGAGAATGGTTTCATGCATTTTTATTTGTCACTTTTTAGTTGTATTAATAAATACATGTTTTAAGCTCGGATAAGCTTTTTACATTACGTATTTTATAGCAAAATTGCAGCTTGGAATACATACATGTGGGGCAACGGATAGATAATACGGCGAAAATAGTACTTGCGACGATAAGATTAATATTACCTTGAAACATAGAAACTCGCTGAAGCAGCACTGCTGATGCTTTAATTTTGTACAGTCAGGCGCAAGTATGCAGTAGCGCTGCGCAGCAGTCGTCTCCCCGCAACCACTCAGTTAGGTCATAATATTTACGTCGTCAATATGTATTTACTGTATCTAACTGGTACCAGAGTATATATATCCATAGCTGTCAAAAGTTATTTTATTTGAACATACACAAGAACACTCTTGAAAATTGTACAATCCCCTACTATCAGTGACACATCACTACATCACTACATATTAAAAAACACAGTTCCCCGCCGTGTCTGTCTATCTATTCACGATAAACTTATAAACTACTGAACGGATTTTCATGCGATTCCAATATATAGAGGGACTCATGAGGAAGGTTTAAGTGTATAATTTATTAAGGTGATGTACTACCCTTGCATAGCCAGTGCGGATCACTAGTAATTATATAAATACATAGTATTATGTCTGTAAACCTAAATAGCTAGATAGATGATTATTACACCCACACTTTGCCAGCTATGGCTTTAGGTTCCATGTAAGGTGTGAGCCTTATTCTGTTTACCGGGTAGTCTTCGAGCTGCTACTGAGAACATTTTACCACGAAAATCTAATAACACTATACCCGACCTGGGTATCGTACTCGAGCCTTCATCCAAAATATTACTCCTGTCGCGCCACCGAGGCAATATAACTTCGGTTAATTGCCGTGCAAATGTGCAATGTCCCGTTACCATTAAGAGACTGCACGGATGGTGTAGTGATTAAAGTAGTCGCCTCGCCACTGCCACCGCGCCGTGTGTTGTAGGTTCGATCACCACACGGAACAAAAAAATTGTGTGGTCCACAAATCGTTGTTTAGAGCCTGGGTGTTCTTTGTATCCGTTGTTTGAATGTTTGTAAAGTCCCTCGCGACACAGATATTATTCCTAGTGTGGAAAAATAAAAATAATCTTGAATGTTAGGAATACATTTGAAATCTTATAATTAAATCTAAGTCCTTAGAAGTAAAATTTCTTATAAACTGTATTTTTGTACGTCTGAAGATAGACCAAAGCAAAATAAATGTCATTTGATATATTGCGAGCTCAAATACCTATTTGTGCCAATTCTTTATGTATGAGTTTCCTATTGTTCGCGAACAGATATTATTACGATTTCAAGTGTATTACGAGAAAACGTTACAGAAAAAAACAATAAAATAATGTAGGTATATTGTTTCTCTTTTATTTATCTACAACCTTTCGTTAACTTGTTGTTTGATCAGTTATTGAATCAGTTTCCTAAAAAGTATCTTACTATGTTTAACTAGCGTTTTAATTAGTTGTCACGTAAAATATCATGATTTTTCTATAAAAGTTTAAATTAAACCATTATTTCGGCCTCGTTGGTATAGTTGTGTTTAATTCCCCAGTTCAAAATATGTGTTATTGGATTTGCCTGATGGGAATTTTCCATATATACATTCTCCGGCACAGTAAAACTAAAAAACTCAATAGCCTCGTCTTGTACCTCAATCATAGTTGGCGAAATGTGGGTGTAAAATACCTATTCGCTCTCCTTCGGGTATAGAGGCGTTATACTACGTATAAATGTATTAATTCTTAGGTGTTTCGATTGAACCTATAGTAAACAACATGCATTTGACTGCACGGATGGCGTAGCGCTTTAAGTGGTCGCCTTGCCAGTGCCACCACACCAAGTGTTGTGAGTTCGATAGTAATATTTGTTCCTATTCTGGGTGTACCTAGTATATTTTATTTAAATATATGTGAAGTCCTCCGCGACACAGGAACAGTGAGGTAGATGCCCTTTTCGAACAAATTATAAAAAATTAAACATTATACAAACTTTTGAATTTGAAAGCTTCAGTGTAAATTTACGGGCTGGAGGATTTTTTTAAACGAAAGTACATTAAGCCCCAAATATAAAAACTTTCATGCTGGACCCTAATAATACCTAGGCTACAAATTTGAACTGAGGGGAACGTAATTCCTTTTTAACATTGTTGATTTATGAGAGTTTCATGTAGATGCTCGTGAACGTTACGTAACGTTAGTATTGAAAACGGACAACTTTTAGGGTTTAATGTTTTGGAAGCACAAATGTTGATGTACATTTATTTTTAAGTATGTAACAGCTTTGAGATCGCTACCTACGTATTCGCTGATTTTTCTACATATGATTTAATAATACTTCTTACTTTTATGTACATTTCATTTAGTAAAATAATAGATAGATAATAAATTCATTTATGAGGTAATATTATGGTTGCTTCGCATAAGGTCTCGAGTTCAACAGATGGAATCGGATGTATCCGATTAAAAAAGATGTCTTTTTTATATCTTTTTACATAGATAAATTTCATGACTCTTATACTTTTAAGGGCCATTTTTTCAGTTGTTAGGTAACTTTAATCTAAGGAATAAATATGACAGTCTGAGATATTTTCTATACAAAAACTGTTAAAATAACAAACATATTTCGAAAATAAAAATTATCTGACCTTTGAAAAATTGACCTTTAGTAACTATAGCCCTTTACTGGTTTCCTAAAACAAAACTTTGGTGTTAAAAGCAAGTTTTAACAAGTATTTACTCGAATGCAAAGCGGCTAATTGCAAACATCATTCAAGAGGCGATCCTCAAGAGAGCACTCTCTGCTGGAAGTAGAATGGATCACGTATCTCCCAAGAGAGGTCTTGACTTACTCAGAGAGGAGTGATCGGGTTATCTCTCGTGGTTTGTGTGAACAATATAACGTTCGGAGTATATTGTGTGTTGTATTTCGATATATAACTAAAGCTTTAACTCCTTTGTAATAAGGCATATTATTCCATAGCAGAGAATATATATTAAAATTATTTGTAAGAAGTGTTGTTATTAGCAATATCCAGAAAAGGAAAAAATAATACATGAAATCACATAACTACTTCATATTGCAGTATAATGTGTATTAACAATGCTCATTAGTAAACGCAATAAGCGACACGTACCGTAATCGATGGCAATTGTGTCTCATATAATACATTTACATAGCATGCTTACAAGATTTTTATGAAGGTAACATTGTTAGTCACAAACAAAGGGTAGGCTTTAAATATTATCGTCTTTGTTTTTCACGATCAGATAAAAGTATAAAAAAGATCCTAGCGAAAACCTTGTTTGTGTGAATATTGTAAACGTTGCAAACATTTTATATGCGTGCCAGTTTTTATAGCATACATGAGTAAGGTGGTTAGGTTAGAGGTATTGAATTAAATGCTGTTATCATTTATTGCTTATTTATAATATACTTTTATCGATGGGTTTATTATTTTATTTAAATTAAAACTATCAGTAAAGCAATAGGATTATATTTAATAACAATTAAATCAAAATAAAACTATTCAAATAATTTAAACAAGGAATATAGCAATTTCTACAGTCAACCGACAAGAGTCCCGCCTACGAGTGAACGCTGCGCGTGCCCGAAACGAACTGAGCGACCGTTGCGCGCCCGCCGTTGTCCTTCCATCTGCGATGACGTTGTAACGGTGGGGTTAGCCACGTCCGTCACTACTTCCGTTGATACTGTTTGACTCTAACAATAAATTATATTTTCAAGCGATGTTAATTTCAGTGGACTTGATTACACCAAATTCATATTTTTATATAACGTGGGCAAGTCAACACAACGCGCTAAAGACAATGTCTCCAATCTATGCTATACTTAGG
The DNA here is from genome assembly GCA_963675205.1 of Catocala nupta. NCBI lineage: Eukaryota > Metazoa > Arthropoda > Insecta > Lepidoptera > Erebidae > Catocala > Catocala nupta. The sequence goes on from OY776087.1 coordinate 14,276,866, forward strand.
CTTATTTTAAAACATATCTGGTAGCCTTTAGTTGCACTAAGGACAATATGATGTTTTATTGTGTATTGCGTACTTACAATTTCTTTTATTTAACACGTTTGACAAGGTACCTCATTATGAGAAGCTATTGTACCCTATGATCGGCTGCAATAATAAGAATATAGAACTGACGCGTCATGATTAATAATCCCAATTTAAAACTTTGTCTGCACGGATAGCGTAGTGGGTAAAATGGTTACCTCACTAATGCTACTGCGTCGAGTGTTATAGTTTCGATAGGCACATGAGACAAAAAAAATAGTGGTCTACAAATAGATGTTTCGAGTCCAGACTCGAAAACAAAAAACATTTAAACTACAGACACAAAGAACACCCAGGTGTTCTTTGTGTCTGTAGGTTAAATGTTTGTAAAGTCCTCCGCGATACAGGAAACGGCCATAGTGCGCAAATCGTCTTTTAAAAATGAAAGCAAATTTCGTTGGGCGACCCCGAATTGGTCACAGACAGATATCCCTTACTAAGTATATTATATATAGGAATGATAAATGCTACTCCTTAATTAATAATTCAATATCTTAGTCAGATTCTTGAAATTTCTTTACCCGGTGTTCTCTGAGAGCACAATAGCTTTGTTCTTAAATAATTCCCATAATTCATTTGGATAAACTCAAGTAAGTTGTTTCATTGTTCTAGTGTACTCCGTTTCACAATCACGAGGCACATGAAAAGACAACTAAAATGGTTGTTTATTTTTTCAAGTTCAGTTGCGCGCGAGACGCAGTGACGAGCGCACGGATACTTACTGCGAATCGGGCTTGGCTATATATTTTTTTCAAATACCCTTTAAATTGTTAATAATGGACGAAACTAGTTTCGGTGAAGATGATGGAGAGAAAAGTGATACTGATATCATTAATGAGTGTGAAAGTGAACTACAAAATATGGCAAATCGGGATACATCCGGGCATTATGGCCAAAGTAGCTCAAAAAGCGTAGAAAAAAGGCAAAGAGAAAGAAGTGAAGATAGCAGCGAAGAGGGCTTTGTTACAGTTATAAGGAGAAGACCTAAAAGGCTTATAAGGAGTAATTCTTTGGATGTACAGAATATGAGTACAACATACGAGGAAGGTGGAGAAATTGAGGGTAGTTATGAAATAATTTTATCATCACTTAAAATACTACCAAAACAAATGGCTTTGGCTAAATTATTACGAAGCGAAAACATTCAAAGTATAACTACTATAAAATATAAAAGCCCGTTTAAAGTTTTAATACGTTTAAACTGTAAAGATCAAGCAGAAAAGATAATAAAATGTCAGAAGTTTGCTGAATTAGATATGAGGGCGAATTTTTCGGATCAAAGTGTAACGTCTTATGGAATAATAAAAGGTGTGGATTTGGATATTAGTGAAAATGAAATTATGGAATCTTTAAGCAGTACTACTAAAATACTATCTATTAAAAGATTGAAACGGATTGGCCCCGATGGAAAGTGGATAGATAGTGAGTCTGTTCGACTATGTTTTAAGAGCCCTTCCACCCCTCCATATGTATATGCCTATGGGTGTAGATTTGGTGTAGAAAAATATGTTTTTCAAGTTATGCAATGCTCTGCTTGTTGGCGATATGGTCACATCAAAAAATTCTGTCCTTCGAATAAGATTTTGTGTCCAAAGTGTGGGAAAGAGCATGTCAACTGTGATATACAGATATTTAAATGTCTTAACTGCAAAGGGCCACATATGGCATTAGATAAATCATGTCCTTTCTTTTTAAAAGAAAAGAAAATACGTATGATAATGAGCGAAGAAGATGTAAATTATAGAAAAGCGTTAGATATTTTCTTGAAAAACGAACAAAAGAATAAACTTTCCGAAAATACAGATATTACAACTGTTGTTCCGCAGCCATCACATCTGATTGCTAATAAAACAAACAGTAGCATATTACAGAAGAAACCTGCCCCACAAGATGAGTTAACTGATGAGACAATTGAAACAGATCAAGAAGGATTATCATACAGTAAATCTAAAGATAAAAGTACACTAAGAGTCGCTAAAAACAGAAGAAGTAAAAAATCAAAGAATAATTTAGAGTTTCCAGATAATATACAAATACACCCTGAAAGTACATATATGTATACTGAAACATCACACAATTCTGAAGAACAGGATAAGAGGAAACAAAATAAGTTGAAAATAAGAGATATAATTGATAAAATAAAAGAGATTGTGCTTTCTAACAGTACATACGAAGAGAAGATAGTATCTGCACTTAAGTTAATATTCGAGGGTTTAAAGGCATTTATTTTAAATTATTTTAGTGGTGAACAGTTGTTAAATAATATAATTAATCTGTTTAATGGATAGTCATGCTAAGGATTTTATGATTAATATTTTTCAGTGGAATTGCCAAAGCTTGAAGCCTAAGTTAGCTAGCTTTGATCTACTACTTAACAGAGAAAACATACACATCGCTGCTATTTGTGAGACTTGGTTGGATTCAGATTTAGACACTCTCAACTTAAGTGGTTATAATATTTTTAGAAAGGATAGATTTGATGGCTATGGAGGAGTGGCCATCATTATTCACAAATCTTTTTGTGCCCAGGTATGCCCCATTAATTTAAATAACTCAGGAATAGAAGCAATTCATATAAAAGTGTTAAACTGTAGCGTTTTAGAAAATATTATTTGTATTTATTGCCCATCTTCAGTCTCTACAAGCTCTTCAGACTGGGATAGTTTGTTTTCTTTAGTGTCAAAAAAGTCTTTAATTTTAGGTGACTTTAACGGTCACCACACTAATTGGTCATATAGAACTGATCAGAGAGGAAATCATTTATTAGATGCCACGCTGGAAAATAAATTTATTTCTCTTAATAACGGCGACGCAACTAGAGTTAAATTAGTTAACGGTGTGGTTCAAAAAACGTCCCCGGATATTACATTTATTTCCGTTGATATAGCTCTACTGACCAATTGGCGGGTGTTTAATGATAATTTGGGTAGCGATCACCTTATTATAAAAATAACTTTAAACTTTCAAGATACTTTAAACCTTATTATAAAGCGTAATTTTAAACGGGCTGATTGGGTTAATTATAATCATGATCTTATAGTGCCATTTTCAGGATTTGATGACAACTACTTTTTAACCTCACATGTTCAAGATATATACGATTACTTACATACTCAAATTAATTACTCTGCGGATAAGAATATTCCGCTAACAAAACAGTGCACTAATCCAATAAGCAAATTTAAACCAAAAAATTATTGGGGCCCTTTACTATCAAAGGCAGTTGCAGAACGTAGATTGGCACTAAGTAGATTTAGAAGAAATCCAACTCCTGAAAATCTTAGGCAATTAGAAAGTAAAACTGAAATGTCGAAATCCTTAATAAGACGTGCAAAATCAAATAGTTGGAAAACATTTTGTAGTAGTATTGACGCTATTACTTCGGTGTCTGATATGTGGCGAAAGATGCGGTGGATAAAGGGTTACCGTCAAACGTCTTGGGCTCCTTCAGTTGATAAACAAAAAGAATTATTACGTAAACTCACCCCAGATTTCGTCAAAAATAAACCACTGACTTTTACATCTACAAATGAATTGTTAGAAGTACCTTTTACCTTGCAAGAACTTAGAAAATCATTAAGAAAGAAAGACACTGCTCCTGGTAATGATGGTATCACATACTCTATGATTTATTATCTTCCTCATATTGCTATGTTGTATCTACTTCAGTTATATAATGCCATATATAGGTCAGGTTATGTGCCAAAACAATGGCGGACCATATTAGTGGTTCCGATCCCTAAAGCTGGTAGCAGTAATAATGCAGATCCTAAACTTAGACCAATTTCTCTTATAACCTGTTTATGTAAGATATTCCATAATATGCTAGTAGACAGGCTTGAATGGTACATAGAAAAGAACCTTTTATTGTCTCCATATACTTCGGGATTCCGAAAAGCTCATTCATGTCTGGATTGCCTCACAAGATTAGTTGTTTACGTGCAGTCAGGATTTTCAAAAAATATTCCAACCGTTGCATGCTTTCTCGATATTTCGGACGCGTATAATAATGTTTTGGTTGAGAGAATGGTACAAATACTTGACGAGTTGAAAGTAGGTAAAAACATATGTAAAGATAAAAATGTAAATGTCTTCGAAGAGATGGGTGACTGTATACGAAGGACGAATAGAGGGCTGGCTCAGGGGGATCCGCTAGCTCCATTATTGTTTAATATTGCTACATTTAATATTTGTCATAAAATTAAGGATATTTCATTTGCACAATACGCAGTTGATTTTGTACTCTATGTAAATCATAAGGATTTAAATTATTGTCAAACTCATTTACAGGCAGCGTTAAATTCAATAACTACTGTTTTAAATGATATTGGTCTAGAGCTATCGGCGTCAAAATCGAAATTCTGTACATTTAGTAGAGGTCGTATTAGGAGACAAATTAGTTTAGTAATTAATAATAACCCATTAGATTCTGTAGAATGCGTCAAGTACTTAGGTGTTTGGCTTGATAGATCTCTTTTGTGGAATAAGCATATAAATGAAATATCTCAAAAAACCTTAAAATTTATGAATGTACTTAAGGTATTGTCGGGCCGTACTTGGGGAATACATACAAAACATTTGCGAAGGTTGTATGTTTCTCTGATAAGAAGTAGATTGGACTATGCTTGTTTCCTTTATGACAATAGTGCTAAGACCCATACCTATAAATTAGATAAAATCCAAAACCAAGCTTTAAGAATTATTGGGGGATTTATTAAAAGCTCACCTATTTATGTTATGGAAAGCGAATTATGTATACCACCTTTATTTATTAGGAGACAATTTTTAGGTTATAAATACTGCATGAAAACCCTGTCCTGGTCAGATAATCCTACTATAAATCTGTTAGAAGAACTAAATTCTTTATCACATGTTAGATTCTGGCAAAACAAGAAAAAGCCTCTTTTATTGTCATGCTACAATGATGTTAAGAATAATAATATTCATACATCCTATCCTCTTGAAATGTTTCGGTTTGATACTTGGATTTCCTATATAAATTTGGATAATATTATTAGAACCAACTTAGATTGTATTAATAAGCCGAAACATAATTATGATATTCCTATGCTTAAATTTGAAGTTTTAAAAGAATTGAATATTACGTATTGTGGATGGAGTCAGTTATATACAGATGGTTCCAAAACGTCAGAAGGCCAGGGTGCCGCGTATTACTGTCCACGTGAAAATATTTTGGCTACATATAAAACTGATTCACCCGTTTCAATTATGACGATGGAACTCACTGCGATCTCGGAAGCCTTAAATTATATTAAGAATATGGACTGTCAAAATGTTGTGATATTGACAGACGGCAAAAGTTCCTTACAACATTTGGCTCGATGCGCCTCTGGTTGCAGAGGTACACCGATAGCTTATGTTGTACTAAACAAAATTAAAGAAATTAGTCAAATAAAGCATCTGAGACTGCAGTGGATTCCATCGCATATTGGTCTCATGGGTAACGAGGAGGCTGACCAATTAGCAAAGATAGCTATTTCAGAAGGAGAAGACATCTACATTGCGCCACATTATACAGAAGTATTATATAAATTTAAAGATATCTGTTATAATAATTGGAAGGAATATTTTGATGAAAATGCTAAATTTAAAGGAATATGGTATAAAACTATGCAATCGGAACCTCCTCGTATACCCTGGTTCAGTAACGTAAATTTAAGCAGAAAGTATGTGACAACTGCTCATAGATTGCGTTCCGGGCATATTCCATCCAAGAAGTTTGAACATCTTATGGGAAAAGCATTATCACCAAACTGTGAAATATGTAACACAATTGATGATACTCAGCACCTGTTGATGGAGTGTTCAAAGAATCAAAGACAGAGGGATAGAATGATACGGGAACTCAACATTAATAGGCTGGATGTTGGTATAATACAAAGTATTTTGTCTATACCAATATCCAGTGAAGCAAAACTTATTTATGATTTAGCCTTGTACAAATATGATGGCTCTTAATTGTATGCAGTGTTTGAGTGTCTATTCCTGTACATTTTATTTAGATATAAGTTATATGTGTATATTTAAGTTTAAGGCTTGATGGGACTGACATATCCTAAACAGATAAAAGTCCCTAAACAATAAAAGATTAAAAAAAAAAAAAAAAAAAAAAAAAAAAAAAAAAGTATTATATTATATTATTACTATGGTTTATATAATTTTCACACTGTTAATCAGTGTCTTAATGGCGGACAATGTTTTGTAGACTATAATATAATAGTGAACTCAAAAAACTCTAGTACAAAACCTTCTAAACTACGACTGCCACACTGTAAGTGGCCCACGTATTTTTATTTTACTAATTATTTATAATTATTTAATTAAATATAAGTTGATTTAAATACTACACGCAACACACGTGTGATTACGGACAGACATAATGACCTTCAATCTCACCATTATCTTCTCAAGTAGTATGAAGAAGGTGATTATTACGAAAGTACATCTGAAGCCCACCTAACCCGTTAACAGGCAAACGAAGATTTTCAAACTATTAAAAGATTGTTGTCATTTTTATTCTCTGTGATGCTATAAATATAATATTATTTAAAAAAAAAACTATAAATATGATAATACTTCAATCAATATGACCAAATAGAATACTTGTCTGTTCTACTAAATGCTTACTTTTGATTTTTGTCTCGATTTTATGATAATCTTCTGTAAACATTAACAATGGACACACAATTTCAATCAATCTGTTTCAAATCATTTTTAGTTTTAATTTTATAGTGAATGTCCAATTAATAAGATAAATGGAGTGCCATGTTGTTGAAAGGTCGGTGGGTGGGTATCAATATATCAAAAATATTTAAAAAGAAATGTTGGTAAAAGCTATCTTTTGATTGATCACATTGTACGTAATTCAGTATGAATATTTTCCGTTGACTCACATATTGTGGAAGTAAATTTTGTTGATTGTAAAGGTAGGGTCTGCGTACGAAATAACTTATTAATACAGTAATCGAGTATGCAGTACCTTTAAAAGTTCCAAATTGTTACATAGCTACATCAACCATTCTTTACTTTCATACTATCTTTAATTCATTCTACTTAGGGTCAGCAAAGTGCGAGTGTTTATTGCAAGCGATCACGACAATGGCTAACTAACAAGCGGGCTTTATGATTGTTCGCCACGAAATAAATTATCTAATGTTAATGGGACTGGCAGCCGGATGGCAAAGATGTGACCACATTGCAGCCATTCTAGGAAAACCCTAAGAGTGCCCTTTTTATTCACAGGGGAATGCATTTACGCTACTCTCTCCGTGGGCAAAGGGGAGCGGAGAGAGTATGTAGGGCTTATCCGGGGAAAGATGGAAAGTCCCGGGCCCTATCGACCAAATTTACCACGGTGTGCCAACTCTCTTTCTTGAGTGGTGGGTGGGTCGCTGATCGCTGAAACTGGAACTACTTCAGCGAGATGAAAGGAGAAGGAAAATCCGCGTTGTATATGTTCCGTGCACTGATTAGCAGTGATACATTGCCGAATAGTGCACGGAAATACAATATGCAAGAATTCTAGCTGCAAATAATGGCATCTCATAAATCTACACAATGTAGGCGGGGCTAATTTAAACTAAGTAGTTTAGTTATAGTTAAGTTAATTTACAGGTATCAATAAATTTATTTTCTTGAAATTGACAAAATAAATTAGCATGTAAACTGTAAAACAGAACAGCTCGTAGCTATCTTACCCCACAAAGATTAAAGTCTATTGTTGAGCAGAAGAGTTGAGTAAGAAGCTGTGATATCCTTACTTTCTTATAAATATTATTTTTATAAATGCGAATGTGAGTTCGTGGAAACAACGGTTCGTCTGTTGATATATGTGGATCATGTGATGACTCATATCTCTGGTTTGACTAAACGGTCATCTCTCACTCAACGATATTTCGGTGGCGTAGCGCAAGTGAATGTTGCTTTGCATTTAGGTTCGATGCCCGTCTGGGTAATGTTTTATTCCGATTATCTGTCAGGAGATTCTCAAGAGCAGCACGAAGTCTGCAACTGTGCCCAGTTTATAATAAAAAACCCGCTCCCAATTACGTAGGAGCCAAAACCATAGCTGGCGAAAAGTGCATGCGTAATACACCTCTATCTCTTCGGGGATATAAGCGTGAGGTTGTTTTAGAGATTTTAGAATAAAATCAATGATTTTTGAGTGTGGCTGTAACTAAAAGACAGGGCAAATATTCAAATAACTACAGTTTTGGTTGCAAAGGCTTCTAAATAGTTAAACTCGATTAATTATCAAAAATACATATATATAGTCTACGTACTAGACTACCTTATAGTATTTAATATTAGATAAAGCTGATAAAACATTTTATAAATCATATTTATATACATGATCATCCGTTTAAACCTTTTCAAAAGATGATCTGACTTACTTTTAGCCAGTTTTATTAATAATAACAAATCGAAATAGCATCTAAAATCAAAATAAAAAATAGATGTATTCATATAGGTCATACTTTCATATTTATGAACGTCAAATTTACACATATCAATGTGAATTAACATTTACCTGTTGCCCTGTTTAGCAAAACATAGACGTGGATCCATCTTGTTCAAAACAAGCAAAAGAGGTATATTGTTTTACTTGTTTAATGTCATTGGTATATTTTTTAAACTACTGTGTTTATAGAGAAACTAAAAAAGGAAAAAGAAGTTGAGATGCAGAAACAGTTTTAATGCATCTGTACGTGAGAGCACCCAGAAACTACAACTCGCCGTGAAACTACACTAAACAAGAAAAGTTTCAATTGATGTTATTAGAAACAATGTCTGCGGCAAAAGTAATACGGCTGAATGCTTTATATTTGCCAACCTTAATGTTTTATCTTGTTGTTGATATCAATGTCAGAACGTGAGTTATTTATCCACTAACTGAAAAGAGAGAGTAAAAGAAAATATTTTTCTTTTGTCATGTTTTGTTGTCTTAGAGAAAATATTCTGAATTAACTACCGAAAGTAGTTTGTTTAGTAAAGCGCCATATTATTCAAAAATATGCTCAGTATTTGCGTAAAATCAAGGACTAATTAGGCGTTATGGTTTAATATGGTCACGTCACCATTGCCATTGCGAGACAAAACTTTATGTGATTGTGATTCACAGATAGTTGTTCCGAGTCTGGGTGAACGTTGTCTCCTTTATTTTATTTATTGTAAATTCCCTTGCGAAACATCTTTTATTCCTTAAGCGGAAGTATTCTTATTTAATTTTCGGTTGCTTTTCAGCAGCCATGGTCACGGGGAAACGTCGGGGAAAGTGTAAACCAAAAATAAATAGATTTAATAGTTTAAATAATTTTATTAGCTTATAAATTAGTAAAATAAAATCAGTAGTAGTGTAATATTTTCAAAATTTTGTAATACAGTGCTAAATAAACAACGCGATAAAATCCGTATATAGTAGTTTAATTTCAACGGAAGTATTCTCAAAAAGATAGTAAAAGTAATTAGCTCTATTTTGAATTCTGTCAAAATATTCACGTCGGTAGAAGTAGGTCCTGGTATTTTTTAGGCTGTGGTCGTGTGGTTTCTATATATCATTATCTCTAACGCTATTTAAAAACCCTCCATCACCATTGACATGTGAAATCTAATACTATTAGAATTAGATAACGTATACGACCACGTAATCTGTAATTGGCAGATCTCTTTTATTTCAACCACATTGCTTTCGGTAGATACAAAAGATCTTCGTTTTACTTAGATTCCACTACATCTCTTGCAGCTTGTGTTCATGTTAATCACAATTAAATATTGTATTTAAAAATTTTCAACTACTACTGCTATAAGAAATTTAGGCTTATAATTTTGCATGATGCGATTTAGCGATACGCATTTGCTATGAAAAAGGTAGTTTGAAGATTCGTAATTTGTATGATTTCTAATCCAAAAGTTGATATATTCGTTGTCTCTGATTATAATTTGAATCATAGCCAAATATTTTAATGATGATTTGTTAATTACTTTACAGACGTATTATTGTAATGTGGTCTGGACAATAGTAATGACTTTTGCTTAAGTCATTTTTTACCCTCGTTTTTAGGTTCCTGTTCGCCGCTTCCTCTTAATATTGCCAAGCCTTGTCCACATGCTATGTGGCTTTAGGCTAATACGTAATCAATCAATATCAAAGTTTCATGTTAATATTTGTCAAAAGTTTTGAATATATCGATTTACTTAAATATTAGAGCAATTCGTATTTAATCAAGAGTAATTGCTCATAACTACATCAATTTAAAATCTCTTAAATGTTTATCAACATACGTAGCTACAATACCAACAGAAGTAACTAAATTAACTCGTAATTTAGCCTTTGAATTTCCATGGCGTAATAATGTTCAGTACAGCTAATTACAATAACAACACTGCATTATCTTCATAACTTATTCACATACACACACCCGGCCAATGACGTCACATAATAACCCTCCAGCTGTGCGCGTTATTAGCTCGTGTTAAAATAATTTATGATGATAATAATTATAATGCTTTTATCTTTAAACGGTATTCACGTATCATAATTTAGTAGTAGTTACTCTATTCATTTACATAAAACAAACAAAACACGTAATTAGATCTCTATCTAATTACGTGTTTTGTTTGTTTTTGAGTCTTCTTATTAGTCTTATACTATTATTATATACATTTGTATAAGTAATCTTTATCAACAAAAACCTACATTCATCAACCCAAATACACATTTTCTTAATTCTTCTCTTTTTTATTATGAGTAAAATAGTTATAATAAAAAAGCGGATATAAGTAAAATAGCTAGCGATAAGTAGGTGTAATTACCTCTACCTATAATAATATGAAAATGCGAGTGTGTTTGAGTATATATTTAAAAATAAGTTGCAATAATATACTCATAATAGTTTTATTGTAATAACAGAATTAGCTGAATTATTATGCAAATTGATTTTATGCCTCGTTAGCAAAGTTTTGTGCGAGAGGTCTTGCGATAATATACCTAGGCTGTTTCCCAGAGGGGTAGGCAGAGACTACGGATTTCCATTTGCTACGATCCTGACACACTTCATTCACTTTCATAACATTCCTCATACACGCTCGCCGGTTTAAGGTGCTCTTAACCTGGCCTTTATCCAGAACGTCAACAATCTAATCAAGAAACGTTCGCCTAGGTCTTCCCCTTGCGACTGTTCCATTCACACTAGCCTTATAAACTTTCGTAGTCAATATTTTCTCGTCCATTCTTTCTCAATGCCCAAACCAGCTTAACATACCCTTTTCTATTCTCGTCACTATATCCACTTTCATGCCGCGTCCTTCACACTATTCCTTATTCTATCTTCCAGAGTCACACCAAATATATTTCTCAGCGCTCTCATTTCTATAGCATTTATTCTGCTCTCATGCTTCTTTTGGCATACCCAACTTTCACTTCCATGGATAAGTGTAGGCACTAATAGTCCTCTATGAATAGCCAAATGTGCCTTTTCGGATACATTTCGACTGTTTATAAAAGCGCGTAGAGCGCCATTCACTTTATTGCCAGCAATCGTTCTCCTTTCAATATCGCCCTCATGTGTATGGTACACATGAGGGAGATATTGAAAGGAGAACCCTTGTAAACAAAGTACCCAAATAAACAAACTCATTTTGAAATCTAAAGTGTTCAAATTAAAATTACTTCTGCACAATTACAGCCAGTGCGTATTGGGTTAAAATATAATGCTATTTAAGTCGACTGAAATTTATTAGAAAATTAAAATAAGTACGTTTTGTTAATTTTAATTGAACAATAATTTGTTAACGTCCAAAATTAGTATAAAAAGTCATTACTTTCCAAAAGTTGTTAAGTAACTATCTATATTTCTACAAATTAATGTGATGGGAACTCTTCTCTTTAATAATTTAACTGTTCTTATGGAATTGTAGGCTACCTACGGTGTAATGCGCTCAATTCTAATACTTGACAAATCATCCGTAGAATTCGTAACGTTAAAATGGCCTTAATTCTATATCCCTTTCTAACATTTGAGGTACATAATTATCCAGAAATTAATGTTGTCACTGGGACAGAATACAAACTTTACTTTAAACTTTAAGTTCAGAAGTTATATCTCCGTTATTTACATTCATCAGTCTCAGCCATTATGATTCCTGCCCATTTAATTCTACAGAGCCACATTGTTTAACAAATTAAAAAATACTTTGACCTAGTGAGGTAGTAGATAATGCTTCGAAAAATTTCTTACGCGTGCTCAGCGAAGTCACTAGATACTTTTAAACAGTATATATTGTACTTGTGTGCGTGGTACGTCAAGCATGTTCAAGTTAGTGATATATGTAGATGTTTTCAAACGCCCATTTGCATGAAACATATTTCTTGATGCACGAGTCGTGCTATCTTTTCCTGACAGAAAAAGGATAACATGACACTTGCTTCAAGAAACTTGCCTCGTGTTATGTAAAATGAGCTTTCAAACTATTAAGTGCAAGAGTTTCACTTACAAACTTTCATACCATTATTGCAATTATTATACCTTTAATATACGCAGTAGCAGTGAATGCATGTGATGTGCATGAAGTCTCTGTTTCAATTTCTGTGTCAGGCAAAGTATTATTGGATTTTTCTGTCAATCAATTCTTAGTAGAAGCATTGAGTTTGAAACTGTGTTCAGTAGACGAAAATAGGCTTCGTTCTGAGTAGTAGAGCCTCGCTGTTTTCAGCATAAATGGGCCGGCTTGACCGGGGAAGGACTACCCTCTCACAGGATATCGATGTGAAATAGTAGTATTCCTGCTGTTGTGTTTCGTTCGGTGAGTGAGAGTTCCGGAGGCCCAATCATCCCCTTCCCTCCTTCCCGGTCCTTCTCCTTCCCACTTCCTTTCCTAAACAGTCGGCAACGCACAAGTGGTGTTGCATGCGTCCATAGGCTACGGTGACCACTTACTATCAGGTGGGCCGTATGCTTGTTTGCCAACTGAGTTGTATTAAGAAATACATGGGACCTAACACCATATCTGGGGAAATGTAGATCTGATTCACTTCTACCTACCCTCTCGTAGGTATATGCGTAAGACTATGTATGTATGCATGTTCAATATAATATATACAAATACAATTCAATATATTATTTTAAACATAAGCTGTAGTTTTAGGCCTATAATTTAGATAGTTTCGTATAATTATTATGAGTTATTTTGCATCACGGTATACTGTTAGAACACATGTCCCTGTTTTCCATATTGCAAGGAAATTATATTATAAATTTTAACAGTTGTTTTCCATTTTGGATGATGGAAATGAAGAGACGTGTTCCAGTTAACTAAAGTTAATACATGGTTGATAATCTTGCCCTCTCGCTCCCGGCCGTAGTTCAGTCTATGGTCCGGAGTGAGAGGTCGTGGAACGCCGTCGCCTCCTTCTGCGAGGAAGTAATTTCCATCAAGGAGGCGGCGGAGCGGGAGAGGGAGCGTTTAAACCATCTCCCCAACCGCAGAGCCGGGCGCCGGAGGGCGCGAGATGACCTCCAGCCACCCTGAGGTTTGACCTGGGGGTGGTGGGCTTTGTGGGCCTGCCCGCCATCCGTTCAGCACCAGGTCCGAGAGGCGGCGTGCGTGTTCCCACGCACGCCTCTGTTTCGAGTCCGTCTCCCCTCTAGGGGGTGGACAGTAGGGTATATTATAGAAGTAAGTCCTTTGGGTAGGTCTCTTCGCGTAGTGGCCTGCCGTTTTACACGGCGGGCCGTAACCTCGGCGGGGTCGGAATTAACAATATTATAGGTAGGCAATATGTCGGAGATTTATTTAAATTCTTACTCATTCTAGCCAAATCTTGGTATTTTCCTTTATAGTAATATTATCTCATCTATTATTTAAATAAATAAATTATAAAGTAAAGTTGGATCTTTTAATCAATAAAGGGAATTCTCAGAGCTAGTTGTTATCCATTCAAGAATAGCCCCATTAATAAACAAGATCACGTGTTGCATCCGTCCCTTGGGTTAGTAGTTAACTTATTATGTAAACAACTGGAAGTTTATAGTAATAACGTATTTCGCCGTCATCAGCCGACTCACCCACACAATTTAAAAGCAATCTGGTCGGTTTCTGATGTTCTATAATCAAACTGAAAATCAGAAATCTTTATTTCGATAAAAATGTATAAACACTTCTTGGACACGTCAATTAACTTTATATGCTGCTGTGTGGGGTTGTTACATTGGTTTATTATAATTAATTGGAGCAGCGATAGCTCAGTGGGCAGACCAATAGACTGCAATGCAGAAGGTCTCGGTTTCGAACCCACGTCGCGCACCTCTGACTTTCGGAAGTTATATGACTTTTCGAAATTATGTGCGTATTGATTTACAATTATCGCCTGCTACCTGCCTCGGAGAGCACGTTAAGCCGTCGGTCCCGGCTGCTATGAACATCTATGGCAGTCGTTACTGGGGAAGTTGACACAAAAGATCCCACTGGGTCGAAGTGTCGCCGGTCTGTACCTACTGACTGGCTTCCCACATAAGATAAGATAAGATAATCCATTGAGCTTTCATGATTTTCCTAAAAGAGTACAGCATTTTGAGAGGTGCTGAACTGCTTTTTAGAGTTGACCATGTGCGAGACCTTGTGTTACAAATTTTTATATATTGGTAACCGCTTTCTATCAGTTGAGTCTTATGATTTTTTGTAATATTATAAGAATTATATCATATCAATCCTGTATATAAACTGTCCCAGAACTGAGCATGGGTCTCTTCTCATTGTGAGACCCTTCTTACTATACTTTATAGAGACATAGTTAGTCACAACGGTGGCCCAGTGCGGGTTGGCAGACTTCACATATCTTGGAGAACATTATGGAGAAAGAGAGAGACATGCATGTTTCCTCGTGGAGGATGTTCCCCTAGGCTTGCTGTAAAATCTTTTATTCGAGTAGTTATGAAGACTTATTAGTTTTTCGCATTTATTGCCATACAGGAAGTTTTCGTACTACCTTATATACTAGTTGATAAAGCAAACATACATACATAGTATGACGCCTATATCTCCGACGGAAAATATAACACTTATATTGACAACCTAAAAATTCTACATGCGCTGTTCAGCGCCGTCCATCACACAGCAAGACTATTATTATTAATTTTTTCTTTAGTAGAAGCGCTTTATTTAGTATTTTTATATTTTTTAACAGATGATTTTCTATGATTCTGTAGGAGTTGTTCTAAAAGACGGTTACGGTTTACACAATGTGACTCTTCATAATGTGCATAAATTAAAATAAGGAAAACTATGTTCTGTTTTAGCCAAGAATTTAATTATTTAATTTAATTTTAGAAAACCTTACCTAAAATTAAGAAAGTATTGGCATTTTAAATTCATTGTTCACTACTGTGATCCCCGTGTAAATAAAACAATGTAACTTTTAAACTTAATGATCTATCACTGAAATCAATAAACTGTGTATAAACTGTGCTCAATTGAAAATCACAAAATTGTAGAACTTCTTAATAAAACGCCTCTTTTACCTGCCTTTTTATCAATTCAAGTTATTCTCTATCATATTATCTTATTATTATTATACACAGTATATACAGTATTCTAAGATAGCACTACATAATACAAGAAAATAGTGTATCTAAGATGTCCACGCTGCGCTGAATAATTTGACAAAACGTTTTTTAACAACTTTTATAAATTGTGTCAGTATAATCAGCTTACTATGTAACATAGGTTTGATACTACATATACGGTGCGATGTATGAATATTTTTGACACTATTAAGTTTTTTAATATAAATACAAACACATAACTATATTATTTTTCATATATTGCTTTAACAGAGTTAATATTCTATTATAATCCGTGCAGTCAAAGTGCAAATATTATATTTTTCTGCACGGATGGCGTCGTGGTTTAAGTGGTCACCTCGCCACTGCCACTGCGCCGAATGTTGTGCGTTCGAATCCCACACAGGACAAAATTTGTGTGATCCACAAATGGTTGTTCCGAGTCTAGGTGTTCTTTGTGTCCGTTGTTCGAATATTTGTAAAGTTCCCCGCAACACAGGATTTAATTCTAGCGCGGGAGTTGTCTTTTTAAAAATAATAATAAATTATTTTAATAAACTCTGTAATCAATCTTTGAACATATCTTGCAACATAAATATATAAGATCTCATTATTTTAAATCTAGCTGCCGCTGTAATAAGATAAATATGCGATAGAGCAAAGATTAATTTGAACAAAAAAGATAAATGTTTATGGGGTTTAAAAAACGCAGTTATACACTGCTACGCTAACGATATTCAGTGCAATCCTAGCTAAGGCAAAAGCGAGAAATTTTAATTTCCTTAAAACCGTTTTCATGTTCGTTCCTAATGCTGAATTTTCTTTTGGTTGCCAGATTCATATAATTACGAAGCTATTATTATCCTATATTGTGAATAATTATGTCGGCTACAAAGCTTTAAATAATACTATCTTTTGGCCGTGGCTTTGTTTGGAAACAGTACTTTTTGTTGTTAAAACGTACCCTATGTCTTGTTCTGTAGCTCTGACAAAGTGAATGCGAAATTTCTTGATGCTCAGTTTAGTGGTTAAGACGTGAGTATTAATTTCAAATAAACAACTAAGTGACGTTGTAGCTACGTTGGTAATATTGCGATCTAAATTGTAACGCTTGCTGATTCGATCCCCAGGAAGTGATAATCTTTTTGTATTTTTTTTCTTAAATTGGAAACATCGATGACTCGTTACTTTACTTTAAGACTTATTTAAGCCACAGTTATTCAAAAGATGAATGTGGATTACAAAAATATAATAATTTCACACTTGAATAGAATTATGTGATGTTGTTGGTTGGTGATCTTTGTTACGAGCGTTAGTGTTATTATTATTGCAATATTTTTTTCAAATATTTTAATTGAAAGTCTACATTTAAAATGCAAACTTATATAAATATTGAATCCAGGGCAAATATATGGCATAATTATGGGCTTAATATATTATCTTAAATTGCCGACGAAACTGGACTAAACTCTAAGAGCTAAGAGCAGCTTAGAAGTCTTTAAAAGAGCATTAAAGAGTTTTAAAGAGTTGACAATGCATAAGTGATACCTTGTATTACGAATTTCTATATATTGGTAACCGCTTACTATCAGACGAGTCTTATGATATTTTGTAATATTATGATAATAATATCAGCCCTGTATTATTTTGTAATATTATGATAATAATATCAGCCCTGTATAATTATGTACATATATACTGTCCCACTATGAAATAACGGGGACGTGCCTCTTCTCAGTGTGAAAAAGGTGACCACCACGCTGGCCCAGTGCGGGTTGGCAGTTTGCAGACTTCAAATCTCTTGGAGAACATTATGGTGAGCTTACAGACTTGCAAGTTTCCTCAACGTATTTTCTTTTACCGATAGAACAAGCACTAAAACTAATTTATATTATTTGTACACAAAACTCACATTATCTGGAAGATGTTACCCTCGGCTTGTTGTATTCGAGTACTATAAAGACTTATTAGGTTTTCTTGTTTATTGTCATAGAGGACGTTTGTTGTTTATTTCATGCTACCTTACATACTAATTGATAAAGCAAACATATACATACATAGTGCCACGAGAAGATATAGATCTCCGAAGGGAAATATAACATTTATATTAACAACCAAATGATGCTACATGCGCCGTTCAGCACTGTTCATCACACAGCAAGACTACTTATGTCTTTAGTAGACGCGCTTTATATAGTACCTACTAGATTATGACCGCAGCTTTGCGTGCGTTAATTTAAGTTATGTAAATTTTCTTTCCCTCGAGAAAACTCCCTTTCAACCAATAAGAAACTCTTACCAAGCAAGCCAGGCCGCGGGCAAAAGCTAATATTGTCATAATCATGCTATTTTCTAGCAAATATTCCGCATTACGGTATGGTACGGTACCTACTGATTGTATTAGTTCTACGTAATTATACTCTATGTATTATTATCGCTAGCAACCAACATTAAACTAAACAACAGCAATAATATTATCTAAATGTGGCAAACAAGATGTTTGGAATAAAAATATTATGTGAGCTTTTATATTTTTATAAAGAAATGCATAGTTATGTCACTTTATTAGCCTATTTTAAGTTTAATAACGAAATACAAAAAAAATAGTTCTTTTTAACAAAGATGGCAAAAATATACTTACCTAAATTACTGAAACTTAAAAGTATTTATTTATCAAAAGAAATATACTTGAAAATACACAACAGTACCTATACAAACGTATTGCATTATTTGGCGGCCTTGATGGCGTAGTGGTTAGTGTAACCGACTGCCACGCCTGAGGACACGGGTTTGATTTCCGCACAAGTCAAACATTTCTGTGCATGAACATGGATGTTTGTCTTGGTCTGGGTAATTATATAAGTATATATAATTTGAATGTATTTACATAAAATAAAGTATAAATATATGTTTATCCATTGTCCAGTACCCATAGTACATGTTGGGCTTAGTTTGGGCTGTGTTGTGTGTATGTAATATAATATAATATTATATGACAGAATATTATTTTCAGTATAGATTGAATAATTTTGGCCAGTATAGCAGACAAACGCCTTAGAAGCCTAGCGGGAGTACATGTGACTGCAGTGCATAAACTTACGGGTTCGATAATCGGAGCCAACAAATTCCTACTAACAGTAAGGATTCTGAAACGCTGCCTAGTAAACTAAAACAGGCTTGCCTCCTATAACGTGGGACTCTAAACCCTAATCGGCGAAATGTGAGTGTAATACACCTCCGTTTAGTCTATTGACGTGACACTATGTATATTACCCTTAATTAAGTACATTATGTTACTATTTTCATTAGTAATTAAAATACCTAAAGCTAGACTAAGTTTACACAGATAGTTGCAAACATAAATTTCATGGTCACTAAGAGCAGGATTAACACGCTAGACCGTCCCCGACAATTAGCACATATAGAAAGTGCTCCGTCAAGTTAACGAGTATTATCTGCGACGGAACAAGAGTGCTGGACTAAGGCCAATTCTAGCTACTCACCGTATATAATTTACATTATTGGCGTTGTATATTTACACTTATTATATTGAACCCTAAATATAAATATCTACTGCAGTAAGGATATTATCTCTGCCGAAGAACTCCGCCGAACTCTTTCCTTTTAAGACAAGTTTAAAGTATCACAAATTGGATTTATTTCTTGAAACTTATTTATCTTTCTTCTTTCAAAAAAGATTACTTTTTATCAATTTGGGTTACTGATTAGTTATATTCTTGCTAAGCCCACCAGCTGAGCTAATATGTTTGTATTAGGAGTAGGTTAATGTCGGTAATGCATTGATTGAGTTTCGAATCCACGACTACTTGATTGCAAGTCCAAGACTTCATCCGCCGCCACTTCTTCATATTTGTTGAGTGTGTAATAATTTTATATGAAAAAAATAAGACTTTATTATTGCAAGTTTTTATTCTGCTAAGTCTCTTTTTTGTAGCAATTAATGTCTAAAAACAAATTGCTAAAACAAAAAGTTTATATGTCTATGTTCTAGAACGCAACTGTTGCACAAAGCAAGATCGAATTTGAATGACATAATAAACGTCAGCAAGTCATCAATACGTCAAATGTCATGTATCTGAAGTATGAGATACGACCCGTGCATTTGATATGTATAAATGAAAATCATGATATTTACTCATTGGATAGCAAATCTTACTGAAAGTTTTAAATCAATAGTTCTAAATGGTCAAATTAAAAAGGAAGTGGAAGGCCCTTAAGTTCTGGTGCAAAATTACGGACAAACTACATCACCAAAGTCTCCGCTGCAAACTGGTGAAGTTGCTTGATCGTGTACTGTCCTTTATAAGACCCTTTTACGTCCCTTTCATTTTATTGAGCTCGTGCTATTTGTTATACATTTACCTACAATCTGCATCACCAGGCACCTTTATTCCGGCAAATATTCCTTTGAAGACACAGTTCTGCTGAAAGATACCTACTTAGTTTTTCTAAAGGATTTAGTTATAGTGTTTTAGCAAAGAGAAACGCTCTTTACGCAATTACTAATTTCTGGCGGTTTCATTTTATAGTAAATCTAGATATGATCAAAGCTAGTATGTTTGTAGAATCAAAAGATTCGTTTGCACTGAGATAAAATTGTATTTCTTCAGTGCGGTACGAGGTCATATCAATCCCGTATTAAAGTAGATACACCACTGCATTCTGTTTTAATAGAGCATCTTAGATATATATTCATTTATTTCTTAATTCACTTTCCCATAAATAATGTTATGAGAAGATTGTAGTCGTTTCATTTATATCGACAATTATTTTAAAAGATTTTCTTATAATTATAGGGACATTGTTACCGAATTCGTTTGATATAGTCAGGCACAGTTATGTGTTAATGGTGCGCGGCAGTCGTCTCCCCGCAATCACATAATAGAGAGACTAGAAGAGACCTCAACATCGCCTCGGCTGCTATGAGGACGATGTGGAGGCCACTGCTCTTAGACCACACGACTGCTTACCATGAGGTGGAGTGTGGTCATTTTGACGAGCAAAATAAAATAAAATAAAAAAACACAATCAGGTCGTGGTTCGTAATTTTATTTGTAACTGGTACCAGTAAGTATATACTGATATCTATCAAGAACTATTGTTTGGTCATACGACAAGAATTCTTTTGATCATCCCTACATAATCATTGACGTCAAATTTGGAACCTTTATCTATTTTAAGAAGATAGCATGCTCTGACTCCAGGTATACTTAAGATAGAATAGAAGAAACCATTATAAATCCATTATAAAAATAATATATCAGTAGCTATTTTAGATAGAGCAATATTTGAAAAGGACGTTCTAACATTTAATATGCAAAGATGTTTTAAATATAACAGCTCTAAATGGTGTCATCACCCTTCTGAAACTGACATAAAAACCTTCGGGGCTTTTCGTAGGCTACCATTAGGGCTATGGCCATTTTATTGCTTCTAATGACAGACAAATAAGTGAGTCCCTTTATGAGAAATGGTTACCGGCTTATCTGAAGTTATTTATCACTGTATTACATAATTTAAAAAACTGTTACACTACTACTATGAATTTTGCTAATTTATAAGCTAATACAAATATTTAATATTACATAATTTAAAAAACTGTTACACTACTACTATGAATTTTGCTAATTTATAAGCTAATACAAATATTTAAACTTAGAACTATTTTCAATATTCAATATTCTACCACATACACACAACACCATCTAGCCCAATCTAAGCAGATCTTGTACTATGGATACTAGACAATGGATAAACATACATATATACTTTTTTTTTGTAAATTCATACATATTATACATAGAAACACCCAGACCAAGACAAACATCCACGTTCATGCACACAAATATTTGACTTGTGCGGGAATCGAACCCGCGACCTCAGGCGTGGCAGTCGGTTACACTAACCACTACGTCATCGAGGCCGACTGTTTGTCTGTTTATACTTAGCTAAGCCATTTCCTATCCGATAAACGACAGATTCTTTAAATTTAAGATTAACTCTACTCTAACCCTGTTTGGCTAGTCTAGCAATGATGACCGAGGCAAGCCAGAAAATTTGAGCTGCCTTGGAAACTGCAACGAACTCAATCAGAAGTAAAAAACGACTGTTGTGCATAAGGTGACGCGTTGGATTTCTGACCGACACAAAATGCTATTGGGGTCTTCTGTTAAAATATTTTTAGTAGTAGCACGGTACTATGGCTGTCATGTCAATAGAGTCACAAATTACCACGGAGTAAACCATAGCTGTCATATACCTCTGCCTACCCTTTCGAGGATATAGGCCTGATATTATGTATGTATGTATATATATGAGAAGCTGGACATTTTATTCTACTGTCGCCCTTAGCAAAGACACAACAATAAATATTTATAAATACAACACGGACACGGACATGATGTTAGTATCTAATATATACAGCAGAACGCCTAATCGTTCAAGAATTCGTACTTTTTGGCACAAAATCCACATGAAATGCTACGCCATAAGTTATTAATTTGTAAATTGCTTAACATAATATTACCTACGTCTATTTTTCAAAGCACTGCACTACATATCATTACCCAATATTGATTTAATTGTATTTTTGCTGTTATCATATACCGATAGGTTCATAACTATCCTCTAAAGTGAAAATTTTCTCTTGTTACGATATAGTGCTGTGTAATACATATAGGTATACCATATTAAAGTGGTGTAGTGTTCAAAGACTTGTACCAGTCGCTCGAGGGTTCGTAGGACAAATCGAAGCAACTGCACTTTGCAAGTAATAATAGCTTTAATATCATATTTGTAATTTTGATGTTATTTTAGATTTTATATAGTTAGGTTTTTGTAGCTTTTTGCAATCTGGATAAATTGTATCGTGTTATCTTTTACAGTTGACAGTTTGGTTGTAGATTATTTTTTAATTTCTATTTACAATAATGTGATAGCGGCTGTGTAGTTTCGAATAAATTGTCAGCATACGGACACCGCGCTGTCTAACGTTAAAGCATTATTACTGCATGTGCGTAAGAGACAAAGGTATTGACTCTCTAATACAAAATTTTAATTTTTAATAGCAGCCATTTTCTAATCGCTAGATCGTTGGAATGCCAAGTATAGGTCTCAAGTTTAATGCCAAGACGCGCATCTTTGACTTTTCAAAGGTATAGGTACTTAAAGGTAGTAGCAAAGGAAAACATCGTGAGTGACCCTGCAAAACATATGAAGTCTGTCAACCCGCACTTGGCCAGCGTGGTGGACTTTGGCCTTACCCTTGACAGACTGAAAAGAGGCACGTGCCGAGCAGTGGGACAGGGTTGATATTATTGTTATGATCTTATTTTGTGCACGTTTAAGATACGGTGGCAAGCTATCATGTACTCAAACGTAAACGTAACAATAATACATTTCAAAAGTAAACTTTTTATAATAGTTAATAATAAGGCCTTTATTTATATTGTATCATTGCCTGTCAAATACCCCGCCACATATGTAAGTTTTATTTCTAGTTCTACGTCGTTTAATTAGAGTATTCACAGATTTAATATTGCTGTGATCTACATAGCGTCTAGAAAATTCCGTATCCAAAACGTATACGAGTTTCTATAAAACTTGGCACAGAGACGCACAAGCTAAACTTTAAATTTATCGACGTCGTCGACCACTTCAATATCTCTTGTAGATATTACAAGACGTGTACAGCTGAGACATTTTAAATTATAGCCACTTAATATCTATGCTCGGTTAAAATAAAGCTTTAATACCTAGATATTTTAGTGATTTCGGCGCCTAATGACAGTTATAAGATTTATGATAATGGTATAAGTTTGCAACGGTTTCGGTTAAATTTATTGCTAGAGATAAATTTATTTAATAATATGAAAGTTTCTTTGGCTTGAGACAAGTCTAGTTATTTGCCAAATGCCATCATGTACCACCAAGAACAAAAAATGTTTAATTACTATCAGCCAATATCAATGTTATACAAAAGCAGTATCATTTATGTACAAGTAGTATTTTATGTGCATTTATTTAAGGCCAAAGGCAGTTCTTTTCTATTCCTTATGTAAGGATCTGAAAATAATATGTATAATAATAATGACCTCCAGACCGAATTTCGATCACGGCGGTCAGTCTTAATAGAGACTGGCCATCTGCGCAGGGGATATTATAGTGCACAAGCGTGTGCGCAATCCACTTTTTGTTCCCTAACTCGCATGATCCGATGGGTGGGTAATGCAACACGACCGGAGAGAGAACAGGCGTAGGACCAAGGGCTTTACGTGCTTTTTGAGGCACGGTGGTGTCTAACACCGCCAACTTCCTAACTCCGGGCTGCTATTGAGATTTCTTAACAGAAAAACACAATTACTTTTTCTTGGCCCCACCAGAGATTCGAACCCGAGACCTCATGCATAGCAGTCGCATTCTCTATCACTGCGCTACGGAGGCAGTTATAATATTATATAAATATTATCACATTGTGTTAGGGACAAGAGATATTTTTTCAATTTCTGCTTTACAAAATATTTTTTTGGTATACTTCATATGTAGCAGCACAGCGTCTGAAACTAAATACGTTAGACGGCAACAGTTTCACCCTTATTATCACATATTACGTGAAACACAAAACATGCAGAAAATATGGGTGGAACACCTCTGTATATCCCTTCAGGCATTTCTATTCCTATAGGTCAGTATTTGCTTGTATGTTATAAGTATGCAGAAGGATCTGCAAGGCTGTTACATATGTGCCTCTCCCTAAATCTACTAGTGTAGGTATATTTCCCTGATCTACTTTCGCTACAGTAGCCGAGTGACGAAACAGCCACGAGGCGCCGACGCAGCACAACGCGAGGCATCGCAGCCCCTTACACACGCCACTTTTGATTCAAATTCGATCGATTGTCGACATACCTATCATAGTTATAATAAAATTGTAATTTTTATCGTTAATGCATATCGTTGATGTAAAAATTTGAAGGAAGACTTCAATTTTTGCATCCTCCGGCTACAGTCATCGTAATTAGGTATAGTATTTAATTATATTGTAACCTTCTAGCTTTATTTACTTTTTGCTTCTCTTATGAATAATTTATTTAAACAAAGCTCGTAATCACAAAATTTCATAAAGTCGTTGAAATTAAACACTTTACACGGATTTTGTCGCGTTGTTTATTTTACTTTAAAACACTTACATAATTTTGAAAACTCTAACAGTACTATTATTGAACTTTACTACTATTTAAGCTATTTAATTTAATTAAAACTATTTATATTTAAATTTGCACTTTGCCCCAACATTTCGGTTGCTTTACAGCACCCATGTTCACGGAGAGACTAAGATGATAGTTGTCCCAATGTTCTGAAGTGTACCTAGTTATTTCAAAGTATCCGAATATAATTTAATCTTTGGTGTTTCTATTTACGCAAAATGAGCTCAAAGTATTATGAAGTCTAGCTGTGTTTTGCTTCTTCTTAGGTTTGACTATTTGAATTACTGAATCCCAAGCTGGTGGTACATTCATCATGTGTAGGTTAAACAAGATGAGGATTTGATTGAAATATTGAATTTTTGATATAATTTATTGACAGATATATATTTTCAGTATAAAGCTGACACTGCATACGAAAATAAAATTATTGACACAAAAAAATATTTTGAGATTCTAAAAGGCGATTTTGGTTAAAGCTCTGATCTAGACTCAGTGTGACAATAAAAATCAAATGTAAACGTAACTCGCATTTCAGTTCAAATTTTCAGTTTTAGATTAGATTGGCACTCTATTTTGAATAGTTTTTATTACAAAAATTGTAGATGCAAATCACATTGAATTACAATAAAATATATTGAATTTGAATTTGCCGATAAAGTCGATAAGAATGTATATGAAATTTGTTGCGGTAATGCGTTCCTGTGAAAAAGTAGCTTAATTTTTTATTTTAGCACTTGGTAATAATAACTGTAAAACTAAAGTACTATTAGTAAACATACAATTATTATTACTCAGTACTACCTACTACACCCTACAGCCACTACCACTTATTTATATAGCCTTATATAACTTGAGTTCTAATGGGCAGTTTTACTGTCAATCGAATAGTATATATGTAAATAGTCCTGATATTGCCTTTTATTGCTACACCGGTATTTAGAACAAAAATTGTGCCACCGTTTAATCCGAGTGCATCAACGATTGAACTGAAATCTAATACGGATTTCAATAGTTAAACTGTAAAATACTTTTTGTCGAAAATAAAAGCCTTCAATCGACGCACCATAGAATGTAGCAGTAAAAATTTCGACGAGTGGCTGTAACATGTTATATCGACACAAAAGGTTCGGTTTGTAAAGTTCGCCGCGAGTAGAAATCGACAGAAATAAAACAATCACTATTACTACTACTATAATAAAATAAAGTCCCTGTTCGTGGTAAATTAAAAAACTTCGCCCTTTTCTGTAAGTACACCTGACAACGTGTATCTGAAATTTCATGTTACCTACTCGGAAGACAAGTTAAGGCGTGATAGCGTAACAAACAAACAAACAAACTCACATTCACATTTATAATATTAGTCAAGATTGCAAAATATGTCTAATTATTTAAATAAATAGACATTATTTCGTTGGATTTAAACATTTTTTAAGGATAAATTGTTTTCGAGAAGCGCGTAGCAAAGAAGTATTAATAAGCAATATGTAGGTTTTTGCCCACCAGTGGGACACTACAGGCTCATAAATAAAGGCTATAACTAACTAATAATACTATAACTTAGTTCCCTGTAAAATTCGTTGTATTAAACCTTTAGGCAAAATAAAGTTACTATATAACCATTTTACTTCTAGTTTTGTTTCACCTATGTAACCTTATTAGCACGAAGCAAGAATGTTGGCGCAGCTAAAACTCTCGATTGTCAATTTGTTGAGAAGTTAGTGTTTAAAACTAATTCATAAATGCTTCAGTAAATTTTAAGGCGCTGAGTTTTACCCAACGCCTACGCAGTTTCAAATAAATGCTCTTTTTGTATCCACCTAAAACAAGTACATATAAATAGCAAAAATGTACAATATTTTTTATCATATCGTTGGTTCATTCTTATCCTCATTTGAATGTTTTGTCCTACACAAATTTATTTGTTTAACTTTCTAGTGTAAGTAAGCACGAATCTTAAAGTAAACCATGAATCAAATATAAATTGTAGATTGGGTATAAGGAATATCAATATAAATTGTACCCACTTTTACAAAAAGTAATTATATTATTATTTTATATATTGCTGTTGACATTCTAAGTTATATTATATATGCAAATGTGAGTTTGTTCGTTTGTTACACTTAAACTACTCGACTGATCATCATGAAATTTCACATACTCGTTGTCAAAAGAGGACGTACCTTTCATCTAGAAAACAATACTGTTCCCGAGGTATGGAAAATTATTGACAAAATTGTGACTAAGCCGCAAGCAAAATCAAGTAATAAGTTAAAGTAAGCCCCAGAGAATATAAAATAAATCATTAAAAGATTTTTTTTTCTGCTACATAAATATTTTTAGAAAAGTATGCTTTTTAAATGTTTAGCAGCCTTCCTAGATCTAAAAAAAGCTTTTGACACCGTCTCTGTTCCCATCCTTCTGCACAAGCTTGAATCTATCGGAGTTCGTGGATTACCACTGGCACTTTTCAAAGATTACCTCTCTGGTAGGACACAAAAAGTTAAACTTGAGCAATTTGTTGGGGAGGATGCGGATGTATCATACGGCGTGCCACAAGGAAGCGTACTAGGACCGACGCTTTTCCTAATCTACATAAATAATCTCTGCAATATCAGGTTAAACAATGCCAAAGTATTTTCGTACGCCGATGATACAGCTGTCGTCTTCACAGGGAAAACATGGGATGACGTTAAAAGTAGTGCAGAAGAAGGGCTTGCTCTAATTGCAGCTTGGCTTAGAGAAAATCTGCTCACCCTGAACACTAACAAAACCAACTACATCCGTTTTAATATATATAATCAACTCCTACCAGACAAAGAATTTAATTTAAGAATTCACAAATGCGATATTTCTACAGATAGAACATGCTCTAATTGCCCTACTATCCAGCAAGTTGCTCAAGCAAAATATCTGGGAGTGGTTATTGACCAGCGTCTTTCTTGGTATCCTCAATTGGAACAAGTCATGAGTAGAGTACGAAAACTTATATGGGTATTCAAGGAGCTGAGATATACCATACCAAAAAGGATAAAAGTTAACAAAAGTAATGAGAAGCAAAGAAATCTTTTAAACGAAATTTATGTATCCTTGGTCCAATCTGTTCTAGTGTATTGTATCACTGTATGGGGTGGAGCAGCAAAATCTAGATTTCTAGACTTAGAACGCGCTCAAAGGGCAATACTTAAAGTGATGTACTTTAAAAAAAGAATATTTCCCACTGACAAGCTCTATGACTTATGTAATCTGCTGTCTGTTAGGAAGCTGTATATTCTTCTTGTCATTCTAAAAACGCATAAAGAAACAACGTATGATCCTAAAATCTTAAAGAAAAGAAATAAGCACCGCATACTAAATGTTCCTAAAACTAAAACAGAATTTGCTAGCAGACAATATAAAAAACGTTCAGACTTTTTATACAATAAAATTAATAAACTAATATATATTTATGATAAAAAACAATATGAATGTAAAAATATGCTAATAACATGGCTACATAACTTAAACTATAACGATACAGAGGCATTCCTGCAATGTGTGAATTAATAATTAATCTTATTTAATGTTGTACTCGCTTATTCTGCACATTCACCCAAACTATATATATATATATATATCTCACTCGCACACTCACACATTCATACACACATACACACACTCACGCACATATACACGCGCGCACACGCGCGCGCACATACACACACACACACACATACACACACACAATTGATCATATTTTTCTTTTTTAGTTTTTTAGTTTTTATTTTCTATTTTTCATATAATATTGTACATTGCTCAAAACTATAAAGTAGGGAAGAGCGGAGCCTTCAACTACAGGCATTTTCTATGCTTAAATGGAGACTCCTCGACAAGCAATGTAAACCAAATATGATATGAAATAAACTTATTTTATTTTATTTTTATTTTTATTATAAAATACAAGACTGTTTGATTTCATTAACGCTACATTCTAAGAATAACTTTAATAAAAAAGAGCTTTGGATAATAATATTGTTCAAATAAATATCCAGTTTATTTATTGAAGCGGTATGTAGTACCTATCCTGTTAATTAAGTAAATTTAAGTTAAGCGTGTTGTTCGGCAGCCAAAAAATTTAACGACTCGACTAACAATTTAATAAAATTAAATATTAGATTGTGAGTAGGACTGACATAGTCAAAATGGCTCTAAGTCCCTTAAATAAAAAGAATATATATATATAAGATTGTGAGTAACATAATTACCACTATCGTTTTTGTAAATTATTTATTTAAGAAAAGTATGTATCTGTCTTATATTGTCTTCTGTTTACGCGAATGTTATTCATTGAAATTAAACTACTATATACAGATTTTATCGCATTGTTTATTTGACACTTTATTACATAATTTAGAAACTGTTACACTACTAATACTATTAAACTTTACTAATTTTTAAGCTAGTTAAATTATTAAAACTATTTATATTTACTGCCTTATGTAAGGGGTGTCACTGACAAGATTGGCTACATCTCGAAACGAGCTTCAATCAACACATACTTCAAGCCATCCGTCAAGTGTCAACTACTTTTTCAAGATGCAGGGGTCTAATAAATTGTATTGATGTGTGTGATTGTGACTGAGGACTCTCATACATTGGTTAAATCAAGAGAAGCATAGGCACTGGCATTAAAGAACACATAGCTGATGTAAAACACTAACGCTCGTTGAAGTCTGCTGTGTGTGACCATGTGCAACAGGGGACCAACCACTACCTGAGATTTGACAAACCACAGATTCTCGCTAAAGAACACCGATTCCTACCAAGGATGCTTCGCGAGGCTATTGAAATCAAAAACCATCCTCATTTCAATAGAGAAGCTGATTGGAATGTACCACCAGCTTGGGATCCAGTAATTCAAATAGACAAACCCAAGAAGAAGCAAACCACAGTTAGACTTCATGATACTTTGAGCTCATTCTGCGTAAATAGAAACACCAATGATTACATTATGTTCGGGTACTTTGAAATAACTACACTGGAACATTGAGACAACTACCATCTTAGTCTCCCCTTGGCTAGAAGTCTAGGTTTATAATCAATACGCATCTACAATAATATTATAAAGCTGAAGAGAAGAGTTTGTTTGTTTGTTTGCTTGAACGCGCTAATCTCGGGAACTACTGGCTCGAATTGAAAAATCTTTTAGTGTTGGATAGCCCATTTATAGAGGAAGTTTAAAGGCTATATAACATCACGCTACGACCAATAGGAGCGCAGCATAAATGAAAAATGTTGCAAAACCGGGCAAAATTCTCTTATGTGAAGCAGACGAAGTAGCGCGGGTCAACTAGTCTCGTGATAAATGATTGTGTTAAATGTGTTTTATGTATAATCTCTCTTTACCTACCAGCCATGGTATAAGTTTGTGCCATATTGCAAAATTCCCAGTTTGATTGCCGGGCTGGCCATCGTTTTGTTGGATTTTTTATTGAGAAATTCTCAGTAGTAGCATGGAGTCTAGAGAGCAATGCGTAGCTATCATGCACATTGCCAGACTCCTTGCTACTTAGAATTTATTTTCAGTATAATGTTGAATCTAGGCTAAATATGGGTGCCATATTGATTGGTCACTTCTTTCTACACCTATGGGAATACAGGTTGATGTGTTGGAAGTACTAACTCCCAGATTTAGACTTTGTAAGGCTCTCGTGGTCAAAACTGTTGTTTTAGCCACAAAAAATAATATACATATATGTCTTTGAAATTATTATATAACAGTTTATTCCTTGACACGTGCCCAGATGAAATGAAATGATTTCAGCTAGACTAAGATACCTATTCTTAAAACTGCTACCACAAAGTAAGAAGTTCAGTTTTACCAAATAGAAAACGTTCCAAGAAAGCATTAAAGACGAGGAAAATTAGCATAACAAAAGCAGCATTGCCTAGTATGCCCGGCAAAACCAAAAGTGTGCTGAGAGACGGCGATGTCTCACAGTGACGTCACAGACTCTAAAGCTTTGCATGGATGCCTTTGAAAGAAAAGTGGTTTCATGTTTTAGTGTAACAATGAACATACGAACATATTATAACTGCCTTAATTTTGAGGTCGGTTCAAAAAACACTTAGGTTCAAATAAATAAAAATATATTGGGTAAGTGCTAAAACCGAATCAACAAATAAAATCTTATTCAAGATAATATTAGTATGGTACAAACAATATTGAGCATTACGTTCTAAAATGTAGGGCTTCAATTACTTTGTGAACGTCTTCCTATACGAATATATACCGTGGATTTTGTTACGTTAATGTTGTATTAGGCTCGGTGTCTATTTGTTTGCTTATTATTTCTGTTTAGTAGGTCGATGCAAAATACCTACTTTACATTGCAAGGTACTAAACTTACAACTAAGTAATTCTTGCCATAATTAAATTTACTTACATTAGGACATAACAAGGTCTTACCGACCGATCATCACTATTACTCACGGAAAGTATGTGCAGCGCTTGAAATAAAGAAATCGTTTGTCTACATCTTGGAACCAGTCAATAGCAAATGTGTGTAGACATCGTTCGTAACCGTTTCGTATCAAAAGTTTTTAAGTTTTAACAGGGCTCTCGAGATGTAAAAGCTTTCGTGTTTGACAGTGTACCTATGCCCCTTTCTTTCCACCCGATCAAATTAAGTTCAATAAGCACATAGTTTTGCATTTCTCTTTAATAATAGTGTTGTGATATCATAGACAATTTTGTATGGTCATTAATGAAATATTTTTAGTGTAAAGACAGCCCTTTACGAATTTCGATCCTGCAAGGCCTCAGGTCATTTTGTAGTCCTATGCTGTCCCTCGAAACCGTAAGTACGCCCTTTTATTCCATCTGCTCCGATATTTTTCTTCCTAATGTAAATCTTCGGATCATTTTGGTAAAATTATGAAAAGTGTGCGGAATATTTATAGAAACGTTAAACATACCTGTTTTACTTTTCAGAAAAATATATAAGTTTGAATCTACCTTTTCTCATCAATGGTACCGCATAGCCTGAAGATTACGTCTTGAACTTATCAGTGCTTATTTACTAGTGTCGAGACATAGCCAAACTATGGATAGGCCACAAATTCAAAAAAAGTATCGCAGCTAAATACAGAACCTGTTGATTTAACTTGATTGGGAATATACTTTTCAAGTTCATATCAAATACGTGCACGACTGCTGCAAAACCGATGATGATTGATGAATTTCTAAAGTATACATTACTAGATTTAGCATAAATGTAGGTTAGATCAGATTAGTAACAGTATTTTTTTCTGTATGAAAGGTTTGTCCTTTTTTGTTCGCTTGACAACGTGTATGCGAAATTTCATTATGATCAGTCCATTAGCGTAACAAACAAAAGCAGTTTTTATAATATTAGTTAGGATGATGTTAAAGTAAAATAAAAAAGGAAACATTTTATGAATTTAGCTTTTGGTATAGTGTAATCATAGACTAATTAAATCTGGCGTACAATTATGTTTAAATATTGGCCAGCTATTGATATAATTTGAATATTTATAAATCTACTACATATATGAAACGTGTGTTTATTAATACTACAAATATTTCTAATGCAGCTCTCTGCCAAAATTCAAAAGTTATTTAACGAAACTTTATATAATCTAAAGTCTAGACACAGATGTGTCTGTAAAACTGTCACTATGTATTCAAAAAAAGTATAAGTGTAAAATTTTTACAAAGCATCGATTCTAAATTATACTTACAATCAGTAAGACGTCGACATTGTCGCCAAAGTCGAGAGAGGGTGAACCAAAAATGAACTTTATAACATTGCCATGCCCAAAATTATTTAAAATGACGTAGTAAGCATACATACAAATCATTTAATTCTTGTAAAAAGACACTTGTTACATATTATTCTTTCACATAATGCTTAAACAGAGACAAAATATTTATCCATTTTATTAGGAATAGTACATTACACCATAAAAGATAATGCTTTCCTTACTGTTTTAAATTTAATTTTGACATCAACTCAGTAAAATCGTGAAGGATGCCCAAAATGGCCGAACGACAGATAATTACGTTTCATATTTAATCGTGCGTTTGGATAATTAATAATACATAGCATTTGCAAATGTTACTGTATGAATAAAACATTTCTCCTATTTATGTATGTCTATAACTATTCTTAAGCTTCTATCTATAAACATTTATTGCATGCATATCTCCAACTATGATTTTAGATCTCACGTAACAAGAAGAGCCGTCAACAGGCTCGGAGTCTATCGGACACAGTTTTAATCTCTGCGCTGCTATTGGGAGTTTCGTGGCAGGAAAACCCTATAACACTTTGCCTGACGTAATTCACACAGCTGCACAGGTCCGCATACAATACTCGCACACTCTGCGCCACGGAGGCAGTCCAATTCTCCAATACACTTGAATATATTGATACTATCATGAAACTTACTCCAACAAGTTCTTATTTTATTACGGTACAAATTTAGATTAGGCCGTCATTACGGAAGACCGTAAAAGCTCGAGAGATTACTTGTTAATAATTAATGCAGACTTCCTGCCTCAGAAACCTAGTCGGCGCTAAATTACTACTTTACAAAGAAATACTTACTGTTTTTTATAGGTAAACATTGAACTGGCCCGTAGTTAGTAATTTAGGAACAATTTTCTGGCACTCGGTGGCATTCAATATTCAGTGGAGCTATTTGGTGTGGGCAAACATCGTCCTAAATGTACTGAGGAATTGCATCTCAAAGTATCCCCGTCCCTTTTGCTAATATTGAGAGGTTGTTAGGCAACATGTGATAGCAAGAATTTGGCAAAAGCACTCAATTTTGCTATTTGCCACGTTTCCTCTTAGGCAAAGCGAGTGAGTTGCACAATCATGATTATTGATCGCCGGTAAATTAATATTAAAATTTAAGTCATAAAAGTTTGAGTGAGACTTGGGAATTGCTACTGTAGATAGGCTAGAATTTAAAGATTCGCAAAATGAAAAGTACACAGTAATAGAATTGCACTACATGAGTATAATAAACGTTAAATGTATATAATATTACATCAGTCACAATATAATCAGAGAGGATGTGATAATGGAAATTTCAGTTGCCATTCGTGTTATCAAATATCATTATATTTTTGAAAATTTATCAGATATTTTGAAGCTTTTTTATTTATATTTCTCTAATGATAATAAATCTGAATCTAAAATGAAAATAAAATACTACTGTTTGAAATTTAGTTTAAAAGTATACAGGTAACTAAAATATTTTCTACAACTGTGACAAGTTTATCAAAGGAATAATAATAATAATAATAATTGATTTCATAAAAAGAGATAAATTATAAAACAATTTTACATTTTCAATTTATCAATAATACCAAATATCATACAATGGCAAATGTGAATATGTGAAAAGGCCTCCCTGTGTGTGGATTGAGGATTATTGTGTGTGTGTGTGTGTGTGTGTGTAGGAGGAATAACGAATGGTATAAAATAGGTTTGTTGTATTCGACGAAGAATTTCAATGAAGTTTCCTCTTTAAGATCAGTGTAACAATGAGGCCATTCATTTAAAACATATTCTACTACTAACTGATATTAAGCAAATCTTGTAAAGGCTCTTCAATATGATCTGTACTTGAAACATAAAGATAGTATTAGGTATTTCGTTTCAGAATTTCCTTTCAAGCTCAATATTGCTCAGCTATTCCTATGCAAAAAGTACCCTACATTAAATTAAAACATTTTAGCAAACGATTTACCTTCTAAACACCTAAGCTTAACCGTTCCTTTGGTCTCAAAGGAACCGAACTAGATTAAGCGCTCTCGACGGTACAAGGATTACTATTCATGACACACACCAAAAGTGATTATGTCGCTACTGACATAATCACGGCTTACTGTAGGACTTTGTTGGAAAGTCGACTATATGAGTGCACCTGAATAGTTTTGTAGATATTTCATTAGAATAAAGACGCGTTTGTGGTGCTAATGAACTAGTCTTTTATCTGGCATTTATGGTATGACTTCTTTTTACACATTTACTATGCTGCGGCAGCCTACTAATATTATAAATGTGAAAGATGGTGAAAATATCTGCATGTTTCGTAATCATTCATGCGTAAACCGTTAAATAGATTTAAATAAATGTTGGGTATGACTTATCTTGGCACAGCCACCATCGCAAACAGAAAATCTATTTACGTAGTGAATTAGACCGAATCTACGTAAAAAAATAAGCCTGAATTTCTCTTTTCAGAAGCACCGGCTAAATCTGACAGTTTGAGACTAATTTTGGTGCAATCAGATTATCACTGGGCATTGTGGTTCCCGAGATATTGAGGTGGCTGTGCCAA
Organism: Catocala nupta; assembly: GCA_963675205.1. Taxonomy (NCBI): domain Eukaryota; kingdom Metazoa; phylum Arthropoda; class Insecta; order Lepidoptera; family Erebidae; genus Catocala; species Catocala nupta. Next base: position 14,312,108 of record OY776087.1, read on the forward strand.
GACGAGCCTTACAAAATTTGGCACACAAATCTTAACTAATATTTCAAATGCGAATGTGAGTTAGCTTCTTTGTCTCGCTTTATAATATAAATAATGTAGATTACATGAACTCGAGTAAAGGCACGAGAAAATCTAGTGGAATTATAATTGTTTATTGTTCATTGCTTTAAAAAAAGAAAACTCTCGCACTAGGAATTATTCTTGAGTTGACTTAATAAATATTCAACCAACGAACACAAAGTACAACTAGACTCAGCACAACTATTTGTGGATCAGAGAAGTGTTTGTTCCGTATAAGGATTGAACCCACAACACTTGGTGCGGTGGCAGTGGCGAGGTGTCTACTTAAACCACTACGCCATCAGTCATAATACTTTTAATCACGGCATATTTTTCTTGGTATTTATGTGCTTAACGGGAACGATTATTGTTGAGGTCATATTTCAAGTTAAGAGAATCGCAGAGAACAGTTAAAGCTTTAAGTGGATAACTTCCTTAGATTGTTCTTTCAGAATGACGAGAGCACGACGTATATCGACACACACGCACGTCGATGTTGTTATCATTTTACAGTGTTTCATATAATAGGCATGTTAGTATATTGTTAAATTTAAAGCTGGTTACCAGTTTGGTTGCAATAATGTTGCAATTAGGATCTAACTGACCATATTTCCTCCAAAGTATTTTTTGTTCTGCAATATGGTTAAAATAGACTTGAATTACAAACAAAAATATCCCAGATTATATCATGTAGAAAAAAAGGATGTTGTAATTTTCTTACAGAAAAATAAAAGGTCAGTCTATAAATCCGCACAAATGCCTATTCGAATAAGTCAAGCGTAAGAAAGGTAAAATAGTAACCATACATGTTTATTGTTCAACATTTGCATAGGTACTCCTTATTTGAGTTAGATGTTTGAAATTCAACGCTTGCTTTTCCTTGGGCAAAAATAACCAGAGAGGATATAAGAATAAAAAAGTTATAACAGTTATACTAACATAAGTTTCACTTTTAAAGCTGGCAGTTTGCTTTCAACAAAATTTTTTCACCAAGCGTGACTGAAATAAACAAAATTATTTATAAAAAATACGAATATATTTTAATATTAGTTACTTTCATGGACATATTAGTACTAACGTACACAACTACATGCTTTCTTCATACTTGGATATCATATACCACTCGATAACAAAACATCTCCAAGACAAAAGATTAACTTAATGAACAATATACCTAAATATTATTTGTTTCGTGGTAAGAATCAATGCGCGTCATAGCTACACTCATTTTAATATTTATCGGTAGGTCATCTATCATCGCAAATATCAACATGTTCGAAATGAGCAAATTAGGTGACACTTAGTTTTTAACTCTGGGAGAGGAAGATCGTCAGAGCGGTAGTTGAGTAAAGGGAGCAAGAATTGAGTTGTGATAATGGGTAAGATAAAGGCAGTGTAGTTGTGTGGCGGTCCTACCTAATCCGATGAGTGCTTATTATTCATATTATGTTCGCGGCGTTATAGGTGTATAATATGCCCAATATATATGTATTAATATCCCGGGCTGAGTAAAGTATTCTATTTATAATAATATATCCAGCAGTTAATTCGTGCAACGTTGGTCGCGTACGAATTAGTATTGGTCCGGTACCTTAGTCGGGGATGAATGAAAGGATGTCCCAAGGATCGGGAATCAGGCGGTAGACTAGGTGTAGGCTTTGTAGGCTATGTGCTGAAGCCATCCCAATAGCGTAGTGGGCTATGCACCCGTCATATCCTCGACGGGTTATCGGGGTTCGATTCCCCGTTGGGTGAGGCGTAAACCCTGCGACCCTGTAATCTATTCGCGGTGATCCTATACACAGGACGACGCTCGCGTGAACATCAATTATCGGGATGTAGACCAAGTTGGTAAACTGAGGCTTTGATTTCACATCGTATAATGCTCAATATAACCGTCGTAATGCGTGGTGGACGCAGCTTGGCCATGGGCCTCGTTCATGAGTGTGATACGGCAGATAGCGGACATGACATCCGTAGGACGGCGGAAAATGCGGGTTTAATTCCCTGCTGTGGCAATCGTAGGGTATTGAAGTACGCGACCTTGCAACCTCTTTTCGGTATGCGATTGTATGAAAGAGTGATCACAAACCAATACTAATGTATCATCGTTCTAAAGTAGATATCTGTATTTGGTCCTCAAAGGTGTTATTTCGATTTCCTCTCATAATTCAAGTATTCATCGGTGGGAGGGTGTCCAGTATGGAAGGAACCCTACAGGTTTTGCGCGGGGTTAGGGGCGCTAAACCTCTGGGCTGATCATTAGTGAAAATCCCAGTATAATATATATATAATCCCATAGGGAAATGTAAAATTTTAATCAGCCTGGGATTTTCGAGAAACGGTTACATTACCTTAATCTCTATCTCTGCCTACATGTGTGGAAAATTTTATAATGAAGAATGAAGAAATTCAATATCAGTTATAATTGTAGTATATTATTTCTTCCATGGCACAAGAAAAGTGGACGTGACAGTTGTGCTATAGAATCACAGCACAACAGTCGTTGATGTCTAGTATTATTAGATATCCATGTTAATAAAGTCTTAGTAGCAGCATTGGTGCCAGAGCTGTGCCTGGTAGACGATAAAAATGATAGGTGCAGAGTTTTCTCTTCATGTATTACTCTAACTTAATTTTATAAATGCAAATTTAACAAACAAACCAACTCAAATTAACTCATTCGGTCGATTAGTTAAGGCGTAAAGAGGTAATCCTCTTTACGCCTTAACTAATAGACCGATCATCATAAAAATATACCTTTCATCCAGAAAAAAAGTACTATTACTAACTTAACCTACATTTACGCGAGCGAAGCCGCGGTACCTATATAGATTTATTATAATTATTTAAATCATTATCACACATAACTAACTGTGATAGTCCTTAAATTAAATTTAATGTCGATGCTCTAATACTGATAGTAGGTATTTCAGGAATTTGGAATTTAAGTTTAGTGACGCTAGTCAACAACTTTACTATGGTAAACAACTTTACTGCCAATAAATGAAACTGGATTTCATCTAGTATCCGGATTGTTTATCAGAATAGATAGTAAATTGAAGCGTCAGCAAAACATTAGTATTTTATTGTTTCAATATCTACACTACCATAAAATTATAAATAAACTGTGTTTCTATTAGCTATGGAAAAAATCGGATTATTAATTATTCGGATGTAGGATATATATATATGGTAGGACAACTTACAAAAACAATTGTTGTTTTTCATAAAAGCAATAACACAGCACATTGCTAGTTCATACATTAGTTAGTTAGTTCATGAATTAAAGGTTTTCTTAATCCGTAATTTAGATCAGTTTATTAAAGCTGCACACAAAAAATTCCGAACGGCTTTTAGAGGTTTCGCAACTTGGTTGTTTAACATTCAGCTCAAAATAGCTATTTGCCAAATTAAATTTAATTTCGTTCTGTAGAAACAGGCACTCCTGTTTCTAATGATTTTGCCTTTGTGCACCATATCTAAGGCGGGATCTTATCTATATATTAAGACGTGAAGCAAAAACTTTGTACCCCTTTTTACGAAAATTGCGCGGTCGGAAGAGTATGAAATTTGGCATAGTTGACTTTATATAGAGAAGGAGTGGCGAATCCTAATATTTTTATAAAATATGCATTATAAATACATTAAATTAATGAAAATACACTACACGCACACAACCATGCATTTGACACGCGCAGTCGAATCGTGTTCGTAGTATTTCGGCATGTTTCGGCATTGTTCGTCTGACGTCTACAATTCTTTGTAACTATGGTTACATATACCTTATTTATATGTAATACAGAAAAAAGAAAACAAGGTTATAGACAATTAAACCTTAATCACGATAAAACTTAAAATTTCAATCAATTATGGTCGAATTTTGACCACTAGGCAACCGCTAGTTCATATTAATATGGCGAATAGTGTGTAAATGATTGTATTAAACTAATTTTTAGACATGTAGTGTGTGGAAAATTTTATAATGAAGAATGAAGAAATTCAATATCAGTTATTAATAGCCATTTTTCTATCGATAATTGCCAATTTATTTCATGAAATAGTTAGTGTAAAGTTATACTTATAGTAATTACGATAAGTTTAACTTTTAACTATACTCTAAAGATCAAAAACACTGTACTGTATAACATAAATTACAAAACTAAGGCTCAATTTCATCGATGATCAAAACAACTTATTTTGTTCAATATAGTATATGATACTATTTCACGACCTAAATAACCTTTCGCAAATGTATTAAATGTTCGGCTACTTAATTTTCTGACTGTACATTTTGAAACATTGTATTTGCATTCTTTAGTTACATAAATTTAACGGATATACCGTTAAATTTATATAGTATGTAAAGACCTTGGCAAATAAAGGCTTACAGTTCGGGTGCTGTTGAATAAAACTGGCACACGCTATGACAACACTATATTATTATTTTGTGTAAAGTCGTGCAAATTCAAAACCATTCAATATAAAATGCCATGGATACTCGGATCCGAAGTATTACCGAACGATTTGTGCAGAGAAGTGCCAATAAAAAAGGTTTACGAGGCTCGTATGCTGAATATTAAATTTTGATACTTACTACCATGTTGCCATTTGAAAAACTATAAAAAATCACCATGACAATGATTGTGTAAGTAAAACAATTAGATAGTAAGTTTATTTCCAAAGATTATGGCAAATACAGTTTTAGATTAATAATTTTAACCTGGACAAGCCTGTAACTCGAGAGCTAATATAGTACATTAAATAATTTCATTATTCTAAAATTAAAAGGAAAAGTAACAAAATAAAAATGAAAATTTAAGTGCAAATGTATGATGACGGTGATGGTGAACATGACATCGTCACATTCCAGTTACCTCGCATTGAGGCTTACTGTAATTTAACATAATAGAGATGTTATCGGGTACGCCACGATCGTGGCGGTAAGTCCCGTTTTTGAGGAGTGGCTGGAGAGGCGGCATGGCGCCCTCACCTTCCGGCTGACACAGGTTCTGACTGGCCACGGTTGTTTTGGCCAGTTCCTGTGTCGTATACGCCGGCAAGAGACGCCCGGTTGTCACCACTGCGGCGACTGCCACGACGTTGTAGAGGACACGGCGCTGCACACTTTGGCGGTTTGCCCCGCCTGGGCATCGAAGCGCCGTGATTTGATCGCGGCAGTCGGATCGATTGCCCTCTCGCTCCCGGCCGTAGTTCAGTCTATGGTCCGGAGTGAGAGGTCGTGGAACGCCGTCGCCTCCTTCTGTGAGGAAGTGATTTCCATTAAGGAGGCGGCGGAGCGGGAGAGGGAGCGTTTAATTCCTCTCCCCAACCTATTTTAAAACGCTTAAGTTATGGTAATAGGCATATAGTAGTATGTGGTGATTTTAATATTAATTTACTTCAGCGATCAGTTCTTTCTGTAAGATTTATTAGTTTATTTAGATCATTTAATTTAAATAATTTATTTTTCTAACCAAACAGAATTACATCACACTCTGCTACGTGCTTAGACAATATATTTTGCGAATGCCAATTTCTAAATAGGGCCATATTGAGTGATTTGACATCCGACCACTGTGGGCAAAAGGTTGTATTTCCTATAAATACAATTAAAAAAGAAACTATCATCACATGTAGACCAATGACATCTAATCGCATAAAGGAATTTAATAATAACATTAATGCCAAGATTGTCAATATGGACCTAGATTGCAATAGTCCAGACGAACTATACGAGTCTTTGCTTAACGTCATTACACTGGAATATAACAAAATTTTTAAAATGAAGACATTTTACAAAAAATTAAAAGTTAAGTTTTGTGATTGGGCAACACCTGGGATATATACAAGTAGAGCTAAGTTATATGAATTATATGGAATAAAAAAATATAATTTTGATCCAAATTTTATTAAATATGTTAGAAACTATTCAAAATTATTTAAAAAGGCTTGTGCTACAGCCAAGTCCCTTTATTTAAAAAACAAAATTCGAAATGCCCACGATAAAATTAAAGCTACTTGGAACATTATTAATAATGAAACTGGACGCACCAAGCAGCGTGATAATACTATTAAACTTAATGTAAATAATAAGATAATTTCAAATAACTTGCAAGTAGCTGAAACATGTAATAACTACTTTGCAAAGATACCTGTTAATACAACTAGTTCCTTAAAGTCTTGCCCAGTAAAAGCAGAATCCTTGGTTAGGGATAGCGTGGTGGAGTGTAAAGTCCTGTTTAGTTTTAAATATGTACATCCGCATGACATAATAAAAGTATTTAAGTCACTTAATTCAAAAAAATCAGCTGACTTGTGGGGTATTTCTATGAAATTAATTACATGTATTATTGATAACGTAGCGCCACCCCTAGCTGCAATATTCAACGGATGCATTGATGTGGGCATTTTTCCAAATTTTATGAAATGTAGCAAAATAATACCATTATTTAAAAATGGATGTAAAAGTGATCCATGTAATTTCAGACCGATTTCTAACTTACCTGCTATAAGTAAAATATTTGAGAAAATTATATTACAGCAATTAGAGAGCCACTTTAACGTAAACAACTTATTTCATACTCAACAATATGGTTTTAGAAAGGGTCGATCTACAATAGATGCGGGTGTTACACTTTTAAAACATATTTTTGCTGCTTGGGAAAATTCGCAAGATGCCATTGGCGTATTCTGTGATCTCTCAAAAGCCTTTGACTGCGTTGAACATCAAACGTTATTGCGAAAGCTCAGGCATTTATGGAATTCAAAACGCTGCACTCCACCTCGTTGGTTCTTACCTAAGCGATAGATTACAACACGTTGAAATCAACGGAAGTAGATCTTCTGGATTACCAGTCGCAATGGGCGTGCCACAGGGCTCAATTTTAGGACCCTTTCTGTTTCTAGCATACGTGAATGATTTGCCGTTCTTCGTACAGAATTTGTGCGACATTGTATTATTTGCTGATGACAAATCACTTATTTTTAAAGTAGGCACCAAATTTACAGGGTGTTAATTCTTCACTCGCGCAAGTCCTGGACTGGTTCACGGCGAATAATTTACTACTCAATTCAAAAAAAACAAAATGTGTTTAGTTTACATTGCCTAATATAAAGAGTCCTAGCATAAACGTTAATTTAAATAATGAAACAGTAACATTTGTACAATCCACAGTTTTCTTAGGCATTACTTTAGATGATAAAGTTCAGTGGGGCGCTCAAATATCGTGTCTTGCAGGGAGACTTAGTTCAGCAGCATTCGCGGTTAGGAAAGTAAGACAGCTTACTGATATAGATACTGCGAGACTAGTATATTTTAGTTATTTTCACAGCGTTATGTCCTATGGCATACTATTGTGGGGTAAGGCAGCTGATATTGAAACAATTTTCATTCTTCAAAAGCGTGCAGTACGTAGCATTTATAATTTAGGCCCACGAGTTTCCCTGAAAGAGCGTTTTAAAGAAATTGGTATACTTACTGTTGCGTCGCAATATATATTTACGAATATTATGTTTATAAAACATAATATTCACTTATATAATAAGAATAGTGATATTCACAACTTAAACACTAGAAATAAGCATAAGTTGGTAGGTCCGTATCATCGTTTACATAAAGTTCACAATTCATTTGCGGGACTCAGTATACGCTTTTTTAATAAACTACCGATTGATATTATAAATTTACCTTTACTAAAATTTAAAAGTGCTGTTAAAAGTCAGCTTATCCGGAAGGGCTATTATTCAATCAATGATTACTTAAATGATAAAAACTCATGGAACTAGTTGCTTGTTTCATACAGGATTCAAACAATGTATGTATTATATAAATCAATTTAGTTATGTGAAGGTACTTCGTGTTTATTTGGTGGTGTTAAAGTATCTTTATTTTCTTTTAAACAAACTTTATAAGTATTAACGTAAATTTTGTTTTAACTACATTTAGTCAAGAACTACCTTTTCATGTCACAAAGTGTAAGTGTATGCGTCCTCATGCCATACTACTGTCTATTACAAATGGCTACGTACTGATAAATATGATTTCAAATCTCAAATGCTTTTTACATAATATTACCAACTTTTCTTTATTTTAGAATTTAGTTATATATGGACAGTGACATATGGCATAATGACTGCAACACCTGGTACATAAAATGAGTTGTAAAATACTGAAATTATAAGTTGATGGCAATTTAAAAGAGTGGTCTTGAGTTTCTTGCAGGTATCTTCTCATAGGCTCAACCTTTTGCCTGAACCTTGCAACTAACATAAATGTAAATTCAGTAAATATAATAAACTCACTAACCCATTTGACGTTCATAAGTGTTACTTTGTGACCTAAGTGAATAAATTATTTTTGACTTTGACTTTGACTAACCGCAGAGCCGGGCGCCGGAGGGCGCGCGATGACCTCCAGCCACCCTGAGGTTTGACCTGGGGTGGCGGGCTTTGTGGGCCTGACCGCCATCCGTTCAGCACCAGGTCCGAGAGGCGGCGTGCGTGTTCCCACGCGCGCCTCTGTTTCGAGTCCGTCTCCCCCCTAGGGGGGAGACAGTAGGGAATTTTTATGAAGTGAGTCCTTTGGGTAGGTCTCTTGTGTAGTGGCCTGCCGTTTCATACGGCGGGCCGTAACCTTGGCGGGGTCGCGACCGCATGCGAAAGCGATTCGCGCGGCCCCGTCGATAGTGGTTATGTCGAGGAACACCGTGGTAGGTTTAGTCGGTATTCCGGGAGGTACTTTACTAATATTCCATCTTTCTTTTACCCCGGCGAGTCCGACATAATCCCTCCACCCGCCCCCGCGGAGGGATATGCGTCATTGCATTGCCCCACGTAAAAAAAATAAAATAAAATAGAGATGTTATGACTCCTCTGCTTAGATTGCACAATTAAATAATAATAATATTCTATAATAATATTCTATCACATACACACATCACCATCTAGCCCAAACTAAGCGGACCTTGTACTGTGGGTACTAGACAATGGATAAACATACATATATACTTTTTTTTTTGTAAATACATACATATTATACATAGAAACACCCAGACAAACATCCATGTTCATGTACACAAATGTTTGACTTGCGCGAGAATCGAACCCGCGACCTCAGGCATGGCAGTCGGTTACACTGACCACTACGCCATGGAGGCCGAGAAATTAGTATTTATGAGAAATAAATACTAATTTCGCCTTATTATCGCCTTAAATTGTAGGTACCTTCACATTTAGCAGACAGTTTAATATCCACGACCAACCATTTTTAAAGGAGGCCTGGTTTTCAAAATGAGTCGAGCATAATGACGCCGTTCACACACACAATCATTTTTGTCTGTCCTTGGGTTCCACGATCTTAGTTATGGAAAACGTAACTTGGCGTCTGTTATAAATTATGATTTAGTCAAAGTATTACTTAAGTATTTGATAATGGATTGTGAATGAAATATACAGGTGGACAAATATATTCTAAACAAATCAATGTACTGAAAAGAATTCGGGTTGAGAAGTTCTAAAACCGACAAACAGGCATGGGCCTCTTCTTAGTAAGAAAATGGTCATCGTACCTAACTGCGTGATAAATTCGATTTGTAAAATGTGATTTAACCGACTTTAAAAGCTACTAAGCTAGCTGTATTGTAATTCATTATCGTGAGTAATGATAACTCTTCTTTACGCAAGAGCATAGCATACCACCACCTTCATCTACCTTTGATTTACATTTTACTATGTTTAAAACCCATTACAATTTTATTCACGAAAACGCTAATGATTTCTTTATGCATAAACAAGTTCCTCCATAAAACAGCTAGTAGAAAAGTAACATATTTTCTGCATGGTTGAAAGTTTTCATGTTACTTGGACATTAGATCGCATAACGCAGATACTCCCACGATGCACTTTATTTTATGGACAAGTTTTACAAATCGCCACGTGCACCCGTGCTAACGGAAACAATTGACATAGACTGTCCGTTCACAATGATTAATGACCTCGATGGCGTAGTGGTTAGTGTAACTGACTGCTACGCCTGAGGTCGCGGGTTCGATTCTCGCACAAGTCAAACATTTGTGTGCATGAATATGGATGTTTGTCTTGGTCTGGGTGTTTCTATGTATAATATATTATTGTTAGTATGTATTATAAATAGAATATTACTATTACTATTACAACGACAGATGCCGTGGTACTGAATTAAAGTTCTCTGAAAAGTCTTGGCGTGAAACTGCAGTCAAGATTCCCTTTGTGTTTCCCTTTCACGCTACTATTTTGGGCTAATACTATAGAAATGCCACTGTATTCATGATTGACTGCTATCAATTATAATGTTTGCAGAATGTCTGAGAACATGGTGCACTAAGTTTATCTTTCTTGTGATATCTAATTTCATCAATATACCTTTCATAAAAAAGAATTATACTTCCAAAATGTAATACTACAAGTTACATTTTTATTATTTTACTGTCACTATTTTCTAAGAATAGCTATAATAGAATAGAATTAAATATAAATTGGAGTTGGATGAGAAAAAACGATTAGTGAAAATAAATATCGTTAAAATTTCTTTTAAATTTGTCATTGTTAAATTGCTTTTAGGCTAATTGCCTTTTAAAGTTTTAATTAGTCTATCCTAATTCCTGTTCATACAGTTTCCGAAGAGCAATAAGAGGTTTTCAGAAGTGAAGAAATTAAACGTGTGCAAGATGCTGAATGAATAAATGGAAATAATGTCTTGTATTTCTTAAAGGCATTTGCTAAGAGATTCCTAGAGAGAATAATTAAATACTGCACTTTTAAACTTTTACAATATTAGTAAAAAATCAGTAATAATTAGTTTTCTACTTATCTATATAAACGGTGGTATCATATTTATTCCAATTAATAGATGTAATGCCACGAGCCAGTGTTTACATGCATTAATAGGTCCCAAGCTCAAATCCAACCCGACATAATGGTATTGAGATTATCTGTGAACTAATTCTTAGTAACAACCTGCCCGCTGTCTCATCCTTACGTCCTCGATAAGTACGTAAAGCCGATGATTCTACGCCTCATTTCTCTTCGGTTGTTTTGGCTTGACGATTTATAATATTAAGATAAGCTTCTGTTAACATTTGTCAGGTAAACATCTGGCATTTTTAAAGTTACAGTATATATAGTTCAATATTTGGTTTGCTAGTTTATGGATGAAAATTTTCTCAATCTTTACATTCAAACTTTCTTTAAAACTTTCTTTAAGCATTTAGCTTAAAGAAAGTTATGTTAGTTATGTTAAATAATCATTGAATGATTATTTAAAGTTGAAAGTGCATCTGTAATTTTTTAAGCTGTTTCAATTCTGATCCCTAACAATATATACATAGCAGCTTAGCTTGAAGATCGAATTATTTTAGATATTACTGAAATTTGGTACAAATTACTAGTAATATAAAAAAAAATACACGACTGCCTATGCTTTCAGCGATGTTAGATATAATGAAGTAGTATTTTAGCATTAACAGATTCAGGAAAGTTATTAACAAATATTCGTTGTAGTACAGTTTAATATGCCATTATCCTTCATAATTAGGTAGTTTTATTAGTTACTAAATGGTTAATTTTGTAGACCGAATACAAATTAGGCCAGGGCGGAAATGAAGGAAAATTCAATTACCCAAATAACATTAAACTAAAACTAATTTTACCAAAAGTTACAAACAGCTGTAACTACGTTACTAGTTCGCTAAAGTAGATAATTATTTTGTATTATTTTTTACAAAATAAGAGGTAAAGTAAAATATATTTAGACTAAGAAGAAAGAACACATATCAACTAAAATAAAAGGGAATGTAGAGATATAATATAATAAATTGACGACGTTGGCAAATAATCAAGAAAGATTACACTTTAATCCTTAATCTACCACCCCTATTAAAATCACACTAATCACCACCATGAGTCATATTTTGATCATGACCCAGGGAATCATACTTTGATTTTTTAAATAAAAACCCACGTAAATTTTTATTCATCTTTTCCATTTATTTTTAATGTTACATGTACTGTTACGTGTCACTGTACGGTCAAGTGCAAAAGTCGAGTAGCAATTTTACAAAGCGATAGAATCACAACAAGTTGTACTTACGACCGTTTTTAATAAAATCATCGCACACATATACATAAACCCGCCTCACTTATTCTATTGCCTGTTCTTATTATGATTGTAAATATTAATTTCAAGTTAATACGCAAGTGATGTTATAGCTACTATTGGTAACAGTGCGATCTAAATCAGAACGCTAGTTGGTTCGATCCCCAGTAGAAGTGATAATATTCTTGTATTTTTTTTCAATTCGTTTCATTACCAAATATTATTGCAGGCAGGTGTGATGCTAGGATTATAAGTAGATACATCCTTATTTTATAATGATAGTATTATATAATTAAGTATAATTACTAAACGAATCCACGCAGACATTAATAACAATCTAATACTAATAAAATGTGTTGATTAACGAAACAGCAAAAAAAAAAATTCCGATATGTTCAGTTTCTATTACGAGAATAGACCCTGTATTGTTCAATAGAGGGTCTTTTCTTGTAATAGAAGCTGAACATATCGTAAATTTTATTCCTCATAATAAAAATAAAAGTAAAATATAAACATAAATTGCATTTTAGTTTAGATTTAATGTTTATTGGCCAAAATTAGAATTCTATTTTGTACATTTTTATTTTATGAGAATAAGCACTCAGATGGAATGGCTTGTTTTCAAAGGACAATACTCGCACTTGTAATTAGTCGTGTTTTGGGGAGGGTAGGGACATTACAAAAATTTAAACAACGGACACAAATATTACCCCGATTCAGAACAACCATTCCTGAATCACACGATTTTTTGTCCCGTGTCCATCGAACCTCCAACACTTGACACAGTGGCAATGGCGAGGCGACCATTTCAGCTACTATGCCATCTGCGCATTATATTATATCATTTATTCAACATTAGGCATATGCAAATTACTGAATATGATACAAAAAGCTACATTTCTTTGTTTCGTTAACACTATAATAATATAGTTAGTAAAAGGTCATTACTCTATTCAAGAAAATGTAACAAATATTTACCGAGAAAGAAGTTCGTTGGAGTAAACAAAACAGCACAAACAGACGTGACGGATATCCTGTAAGTAATTTTATCTACGAAGCTCCACGCTAACAAAAAACATCTACAGTTTTTAGAGTTCGAAAAAACTCTTATACAACAGCTTTGTCAGTCCGACTGTATTTTATACAACTTTTAACTCAAGAACCATAAGAGCTATAGACTCGCGGTCAACACCATTCGACTCAGCATAGTTGATATACCCCCGAAATGAATATAACATTTGACCTCTGACCTCAAGGTTACGTGGTATCACGTGACCTTTGCATATTACTTGAACCATTTTTCGATCTCTAAGATTTACGGCATTTCATTGTCGTTTCTCACTTGTCTTGTTCAACTATAGTAATTTGCAATCAAACTTCATTTATTTTGTTCAAATTCTCTTATCTTTCTAAGCTCAGGTCAACAATTTTTTTTCCTGAGGCCGCTTATTATTATTTCTCTCGCAACTTGCAAAAAATATTCGTTTGTTAATAAAATTAATGCCTTCATTTTTAGTCAAGTTAATTTTCTAGTACCTCACTAAGATACAATAGCGCAGGCCATCCATAATTCGGCAGCTGTTTTCAAGTCCGTAAGCCTATTGCCGTCTACCCACTTTCCCAGACATAATGCTGCTGCAATTACACTGTATTTAAACCGAAGCGTTCCCCTTTAATTGAACGTCACTCGACTACTACTACTAAACAAGATGTTGACTAGTATCTATCTCTTTGAACTCATAAAGATAATTAAAAGTGAAAATTGGTACGTCTGATAGTTTGACTAGTCATCTACTTCTTACCAAAAAGTAATTTTAGAACATTTTAACACGTTGCCTTGTATTTATTTAATGTACAACATAACCAAAGTTCGAAAGCCGCGTACCATTTTCCTCATATTTTATCAATTGACCGACCGCCACAGGTTTTTTTTTTAAACCATCTCACACTCCATGGGACACGTCTTGAGCAAACTGGAGATCGCTTCGTCATATCTTCGCCATCAATAGAGATCGCATGACCCAGTAAGCCAGCGGCATACAAATTGCGTCCCATTTTGACTTGAGGCTCACCTCAAACCTTGTCGCAATACGAAATTCATGGAACTAAAAAATTAAAAAGCATACTGCAACTACAAGTAAAGCGATGCTAAATTTAGAGAACAGCCTCGGCGCTGCGCCGTTACTGAATGCGACTGAAGAGCATGAGATTTCAAGTTCGATTCACGGATCGGGTAAAATGTTATTGCATTTTTATGTTAAGAATTTCTATCACTAGCAGCACTGTGTCAAGAAAGTTGCTAGTCAAGACGTAAAACCTCAGACTATATTTTATGAAAAGTGGATGTGCAAATGATACACCTCCGGTCCCTTTGATTATTTAAGCGTGATACTATGTAAGTTAATCTGATATAATTCTCAGTAAATGATGTGAGACTTTTAAAAACAAGCATTTCAAAATTGTAAGTAACGTTATGACTAAGATTGAATAAAGTTGCTTCGTGCTTAATACTTAATTAAGTGGTTACGAGAAACAAATAAAATAGAATATATAAACATAAGAACGCAAATAAATTAACTTTAATTAAAATGATGGTAGCCTAATAGATAGGGCATCGGAATTGTTATCGAGAGGTCATGGGTTTGGATTCCAGCATGTACTACAAATACTACCGCAGTCTACTTATTTCGTACATCCAGTAATTTGTAACAGGTTGCTAGAAAACAAAATTAACTTGGAGTATCGTTAGGTATATATCCTAAAAGATATTTTAAACGCGAATGTGAGTTCTTTTGTAGAAGAATTGTACTGGATACGCTTTGACGTAGTCAAGATAAATACTAATCGCCGGTAATTGGATGGGTGAGCACGAACCGGCTTCTCTCCGGCTCGTTAACTCGGCATTAATAATTTGCACTAAATTTAATATTGCAAGCTATATAATATTTATACATAAAAGCTGCACGTAAAGTTGTTTTGATCGACTTTTCCTAATATTTCGTAGAACCAAATATTAGGAAAATACGATCATTTAATTTTTTGTAGACAAATAATGCTCTATAATTATCGCGTACTTCTGTAAATTTTAAATCCACCATTTGTGTCTATGAACATTTTAAATTTATGACAATTATAAAAAAAAATCTAGTAAATTGAGGCCTGCATTCGGTCGCTTTTTTTATAATGTCACGGAACCCATGATAAGCCGCTGTAATCCTGCGAGTACAAAGCTGGACCAGAATGGTTTAATGTCGTTTCCTTATTTCGGTCATGTTGTAGTTTCGTTGTTACTGTAGGACAAATTTATACATAACTTGTAGCAGTCGAAGAGCGCCCGTTCTAAGATAATAAGTATGCTATGTGCCATGCCAGGGCATATTATATCTGCTTGCCAAGTTTTATTAAAATCTTAATAACGGTTTGCGCGTGATTAAGCAAAAAAACATAAAAACGTTTTCTCAAACATTGACACGTATGATATAAATAGGATTAGCGATTCCTGCCGATTGCCTCGCAATTTACTTTCCGAAGTGGTGCACTACATTTTCACTGCTTACTATTCGGACCAAATACTTGCTTAAACAATCATAGTATATATAAAGATATATAAAGATCCAATAAAAAATTAATGAAAGCTTATCACAAATAAATAAAAAACAATCAGAAATAACTAAAATCAAACACAAATAAATAATCCAACCACAAATAAATGAAAAAGAAACCACTTATTGCATAGATCGTATTATAAATTCAGAAGCAGTTGTTCAATCTAAAAATTAAATAACAATTAGGTCGCTTTTAATAGATTTATACAGATATTTATATTATATTTCAAATAATGCGCAGAACTCTCGTCTCCACGTAATAAATTAATAGATATTTTTATAAATTCGTAATTTTTTAGGTTTAGGTTGTATATTTTTACATAATATTGTCTTCCAAACGTATATTTTTTTAAATTTTTAGTTTAGAATAATATCGGTACATTTTTCTTTACGATTATGTACAATTTTCAGTATGAGCGAGTGTAATTTTATACCTATACCTATACTTATATTTCTGATGCCAACTTAAACACAATGCCAACACTGTGCATAAGATGGCAAATTAACATACATAAATATATTTGAACCTAGTAAAGCGAATCTACGTTTTAAATTTTTGATAACGGCACCCTATTGTATTGTGACGTCATGAAATCATCCACAGTTGCCGCGGTGAGTTGGTTCATTACACTAACAATAGAAAGGAGATAGAGCTGCCGATGTGACGCACTTATTGTGCCGTATCGCACAAAGCTTTGCGCAGCATTTGATAAAGTATTTTGTATTTTGTCAGCTCGGCGTTAACGCCACAGAATATTTTATTATTCTAAAATAAGAATGGAAGAGGTTTGTTAACAAACAGAAATACTACTAGAAGTTTGGATACTTACAATACGACAAAATAATTAAAAAATATTTTCTACCTTTTTTATTTTCCAATGTCACCTGCATTATGTACACTACACCCAAACTCAGAACAAAGATTTATGAATCTCATAAATTATTATCCCGATGGGTAATCGATCCCATAACATTAAGCCCGACGGCTGTGATGAGGCGATCGCTTGCAAGCTACGTCACCAGTACAGTCAAATTTGAAATTACATACATGTTTAGCCGTTGTAGCAGTAAAACTCGTCAGAAAAATATAAAATATATTGCCAAATTCTGCGCTGAAAATCTAATTGTGGACGTCCGGATATCATGGGCGCCAACGGGTCATTTCACAGATGATACTATTTAACATAATACAGCAGTGATTAATATATATGAATATTGTATTTGTATTTCATATATAAATATTCTATATTTTAATCCAGGTCATGGTTTATCTAAGAGCCAGGTTCACATCAGCTTATTCATCAATTAACGCCTAATACATCAAGCATCAAAATATTTTCATAAACATTCCTGGTAGCTACAAAGTAAAATTTGAAATTGTTTTACAATATTAAGCAAGTTGATGTGATAATAATTAATATCACAATTTATAGCCAAAATAGTATTATCACGTTACCAGCTAAACAGACATATATTTTTTAAATTATTTCGTCTGCCGTGTTTACAGACAAACCCTCATGAAGTTTGCTAAATTACCATCCAAATCCACCACGGCTGAGATGACACATACTGTTACAACTCAAAGGTGTTTCGTTGTCTCATCCCAGCATCACACCCAGGTGTGATGCTATAAAATGCCGCTATATATCCAAGTAATGTCTGCCTGTAAAATGTTTACGAACCGAAAAGCACCGATTGAAATTTACACCTTCAATCTGCAAGTCACGTCAACATAATATACGTTATAACATAACACGTTTTTGTTATGTCACATATCATTACAGCTCTTGGAAAAATAGCTAATATACACCTGATATGAAACATGAAAGATGCATATACATATATGAGATGTTTTGTATTTGGTTTATGAAATCATACAAGATGGCAAAGGCGCTTCCTAGTTGACTGCCTCTTTGGTACCGTGGTATAGGTTACGAGACCTCTTGATTGTAAGCTTATATCTGCGGACTATAAAAAGGCCTGGCATTTAATTTCTGGATCAATCAAAGCATCATTGGCTTTTCCTTTTAGGAAATTCTGAATAACACAGAATCTGACAACGTGTCTGATAGATGGGACGATCTCCAAATTTCATAAGTGAATATAACCATATTCTATTATACCACTGGATCCAAAACCGGTGGTACATTTCGGTTAAAATGTTTTGGATCCAGTAAATTATGGTTTAAGACATTTATTTCTCAAAAGATTACAATAATCACTTATAGAGAAAATACAATATACAATGTAAACAAAAATAACCAATTAGCGTAGTTAGTGGGGTAGAAGTTAAAAAGTTAGTCGGAATGTGTGTAGTGAGTACAGGTAGGCGAGCGCGTGTGCCGCAGCGGTAGCAGTGCGTGTTTATTAAGGCCTGTGATACATTACGTTAGGACGAGCGATTTTAAATTTAAGTTTAAGCGATTTAGAATTTTAACAATTTTGTTTGTTTTTATATGAAATGGATGTTGTGTAAGTAGCTTTATATCTATAACAAACTTATTTTTTGTTTTTTTTTTTTTTTTTTTTTTTATATATATATATTGTTATTTTAACGATATTCAGTTTTTATTACTATTATCTCTAATTTAGTTATTTATGTTTTACGAGTGAGTATTTGGCAGTTAATTTTAACAATGGTAGAATGTTTATTTTATTGATGTGAAATGTGGCGTTTTAATAATTGTTTAAACATTGCTAGACTTTTAGCTTCTTTTATTTTTTTAGGTAGTTTATTGTAGTTTTGAGCACCTTCATACAAGATGCTCTTTTTTCCGTAGTTAGTTTTAGGCACTTTCAAACAGAGATTATTTGCTTGTCTAGTGTTACGTTTGTGGTGATCTATATTTTTCGTGAAAGTTATTTGTGAATGGATATCTTTTTTTATTATTTTCCTAATTAAAGTACATGTGTTATATTTATAGATTTGCGTTAAGTTCATTAGTCCAGTTTCTTTATAAATGTTTACGGTTGGTGTATGGTATTTATATTGAAATAATGTTTTGATTAATTTATTAACTCAAACCCAAGAAGAATAATAATAATGGACTTACTATAATATAAGCGTTTGTCTTTTTAGTTTGGTAATATTTTGAGTTCATTCTGTGTAAATAGCGTCTTGGTCATCCATAGCTATTAAAATCATCTATCGAATCGTCTAAAACATATTGTGATTTTTTGTGAGACCTATTATAATTAGACTTTTAAATTATTTCTGGCTTTAAAATTCGTATAGTTATTAATTTGTATTGTAGCCATTGGGCTAACATTAGCGTTAACATACGAAGTTATCCGTTCCCTTGTGTATTTATTATTTTAATGACAGTAAAAATCCTACTCTCTTCCTGATGTTTACTAAAAATATAGTAATACATACCTTGCATGTCCCTTATTTTAGATATCTTTGGAAAACAATACGTAATTCACATGCCAAAAGCAGTAATTTTCACAGAACATTCATAATGGATTCAAGTCAGGCTCCTATGGACTACGAATCATATCATTACCCCTAGGACCTTAGAGATTTGCCAAATGGCAGCCAGTTACTAGGTGCATTTGAAATTTTGTGTCGTTTGCAATGAAGTGGATTACCCTGATAATTGTTTGAATTTTAATAAAATACTTATGTATCGATTCTCTTATCAATAGATTTATAGTTAACACATAACCTAGGTAGATCGACGAACTTTTCGAATACTTCATCGAAAAGTATTTTAATAATAATTTTACTACGTAGTATTACAAAGTATTAATTATATTTATTGGTACGGTTGACCCAGCGGGCTCTGGGCTAATGTTCCAAAGTTGTGTCGAATATGATACATGGCTGAAGTAAAGCTGCGAAAAACCTCATTCCACTACCGTCCTCTTACCTATTCACTCCTCCAATATCATAATGGCAAAAAAGAATAAGAGATGCGTTAAACAGCAGTTGCACTCCCTCTCACACAAAGTGCTCCTCGCCAAGATCCGAGGTCTGCACTCCAATCTCGTAGCAGTCCACCATCATCTGGAGACTGAAAGACCAGCTCTCTTATTCCTCTCGAAGACGCAAATAGCATGTCCTTCGGACGTTGCGTACCTGTCATACCCAGGGTTCTCCCTGGAGCACAAATTTAAGTCTTGCGCGGGCGTATGCGTGTACGTACGTGATGACATATGCTATCGGTCCGATACCTTGAAGATCCCTCTTTTTCGTGTTATGGGTTATTGTGGATACAGGATATACTAGAGAAGATTCTCTACGCCTGTATATACAGATGGCACAGCGAAGATCAGGAGACAACCAGGCTCACGGAGTATTTAAATGAGGCGGCGGATACCGCTCAGCAAAGGTACCCGACTGCCCAACTTGTGCTACTGGGGGATTTCAATGCCCACCACCAGGAGTGAATTTTCCCTTACCAGTGCACTGACCATGCTGGAAGAGAAACGCGCAAGCTCACTTGAGCATTAAACCTCCCCCAAATGGTCCAAGAGGCAACGAGGGTTCCAGATGTTGACGGTCACTCTTTGACCGTCAACATCTTAAAACAGACCCTACAACCAAGATAGTGAAGCAAACCAAAGATATAATCAATAAATACTCCGAGAAACTAAATCTCGACGTTAAACAATTAATACCAGTACTTAAATAGTAGTGAAGTTCAATAATGGTAGTGTTAGAGTTTTGAAAATTCTGTAATAAAAGTGTTTTAAAGTAAAATAAACAACGTGACAAAATCCGTATAAAGTATGTTATAATTTCAATGTATAACATTCGCGTAAACATAAGATAATATTATGATATTCCCAAGCAATAATTATAGCAATCATAAAACCAAATTAAAAGAAAATACTACATACAGACAAAAGTTAAAAGAATGAAATAATAAATTTTTTAAAAACGTGGCACTGACAGATAACTAAAACTTTCGCATCGTTGCTAAACTGTCCTGAAGATGCCTCACGCAAGGACGAAAATCATGACAACACATATTTTGTGATCGAATCGGTTTACTGCAAGTTGAGATTACACTCGGATTTCAAGACGCGGCTGTGTACTACTCGAGAAATTCAGCATCGAAAAATTTTATTATATATCTTTGATTGCTTTGTTGATGTAGATTTGATGATTTGAGTTAATGTCAATAAATTTCTATCCCTCGAGAATACAACTTTTTCCCTGGATGAAAGGTACTCTATGTCCATTTTTGTACCACAGACAACGTATATGCAATGCATACAATCTGAGAGTCAATTACCGTAAAAGATACTGTTTAAAATAGTTCGATCTGTTCTAATAACCGTCAAATGTAAAAGCTATACATGATATTTTTTTTAATTTTTAGATTCATGAGCATATCATTTGTGGTGATGACTCTGAGACTAGACCACTTTTACTACGGGAATCCTTAGCTGATATTTCTTCTATACTAAATTCTTTGTTACCCTAATAAGGTAAGTAAGCCTGTTTTATTATATAGTGCCGCCTGAAATTGAAAACCGATGTTTCTACAGCCTTAATAATAACAGAGTTAATCCCGAAGGGTTTCTGGAGCCTATTCAAGGTTATTTTGCATAGTACACTGTTTATTTGTAAAACAGCTAAATACTCAATATGTTTACAATTACCTGAAACACAAATGTTTTGATTTATTATTGAATTAGTAACACATCAAATGATTGACATTGTTTAAAGATCTTACCTACATTATGCGTACAGTTGTATACAAACGGTTGAGTATTATGTAAATACAATTAAAACGCCTCTGTATTAGTTTACTGTCAAGTAAATGAACGCGTGTGTAATGAATAATTGTTTAAGTAACTTACAGTGGCTTTAATAATTTAGCGTCAAATCGGCTCATTTGTCGTCTAGTGTCCTCAACTACCTTTCTATTTATTGCTTTAGACGACGTGATTGCCAGAAAACGGGCAAATATTCTGTTGTATAAACCATGCAGCATGAAAGTATAAGACTGATTTTAGTTTTAGACGACGTTACTTTTGTTTGAACTTACTATTGGGAAACACGTATGTTTAGAATTGAGAGTCATAATACAAAAAGTGTGTAGTGTATTTATTTTACTATTTATCACCTACACTTTAAGATTGATGAATACGCGACACAATATAAGTAGGCGGTTGTTTTTATAAAAACGATTTTATTTCCGTATTGCCGCACGATACATACGTCATAAGTGAATATCGTGACAAAAATGAAATTAATATCTGCAGTGGTATTTAAAGCAACTATAGTGCATGAGATCTATTGTTCGATTGCCTGATCAAGCGAAATACAAAATAAGCAGCATCTAGACTTCATCTACCTATTAAAGGTAAAATAAAAACACAGATTGATACGACATACATAAGAGATACAAATTTAACTACCCAGAATTCTTTAGGAAGGATTTTTTTATAGTATTTATAGGAAGTATAGTAATATACTTCCTATAAATACTACTGAGCTATTGTTAGTCAGGAAAAATTGTTTCGTTTTATTACTAGAATTGGTAGACGAGCCAGTAGCCTACCTAATGATAAGTGAACACAGCGCATGAATTTAACGACTACGTCGATATTTAGCAGCCAGACGTTGGTAACACGTGAAAAGGATTTAGCAATCAAGCCTAACCTTTTATCACCGTTATGCTAACGAATACCTTCGTCCTCATTCTCTGAATGCAACTGTAGCAGTCGAAGTATTTAGGCTCATGATGACGCAATTAGACCATCATGTCTTTTGGAATTAGACCAGCTTGATGATGATGAGAATATAAAAACCTGTAGAATAAGGATTTTCAATTGCTCACTTTTTTCATATTAATTATTTTCAATATATACATTAATATGTATATACATAAATGATTATTTAAGATTTCTTCTACAAGTATGATTCTAATATGATTTATGCTAGTTTGGCATTTTATTAAATCAAATTAGTGATATCTAAGTTAAACAAATGCACTTGGCTATGAAAATAAAATCCTTACACGTGTAAAATACTTACATTAGCCTAAATTAATAAGTATGACTTTACCACCGCGGTTACGCTCACGTTTGCGATTACTGTTCCACATCAGGTGGCTCGTAACGTGATGTTATATAGATGTCGACGTTATATACATCACTTAATAATAGAGTAGCTTTCAACGATGAAAGAATTATTAAAATCGGTCAGTAGTTTCAAAGTTCATCAATTATAAAACGTAAAAATATTATTTGTCTACTTTATAATATTGTACTTTGTATTGACTGACAAACCTAACATAGATGTATTATTATTGAAACTTTTGCGAGTGGTAATCATATTGTAATCTATTCGTGTGTATACAGGTATGGATGATGAGATGTATGTATATAAATAAAATGTGTATGAAGTAACATACATTTAAAATACCTCGGTAACAAAGTAGTAATGAATGCGACTGCTGGGACTAGCTTGTTCTGAAAAGAAATTCTCAGATGTAGCATAGCATGTGTAAATATAGCCGTATATGCCCTGTAGATGGCTATTAGCTTACCCCTATTACGTAGGACCTAAACCTTTGCGAAATGTTGGTTTAATATACCACTGACTACTTCTTTGGGTACGTGACTTGAGAATATATTATCTATAAATACATTAATCCTAACTAATATAAATGCGATACTCGAACGATCAACATGAAATTTCGCATACTTGTTGTTAGGGTACATAAAAGGTCATTAGGTACCTTTCATCCAGCACAAAAGTGCCCGAGGGATAGAAACTTTAAAGTTAGTATTCGAATACATAAAGAACTTTTCTTGCTAAAATTTAAACGATCTACGGAAAACATATCGAGGTAATACACAATTTACTAAGAGAATAATAATAATATAGACACGGGGTGGTGAGTGACATTCAATCAAGCCTTCTTTGGAGAATCGTCGACGCCTTGATTTTAGCTTTAATTGGTAGGATATAGTTTTGAAAAAGGCATGGCGAGCAATACTATTTCCTGAATTAACTATTAAATAATGTAACTGTGATGTTTTATTTACAATTATTTTGACTGCACGGATGGCGTAGTAGTTTAAGTCGCCTCACCATTACCCACACAGCAAAAAATTGCTCGTGATCCACAAATAGTGCACGTTGCTTGAATGTTAGTGAAGTCCTCGCGTTATAAAACTTCTTCCTATCGCGGGAGACGTCTTTAATTGTTGATGATATTGACACGGAGTTTTAAAAGTTTCATAAACGAAGAAAGATTTCGAATATTATTTAATTGTGTGTCATGCTAATTGTTGCAGTATACAGATACTAACGCAATAAAAGTATTTATTTTTAGGTTGTAAGTATTCATTTATGTAGTTTCAAGGGTAAAATTAACGTAAAGGATAAGACAACACTATGATTGATAATAATTATATTTAACCACTTCCTATTTCTTTGGTGGATAAATAATTCAAGATGTTCCGATTATCAAAACATTAATAACGTAAGATTTTGCATTTATTTGAGTAATTGTTTATTGAATAAATATTACAATATTGATTAAATATCCGTATAGCTAATGCATAGCATAACATTTGAAATACTCAAAATATTACACCGACTGTCGAGTACCAGATTATCTCGTAATTTTTTAATAGAAAGATGTTCCAATAAGTCAAAACTTCTCGTTTGAAAATTAACTTAACGGGAACGTTCTTAAGCCAAAACTTAGGGGTACTCAACTTAGAACTTACAGACTTCGGGAAACTTATAACAACAAAAATTTTGTTTGTTTGTGGTGATATATTTATCATGAAATAGATGGTTTCACTTCTTTGTCATTTTGTAGCAAAGCTTAAGAAGTCCACTATGTTGTCTATTTACTAGCTTAATAAATAATGAAAATTTTGGTAGATATTTACTTAAATTATTATTTTCATCGTTTACATGGGCTTTGGCTTTTAATTATACGTTTAAATAATATAAGCCTATACAATGCTTACAGGAGAACATGGATCCAACGTATACGTCCCCTTCAAAATATTCAATTTAAAGTAGGATGCAGATGAAGATGGAGGAAGTTACTTTCAGAGCTCCTAGATTGGTCCACTTCATAGGCTCCCCAGGCATACAAGGATTGTCGGCAGCAAAACAAAAGCCGAGCCAAAATGAGACCTAGAGCGTAAGAACAAATTATTCGTCTCCAGTTTAGTTATATATGGGTATAGTTATGTATTTGCAAATTGCCCTTTACACGGATAGCTTTGGCGAACCCCTTTATCTAACAATCCTGATCCGAAATATTATATAACAGCTGTTCATGCACGATATAATAAGCTGCACGAAAGTATTTCACAAAGTCAAGAGGAAACAAATTCAAACACAAACATGAAATAAACGGAGTGAGCAAATGTTTACCTCAAACTCGTAATGGAATATTACTTAGTTTTATAACAATGCTAATATGCAGAGTGGCGGCCAAATTTGTATAAAGAGCGCGCTGCCTTAACGAACGACGTGCAAATGTTGAGGAAATTATGTAGATATAAGGAAATATATCATATTCGTTAATTACCTTCTGTTGCATAATAAGTCAGGTTTGATAGTTTACTTGTCAATAAGTATAATAAATAACAGTTTTTTTATTAGATTTTGCACGCGGTTTCTCTCGCGTAAATGTAGGTTATGTCGATTTTCTATCTCTCGGGAACAGTACTCTATTTTGTATAAAGGTATGTTATGTCCTTTTGTTCCCCTAACTACGTGTATGCGAAATTTCATCATAATCGGTTGAGCAGTTAAGGCATGAGAGCGTAACAAACAAATAAACTCACATTTGCTTTAATTTTATAATATTAGTTAGGATATATAAAACATATTTTTCATTTCACTAGATAATCAGAACACTTAATCGTAATCACATTGGTGACCCCTATAGTCCTTTCTTAGCGTTAGATAAGAACACCGAACCGGAGTGGTTCCTCGAAGGGATAAAGTGAAAGTAATATGTTACATTTTACCCTCAGTTAATAATAATAATAATAATAATAATAATTCGTTTATTGCAGACCAATTAATGTCCATAATTTGTTAGTAACCATTTATCTTAAAAACTATGTTAGTATTAATTTATAGGTAGTCCAGTTTAATAAAAATAATGAATAAATAAATAAAATAAAATTAACATTCTAAAAATATAGATATCATTCTTAAATATTTAAATTAAATAGAAATACAATAAAATAAATAAAAAGTTCAACAAATAAAAATAAAAATCATCATCAGACCACATGTAGCCCGATTAGCCGTCCCACAACTGGCGATACTGGTCGGTCTGCAATCATCCTCAGGATTCCGTTGCCACTACCTCTCATTCTGCGAATCAGTGAGGCTGACTTTTTGCGCATTATTGCATAAAAGTCATCCACCCTTGCGTCGGCAAACATGCCCGAGGCACTACAAAAGGGAGGTAGCCGCAACAGAATCCTAAAGGCGTTGTTGTATTGAACACGGAGAGCATTGTAGGCCCTTTGCGTGTAGTTGGTCCATAGGGCGCTGATGTAGAAGCTTTGGCAATAGGCTCTGAACAATGTTACTTTTACCTGTGCTGTACACCGCACAAACCTATGCACCAACATATTGGCTCGTACCGACAACGCTCTCCGCTCTCTCTCAATATCTGCGTCATCATGTAGGGTTTCAGTCACAACATGCCCTAGATACCTAAACTGAGAGACCCGACTCAACGATACTCCGTTAAGGTATACTGGCGGTATATGTTCAGGTTGCTTAATCTTACCTCTGATAAGCATATACTCACTCTTCCTATCATTGTACTTTAAGCCATGACTCTCAGCGTAAGTTTCACACATACCTAATAGCCTCCGTAGCCCGCCGACAGATGGACTCAGCAACACCATATCGTCCGCGTAGCTGATGTTATTGACGCAAACGTTATCTATGTGACATCCGACATGGCTGTTGCTGAGCTCATCGATCAGCTGATTGACATAGAGATTAAAAAGTCTTGGAGAGGTCAGTCCTCCTTGCCTCACACCACACTCAAGTTTGTATTCATCAGAATATACATTCCCCCACTTGACAACGTTTTTCTGTTGTTTATACCAGAAGGAGAATATATTAATCAGTTCAGCAGGAGCCCCAACCTCCCCAAGCTTAGACCAGAGTCTATTATAATCGACTAGGTCGAAAGCCTTCGATAGGTCAAGGAAGCAAGCATAGATGGGTGTTTTCCTGTCAACATAGTAGGCGACTGTATGCTTCAGAGTCAAAATAGCACTTTCAGTTGACAAATTCTCACGAAACCCAAACTGAGCATCATGAAGCTTTACATACTTGCTGAGCTGAATATCCAAAAGACCATCGAAGACCTTCGCCATCACAGTAGCTAGGGAGATAGGCCTATAATTACACTTGTCAGTCACATCACCAGTGCGGTTCTTCGCTATAGGCACAACAATTGTTTCCGTCATCTTCGGTGGTAAGTACGAGTGACGTATGCAGAAAGTAAACAGCATAGCCAACACTCTATACAAATGTGTGCCTGCGTGCTGCAGGTGCTCAATGCTGAGTCCGTCACTGCCCGGAGACTTACCCCGTTTCATATTATTAATAACATTTTTAACCTCCTGAACAGAAAACCCTATTGGATTCTCGCAAACAGCCACGGACTCAACCTTGGGCACAACAGTATTGCTGGTAATAATAATAATTAATATGTCATTTATAGGACGAAATGACTCAAGGCGCAGTTCGGGTCCACGCCGTGGACTACTTGTGATAACGTCACTTTCTCATTTTCTTTACGTATCTATTCATCCCATATTTTTTAGGCTTATTCGATTGTACTCGCATATGCTCAGCATTGGATTTTTAGGTTTAAAAGCATCATTATGATGCAAGTGTTCATTTAATATGGGTAGTTTTCAATCGTATCTATGACTCATACACACAATTTTTATTATTACCTATATTATACAAAGCAAACAACTCAATATTTAAATGGGACCTTGTGGCAAGTGTAGCATTTGTTATAAAATAAATATTTATATAACATTGAAATATTTTTAAAGTAATTACTGACATTAGAAAATTTCAAATAATTGATATAAAGAACACTAGCTACGGTGAAACTATTTGTGGATCACACAAATCTGTCTGAAGACCACGCCCAGAATACTCGGCGCAGTGGCAATGGCAAGGCGATACCAACCCACTACACTATCGCACGGATTATCACTGAATTTAATGATACCTGTTCATACTGTTACTTCACGCTCTATAGCTGACACCTACTAAGTGGGGCATTTTAAAATATGCCCATATATCTTGCAGGCTATAAAATTAATACAGAAGATTACAGCCACACATGAGTTTTAGGTCCTATACACTTTTTCTAGCCTGAAAATTGATATTTCATACGCAGCAATTGTATTAACTACCACTGCGTCCCCGAAGCACTTAAGCAAAGTATTACACTTGCGTGTGTGCGCATGCGTGTGCGTTTGCGTGTGTGTGTTTATGTTAGTTAGGATTACCGTTTACATAAACATACCTAGATCTTTAATATTTTCCTGAAGTAGTAGCCAAATCCCCAGACAATTGCTAGTCTATTGTCATTGAAATTAAACTACTATATACGGATTTTATCGCGTTATTTATTTAGCACTGTATTACAAAATTTTGAAAATATTACACTGCTACTGATTTTATTTTACTAATTTATAAGCTAATGAAATTATTAAAACTATTAAATCTATTTATTTTTGGTTTACACTTTCCCCGACGTTTCGGTTGCTTTTCAGCAGCCATGGTCACGAGGAGACTAAGATGGTAGTTGTCTCAATGGTCCAGTGTAGTTATTTCAAAGTACCCGAACATAATTTAATTATTGGTGTTTCTATTTATGCAGAATGAGCTCAAAGTATCATGAAGTCTAGCTGAGGTTTGTTTCTTCTTGGGTTTGACTATTTGAAGTACTGGATCCCAAGCTGGTGGTACATTCCAACCATCTTCTCTATTGAAATTGGGATGTTTTTTGATTTCAATAGCCTCGCGAAGCATCCTTGGTAGTAATCGGTGTTCTTTAGCGAGAATCTGTGGTTTGTCAAATCTCAGGTAGTGGTTGGTCCCCTGTTGTATATGTTCACACACAGCAGACTTCAACGTGCGTTTGTGTTTTACGTCATGAGCAATTTTTCCTTAATCAAAAAATAATGTTTTGGTAATTTTAATACATGAGTACATTTTAAAGTTATATTTATATTTATTATGCTATTGTATAAGGAAACCTCTGTATATATTTCTGGCAAATAAAAATCTTAAATCTTATTATTCTAGAAGGCAAAAGTTAATGACTTTTTACCCGGCCCGTGAATTGAGCTCCAGACTCATGTATAGTATTGACTAATATATAATGGTTTATGTAGTCGAGTACAATAAGTCATTTATTTTTAAATCGGATAAGTAACAAGTTTTTATCTCATGATAACAAAGTACATACATATATTACTCAAGTATCTTTATAAATAAATTGTTATGACAATAAAGATATTTCGTTCAGTGGCCTTGAAGCATAAGTTCTGTTATACTAAACTGTTGGTCTGTTATTTTGGATAACGAATGCTGTGGAATTATTAACATTGTGGTCTTAGTTCAACCTCCAGGGAAGGCTCAGCTTGTTTATAACGAGGCTTATCTTGACGAACAGTGAAAAACTACTCTACTCTACTCTAGAGATCGGCTCGAGTAGTTTAGATTTAGTAAACAACTGTAATATATTTTTACCTACAGAAATGTTGTTTATTCTACAGCAATTTTGTAATGCCTATAATAATAATAATATAATTTACAGAATCTGTTTTGTTAATAGACTTACTATATTATTAAAAAGATGTATTATTAATAAGTTAAACCAATTATCTTCAATACGTTTTGTTTTGATCGAATTCCTCTCGATAGGCCGCGTCGTGGGACCCGGGCGTACTACTGGATCTAAAGAACTTTATCATAACTATGTTTGACTAACGACCCGCCCCGGCTTCGCATGGGTAGCACAAAACCTTAACAAATTATACACTTAAACCCCCCTCATGAATCACTCTGCCTATTGGTGATAACCGCATGAAAATCCGTTCAGCAGTTTTTGAGATTATCGCATACAGACAGACGCGGCGAGGGTCTTTGTATTATAATAATATGTAGTGATACGAATATTACCTGTGTAATTTTGTCGATATAGCACACTTATAAGTTTGTAGTTCATGCGTACAAAGCCCAAAACTTGAAATGCTTATAAGTACGATTCGTATTTATTAAAGAAACAATGTTTAGCTGCCTAACTTGCATACCTAGGCAAGTAAACACGGTGATTAAATAGAGCTAGATTTTGTTAGCGTTCATTAAGAACTTAGGTTCTATTGAATCAGGGTTATTTGTTCATTTTCTATATGTCCCCATACCTTGTCGAATGATAAGTAATAGTAATTATTTTTTTCTTATTTTTATCCCACATACCTTACTCTTTCCTCAAAGACTCTCAACTACGAATATAATAGATATTAAAAACATTTCCATAGTATAGAAGACCTTTATTTATGTAAAGAGTAACCGAAAGATTAAAGTTCAGTACTCGGCTATAGAACACAATTTAAAAAAATTAAATTGTTTTTATTATGGACATTGTCTCGGAAAATAACCCATAACATGAACTCCGAAACTAGAAACCATTACTTTAACAACCTGATGTTATGGCAAATGGTTATTTCAAAAACGTTAAGATTGTGTTCTTGCCTTTACCAAAGACGGTTTAAAAGATAGGCAAAAAGAAAATAACAATTTTAAGAGTTGTTTACAATGTAATTAGGTTTTATGTAACTTTTTATTTTTTGATGTTTGTACGTTCTTCGTTATAAGAGCATACGGCACAACAGTCGCATTCACTATACTATTTACGGAAGCAGTATATTGCATAATGTAAAAAGATATATTGAATCAGCTTCATAATTGGGAAATTAATATAAGTTCAGACGTAAGATGAAATTGTTAGACAGATCGCATGTGGTGTCAATATCAAACCAAACCGAATATAAAATTAAATTATTAAATAAATATTATGATTTAGTCTGTCTATCATGGGACATAAAACCACTATATTTATTTGTACACTGGACAGAATCCTACGTTGCCTTGAAATACTATTTGATATAATTTGATGACAGGCCTTTTATATATTGAATCGTTAATTCCTCATACATCACACTGAGCTCTACTATTTTATATACATGAATATTTGAATTAGTCTCTTACATAATAATATATTAAATCCAAATTGTGATTCTACCACACTTCCTGCGAATTGTAAATACAACAGCATGTAAACCAGTTAGATAGATTTCATTTCTCCTATTCAATATGGCGAGCTGGCAAAGTGGGACGTATTTGGCAGCAATCCGAGCCAGTTGTACCGCCATAAATAAACTATTGCGGTACAATGACAACGGGTCATGTAACTAATATATGTATTCACTAGCCATATTATAATTGTGTAACACAAACTAAAGTTATCAAGAGACTTCTGGTTTAGTTTTAAGAAAAACAACTCCCACACTAGGAATAAATCCTATGTCGCAGGGATCTTTACTACAAATATTCAAACGGCGGATAAAAATACCCATTTTTGGATCACACTAATTTTGGCCCCAGTTGGAGATAAATATACGATGGCACTCGGCGTAGTGAAAACAGAGGGGTGACCACTTATACCACTACGCTATGCAAGTAGTCGATCTGAGTTGAGCCACATGTAATTTATTTTCTTGTGAGAAAATTTTCAGCATGTAATTTAGTAAACGCATTTTATTTAGGGGCTAAATAATATACAAATCTAGCAAAGTATGAGCGTGATACAACTCTACAATCAAACCCTTTTAGGGATATATGCGTTAGTTCTATTTTTATGAATCGTTTAATGAACATTCACTCTATTTGAAAACCATTATCGCGTGGTTTTCATTATTAATTATTTTTAAGCTGTAAGCTTAACTATATGGAGACACAATGCTAAAAACATTGAGTTTAGACGCCGGCATCTTGACTACACGGATGGTTTAGTGGTTTAAGTGGTTGCCTCGCCACTGCCAATATGACGAGTGTTGTAGGTTCGAATCTCACATGAAATTGTGTGACCCACAAATGGTTGGTGGAACAACCATTTGTGGGTCCTTTGTTTCCGTTGTTTAAATCTTTGTAAAGTCCTCCGGGACGCATGATTTAATAATAGTACGGGAGCCGTCATATAAAAAAATTAAAATCTGTATGCTGATGGACGCCTTAAAGCACGTATAAAAGCATTTAGAATAAAGTTCGGCCAGTGAACCTGTTTGTTACCTGTCTATTGGGATATGCACTAATTGAACACACGAGTTACTTGCGCGGGTAACTCATGTCACTTTTTATACGACGAAAAGAGCCACAACCGGCACAATAATTAGCCTGCATTGCGTGTAAATGTTATTTAGCTGGGCACTTACTATCTTAACTTAATTATTATTAATGCGAATATGACTTTGTTTGTTACGCTTTCACGTCTTAACTACTCGACTGATCATCATGAAATTTCGACAAACATAGGGTATCTTTTATCTACAAAACGTACTATTCCCCAGAGATAAAAAATTGTCAAAACCTACATTCACGCGAGTGAAGCCGCGGGAAAAATCTAGTATACTGATATAAATTACAAATGGTAATCAGCTCGTTGAACGATATATATTTCGTCGCGAAGCTTTCAATGTGGGCGCACAGTGAGTGACGGAAACGGAGGCTTCACACCATGCTTACGTGAACACACGGAATTAATATGTGGACTGCAGAGTGTGGCGCATGAGGGCAAAATTTAATACGAGAAATTATTTTATTAATAGACCCGTTAATTTAAAAGCATAAAATTATTGATTTAATAATGGTTATTAAACTGGATAAGCCTTTAAATTTTTTAAGTTGATTGCTTCTTCATATTGACCTTTAAATTACTTTGTTTAAGAGTAAAAGTTTTTTATAAAACCTGACTTGATAATAAGTAATTCCATTTCTCTAGAATTATTATACCAAAGAGCTCCTGAGTAAATAGTTTATGCTTATAAAAACTTACTACTAATACATCTAATTAAACCTACAAGCCATTTTTCACGTAGGAAGTAAAATAATGTTTTTTTTTTCCACCTTATGGTAAGTAGTCACCCATTTTTTTTTTCGTGTGGGAATGCGCCTGATGCGTGTCTCTCCCTCTCATAAGGGGAGCATTTGGCCCACCTGATGGTAAGTGGTCACCCTAGCCTATGGACGCCTGCAACACCAGAGGCATAACTTGCGCGTTGCCAACCCTTTAGGAAAAGAAGTGGGAAGGAGAAGTAGCTGGAAGGGGGAAAGAGAGTGATTGGGCCTCCGGCACTCTCACTCACCGAACGTCACCTGTGCATGTTACTTAGTAGATATACATAACTTTGAGATCTGCGAGTGTTAGGAGATACGAAAAGCAAAAGGTTATCGTAGTGAAGTGGATATTATTAGATGTCCCAATAGCTAATGCTTTTTTTGCTTAACTGCTAACAATGTAATAGAGAATATATCACTGGTCCATCGTAATAATTTTCTGCCACTGACCCCAAGTTAAAAAATATGATTGTAAGCTCAAAATCATCGCCGCAACTTGACATTATTCCATTGACCTTACAAAAAATATTATTTGCAGGAGTATGGCCACTAAATTACTAAGTATAAAAAGATTTTATAATCTAAGCCTAGGAGAAGCCGCGTAGACAATCCACAGTCCACTCTATCTTTATCAGATAACAGTAAACACAATATAAATCAATTTAAACTGAAATATGAAACAAAAATTTGTTCGGGCGTGAGCTTTTTCCTAACGATTTGCCTTCCTAAACATTGACCCAAACAATTTTATGTAAATTAAGCCGCTAGATTTCTCGTTGATTGGTGCCTTTCAATTAGCATAAACACAGAATCGTTTATAAACATGTCCGGTAAAAACAGTAAACAAATTTAAAATATATTAAAAACATACGTTTAATAAATCATTGTTCAAAAGGCCAATTCTCGTAGAAAAATATATTTAAAATAGAGTTCCATGCTAATCTTACTGTCATAAACCTCAAAATTGGGTTTACTTAAATTAAACAAAAAGACGTCAAGTATGAACATGAATTGTATTCCAGTGCACATTATATTCAGTAAAACCTGTTTAAATTAGAGTCTGATCTACACTACTCGTTCGGTCTCTATTTTGAACAGTTATTATAAGAGAGTTGAAGCATAAAAATACGAATGATAATATGGAATACAGCATGAACAGCAAATACTCTATCAATTGATGAGCTTACATTTTCCATTTATGTGGATAGTTCGGCTCATGAATTTAAAATGTTATATGATAGTAACTTAAAATGTTACTACATTGTTGATTGTTAGAAAATGTACTACACGTAAATATCGGTTATCATGAATTGAATTACCAATTTTACCTACTGTAGAATTTAGTAACAAGGAAATATTTTCAGGAAAACTGTGCTCATATTTGAATAAAAAAGGCTTTGACTCGTAGCAGTAATCATAATAACTATACATCTAGTATTGAGTTATAACTTCGTCTCACTTTATTTGGCTTAGAATGAAGTTACTTCTAGCAGGAAAATCCTGCCAACGTCATCCTTATTTCTTAACGCTGTCTATAAACATAGTTTCTATTATTTAGTGTCATCAAAACTCGCAGAGCCGCATGATGCCGAATAATTTATTGCTAAAGTTTGATGCATCAATAGACCCCTTAATAAATATCTTTATTTTGAAGATGTTCTCAATTTTCCACCGGCAGCGCTCAGATTATGCATGTAACTGCTGCAACGGCTGCAAGGCCAGTACGATCAGAACGATAAGGTCAAGAAATTATTGAAACGCTGTTGTATCACTTAACTAAAGTGGTCAAAACAGATAAAATCGTGCTACTTTTTCTATACTCAATACAACATTAGTGATAAATTAAACGTGATCTGCACGGATAGTGTAGAGGCTTAATTGGTCACCTCGCCATTGCCACCGCGCCGAGAGTTGTTGGTTCGATCCCTACATGGGACAAAATATTGTGTAATCCACAAATAGTTGTTCTAAGTCTGAGTGTTCATTGTGCTCGTAGCTTGAATGTTAATCCCCGCGACACAGGAATTACGCCAGTGCGAGCACGGCCTTTACAAAAATACAAATAGAAAATAATAAATTCCTTGAATTCTTCAGTAACAGACTTGTTGACCTAGAGTAACCAAACATACAAACTTCTATAAAGTATTTTGTAGAAAAGCAGTCAGAATATCTTACGACAGAAGCTAATCTATCTCTTATATTTAATCTCGAACAAGAACTCTGCTTTTCTTTAGGATCAATCTTAGTCAATCAGTGAATCAGTGTACCCAATCTTCATCAATGATTGACGAAAAGAAATAGGTGCCAGACACATAAAATATCGCATTCTTATCCTAATTTAAATCCCAATGTAACGAAGGATTCATGGATGTTTCAACAGTTTGCCACTTGTTCTTAGCTTTCTTTTCTCACACATTACGCAAATAAAAAAGTGATAATAATTCAAGCGTATAATATAAATATTGAATCAATATGAAAGATGTTTCTTCGGATATTTTTTATTACCATAACAAATTTGAACTTCACCTTCGAGTAATTGCGATATTTTTTAATATTTGCTCACCTTGATCAATTCCTACTAACCAGCAACTTGTACAGTCATCAAAACTTGTATAACAATAAATAACGCTTTTTTTACTAGCTCCCTGAATATCAAACGAATAATAGATGGGACGGACAAACTATTCACTTTGAAAGAGTGAAATAGTTTTATGAGTATCACAGTAATACATTAGCACGAATGGAGTATACCATAAGTGCTGGCATCTGCATTTGGTACATTTTAACCAACACTTAGGATTTCTAAATTCAAAACTTCTACAGCATTTATGCCGCTACTGGCAAGTAAGCGACATTGACACTTTCTCGTTTAAAAAGATAAAAATCGTATAAACCTACCCTAATAAAAGATATACAAAATAATATATTAATAGAGTTGAACGCTGAAAGAGCCAATGACTCATTGCTGGCAAGAATTCTCTGTCTGACACTTGCCGACAGGCAAACAATATACTTGATCACATTAATTTAGTTGCCAGAGTTGTTGGGCATTTTTGTTACGAATTTCAGTTAGAAAATGGATTCTAGCTATGAGTCCAACGGCCAGTAAAACTACGTATAACTTAAAATATAGCAAACAAAGTATGGACGTAACACACTTAAAGTCAAAGAGTACTCTTTTGATGATGACAGGCAGTCTATGTTATGCTACAAACTCATTAAGTAAAATTTTGACTGGTCACATAAGGTTGTATTCTGTTTACTTTTTATTCAGTCTAATAATATTCTCACGTCCTTTGCGAGATGATCTTGTTCAAAATGCCAATGTTTCACCCAGTGTGGCGGCCTGACAGGTGGATGATTAAAAGTGTTGCAAAGCGTTGTAGCTCTTGTGAAATATCAGAAGTGATTGTACCGTTCACAATTCCGAGCGTATCGGACATAGCATATTTTGCACCTTTGTATGTTTTGATTATTATGATAATTTGATTCGGTTTTCATGAAGACTTAAATTTAAGCAGGTTTAACAGGTGAAAAAATCAATAGAAGGGTACTCATAGTATCAAGGAGATAACATTCTATGAGATTGCTCCAAAATGCTGGATTACTTGGCTCGAGTTACTTGAGAAAAGAGCCCGTGGAACTCGTATATTAAAGCACACAAGTGGGCTTCTTTACCGAATAGAAGTCATCGTTTTGCAACACAACTTGAAGTGGTTGTCCTGTTAACACACCGGCAATGGATATAATAGATTTACTAATTGATTTCTACAATCCATAGCTGCGGTGGTGGCGGGTTGTGTGTTTACTTTCGGTTGCTTATTCAAAATATGATTTCATGATTACAGCTTTTTCATTAGCTTGCTTGTAAACCACATAAACACTTCACTAAATAAACGTAAAAAGAAACAACTTGGGTTATTACAATTACTAAGCACGTCATAATATTGCTTCTTCCGTGTACATAATAGGTATATTGTTTTTGGAAGACATAAATTACTGTCTGAAAGTTTTTGGGTTTTGTAAAATTCATGTCCTGAAGTGGCAACTTAGTTTTAAAGTTTATTTCTTCACAATTTTTTAAGAAAGGTTTTGTAATGACCATTTGAAGTTATTAACGCTTATTTGTCTTACCGTATATTAAGGTATCGTAGAGAGAAACGTCACGGAAATTTCAAATCTAACTGATTGTTATAGGTGATTAGGTAAAAGAATCAAAACATATTTTACAATAATATTAAAGCAATTTAAAGAAACTTTAAACACATCAGATTATTTAAAGTATTTATTTTCCTTATATTAAAATTGCACTTACATAATTTCACTTTTCTGTGAATAAAAATGACAATCATCACATATAGTAATATAGTCACTTTAAGAAAACCTTTATTTTATAAATCATATTTCCAATTTCAATTGCTGAAATCTTAAACAATATTTTTTATTTTCTATTGTCCTTTATAATTTCTAGCAAATTAAACATCTTTATACTGAATTTCTATTCTATTTGAAATCTCACTACATAAGAATTTTAATAATGTGCCAGAAAAATATTTCTTGACAATTTAGGCTATTTGGGTTGGACGCGAGAGCCAAATTTGTGTGTAATATTTAAGCCAAGTACAATCCCGTAGACTATTAAAAGTGGATTCTTTTCTTAAAATTGAAACAAATACGTGAGACGCTTAAGCAAATTTTTACTCTTACCCAGTTTTAAATTAAGGTCCTAAGTACGTATTTATTGACATAAAATGTTGATCCTATAGTACAGTAAAAAGTCTACATAATACTTGAGACGCTAACAACTAAAACTAGAGCTAAACTGAATTGGCTGTTCTTTACATGAAGCAATTCTCAATATTAACAAAACGGTTTGTACTGTGTTGTTGCTTACAATTAAGTGAGCAAAGCAATGTGATATACTTTCTCACATTAAAAAAATGTACGTCAAACGGCTCAATGGAACGTCACAATGAAGATAAGCCCTGAACATTATTGAGTTAGGGTTACAATAGTATTTTAGATATAGCACTAACATGTGTCACTGAAGAGTTCAAGAATTTCACTTTAAGCGTAACTAATGGCCACTGATCGATCTTTGTGTGTACCAAAGCCATGCTATCGTAATGACGTATACTCTAGCACATTCAAAACATTATTTTGCACGCCAGGCCACAAACGGACAAAATAATCTGTTATCCACAAATAGTTGTTCTGTGTCCTTATTTAGAATATTTGTAAACCACCCCACGACTCAGGAATTATTATTCTTAAAGCGGGAGTTGTCTTAAAAAACGGGCATTCTCTAGCACGTTCAGACGTAAACCTGATCAATCTCGTACCCCTAAAGACATTGTATGTACCGCAAAAGAAATAAGCATTGGTGTTTACACACTTTTCTTACCAGTTATGTATGAAGGTAATATGGGGTGAGGCTATTGACGTCTACACATTTTCAGATTCCGTGCTGCTACTGAAAATGTCTTTATAAAAAAAGCTGATAGCACTTCACCTGATCCTCAAATTGAACCTGGTACCTCATTATCGCATGCAAATTTTAGAGCAAATTTATGCTACAAGACCAACATAGAATTAGCATTAATTTACACGTATGTATTTGGCATGTAGAATTAAAGTGATATTATCAGTTATCTTAGACAAACTACCTATATAAAACGAACGAATCTATTTATAGATACACTAAGATTATTCCAAACAAAAATCTTGTTGAAAATTATATTATAGAATTATTTTCAGACATTAATTGCTCAGAAGGAGCAATACTGGCGATCCATTAATTAAAATTGAGAGAAGCTTTGTAGAGCATCACTTTTATACGACTTCAATAGACTTAACAACTTGCAGATAATTTCAAAAAAGGTTGTTATCTCTTAACTATCTCAATTTAATATAGTAATGGACTAGAAGTATTCGTTTGTGATATTTTTAATAGACTAACTCTGTGTGCTTAGCAAAATAATTGTATAGTTAAAAACAAAAAGAAACGTGTAGGAATAATATAATATTTAGGAGGCTTTTTGACATGTATTTTGACATGCATTGTCCATGTTAAGGTAGAATGTAAATTTTAATAGAGGTAAAATATAATTCATGAGGTAGGACTTGAACCTAAGATCTCGACTAATCATGTTATCACTTTGCTAATTAGGTACATTGTTTGAATATTTGTAATGTCCCCCACGACTCACGAATTAATCCTAGAGCGGGCGAGGCCATACAAAAAAAAGATGCTTACTTTTATTGATAATACTCAGTAACTACACATTGAACGCCATTTCGCCGTTTTAACAAGTAAGCTGAAATAAAGACTTTACCTGATAGTAGTATCATTCCATACGCGAGAATGAGTCAGCGCGTTACAGAGCATATAGCTTTCGTACATGCAATGATATGATGAACGATGACACTAAGGCCACAGAACACAAGCGCCACGCAGGTCCGTACTTTGTGCAGCTGCACAATACATTTTTAATACTATAAAGCTTTAAATGTGATAAGAAGGATCTTCGACATTGTTCAGTACTTACTTCGCTTATTCAGCGCTACCATACATTGTATACCCGGGTATTTCTCGCGTGGTACCATTGTGACCTCTTTCATGCCTTAGTTAAAGAATCAAACGCTGAATAGTATCAAAAAGTTTAAATAAAAGCTCACCTCAAGGCTATTTCGCTTTATTATAACACAATTTATTTGAAGAAACTCCCGTTCAGTAAGTTATTTCTTTGTTCTTGTGTACAATGCCATTTGTCGCGAAATGTGAAGATTATTTAAATAGTGGCTTGTTTCTCAAGGAATACTTGTTTAACTGTTGTAACAATGAGTTGTTATTTGTCCTCGTTTCCTACTTCGAAGTTTTTAAAAAGGTTTCTCTTAGGCAGTTGAGAGTTAATACAACTGGGTTGCTTAAAATTAGATGGAAAATTAATATTATAATATTTTACCCTTAACGTTACATTTATCATATTTTTTTTTTTTTTTTTTTTTACGTGGGGGAATGCAATGACGCATATCCCTCCGCGGGGGCGGGCGGAGGGATTATGTCGGACTCGCCGGGGTAAAATAAAGATGTTAAAAAAAGATAATGTACCTCCCGGAATACCGACTAAACCTACCACGGTGTTCCTCGACACAACCACTACTGACGGGGCCGCGCGAATCGCTTTCGCATGCGGTCGCGACCCCGCCGAGGTTACGGCCCGCCGTATGAAACGGCAGGCCACTACACGAAAGACCTACCCAAAATAGGCACTACTTCAAATAAAACCCTACTGTCTCCCCCCTAGAGGGAAGACGGACTCGACACAGAGGCGCGCGTGGGAACACGCACGCCGCCTCTCGGACCTGGTGCTGAACGGATGGCGGGCAGGCCCACAAAGCCCGCCACCCCCAGGTCAAACCTCAGGGTGGCTGGAGGTCATCTCGCGCCCTCCGGCGCCCGGCTCTGCGGTTGGGGAGAGGGTTTAAACGCTCCCTCTCCCGCTCCGCCGCCTCCTTGATGGAAATCACTTCCTCGCAAAAGGAGGCGACGGCGTTCCACGACCTCTCACTCCGGACCATAGACTGAACTACGGCCGGGAGCGAGAGGGCAACCGATCCGACTGCCGCGATCAAATCACGACGCTGCGATGCCCAGGCGGGGCAAACCGCCAAAGTGTGCAGCGCCGTGTCCTCAATAACGTCGCGGCAGTCGCCGCAGTGGTGACAACCGGGCGTCTCTTGCCGGCGTATACGACACAGGAACCGGCCAAAACATCCATGGCCAGTCAGAACCTGTGTCAGCCGGAAGGTGAGGGCGCCATGCCACCTCTCCAGCCACTCCTCAAACACGGGACTTACCGCCACGATCGTGATTATTTATCATATTGACTTAATATATAAATCTGAAATAAAAAAATAAAAGAAAATTTCAATAGGGAAGACGGTTTTAAATTATCCGTGACGTGGAATCCCGTGATTAATAATAAGCAATTTCGCTTGTTTGCACAGTCGGGTAAATCGCAGAATACGGACACGTCGGCTAGCATACGTAATAGGGATACCGTGAGTGTAGTGTGTGTGACGGTCAATGGACAAATAAAAACATGTCAAAAGTGAGGGTGGATCAAGATTATTCTGTCTTACAAACGGAGACATGACATCGCCGCATTAGTCAGCTTGTGACCATGGCCGGTGTAACCTGATCGAAACGTCAAGCTTTAAAAAGATAAACATGCATGATCGCGGTTATACCCGATACATATTATACAGTGTGTATAATAAACCCTGTCCGATCCATTAAGGTCTTGTTTCTCTCTTAACAAACATGCTAAGAAAAATAATAAAAATAATCTATATCATCGTAAAACATCAAATTTCAGTAATTAAAGGGTAAAAACCCTGATTAATACTGTACATAATATTGTCTTATGTTTACGCGAATGTTATACATTGAAATTAAACACTTTATACGGATTTTACGCTCGT
The DNA here is from genome assembly GCA_963675205.1 of Catocala nupta. Classification (NCBI taxonomy): domain Eukaryota; kingdom Metazoa; phylum Arthropoda; class Insecta; order Lepidoptera; family Erebidae; genus Catocala; species Catocala nupta. The sequence continues at coordinate 14,353,572 of OY776087.1, forward strand.
TGAAGTCTGCTGTGTGTGAACATGTGCAACAGGGGACCAACCACTACCTACGATTTGACAAACCACATATACTCGCAAAAGAACACCGATTCCTACCAAGGATGCTTCGTGAGGCTATTGAAATTAAAAAACATCCTAATTTCAATAGAGAGGATGGTTGGAATGTACCACTAGCTTGGGATCCAGTCATTCAAATAGTCAAACCCAAGAAGAAGCAAAACACAGCTAGACTTCATGATACTTTGAGCTCATTCTGCGTAAATAGAAACACCAAAGATTAAATTATGTTCGGGTACTTTAAAATAACTAGCTACACTTCAGAACGTTGGGACAACTAATATCTTAGTCTCCCCGTGACTGCTGTAAAGCAACCGAAACGTCGGGGCAAAGTGTAAACTTAAATATAAATAGTTTTAATTAGAAAATATATAGCTTAAATAGTAGTAAAATTCAATAATAGTAGTGTGAGAGTTTTCAAAATTATGTAATAACAGTGTTTAAAGTAAAATAAACAACGCGATAAAATCCGTATAAAGTGTTTAATTTCAATACTGTATAACACCTTTAAGGATCGGACAGGGTTTATTATACACACTCTATATATACGATTTACCTTATCATATACAGCAATTTAAAATCATGTTTGCTGAAACAGTTTACTACCTGAGTTCTCTGAATTCTTAATAGCAGCTCGGAGTCTATCAATGTGGATATAACACACCCCTACCTACAACTTCGATGCTACATAGGCGTGTGTTTTTATTATAATTAATTGTAAGTACTATTATAATTACAGAGCATATTTTAAATTTTTTTGATTATTTTTCTAAAGTAACGGTAACAAAGATAATGAAAATTTACACGTACCTACACTACGTTACAATATTACTTTGTTATAAAATTTTATGGGTTCCAGAGAAAATTTCAAGCCAATGTTTCGGATTAATTGAGCTTGAAATGTAAATATTGACAATAGCCCAATTTGCCGGCTAAGAGCCGTTTCTTTAATAGCATGATTATAGATAATGGTTATTTAGAAGTTTACCTATAATTTTAAAGCTTTAGCACCTGATGGACTCGTTTAAGAAGCCTTACCTTTGCGGCAAATCTCAAAATTGTTTGCGTTTCTTGGAAGATGGTTGTTAAGCTAAAACAAAAATCATATTAATTTAAAGGTAATAATAATAATAATAATATTCTACTATATACACACAACACCATCTAGTCCAAACTAAGCAGAGCTTGTACTATGGGTACTAGACAATGGATAAACATACATACATTTTTTTTTGTAAATACATACATACTATACATAGAAACACCCAGACCAAGACAAACATCCATGTTCATACACACAAATGTTAGACTTGTGCGGGAATCGAACCCGCGACCTCAGGCGTGGCAATCGGTTACACTATCCACTACTACTTTGAGAAAATTGTTGATGCTATTAAAGCCAGGATAAATTCAATGAGAATATCTCTGTTTTTATCTATAAATAAACCATGCTCTTGTAATATTACCAAATGATTTAAAAGTAAAAATGATGTGTTATGTGTGATGTTGTTCATACATAACATATTTCTTTACTTTTGACGGCGTGTGAAATTTTTTTTATGGCATAAGGACTATTTTTCTATTTAGAGCTCTAAGACCCTACCCTTATATATAAAACTGTTTCAAACATATTTGTTACATAATATATAACAATGTAGCAAAACAGATTCTAGGAGATAAACATAATTATAATGCTGCAAAATGTAGCCAAACCATTTACATACGTACTAATTGATTGGCTAGAGAAAAATATATATTTAAAACTTTACAGGTGGTGCTAAAATTCAGTTACGATAGTGTCAACTGGATCTAATGTTACTTACCTGAGCATACTAACAAAGCAATTTAAATAAAAGTTTGTTATATTAAAAATGTTGAAAATGTAATATAAGTACCATTATTTAAATATAGACGAAGTTAATAAAAGCGAAGAAGTAAGTTACGAAATCCAACAGAATATTTAAATATAATAATGAATAATACAATAGGTAATATGATATTAACCAAATTAATCAAACTTTTCAAGAGTGATTGTAAACTACTAAAGTATGAAATACTAGCTTTTTCCCGCGGCTTCGCTCACTTGGGCATATCACGTATTTTCTAGATAACAGATACCCTATGTCACAGTATATTACATTTTTTATATACAGTATTGTAACTCAGCCGTATCCTTGAAATAAATGCCTACAGCCATGCGGTACGTAAACATGCAATGGGGCTGCCCACCTACAGCATTTTAATAAAATCTGCCTACTTTGAGTTTCTATCTATTTTTGTGATTGTAAATATTTTTTATTTTATTTAAACAAATAAAATACTTTGTGAATGGAATAGGAAGTGTTCAATAAAAATGCATGTTGTTTTTTGTAGGTAGATTTAATAATAAAAAAACATGTTTATGTTAGATTTAAGACTTAATAACAAATCGGTCTTATAAATTTGCGACTGAAAAATATTTGCGCCTCGACTGAGACGTACGAAATGCTTTATTGTTAAATTTTAAAGTATAATAAATCCGCATTCTTATATAAAGCTTAATTAAAAATTGTTTTGGGAAACATGGACAAGGTGGAGAAAATGGAATATCTTTTACTTGGTTATAGATACCTGCAGCTACTTTACAATTTACATGTTTGGTTTTAAGTGAATTTCGGGATATTTCCTCCATTTTTTCTATATATTCCACAAAATGATCGTTGGGTACAATCAAAAAAGTTCGCGAATTAATCTTACTGTAGTCCCGGTACCTTAAATACCGACTCTGTGAGCTGAAATTGTGTCTTTTTTGATCGGGATTCACATACGATTTCAAAGCATGACAATCATCATGTTTCTTCAAACAACGCTTAAGAAGATACCCACAAATATAAAAAAGTGAATTTTTTTCTGGTATATCTAGCTGATTGTAATCCGAACTAGTAATTTGGATACTGGAAAATTCTTCAGAATCTGTATTTGATATTTCGTTAGATGATACCGGTAATGCATCGCTAGTATCTTTTTTGTTCGTCGATTCAACAAGAAGAGTTCCGAAATCATCTGCACAATTTCCGCCTTTTGGAGGTTTTATGATGTTGCAGAAAAATAAGTTTTTGAACGCCGATGCAAACTGTCTACAAGTCGGATTTAGAGCCGTGCCATTTTTCGTTCGAATTTGTCCGAAAAAATTTTCAAGAGCGTCTTGATTGCATCTTCTAGTCATAAGAAAATTAAATCCTTCCGTCCGCAAGTCATCGAACAAGAGCATTATGGATGTAATAGTTATTTGGAAACCATCAATGAATCTAACACTTGATGTGACGTTATTGCCATTCTTTGGATTCTTTAATTTTAAATCTTTGAAAAAGCTTAGCATCTGTTTAAAAAATGCCTTTTGTGACTCATTGCCTTCATACGCTCTTTTATATTCATAACTATTCCTCAGATTAGATGTATTCAAAGAATCGAACAAATTATTCATCATCATTAAAAATTTTGCCGTGTCTCTGCCGGATTCTTCAATTTCATTGTTATCTATATACGTACGAATGCCATTTGCAACGGACTTGCTAAGAAGTTGTGTCGCATAGCAAACCTTCATTTTCTCGAAGTTTGTGGGTTTGATATGACTGTCGTTAAGTTTAGGTGCAAGCCTCAAACTCTTTTTTATGTCCTGATTATAAAACTTGACAATGTGATCATATTTTGCTATAGAATCACCGAAGTGGAAATCATATTGCATCAGGTTATTTCGAACGTTTTTAATTAGATACGGTGCATCAAAAATATAATAAATTTTTCTATCATTTATAAAAAAATATGGTCTTTTAATTGAAACTGATCTTTGTTTGGCAGCTTTCCATAAATCAGACCCTTGATCGGACACAAAAATACGGACGTTAAGACCAATTTCCAATAACTTTTGCAGTACTTTATCAATCCATTTATTTATTTCTTCATAGTTTCGACATTCTGAAATAAATGCATATGATATAGGCTGTTTCCAGTTTACAAACGTACCACGAACCATTATTACTAACGCATTTTTAGCGGGTTCAGGAGACTGCAATCCTTCAATTTCGTGGAATCCGGTAATTTTGTCTTCTTTAATATTAAAGAATAGATTTGCTTTTAATGACATAGCATCAATCATAACTGAACAATTTTTTTCTGTTTCTGTCATTTGTGCAACTTTTAATTTAAGAAGAGACATAGCTCTTTCATTGATTTCAGTTGTAATTGGGAAAGAATGATTGAACAATGTTGAAGGACAGGGTAAACATAACGCACTTTGCAAAAACCGGTATGCTTGTGGGCTGATGTAGTATAAATTTAAACAGTAAATGATGTAGTCTTTATCATATCGATTTCCTTTTCCATATTGTTTTAGTTTACTTTGGGCTTTTATCAGGAGAGCTAATTTGTCGGTCAAAAATTTATCGCAAAGTCGATGGAAAGTATTTTCTTCAGCTTTTTGTGTTTCATTTTCAGTTTCGTGTAATTTTATTTTCTTTCTGCATTGGAGGAGTTCAAGTTTCAATTTTCTTTTTCTTGGAGTGTTGCTAGAGAGACTCGTTGAGGTTTGAGCAAAGATTTCATTTGTTGCATTTTCAGTCTGTGTACTATTTTCATTTCCTACCAACAGAGCAGTTTGGGTTTGTTTATCTTCTTTTAGAGAGACTCCTGGATCAGTACTAGCTAAGCTTGGCAGCATCAACAATGGTAGGGCATTCTTTTTTAAAAGTTTTCTATTTGATGAATGTAATATATCCTCCAAATTAAAATGTTTTTCACAAACTTGGTAGGAACTAAAGTTAGGTTTGTTTTCCAAATCATCTCGCCGGATCAGTTGCAACCATTGAAGACGTCTGAAAAAAAAAATACATATTGCACTCTCGGAGACTGCCGCGGTAAAGCTATTGCATAACATTTTCTTTTTAAATGAAAAAAATCTGCGTGGTTTCAAGTATTTTACGTTAGGTTTTAAGAATTTCTTGATTCGGTCACCGCGCCGCGTCGCGCTCAGAGCCCGTGATAAAAGCTATGCAATAGCTTAAAAATCATTCTAAAGAATAAAAAAAATGTGCTTTCGCCTTACGCGTTACAAAACTCCAATCCTTAGAAACTCCAACACCTACCTACTCAACTAGAATGCAAGAAACAGCTGACGAGTAAGTAACTTTTTATCTCAGCCTATTAACGTCTCTATAAATTAGGTACCTACCTACAACTCGCAACAACACAAAACAAAAATTCTTTGGTCACCAATTAATTAATTATTAAAAAGCTGAACAGCTGACTACGAATGTTTTAAAATCACAACCCTCAAACATCTAAATATTATATATGAGTCTAGCTGTTGTTGTTAATACCGAGAAAATAAAACCTGTTTTTAGTGGTTTATGTTGTTATAGTAGCAGCAGAAACACTTTGTGAAAATTTCGAAAACTATCTAATGTCACACAGACGGTAAATTTTTTTTTCTAGTATTATTCATACACATAGATAATAAACAAATATTATTAATAATAAAATACCACGTCTTTACTTTGAATTATGCAAACTAACAAAACACACATGCACCGAAGTTTTAACACAAGCGTAAGTAGGTAGGTACCTACCGTATCATGATTCATTCAGAACCGCATATAACTACCTATTTCACTCGTCTCAATAACTTTCCGTTACTCTATTCGCTTTATTTATTAATCCAAACACCTTTATTTTCGTGAGATAAAAGGAAATACTTATTCATTAAAAAGACACACATTATGTACCTACCTACTAGTAAGTAAAATTATTTTATAGTCTTACCTTTCAGAGTTACCAGGTAATTTAAAAAAACTTATGTCTGGATGAGTTATTGACGAATTCATACAACCAAAAACAGCACAATATTTCCTACTCGTCATATTAACTGATTTTTAGAGAAAATCGCGCGGTTATTGTTAAAAAAACAACACACCGTCCGTTCAACACTGCGGTACAGCCGTGACTGTCTGCGCCCCAAGCGCACCCCGAGATCGAGCCGCGTAGGTATAGCTCGCGTTTCGTCCGTTTGTATGAAGTTGGAGTACTGTATTATAATAATACCGTGCCTATGTCCTTTTCTGTAACATGTATGCGAACATGTCCCCTAAAACGTGTATGCGACAATTCATTGTGATCGTGTAATTAAGGCATTGAAGCGTAACAAACAAACTCACTTTTGCATTTATAATATTATAGGTAGGATTCTTAAAACTTGTGCACAATGGCGTCAATCAGAAATAACTTACTTGCCTATTACACCCACGTCACATCAAGATGTATATTAGCTTACTTCCCTAGATTATACAGGAAATCAATCCACCCGTCATTATCTTCATTGGTGGATCGAGGAAGTAAATTATCCTAAACCTACCCAACCTTTGTTCGTCATAGAGCATATTCAAGAAAAGCTTTAAATTTATCCTCATTTAATCATCATCAAGGTCAGAGTTTCGAAAATGAATATATGAATAAATTTAAAGCAAATAAAAAAAACAAGCGGTTACAGTGAATATTTTTTATCTTTTAATTAATCGAGACAACACTTTCCGGGTTTAAGTTCTTACGGTTGGCTGCATCTTAGTAAATACCAACTTAAATGTGCTATAGTAGCGTGCGTAGTAGTAAGCTGTAGCCGGCAGATAGTTGTAATAAACTCATCCTTTAATAATAATAATAATAATAATAATAATAACATTTATTTGCGTAAAATGTGGTTTATACAAAAGTTGGTACAATATTATTATATTTAGAGCAGCGACACATTCCGCCAAATGAAGTTGACATGCAAATATTTAAGGCTTATATTTAACTTCGTATTTAAATCAACATTACTTATACAATCATCTACAGTGCATTTCCATATATATAAAATCGACATGACCCTTTTTGTAGAAATTCTTCAACTGTATAAAAGCTCTCCACAATTAACCATTTTTTTAAGTCAATGCAGAATTTATTGCAAGGCTGTTTAACTATTTCTCGCGGCAAAGAATTATATATTAAAGGTGCCATATATGAGCAGTTTTTACGGAACAACTCTAAGGAAGGAACAGGCATTTTCAGACTAATATGTGTAGTCGTCCTTTTATTGAAATTTGAATTAACTTCAAACATTGTTTTATTATATTTGACAAATTTGGCCATCTCGTAAATATAGATGCTAGGCACAGTAAGTATTTTTTTAGTTTTAAATAAGGGCTTACAAGATTCATCCCATCGCATACCATAAATAGCCCTGATACACTTTTTTTGGGCTATGAAAACTCTTAGTAGATCTGTTCCATTCCCCCAAACAATAATACCATATCGGATTATCGAGCAAACATAGGCGTGGTAGACTGTGAGTAAAGTTGCTGCAGGTGTGCAATGTTTTAATTTTTTTAAAGCAAATACTAGATTATTTAGTTTATTACAAATAGCTTCAATGTGATTCTTCCACGACAAGTGTGCATCAATATGTATACCTAAGAATTTTATATTATTAACTTGTTCTATAATTTTACTGTTATGCTTAATATTTAATGTTATAGGTTTTCTTTTATATGTTTTAAAATTGATTATTTTAGTTTTATTTATATTTATTTTAAGATTATTTGAATTCATATAATTAATTACAATTTTAAAACAATTATTAATGTCATTTTCATGTTTTTTTATGTCACTAGATTTTATTACTATGGTAGTATCATCTGCAAACAATATACTTTTATGTCTAATTTCTGACGGCAAGTCATTGACATAAATCAAAAACAGCAAGGGTCCTAAAATGCTCCCTTGAGGCACACCACGACCATTGCTTTTGGATTCCGAATCATAATTGATTAGACTGTTTGAGGCTAAGTCGAGTTTAGTGATTCTGGTGATCTGTGTTCTATTAGTCAAATAAGTCGTGAGCCATTGTTGAGCTGGGCCTCTAATGCCATACTTTTCTAATTTATTTAATAGGATAGTATGGTCCACATGGTCGAAGGCCTTACTTAAATCAAGAAAGAGGACTGAGCAAAAGGATCTTGCATTTAAAGTATTTATTATTGAACTTACAAGGTCATAACTAGCCAATACTGTAGATTTGCCCTTTCTAAACCCATACTGCGAATCTGTAAAAATGCCATGAGTATTAAAGAATGATAACAACCTCTTATACATAACCTTTTCAAAGACCTTTGAAAGGACAGGTATTAATGCTATCGGACGGTAGTTATCTTTATTATATTTAGAACCTTTCTTATGAAGAGGTTTGATGATTGATAATTTAAGTCTATCCGGAAAATATCCTTGCTCCATCGATAAGTTAATGATATAGGACAATGGTGCTGACACGTAGCGACGAATATCTTTAAGAAGTCTAGTCGTAATACAATCATACCCCGCTGATTGTGTATTGTTTAAGTTACTAATGATTCTGTAGATTTCCTCAGGGGTCGTAGGATCAAGAAAAATACTACTACAGGTTGAAATAATCTTAGTTGACGTATAACCTTGATCTATGAATGAAATAGTAGGACCAGTGTCAGCAGTTTCAGTAAAAAAGTTATTTAAAATATTAGCTATATCTGTACCACATGAAATAATAATGTCATCATCCTGAATTCGATTCAGTAACTCCCTCGACCTTAAGTTACCTATTTCACTGTTGACAACTTCCCAAGTTGCTTTAGCCATGTTTTTAGCAGTAGTTATATGTTTTTCATTGTTGATTATCCTTTATTATCCTTTATCACTATAGGACATTTTTTTTTTTTTTTTTTACGTGGGGGAATGCAATGATGCATACCCCTCCGCGGGGGCGGGCGGAGGGATTATGTCGGACTCGCCGGGGTAAAAGAAAAATGTTAGAAGATAATGTACCTCCCGGAATACCGACTAAACCTACCACGGTGTTCCTCGACAAAACCACTATCGACGGGGCCGCGCGAATCGCTTTCGCTTGCGGTCGCGACCCCGCCGAGGTTACGGCCCGCCGTATGAAACGGTAGGCCACTACACAAGAGACCTACCCAAAGGACTCACTTCATAAAAACTGTCTCCCCCCTAGGGGGGAGACGGACTCGAAACAGAGGCGCGCGTGGGAACACGCACGCCGCCTCTCGGACCTGGTGCTGAACGGATGGCGGGCAGGCCCACAAAGCCCGCCACCCCCAGGTCAAACCTCAGGGTGGCTGGAGGTCATCGCGCGCCCTCCATCACTATAGGACCTACCATAACTCGCAAAATATGGGCGTAATACAACCCTGCTTAACCCTCTTAGTCATGTATGTTAGGTGTTATGATATCTTTATGAAGAGAAAATGGTAAAAATAAAGGTCGACCGAATTGTAACCCAAGTCACTGAACGTGTTACCGCACAATTTATGAATAAATTCTTAAATAACAGATATAATATATTTTAAGAATTTTAATTAATTGTCTGTTTTATAAAATCACTCCAAATGATATAGATTAAATGATCTTAGATTAAGTATTTGATTTTGTGTTATCATAATATCATGAAACTAATCTAACTATCATTCATATATATGTTACTAGTTTTTGCCAGCGGTTTCGCTTGCGCAAATGTAGGTTAGGTTAGATTAGTAGCAATACTTTTTTCTGGATGAAAGGTACCCTGTGTCCATTTCTTTTGGCGAATTTGCGAAATTTTATGATGATTGGTCGAGTAGTCCATCCATTGAAGTAGGCAGTCCATTTTAATTTTAATAATCATCCTTTTCCGCAATACATTTATTTATGCAAATGGCTGTGATATATTTTGTTGTCAATAAAAACGGTGGCGTCTGTTTTATATGACCATTTTATAGGTTTCGATATTGCTACGTCAACGATATCTGCGATTTATCGTTTATAAACTATACTATAAAAGTAAACGGTTATTGTTAAAAGGTTTCTCTTTTATATTGTTGCTTATCATTTTTCAATGTAGATAATAATATAATGTTTCACCGTTATGACTGTCTACTTGAGTGCAGTAAGAGATTTGACTTATCAAAAGACAGCAACTGCTGTTCTAGAAGACACGAGTTCGATTTTAACACATCGAATGCCAATTAGCAGACACAATAGAAAATGTGTTGTTTGCGGTCATTTGTGACCGGCACGGGCATTGAAAGTCTTAAGATTATAAACCCTCTTTATAACTTATCTAACAACATGATAGATTGACATTAAACTACTATATACGGATTTTATCGCGTTGTTTATTTATCACTGTATTACATAATTTTGAAACTATTACACTACTACTACTATTGAACTTTACTAATTTATAAGCTAATAAAATTATTTAAACTATTAAAACTACTTATATTTAGGTTTATACTTTCCCCGACATTTCAGTTGCTTTTCAGCAGCCATGGTCACGGGGAGACTTAAAATTCAATAGTAGTAGTATAGTCAAAATTATATTATAATACAGTGATAAAGAAACAACGCGATAAAATCCGTATATAGTAGTTTAATTTCAATGAATAACATTCGCATAAACAGAAGACAATAACATGATAGATAATATTATGTTCTGTTTACGCGAATGTTATTCATTGAAAATAAACTACATACTACTACTATTACACTTTACTAATTTTGAATTAATTAAATTATTAAAACTATTATAACTATTTTGATTTAACATTACACTTTCCCCGACGTTTCGTTTGCTTTTCAGCAGCCATGGTCACGGGGAGACTAAGATGGTAATTGTCTCAATGTTCCAGTGTAGTTATTTCAAAGTACCCGAACATAATTTAATCTTTGGTGTTTCTATTTACGCAGAATGAGCTCAAAGTATCATGAAGTCTAGCTGTGGTTTGCTTCTTCTTGAGTTTGACTATTTGAATTACTGGATCCCAAGCTGGTGATACATTCCAACCATCTTCTCTATTGAAATTAGGATGTTTTTTGATTTCAATAGCCTCGCGAAGCATCCTTGGTAGGAATCGGTGTTCTTTAGCGAGAATCTGTGGTTTGTCAAATCTCAGGTAGTGGTTGGTCCCTTGTTGTACATGTTCACACACAGCAGACTTCAACGAGCGTTGGTGTTTTACATCAGCTATGTGTTCTTTTATGCGGGTGCCTATGCTTCTCTTGGTTTGACCAATGTATGAGAGTCCGCAGTGATCTATTATATCTATTTTATAGACCCCTGCATCTTATAAAGGCAATTGTCACTTGACGGATGGTAAAAATTGACTTATCTTCGTTGGCGACTAGTAGTATGTGTTGATTGATGCTCGCTTCAAGATGTAGCCAATCTTGTCAGTGACACCCCTTACATAAGGCAGTATAGCAGGTTGGCGCTCGACTGTGGCTGGCTTTTCTCGGGATCTGTGACAGCGGCGCGGCTGTTGGAGCTTGTTGTCTTGCAGTACTTGCTTGACATGTTGAAGCTCGGCGTCCAGGTACAGTAAAGGACATAGCGTACCTTATATATAGAAAAAAAGGACTGTTGCCAATTGAGCTAAGCCGCCGACAAAAGCTAGTGTATTTTTTAAAGTAACAAGCCACTAAATTCACACATCCGTGGCTGGAAATATTAATAGTGTAAAAAAACAACTCGGATAACCATTTAAGCTTCATCATCCTTTCTTAATTTTTTAATTAATAAATTCGACGACTGCTTTATTTAATTTTATATTTTTACTTGTACTAGCAATTTGGTTTACCTTAACATCCCGTTTCTGAAAGGAATAATCAACGACATGTCAAAATCAAACTCACGTCAAATGATTTGATTGGCTATTGCAAATTCAGAAGGCCAGACACAGCCGTTTTCATGCGTTTTATATTTGTCTACATCAATACACCTTAAAATCATGATCCCCGATTATATTTAATAGCGCAGTTAGTAGTTTATTTTGCCCAGTATCTTACAAAGGGTTTCAATAAGTCTGTCGTGATTTAAGTTTCGTTTTTATCGTCGTTAAGTATACTTTATGATACCCTTATGATACTGAGATCTGTAATTGCAATCTAATTCACACCACAGTACAATCTATCTGTTCTATAAAGGCATAAAATGTTTATTCGAATGTAAACACCTTGGCTAGTTCGATGTTAGACTGGTGTATCTCTTTGATGCTTACTAACCCGTATCGTAAATTTGAATTTGATAGCAGACCTTTGCTTTGAGAATGATACAATAGATTGTACTGTATATAATATGTGGGGTTGGAATATTGAAATATTTTAATAGTTTATGTTAGATAAAATCAAATGCACACGAATAAGCCAATTCAACACAGAATGTACCACGAAACCGGCATAACAGTATAGTCACACTGCATTTCATCCGGTGAGTTTCTCTTTCATTAAACTCCACCTTTTATTCCTTTTGCTATGGTCAGTGACTTGCGAGTGACACACACACTGGTATTTATAACATTTTATCACAGGCGGAACGATTGCTAGCTAGCCACATTTTTTATATAAAAATATACATGTTTAAAAATCGATTAACATTCGAATGTTGGATTAGACAATTTTAAATATTCGAATTTGCCACCATAATTGCACATCGCTCTCTCAAATTCCGTTCGTAAATAATTTGTAAACATTTCTGCTTGGATAATGCGCGATATGATTTACACAAACTATTAATTACGATACGCCCTCAGATTCATACCCTCTTAGGGTTCCGTTATTGGAGCAAAGCTAGTGGAACATACATTTACATAATAATCAAGGATGTTACGTAAACGAAGCGCGTTGTGGCCGCAGATTTAACAGTTGGTGCGGCTTGAGGCGAGTAACTAGACGTCTCGTGACTTGTATAAATGAACAATGATTTATTACTAGCTATTCCTCAGGAACAGTAGGATTTTTCTGGATAAAAAGTACGATCAGGTGTAAAAGTGGAGTAGCAATTTTACAAAGCAATAGAATCACAACAAGTTGTACTTACGACCTTTTCAATAAAATCATTGCACGCATACACATAAACCCGCCTCCCTTATACCTACTGTCGCCTATTCTAATTATGATTGTGAGTATTAATTTCAAATAAACAAGTAAGTGATGTTATATATATCTACGTTGGTAATAGTGCGATCTAAAATGTAATACTTGTTGGTTCGATCTCCAGGAACTGATTTTGTATTTTTTTCCTAAATTAGAAATATCAATGACTTGTTACTTACTTTATTGTACTGTAATTCAAAAGATGAGGGTGGACTTAAAAAAATAATAATTTCTCATTCGAATAGAATTATGTGATATTATTGGTATAATGCCAGTAAATAAACTAAAAACAGTACTTCAAAAAATGATAATTGACAAATGTTATTATACTGTTGACGAATTTTTAAATGATACACTAAATTTTAATAATTATTAAGATAAATCAATTATATTATTGTACTATTGCTACTAATTTCACAATCATAATTGTAAATCTTATTCTAACAATTTATGATTTCCCTATTCAGTTAATTTGGTCGCATTTACCTATTGTTGACGAGTTGTTTAACGATATAATTAAATTTTAATAAATGTTAAATTATGTCGATTACTATTATGTTGTTATTGATATACACAATTTGACAATTCTAATTATTCTAATATGTATTTAAATTGACATTTTATACTGATTATTTTCTTGTTTAATTAAATTGGTATCTGGCTAATATTTTGTATGTCTAAATGACAAAACATAGCGTACTATTATATTTGTCTATAACCAACAATTGTAAACCTATGTTTCACAAATAAAATATGATTTGATTTGATTTGGTTGGTGATATTTGTTACGAGCGTTTGTGTCATTATTATTGCAATTTTTTTTTTATTTTGATTGAAAGTCTATATTTAAAATGCAAATTAATATAAATATTAGATCCAGGGAAAATAAATGACATAATTACGGGCTTAATATATCTTCAATTGCCGAACAAACTGGACGAAACTCTTATTTTTTAAATATTATGTTATGGTATTGTGATTTACGATTTCGTTGTTAAGGAATCGCTATCTACGATTATATCATAAGATGTTTGATTTTATTTCAGAGAAATACTGTAAGTCGTTGGGTGAAACGATTTGAAGAAGAAGGAGCTTAAAAAGTCGGGCGGGAAGTGGAATACCGCTCCTTATTAACCAAACTCAGCGAAGATTAATGGTGAATGCTTATGAATCAAAGGGTTTCATACCAACGAGACCGTTGCGAACTATGTGTGCTAATATTGTGACCTCCATGCATAAACGTCTCTTGATCTGTATTATGAATAATGAAGGTCACACTGAATATTAAACAAAGTTGTTTTAAATAGTTTCAAAATTTATTTTCGGTAATCATATTTTGACATTGTTTTTTATAATGAAGTATTATTTATATATTAATATGCGAAGCAAAAATGTAGTACCCCTTTTTCAAAAATTGCGCAGATGGAGCAGTATGAAATTTGGCACAGTTAAAGTTGATATGAAGAAGGAGGTGCGAATCCTAATATTTTTATAAAATATGCATTAGAAATACATAAATTAATTAAAAAATTTTACACGCACACAACAATGCATTAGACACACGCAGTCGAATCGCATTCGTAGTATTTCGGCATTGTTCATCTGACATCGTACAATTCTTTGTAACTATGGTTTACCTATAGGTAACCATAATTACAAGTTTTCTTTATTACAATAAATTATTTACATGTAATAAAGATAAAAAGAAAACAAAGTAGCGAGCTTAGGAATTTTGGTCAAATTTTGACCACTAGGCTCACTAGGCTAGTTGTTATAAATTGAATAAAATTTTGTTTTTCTTAATTATAAATTGCATTATTTATTTACCTATTTATTAAAAATAAAATTAAAATGTTATTTTTTAGTCATTCAACTAATTCCGATAAATAATAATAATTATTATTATTATAATAATTGAATAATTTAATGATAGTTTAATTCCTAAAAAAACACATCCTGTGTTTTTAGCGTAATATGTAGACAAAAATAATGTCTATCTTTACTATTTGAAAATTTCAGAAATAAAAAGATTTGAACCACTCTCATTATATTTAATATTTTTGTAATAAAGTTAGAAGACTCGTTGACCGCTTCGCTATCGAAACCTGCGATACATTGGGCAAATTTAAGCATTGTAAATGCGGACTAACAGGGATACTGTTGTTGAATATAAGGGATAGTAGTTATTATAGTTATATATACAAGAACTCACCTTGCACACATGCGCTTGACGAACTTCACCTACTATCATTACATTGAATAATGTTTCATTGTTTGCGTTAAAACATAACACACACAAAGATATTCGCTGGGATCAGTATGCAAATGTTAATGTGTGTTGTTAATGTTGTTACGATGCTACTCCACTGTTGACCGTACCTTATGTCCTTTTCTGTACTCCTAACAACGTGAATACGTAATTTCATTATGATCAGTCGAGTTGATACAGCGTGTAAGCGTAAGTCAGGTGCTGTGGGCTCAAATTTCACATGGGACAAAATATTTTATTTGTGTTCGTTTCTTAAATGTTTGTAAAGTACTCCGTGATACCGAGTTAACTCCTAAAGTAAAACATGTCTTATTTAATAAAATAAAAACGGTTTACGCTCGTTTGAGTGTTAAATATCCAATCACAAAGTTACTCATAAGTTATGTTGTTTGCCCGCCATTATCCTACAAAAATTATTCAACAAATATCCTATTTTTAGGATAATTTATTTTATGCATCTAAACTTGCTGCCATAGCAAATAGCCTCAGGTAAAAAAAAATCGTATGCGGTACAAGTACGAGGAGAGTAACCGACGGAACAAATTTATATTACAAGTAAATAATATCTGTATTGTGGTTAGCTTCACAAACAAAAAAATAGAGCCACAAGGTGTATCTAAAATATAGGCTTGAATTTTTTATGTTTTGCTTTTAGTGATTCAGCTAGTAGCACAGCTTGAACTGGTAAACTAAATTTTATAAATACGAGTACATATTATATTCACGCCTGTACCCATCTATACAAAGGATAGGCAAAATTTTAAGTACTCTTAATTTGCTAGCCATGTTTTAAAGTCTCGTATAGGGGACATGTTTATTGCCGTCTGCTAGACACATTATTTATTTATTTAAACGTGTATTACCATATTTCACGCTTTTAAGGTCCCTCGTAACAAGGTGGGAGACTATTTCCGTCTAGCGGGTACAATTCCAGACACGTTGCTTCAGAGTATTGTCTAACAGAAAAACTCAATATCACTTTCCCGAACCCAATACTTCATGCACACACGCGTTGTAAATACCAGGCAATTTCAAATTAAGCGAAGGGTTTTTTTATAGGGTACTGTTTTACTAGTGTTTCTTGGTCACCCCTTGGCCTCTCCCCTCTGGATACCGTTGGTGTACGGTCGTGTGCATAGTAAACCGCTATTACTTTATTTTGTGCAAAAAATAAAATTAAAAATTAATTTGTAATATTACGCGTAAATATTCGGAGCGCAGACGCAGCGAAGAGGTCTACGAACAATAATTAAAGCGAGACAACCACTAGTAAAGGAGACAGTTATACGTAGCAAGCTTCATCTCGCCCTGCCCACTAGAAGACTGGGTACAAGCTCCACCTCCAGCGACGCGCAACGCGGCCCGTGCAAGCGAGACAAATAGAATACTCCACATCGCTGCGAGCCCCGCCCGCCGTGTCTACGCACGAAGCTACATCCTGCCGTTTGATACCGATAAGCGCGTACGCAACTGTCACGTCGTGAGTAAATAAACATTTTGTTTATCTTTCTAAGTTTGTATTTTGTCGTGGGCTTATTAAAATGTCCGTAAAACGCAGTCCACCGATGTCAATCAATCGCCCGAACATCTTAATGTCTCCTGTTACGTCCTACGGATCTGACCCACAGCTACATGTGTCTTCACAAGACCCTATGCCTGCTGACTATACTGACCTCAATGTCACACGTAGAATAAAGCGTAAACTCTTGGACAATTGTGATAAATCATCGGAACATATCTCTGTCGCCGACCAAATGAAAGATATGTTTCAGTCCTTTGAAATGAAACAGAACATAAAATTTGAGGAACTGATTGAGTCAGTGGTGACTATCAAAAATCAAAATACTGAAATACAAAAAAGTATGGACTTTCTGGGGGCGAAATACGATGAAATGGTCACGAAAATATCGCAACTGGAGTACCAAAATAAGTCTTATGCAACCAAAATTGAGTCACTCGAAAATAAAATAGAATTATTAGAACGAAATTCCCGATCATCGTCTATTGAAATCAGGAATATTCCTAAGCAGCCTACCGAAAATAAAATCGCTCTAGGATCACTCGTCAAGAGTATAGGTGAGGTGATTCAGCATCCTGTGTCGGACGCTGATATTCGAGACGCCTACCGGCTTAAGACGAAAAATGAGTCTGGAAATCATATTATAGTAAACTTTTCCTCAACTCTATGCAAAGATGGTTTCCTAAAACAATGTAAAGATTTCAACAAGACCAGTAAAGACAATAAACTGAGCACCACACACCTCAAATTACAGGGCCCCTCTAAGCCTGTATTTGTCGTCGAATCTTTAACGAGCCTTGGGAGAAGGCTTGCGTATCTGGCCAGAAAACTAGTCAAAGACAATAACTACTATAGCACTTGGACCTCATATGGGAAAATATACATAAAAAGAACACAGGACTCAACAGCCATACGTATAAACTGTGAACAAGATCTAAATAAAATTGTACCAAAGTGACTATCCCTGGGCAATTGTATAATGTTTTGTTTTATATTCTGTATTTTTTGTTTTATATTCTGTATTGCAATACTCTTTTTCCATGTAAAATCTTATACTCTACTCCATTCCAACGCACGATCATCATACACACACTACTTTCATATCTACACATGCACACTCTACACACAATTCTTATATACACTCATTATCCAAACACATCTTTACAAAATGGTTTCTTACACATTATAATAACACATTATAATACCCACTCGCCTCTACCAAACATCATGACACTCTCACATTACGTCATAAAATCATCTAATATACCTGTCGCACATCTTCAGGACTCACCTATCGGTAATACTGCTGTTAACATTTGATAATATAAACGAAATAATTGACGACTTTCAAGTCGCACAATCATCAAATTGCGAAATAGATGATTGCTCCAGACAAATTGATACCCCATTTAAGCTTAAAAATTATACATCAGAACATACGCAGTGTAAATCGCAACTTCCCAGGATTTCTAACAACACTTCAAAGATCAAGTATCGATTGGGATCTGATTGTACTATCTGAATGTTGGCTACGTCATGCTCATTTCATTCCCCCTTTAGATGGCTATAATTACATTCAAAGCGAAAATAATCTAACGCAAAATGAAGGTGTGATTGTCTATATAAAAAATACTATGCGAGTAACTGCACTGACGACCACTCTCCGCGATGCCAACTGCGTTACAATAAAAGTAAACAGAAATACAATCGTGATTGCTATTTACCGTTCCCCAGGCCATAAAGACTTACAACCGTTTCTAGATTCTCTTAACGAGCTTCTAAATAATCTAAAATGTCCTAATATTATAATAATAGGAGATATAAATATAGACATAATGCCTAACAACAAAGATCCCGATTCAATGACTTATCTTAATCTGCTTGCCTCGCACAGCGTTTTACCTGCACATCAGTTATCCACTCATAGTTTAACTTGTTTGGATCATGTCATGCTTAAAAGCACACTTCCAGCTTACTGCTTTGTTGCAGAGACCTCGGTTACTGATCACGACACCGTAATTATCGTACTGAAACTCCAGATTCAACAAACAAAGCCTTTAACTATAAAGAAAATCAATTACAACCGATTAGATGCTGACATGAGTAATATAAGCTTTGACTGTATTTATAACTCATATGACGCTAATGAAGCTACTTCACTTTTAATATCTATTCTTAACTCCGTAATCAAATCTAACACGCATATGAATAGAGCCCCAAATCGCAGGCGTGTTAAAAAGCCTTGGATGACTACTGGTCTTTTAGGGTGCATAAAAAATCGGGATAAATTGCATATTAAATCTAAGAAAAATCCTAACAACGACACAATAAAAACGACTTACCGCAGATACAGAAATTTTTGTAATTCGCTTCTTAAAAAGATTAAAATAAACTATGAAAAAGAGCAACTAAAAAATTCAGCTAAAACTAATAGTAAGGCCTTGTGGGACACTATAAAAACCGTTACACACTACAACACAAAATCATATTCAGCTACAGATTTAATAACACCTAATAATCCAGTATCTTCAATTAACAACATTAATAGTTTTTTCGCATCGGTGGGTAAAAATTTAGCCGATAAAATCCCCTCCTTCGTACCTGAAGCGTCGACCATAAACCAGTGTCCCTTTTCTTTTGTCTTAACTCCGACTACCGAAGCCGAGGTTCGAAACTACATATTCGATCTTAAAAAGGTAAACTCCACTGGACGGGACAATATCTCGGGAGCCTTTCTGAAGCGATATCACCAAATATTAGTGCCCCATCTAACATATATCTTTAATCTTATGTTTGATAGAGGAGTTTTTCCGAAAGAACTCAAACTCGCCGAAGTGATTCCTATATATAAGAGTGGGGACAGAGGCTGTGTCAACAACTACATACCTATATCTATTCTCTCAACCCTCTCTAAATTAGTAGAAAAACTTTTAAATAAACGTTTGATAGATTATCTCGAGACCAAAAACCTTTTATCTAGATCTCAATTTGGCTTCAGAGCAGGTACCTCAACGAATGATGCTGTGCATGAATTAACTCATCATATTGTGTGCAATCTAGATAATAAGAAAAAAGTAATAGCAATATTTCTTGACCTAGCTAAAGCATTTGACACAGTCTCTGTCCCACTCCTATTGAAAAACTGGAAAAGCTGGGCATCCGTGATGTGCAACACAAATTGTTCGCAAACTACCTAAGTGATCGATACCAAAGAGTAAGAGTCGGTGATATCTCTAGTAATGATCTGCGAATTGCTTTTGGAGTGCCTCAGGGCAGCGTACTCGGCCCTACGCTTTTTCTTACGTACGTAAATGATTTATGTGACTTACAGCTAAAAAATGGCAAAATCGTAACCTTCGCTGACGACACTGCACTAGTATTTCACGGAGATACTTGGAGTGATACCTTTTCTTATGCACAGTTGGGTTTCAATGTAGTCTCATTATGGCTCAAAAATAATGGACTAACGCTAAATGTAGACAAAACCAAATACATTTGTTTCGCAATTAAAAATACTCAAACAAACCTACCTAATGATGACGTAATTGTGGCCCATACCTGCCTAGAGTATCACTCCTGTGCTTGTAACCACCTAAAAAGTACAACCCACATTAAATATCTCGGTGTCGTATTGGATAGTTCCTTAAGTTTCAACTACCATATAGATCTTCTTTCAGCCAGAATTCGCAAACTCATATTTATCTTTAAAAATTTGCGCCACATAGCTGATAAGAAGATCATTAAAATGGTCTATACCTCGTTATGCCAACCCATCATATCCTATTGTATTTCAGTATGGGGTGGCGCCTGTAAGACTAATTTAATAAAAGTTGAAAGTTCAAAGAGCAGTATTGAAGGTTAGCCACTCTTTGCCTTTCTTACACCCTACTACTGACTTTTATAAACTCTCGGATGTTCTTACAGTGCGCCAGCTATATATTTTAAATATTGTTTTAAAACAACATTCTCTTCTTCCATACGACTCTTCCACCACTAAAAAACGTCTCAAGTATAGGGTTTGTCCTTCAACTGACAATCGTTGGCACACAGAATTTGCACGCAAATTCTTCAGTTTTCGCGGACGGTACTTATATAATAAACTAAATCAAAAATTACATATTTACTCCCTAACTAAGTATCAATGCAAACAGAATATTTCAAATTGGCTAAAATCTCTTAATTATGACGAAACCGAAAACCTACTATTTATCCCATCATAGTGATTTCATATTCAAGGTCACAATTAATTTAGCACTACCAATTAAATAGACAAATCTGTTAGCTTTATTCATTTTCTATTTCTACATACACATATATAGACACCTTTACATATACCCTCAAACTCATACTTGCACACACACTACCTTCACATACTCACACACACACACACACACACACACATAACACACACACACACACACACAACACACACACACACACACACACACACACACACGCACACACACGCACACACACACACACACACACCACAAATAATGATATACTTCCTCATCTCACAAATTAAAATAATATCACAACATAATTATTGAATACAAACTACATTAACAACTACATGTTTAGAGGTAGGAGAGGCTGGTCATCTGTCATACAGGTTTCCCACCTAGTACGGATACCAGTCTCTCACACAGATCTCACCTTTTAAATGTTATTAATATCAATCATCGTAGTTACACTTACTCGATCATGTACAACCTAATTTAAGACCTGATTTTGTAATCATTCTGTGTGAGAGAGAAACAAATAAAAATTATTATTATTATTAATTATTATTATTACCCTAAAAAGGATCATCATAACGTATATAATGTTTACGTCAAGCGGTGATCTAACTCAGTTCTTCTTGAATCCTATCATAAACTCAACACAAAAACTATAAAGAATGATAGAACTCTCCACAACAGAAAATGTGACAAAATTAACGTAGCCACAACAACCACAGTCTGTGAAAGACTGAACAAAATTGATGTGATTGGTTGATTAAATTATCAATAAATAATTAATGTTCTTATCATGATATTTATTAGGACACCTCGCAGACTCACCTTCCAGAAACAGGGTGGTAGTCGCACGCCTTTATCCCCAAAGGGGCAGGCAGAAGGATGTCATATTCATTTCGCTATCTATACTTTTAAGTCACTCTTAATCCTTTTGCGGTCTACCGGGGCACAGTTCAGCTGCTATAGAAAAATATTTGAAAAGAAACCCCAATAGCACTTGGCCCGATCCAGAAATCCAACCTAAGATCCCATGCACAGAAAGTTAATCCTTTATGAACTTTAAACTGCCGTTTATTGTGCTCGAATTTATTATTTTTAGTTTCATTGTTGGACATTAAAGACTGTTAAACTCAGCCGATCGCAGTCCCGGGCTCGATAAAAGTGTTAATGGGATTTTTTAAAGTAATAATGAATAGCAGCGTCTTGAAATGTACTAGCTAAATGGCAAAAATAAGCTTGCCTCCCCATTATTTTTACAATACAAAACTAGTGAAATGCAGATGTAATAAACCTTAACGAATAGAATTGAGTCTACTTAGTATGTAAATAATAAAGAAATGTGTAACATAACCGACATAGTCAGATACTTAATCCGTAAAGGCTTTATAAAAGTGGAATATTTCTGGCTACGAGTTTTCCAGACGGTAAAACAATGTAACCGTTTCGTTCTGGCGCAATCGTATGACTGCAATATTATGTTTTATTATTCGATTTCAAACGACTAAGTAAGCAAATATACTATATTTGCTTTTGCAGATATTACTTTTCTTACAGTACAGTATATGCAAAAATTTTAGATACTTTTTGTCATAGAAAACATCATGTCCAAATTATATACTTTTGAGTAGTAACATCCTCGGTGATGCAGTAGTAGTAAATGCGACTCGTCTCGGGGTCAATTTCTTGGTCCATACTCATAGCAATTTTAAGCGTTATCATTAAGTTAGTCCATAAAGTGCAGTGATAGCCTAATTGTTAGTTGGTAGACTGCCACAAAGTAATCTCGAGTTTAGAGGGGCAGCTCTGACTTTTGTAAGCTCATTTTATCGGTGAAGGAAAACATAATGTGGAAACGAATGGAAATGAACAGGTGTTTTATACAACTAAGTAAATATAAATTTTTAGATTATCTTACATAGCAATATATCCACTATAGCGTACTTGTATAACTGTTTATCTCAGGCGATAAAATAATTGTAACATCACTATATTTTATCGTTTATGTATCAATATGTTAGGACAGTAATAAAACGTATTAATGTTCTAAAACATCCTGAAATAAATTGCTGTTGGTGTCATTAATTTGCGGAATTTGAACTGATTTACGATTTACAATATATTTGTGGTCGTAACAAATCGTAATGTTATAAAGTAATAGGGTCGTTGCCCATGTTTAATTTTGTACGTTTAACATACAAGACTATTATTAAGACTTTTTTGTGGAAACTGCTTCAATAATTGCTGGCGAAAGCTTACTAAAGTCTTAGCCGGCGAATACACCTATTTTCAGTTCCAGACTTTGTGCTTCTGCTGATGAGTGATTTGATAGAAAATGACAAGCCTCTCGAAACCTTACAAACAGCAGTAACATTTAGTGCCGCTGCATCACCAAGATATTATATTTTGATTAACACTTTTAGAGTATTTAGAACATTGAATTTTATTTAATTATTAGCTGTTACCCACGGTAGCACTCACGATTAGTTGCTCCGCTCTCGTGGCCCGTAGCTATTTAGCTATGTTACTTCTAAATAAAATTGCTTTCTAGTCGTAAAATAATTATTAACATAGGTGCATTTGTTTGTGAGTGTAGTTAAATAAAAAGTAAATACAAATCTTTACTCATTATACTATCAGTAAAGATGCTTTTCTTGGCATCAAAGTTATTTTAATGTTAACAGTCTTACCACTTAAGATGATGATAAGCTTATTACTTAATTTAACTTTAGTTCCAATAAACTAAAGCAATATTATAAGAACGCTATCATGCTAATGTAGACCTTGATGTAAACCTTGCAAATATAGGATATTATGTCTCCCAAAGAAACCCAAAGAATTCTGCTCTTACTTGTAAGAGCAGAATTCTTTGGATTTCTTTATACTTTATACCACGAAATATATCTAAAATTGTACGGAACTACTTCGTAATAATGTGCATTTAATGTAACGAGCTATAATTCCTCTCAACACATTGCGGAGAGAATATCGGCGTGGACCGCCCTAAATTTGTTATTACGAGGAAATAGCACTACATTAAAGGAAACTTGGGACATTATCATTCGGTAACGGAGGGGAAAATGCACAATACGGTGCTAAGGATTACTGCTGGGTCATGAACATGTTGGAGGCCGTAGGATGTGGCCGACTTACTACATAACTCACCCTAGAAGTATTAGCATCGTAAAACGTACAGTACAATGCATTGCGATGCAGCATACACAATAAGTTTTATAAAACCACCGCGCATTGTTACCCTCTGGCAAAATTCATATAACAAGATGCCGGAGAATCAATATTTTATAACATGATTTTTTTTTATTAGAAATGTAGCTTGTTGTTTATTTTTTGTAAGCATACTGATCCCTCGTTCAGTCAATACGTACTAGTCTTGTTCTACACTGTAGTAAAATTTAAAGCCTTAATCCTATTTTTATATTAATGTGCTTCTAAGTTCTTAATTAATTAGATTAGTTAATAAAAAACTAGTTACATAATAATTATTTTAGTGTTAAGTAGCTTGTAGTTAAGTCTTTAGATATCTAAGGGGCACAGTTTGGGCGGACAACCTGTCGGCCCGTAACATTTCGGCGCTTCGTGCGCCACAGTGCGCTATGGCCGTCAGGTTAATTAGAGGTTACCGCACGATCTCGTTCGAGGCTGCGAGCCTCCTCGCCGAATCAATACCATGGGACCTGGAAGCGGCGCTTCTGGCGTCGCTTTATCGTTGGTGCCGGGAGGCGTTTGCTCGGGGCAAAGGACCGGCTCTTCCCGCTCTCGAGGCGGCAAGGTCCGAGCTTCGCCAGGTCCTAGTGGTGAATTGGAAGGAGCGACTTGTGCACCCCAGTGCCGGGCACGCCACGATCGTGGCGGTAAGTCCCGTGTTTGAGGAGTGGCTGGAGAGGCGGCATGGTGCCCTCACCTTCCGGCTGACACAGGTAATGACTGGCCAGTTCCTGTGTCGTAGACGCAAGAGACACCTTGTTGTCACCACTGTGGTGACTGCCGCGACGTTGTTGAGGACACGGCGCTGCACAGTTTGGGCGGTTTGCCCCGCCTGGGCATCGCAGCGCCGTGAATTGATCGCGGCAGTCGGATTGGTTGCCCTCTCGCTCCCGGCCGTAGTTCAGTCTATGGTCCGGAGTGAGAGGTCGTGGAACGCCGTCGCCTCCTTCTGTGAGGAAGTGATTTCCATCAAGGAGGTGGCGGAGCGGGAGAGGGAACGCTTAAACCCTCTCTCCAACCGCAGAGCCGGGCGCCGAAGGGCGCGAGACGACCTCCAGCCACCCTGAGGTTTGACCTGGGGGTGGTGGGCTTTGTGGGCCTGCCCGCCACTCGATTAGCACCAGGTCCGAGAGGCGGCGTGCGTGTTCCCACGCGCACCTCTGTTTCGAGTCTTCCGTTTCTCCCCTAGGAGGGACATCCCCTTTCTCTACGACTATCCCAGTTTATGATATAGCGTTCCCCTACACCAACCGTAAGGTTATATGAGAGGAGCCGCTGTGCCTTCCAGCGCCCGAGAGCACTTGCCGGGACCAGTTATAGACAGGTCTTGTCCCCAAATCCCGACTCTCTACCCTAATCTCAGAGATCCGGTTCTCGTAAGCGAGCTACCTCGTGCCCAAGTGACACTACCTATTCTCCAGATAGGTACCGGAGTAATAAAGCCGCTCACCACCCGCAACTCAGGTAGTTGCTAACGAAAACCTCGCTGAAGCCAACGGAGAAGCCGCCTACCATATCTCCAGTATGGTACCGGAGCTGTGTAAGGCACGCTCACTTCCCGACATACATCCGTACGCCTACTTAAATAAGCCTACAAGCCGGGTGTGGCCCGAGTCCCTCCAGCTATGACTCTTACTTGCTGAGCAGGCAAGCGGCCGAGATGCGTTGCGGCAGTGAAACCACACTGCCACTTCGCTAAAGGCAACTCCGTGCCTCATGCGACCGACTGGTTCGCACTGGCCGCGCCTGAGTCCGACGCTCGAACGCAACGTGCTTGCCGAGCAAACGAACATGTCGTCCTCAGCGGCCAACCACATACCCCTGCTAGTCCAACACCAATGTCAGGCACCGCGCACTCTAGACAGCGGTCGATAGAACACGCCTTTCGAGGCGCAGTGGGCTTCCTGACCCCGCAGTACCCTGGTCCAAAAGGGGAGACCCGTAGTTCTCCCCCCGAAACCCTATCTACTCGGGTCCTGAAGATAGGGACCCTCTAGGAGGGACCATAGGGTAGGTCTTATCGTGTAGTGGCCTGCCGTTTCATACGGCAGGGTCGCGACCGCATGCGAAAGTGATTCGCGCGGGCCCGTCGATAGTGGTTTTTGTCGAGGCACATCGTGGTGGGTTAAGTCGGTATTCCGGGAGATACATTATTCTTATTCCATCTTTCTCATTTACCCCGGCGAGTCCAACATAACCCCTCCGCCCACCTCTGCGGAGGGGCAGGCGTCAATGCATTCCCCCAGGTAAAAGAAAAAGATCTAATGGGCAAGTCCCGTATAATTCTTCTTCTTTTATGTTATTTATAATATGAATGTCTGAATTTCTGCCAAGATCGTAAGTAAGCTTTAGACAGTTCCTAATGAGCTTTAAAAGGTTCAAAGGTTCTTTACAGAAACCTTGAGAAATAAATGTTTATTATTATCTTTAAATATGATTAAATTCTCAACAAGTTTTAACCCAAATATACTCAAAAATAAAAAAAGGTAATTGTAGTAACTTCTAGTTGAAAATTTACGTGGATTATTTATTGGATTTAAATTTTAAATTGGAACCTTCTCGAAACTTTGGTACAGTTACATTAACAATACAACCATACGGCCAAGGCTCCATTAAACATATTAGACGCTCCTAGGCCTCATACTAACTCGAAAAGAGCCTCTTTTCATCATGTGTCAACCTTCATACACTCTGGTTCTATAATATCTTTCAATTATTTCCACGACATTGTTTATTCTGCGTGACTGTATGAAGGCATTTATCATCAACTATTTTAGTTTGTGTAGTAACTGTGCCTTTTAGTAAAATAATAAAGTATTTATGCTTGCGTGCTGTTCTGGTTGGGCAAACGCTCAGAACAGAACGGCGGTTTGTCCGAGGAAATGCCACCCAATTTATTAGTGTTAGATTTGTTATACAACCGACCTCGAATTATTTTTGTAATATAATTATGGCGCATTTAATTGCCATATGAGATTTTTACAAATAAATGTAAACAAAAAGATACAGTATTCGAGTATATTGAAGTATTTATATAATTTGCGTTTCAGTTCCTAAATATGAATTATGTAATTATCACTTAATAAGCTTACAAGTAATCCAGTCTCAAATAACATATATAATTATAATATAATAATAATTATATAATTCTGGTATCATTTGGGCAATACCGATAATTATTACACCGAGAAGTCTGAATTATTCTAGGCATGATATTAATTTCTGATTAACCTTGGTTACAGTCGATACATCTTGAAAATCAGTATTCAACACTCGCTTTCCAAAAATGATTTACTTCCGAAATAACTAGAATTTAATTTTAACCTGGTTAAGCTCGTGAAATCGTTATTTTGCATGGTCTCATCAATTTACTCGACGTCAGACATTCTGGGAACATACCATCATCATAAATAATTTTACCACAATCCGACGCAAATGGATGATACCTTTTTAAATCCCAAAGAGGATTGTGAAGTAAATAATATATTTGATAACGCCGAACTTGACATACATAGACTCACACCTATATCCCGAAAGCATTAATAGAGACTGTGGATATCCACTTGTAGATGATAACATGGGAGTGGTAGGTATGTAAGCCTTTGCCAATCTTAGTCATCTAGCGCAACGCAGTAAGTATTACCACTAATACGTTAGTTTACTGTAAAGGAGTCATGCTAGCCCTGGCAAAACATTTAGTTCCGGTACCAAATAATAGTTAACAGCTGGCTCTTTCATAATAATATTTTAAATACAATATTTAGCTTAGAAATACTATATAATTATTAACTATATAATAAAATTAACTGTTATCCTACTAATTCTCTTTTAATCGCCATGTTGGTGGTTATTTGATATTAAATTTAGTGTATGTTTATCTGGTTTTAAATGCATAGGTAAGCAAGTAACTATGCGTTTTCTTTCACAATTAAATTAAATAAGAAAATTGTACGTTTATATTTTACCTCTCAAACCCCGGACATATGGGGAGCAGAAACGCTTAAAAAGTTTATTTTACTACTATGTTTTTTATTTTAATGTAATAGTTAAACATAACACGCCGTTAAACGGGTTACGTCCGACAGAAGAATTTTGCAATATGAATCAATAACTTGGATTTCTAACATTGTTACTTGGGCACAGAGACGTCGACGCTTAGCCTCGGATTTATCGCCAACGTCGAGTAGTTTAATATCTGCCCCGGCATCATAAAGTTAGCGTACAGCCGGCGATATCTAAGATATTGTAGAGTAAGTACCTCCTACTTAAGTAATGGGTTATACTTAGAAATTGTAGTAGAACTTGAAGTTATAATATAATAATAATATCAGCTCTATATTTTGACTGTCCCACAGTTGGGCACCAGCTTCTTCTCAGTGTGAGAGGGGTTGGACCATAGCTGGTTATACTGGGCCAGTGCAGGTTGACAGAATTCACATATTTCCGAGAACTTAATGGAGAAAGTTAAAGCGAACGATAAACAACTATTTAATACGCTCATAACTTCGAAAAGTCAGAGATGCGTGCCTTGTTGTGTTTATCTTTGTGGTATTCTATCGCTGCATACCTGATTTCTCGATTTTGATAGTTACTATATACCTTATGATAATAATAATATCAGCCCTGTATTAAACTGTCCCACTGCTGGGCACGGGCCTCTTCACAATGTGAGAAGGGTTAGGCCGTAGTCCACTATATACCTATTATATTAAAAACAGGCTTTGAATCGTGACTTTAACTTTGTGTGATTTGCCTTGAATGGAAAAAGCATATGTGCTATGTGAAACGTCCGTTTAATATTTGCTTTTAAGACGCTGTCATGTAATCTCGAATGAATTGATCGTATAACGTATATAACGTATAACAATTATGATAGTAGGTATCATAATTGTTATACAATCAATTCATTAATGTAATTAAAATAAAGATTAAACCCCAATCAGCCGCAACAGGGAATTTATTGAAAACGTTTAAGTAGTTGAACATTCTTCACAGAATTTTCATATTTACAGTCTTTTACCAGGTTGCGAAGTCCAATTACGATCGGTGAAATACTAAAGCAAATCAACGGTTCAAAGGCTATTTGACTTGAGCGCCATTATTTGCGATAATCACTTATAAGGTACATGCTTATATTTGAAATCAGAAAAATCGCTAATTTCAAATATGGATACGGGTTGTCCGGTAATTAATGGATAACCTGGAAATGTCTTATAGTGCAACTGATGGCCGTTCAGAAAAAAATATGAAAACAATCTATCCTAACTACTACCTGAGATGTACATAATATTGTCTTCTGTTTACGCGAATGTTATTCATTGAAATTAAACTACTATATACGGATTTTATCGCGTTGTTTATTTATCATTGTATTACAAAATTTTGAAAATATTACACTTTAATACTGAAAATATTACTATTGATTTTATTTTACTAATTTATAAGCTAATAAAATTATTTAAACTATTAATTCTATTAGTTATTAAGTTATTTTATTTTAGTAAAATAAAATCAATAGTAGTAGTAGTGAAATATTTTCAAAATTTTGTAATACAGTGATAAATAAACAACGCGATAAAATCCGTATATAGTAGTTTAATTTCAATACCTCAGATGTGTTTTTGTTTTACTTACCATGTATAACTTTCTTATATACTATGAGCATAAATGAATGAAATCCATCGGTTTTTTGTTGTTTTATTATTAAACACTAATTATGCTAACGGATAGACAGCCAAAAGTATGCTTTTTTTTTTTTTTGTACCTGGTGGAATGCAATAACGCATATCCCTCCGCGGGGGCGGGCGGAGGGATTATGTCGGACTCGCCGGGGTAAAAGAAGATGGAAAAGAAATAATGTACCTCCCGGAATACCGACTAAACCTACCACGGTGTTCCTCGACAAAACCACTATCGGCGGGGCCGCGCGAATCGCTTTCGCATGCGGTCGCGACCCCGCCGAGGTTTCGGCCCGCCGTATGAAACGGCAGGCCACTACCCAAAGAGACCTACCCAAAGGACTCCCTCAAAAATTCCCTACTCCCCCTAGAAGGGAGACGGACTCGACACAGAGGCAGGAACACGCACGCCGTCTCTTGAACCTGGTGCTGAACGGATGGTGGGCAGGCCCACAAAGCCCGCCACCCCCAGGTCAAACCTCAGGGTGGCTGGAGGTCATCGCGCGCCCTCCGGCGCATGGCTCTGCGGTTAGGGAGAGAGTTTAAACGCTCCCTCTCCCGCTCCGCCGCCTCCTTGATGGAAATCACTTCCTCGCAAAAGGAGGCTACGGCGTTTCACGACCTCTTACTCCGGACCAGAGACTGAACTACGGCCGGGAGCGAGAGGGCAATCGATCCGACTGCCGCGATCAGCTCACGGCGCTGCGATGCCCAGGCGGGGCAAACCGCCAAAGTGTGCAGCGCCGTGTCCTCTACAACGTCGCGGCAGTCGCCGCAGTGGTGACAACCGGGCGTCTCTTGCCGGCGTATACGACACAGGAACTAGCCAAAACAACCGTGGTCAGTCAGAACCTGTGTCAGCCGGAAGGTGAGGGCGCCATGCCGCCTCTCCAGCCACTCCTGAAACACGGGACTTATCGCCACGATCGTGGCGTGCCCGCAGCCAAAAGTATGCTATGCTAATATAGCTTGCACTTTTTAATATATTTTTTTTTTTTCTGAACGGCAGTTCAGTTCTACTATAAGACATTTCAAGGTTATCCATTAATTACCGGACACCCTGTACAATAATACATGTCATTATGGCAAAAACTTATGAATCATTATTGCAAAAAAATGGCGCTTAAGTCAAATAGCCTTTAACCGTCAATATCATAAAACAGTAGTAGGCTAGTTTCGTTGGAAGCGTTGTGATACTTATTGTAATAAATTCACGCTCAGCTTAGCTGGCTGTCGCAAAAATCGTAAAATATAATTCTCAGCACGTTCCCGGTTTTTTTATCCGGATCAACCTCGTCGCTAAATATGCTAATGTGAAAGAAGTTTTTTACAATGTAATAGAAGATTAATAGTGACACCGATTTATGTTTTAATAGACACACATTAGAGTTTTTGAAATGGAGCTTAATTTGCAAGATGTTTTTTATTGAAAGAATACTAGTCAATTTTAATTTACGTTACGCTAATATTAAATAAAGAGTGATAAATTTAATAAAACAATATAGCAATTACTTATTGATATCACTAAGATACTAAGACACATTTGTATTTTTATTTATTTAAATAATAAGCTCATTTGTGTCATCTAAGTATTACCGTTACTTCGAATTATAATAAAATAAAAATAAATACTCGCATATAAATTTAATTTATTAGATTATTTTCTATCATAGCTAGTAACAATGTTAGGTTTGCATGTTAACGTTACAGCTTTATTTAAAAACATAGTATTATTGATTACATGTAAGGTTTTGTAAAAATAGTATATTAACCAAATAAACGGCCATTATTCACAAAAATGTCATAGAATGAATTATAAGATATACATTGAATGTTATACATTCAATTTTCATCAATTACAACGTAATAATGAACCCAATACAAATTTTACACTTTTGTGCTGTATTTACTACCACCTGTTGTCGGATTAGTGAAGTTACAGTTTAATGTTTACTTGGTCATGTAATATGTACTAGAAATTGACTATAGCCCTTGCTCTGCTGCACATGGCATCATATAAATGTATTTATGTAATTAACATTAATAAGTGTAACTTTGATAAGTGTTATTTTGTGAATAAAATATGTTTGATTTTGATTTCATATAATATGTACATGTATCCTTATTAATATTATATTTGCGAACGTGTGGTTGTTTGTTACGCTTTCACGCCTTAACTACTAGACCGATCATCATGAAATATTGTATGCACGTTGTTAGGGCACAGAAAAGGTCATAGAGTCTCTTTTATCCAGGAAAATATACTATTTTCGAAGGATAGTACATTGACATAGCCTACATTTACGCGGGTGGAGCCGCGGGCAAAGTATAGTAATATATAATCTCAAACACTAACCTGACTTACTGTTCAAATATAATCGTACATCGCTAGAGTTAAATCTGTCATGAAATGCATAAACAAGTCAAGCTTCGCCTTTATTTAAAAATCAGTCGAAGTAATTCTAGTTTCGGTACAAAAGAATATAAATTAGAACTGTTCTCAGGAGCTCGCCGCGGAAATTAAAGAAAGCGACTGGAAATTGGAATCTTACAGCTAACCTCCCGTTTTAATGCGCCCTGTATTTGGGTTGTGGATTTATTAATTTGACTTTTTGCATTAAATCAGCTTGTGATTCAAATCTTATTTTAAAATACGCTATTGTAATGAGCAAAATAATAAAAAGAACGAGTAATATATCATTTTTATTTGTCTGTATGAAATATATTGGAATTAAACTACTCTATACGTATTTTATCGCGTTGTTATTTTTAAAATACTATTATTACATATATTTGAAATTACTATACACTACTACAATTAAACAT
This sequence comes from Catocala nupta, assembly GCA_963675205.1. Lineage (NCBI taxonomy): Eukaryota > Metazoa > Arthropoda > Insecta > Lepidoptera > Erebidae > Catocala > Catocala nupta. Next base: position 14,386,347 of record OY776087.1, read on the forward strand.
TACTACTATATTGTTAAAATAATAGTAAAATTTAACAGTAGTAGTTAAATAGTTCCAAAATAATTTAATAATAGTGTTTTGAAATAAATAACTTAATAAAATCCGTATAAAGTAGTTTAATTCCTTCGTATAACATTCGCATAAATGTAGGTATGACAATATTATGTATAAAATATTTTCAGACTAAGTACGTGGAATAAAATCACTCTCATATTCATTAATATGGACTACTTAATATGGAGGTAATAAGCCAATAAACTATTCATCTTAAATAACAATACAAAAATGAACACGTCTTATCTTAAAAATATTAACCAAACATTTTGATGTATGGGCAGTATTTATATATCTCGTACCAATATACCCGAAAGAGTAGACTTAGCTAGTGATGGCTATGGCTTTAGGTTCTACGTTATAAGTGACGTCACCAAGTAAACTCATTGTCATCTAACATATGCAGTCCCAAACTCCACGCTGCTTAAGAATTTCTCAACCGAAAGCTCAATAACACTTAGAACAGCTTGGCGATCGAACTCGAGATCATATGCATGACAGTTGTATTATCCACGACTGCGCATTCGAGGCAATCAGTCAATATGTCAAATAAAATTTACTAACAAATAACATTGATGAGTACTGCAGCAGGACAAAGTACAAAGGCTGTTTAGCAACGTTTTTCAGCACCGGGCCGTCAACGTAACGAGCGCACAAAAAGAAACCAATTAATCGTGAAGTTATTATAGTTGGGACCAACTGATGGTGTGATATTACTTATTGACAATTTATATTACATCAATAGATATTGTTAATGATACGTGAGCATATTAATAATAGTAAAAGTGAAATAGAATATGTTGGTACAATGTGGTTCAATGAAAAGCTTTCAACACGCCGCTCCTAATCATTTTCTTTTCACCATTTCCTTCATCATTGGTGATACTTCTTTAGAGCAAATGCATATTAGCTACATCACCTGCTTACCATCTGGCAACCTGTATGTATATAATGTTTGCTATATTTCTGGTTTAGGCAATGGCCTGGTTGAATTAACTGAGATTTGTTTCTGCGATACCAAGAACATACAGTCATTTCCACGTGTGGCGGTTAGCTCTTACCATCAGGTGAGGTGCTGGCATGACAGATACAAGCAGCAATAAGAAATTATAATTATATTGAGTACGAAATAAGATATTCTAAATATCTTAATGATTAATTGGACTTTAATTTTCTTCTATCAATATGATTTATGTTTCCTAGAAAAGTACCCAAAAACGATAAAACAAAAAGATTACGACATATTTTTATTTGTTTTGCTGTTGTTCGATATTCCGTTCATATTTTTTTAGTAACAGTAATTGGATTCATTATATAAAAATACGGTATTTTTATAATATATTAATTGTATATCATACTTTTGTAATTGGATAATCAACAAAATATTGCAATGCTTTCGACATCCCTAAATCCGAGTCCATGACAACTAATGACACGAATATTTATTAGTTCCAATTGTTGTTTTTGTTCGGATTAATAATCACAATATAATAATTGTGATTATTAATCCGAATTATTATATTGTGCACTATATAATAATTCGGATTAATAATCATGTACAATCGTCATCTTAGTATTAACGGCCTGTAACGCATAATTATATGACAAGAACCAACGGCATCCTAAAGTACCTATAGCCATATCAGCTTTAATGACCTAAGGCCCTAGCCTACCATAAAATATAGTATATGATGAATAAATAAATAGATAGATAAATTCGAGATGCCTGCACCATGCGTCCTATGGTAACAGGTAAAAGGGATGTCCAGGTTGAGGATAAATAACTCACTGCTAGTCGAGCAGACTCACACGACTAATCAATGATGGCTAAAGGTGTCTTGTGGCCAATGTGAAAGGTTGGTAAGGTATTAAGTCAATCAGGTAATTACAAATTGCTACATTTGCTGTGACATACATACATAGCAAAATGCAAAATTATTAATTTAGACAGAGAGATTCACGCCCAAATTTCTAAAGGCAGTAATATTCTGTTAATGTACACATGTACATATTAGCTTTGGTTTTAGGCTCCACGTTACGTATATTGCCGTCTACCGCGCAAACTTTTATCTCGACGCCGTGCTGCTACTAAGAAGTTTATTACAGCAAAACTTAACAACACTTTGCCGGGAAATCAAACCAGCGTTCTTAAGCAAACCAGTCGCATTTGGTACCGCTGAACCAACTAGAAGGTCTGTTTAAGATTATAAATGAATTACTTATCCTTAGTTTTTAGCATTGTAACCATTTTCTATAATAAAATAAAAATGTTTCTTGTTTCGCCTCGATAGCCTCAACGACCATTCTCTATTAGGCATACGTATTAGAACGATGGAATAGAAACTATTCATCAAGGTGAAATACATATAACTACGGTAGTCTCACACGTATTTGACAAAATTTTGAAGTTTCATCTCTGTTCAATTTACGATGCGCCGGGTTTTGTTGGTTCGAGTCTCACACAGGACAAACATTTGTTTGATCCACAAATGGTTGTTCCGAATCTGCATGTTCTCTGTAACAATCGTTTGAATGTTTGCAAAGCCCCTTGAAATGCAGGAATTATTCCTAGTGCGGGAGATGTCATTTTCAAAGAAAAGAAAGAATAAAATAGCTATGCGATCCTATAAGATTGAGGTAGTGTTTCATTATGCGAGTAAAAGATACTGAGAATACCATTGTTGCCTTTGAATGGCCCTGTTAAATATGCTATTGCAAATAATTTATTTGATATTGGAATGACTTGAATTTCCTTTGTGACATAACTTCACAAAAAGGTTCTGCTGAATCAAAGATTATTAAATTGTTTGATGCCAACAGTGAAATTTGGTATTTTATAATATTCTGAATAAGTATGACTTTTAGAATAATTTAAAAAATCAACATAATGCTTCAAAGATCAAGCAGAAGCACTTGCAGCGACAAGAGTTAAAGTTTCATTTTATCATTTTGAATTATTGCGATAAGTCCAGACTGTAACTCAAAGTAGGTATACTCTACTATTATATATTACCTAATGTTTTTAAAGTCCCCTACATTACAGGGTGCGATTCCTGTATATTTCAATGCAAGTCAATATTTAACAAATCATTATAATATAAGAAACATTCATAATTTCAATAAAAACAGTCGCTATATAATAACACGATATATAATAACCTGATGAAATATATTGAATCGGATTTGATAAGTGGCAGAATCATATTCATAAGTAGGTCCTGTATTGTGCGTTAGTGAAAGACATAGTAAGTGTTTCATACACACACCTAATGCTTATGATGTTACAAATTAAGTATAAATTATGTCACAAAAGTTCTATGAACACGACGTTATTACAATAAGTACAATTATTATCTGACAAGCCTAGTCGTATTTGGTGGATATTCATGTTTGACTGATCTCAAATCTTTTAGTTACAGAGATTTGTGGCGCGCGCTTTTCGTACCTAGTGATCCGTGAAAATCGTCTAAATGTAATTAATGTACGCCGAAACACATGATGTTCCAGCTCGCTGATTAAGTAAATAGCTAACTGATTTGTAAATTATCGGGGTTTGTCTAATGCTTGCTAATTGACTTACATATCAATAAACCTTAGTTTTAATTTGACATATTGACTATTGGTTTAACGTGTACAATGCTGAATTTGTATTGATTAAATAATTCATGAGGCTAAAACATGACATTTAATAACAATTCATATTGGTCTAATACAAATATTACGTTATTATTTTGGCGTATTTGTTGCGCCACTGTACAGTAAAAGCCTTCCTCCTTGCTTCAACTTCTGCAATCTATACCTTATCACTTTATAAGTATCCTGATAATATCGCAATCTGCTTTTAAATTTAAATTAGAGAATGTACATTCTCTGATTTAAATGTTCGCAACTTTCGCAACTACTACTGCGCGTTATTAGTTCGAATCCACATGTACAGTAGTATTAGCAGCGAGGAGAACGCTTAACCCACCACGCTATCTGTGCAGCAATAAAGAAATGATAGCCTGACTTGTGCTACTCGCGAGTTGCAACTGTTTCTGTGTTGCGGCTTGGAGCTGCCTGAGAAGCTTATTAAATATTTTTCTATACATTAAACCAATTTTATTGTAATGAATACTTTAAGCTTTGCGACGTAGGGTATATTTTGTGTAATGCAATGGTCTTTACTTGGGATCGTTAGAAGATTCGTTTCTATTCATAAATGTTTAGATACTTATTTATAAATTTGTTTTTATATTATAGCCATAGACAATTCATTATGGAAAATTGAAATTAAAAATTTACCTTGGTAGGCACATATTTTATTTTAATTGATTTATATTTATATTTGATTATTATTTAATAGTATTTTACATATAAATAGTTTTTATGTTCTTTTTTATTATTAGTAGTTGTCGGTGGTCACTAATGATCAGTGCCGTGATGCAGTAAATTATTGTCTATGCCAAAGAAAAATAAAATGCTTACCTTGTATCACGGCATCATGCTGAGCGGCCACCATTATTTCATGCACTAATTCTGTTTGTTTTTGTGATTGTATTATAGTTTTATTTTTGTTATGTGCGGAAAAAAAAACAATTTTATTTCATTCTGTCTATAGACGTTAACTATGATGCGTTGCTGTGCTGTGCTGTTTATTACTGACTATCCATTTTATATATTATTTTATGTTATCCTACGATACGTATATTCTTAATCTTTTGTAATTCTCTTATTAGTATAGTTTGAACTGTGGAACAAATGACTCTTAAAATATATTTCAAGAATGTTCGTGGATTACGTAGTAAAACTAATAACTTGTTTTGTATTATAAAGATTAGTTCGATCGATTTGATTTTTTACGGGACTTGGCAGGACTATCGTTTCTATGAAGGTGATCTTTTCCATAAACAGTATGTTGTGTGAGACCGAGATCACGCGTTTTCTCGTACTGGACTAACTCGCGGTGGTTAAGTTTTGATTGCAGTGAGAAGTGACTATAACGGTCATGGTTGTGTGTGATTGGTGCAATGTTGCTCAGGATTTGTGGGTGACCATCGCACTATGGAGCTCTAAGCTTAAGGTAACGTACAATTTACATATTTTTGTTTTTATCTTTGCACAGAACTCTTAAGTATCTCTTATAAAATGTAGTTACCAACAGAATTTTACTGATAATCTTAATCGTTTAGTTCCTGAGCATTCAAAAATCTAATGTTTGTTTTACTCGACGACTTTGACTTCGAAAGCGATGTGGACTCTGAATGAACGGCACATTATGTGCCGAAATATTGCGGCGTTCTATGTACTACATAATATGTATATTACAAATCTGAAACAGTATAACGTTATGAGAAATATGAGATATGTTATGAGATATTTCCAATGATAATACAATTGTTAAGGAATGTGACAGCCTGCTGGCCGAGCTAATAGACAGGCATCATAAAGCCCTAATTGTTAAGACTGACTTTGTAGAAATACAAGAGGCTTGTTATAAACAATCTTGTATAACCCTATGGCGTAGTATATTAAAGAAAATGTAATATTAATCTACTTTCAAAATAAATAAATAAAATTTAAAACTGTATCTACTTTTCGTTGATCAACTTAACTTAACTTTACTTACTTACAGTACCGGCACTAGGAGGTAAGGTGTATTTATGAGTAATGACACAATGCTTATTTTAAATTCTTATATTATTCGGTAAAGATACGTGCTCGTATACTTGATACGTATGTAGCGTATTCTACTTACAGTATAATTATTACGAACAATAATTTGTATTTAATATATAATTTAAATGCCTCCAGAAGGCATGTAAATTTCACTGCCCGTTAAAAGGTTTCATAATTCTATCCTATAAGTTACGTGAAAATCAATCGTCATATGTTGCCTTCAAACGCCTTCATGTTTACCATTATGTCGAATAAATAACCACTATTTTAGAATCACGCAGTAATCCTTCCCAGCATCTGTACTGAATTTAAGTAAGTAAGTAGTATTGAAATTAAACTACTATATACGGATTTTATCGCGTTGTTAAACCGTATATAGTAGTTTAATTTCAATGAATAACATTCGTGTAAACAGAAGACAATATTAAGTAAGTAGTAATTAAGTAATCATTATTTCGTCGGAATATGGGTATAAATAGATTACAGCATCTCGATTTCATGGCAAATTGAATTTGCAGCGACGGGCAATATATATTGAATCTTTGTATTAAAAATTCGATAATCCCTCGGTAGCGCAGTGATAATGTTTCTGACTGCTGTGTATAAGATCCCGGGTTGGGAAAAGTGTCGTACAAACTAATTGCACACATTTAAATATAGGTTTATAAGTTAGAGAAGTATCATACGACATTTCGCTAGTTATGGTTTTGTTTCACGTAATAAGAAGTAAGCCTATTACCATCTATCAGAAACATTCGCAGATTCTAAGCTGCTATTGAGACATTCTTGTTAGAAAAACCCAATATACTTCTTCTGACCCAGTAATCAAACCCGTGATTTCATGAATAGTAGTATTCAGTGTAGTTGTACCACCAGAGCAGTTAAATTAATTTCATAGTACTTAGCTAGTTTGAAAGATTAACTTCCATTCGTAAGCAGTCTATTATCTACTTAATGTAGAACTCGTTTACTGCCGATAGACATTGGTCGTGTCACGGTCAATATACTCTGACCCCAATCTGTATTCGCGAAACTAGCAAACAGAAGCTTTATACCACCACATTTTTTATTTTGAACCACAAATAAGTATATAAAATGTTATATGACATTGGCTATCTTTTGACAATCCATAATTCAATACCAACATGTAGTATGAATGAAAACTCGATTTAAAATATAACTATGCAAAAACATATACCTACCTACATACAACCTTTTGCCCGCAGCTTCACTTAGGAACAGTAAATTCTTTTGTATGAAAGATATCCTGTGACCTTTGGTATACCCCTGATAACGTGTATGCATGCTAAAATTAATGATGATCGGTTTAATAGTTAAGGTGTGAAAGCGTAACAAACAAACTAACTCACATTCGTATTTATAATAATAGTTAGAATTAATTTAACTCTAGATCGCATGAGTCACGTTCGATAGAAGCGGACAGCTGATTGTGAATAATGCTACGGGTAACTATAGAAATGAAACAATAGCGTAAAATACTATTCAAATAATATGGTTGAAATCTCCCATCTGAGCAAGCTTCCTAATATTTATTTTTACATTTTAAGCAAACTATCAGCTAGTTTAACATGTAAAATCCTGTATTAAGCTATAAAAACGTCGCCACTAGTAGCAATAACTACAAATGAAATAACTATGTGAGTGATACTTAATTACAATAACTATATGAAATCAATGATTACCTGCTTAATATGTAAGTAATAGAAATAATGTATTATTGTCTTACGTTTACGTGAATGTTATATTATATTGAAATTAAACTACTTCTACTAGTAGTAGTAAAGTTTAGGAGTAGTAGTTTAATAGTTTTATAACTATGTTATACCTACTAGTGTTTGAAAAAAACAACGCGATAAAATTCGTGTAAAGTAGTTTAATTTTTATTATGTAATGTAGTAATGTAATCTACAAAATATGAGCTATTCCGTAGAAGATGAATGCGGAAAATAGATTTGACTGAGGATACCTTTTAGAAAATGTAACGTTGTGTTAGTTATATCACGATCATTGTTGTCTTAATAATTTAAATAATTAATATACGGTCTATTGAAAGCCTTAAATGGGTATACGTTTGGTTACCATAACAATGCATGATGTAATTCAAATCTACGGTTTAGTTAATTCCTCAGCAAAATTATCCGTCTTGATATTTGAATACTATAACTGACGTGCTAATAATCTCTATATTATAGTTTACGTTTCAAACTGTAGCTGATACATATTGAAGTATTAGAGGTTAATATTTGATCGTTATCGTAACCTTGGTTACAAAAATTTTACTTGAGGATATTTCATGCTCAGTATAATGTTTAATAAATTAATTATGCACTTAACTTATAATTTATTTATTTCTATATATGAAAGTATTATTGGATCCGTTATATATTGAATGTATTCCTTACAAACAAAAATTTAAATCTTTCCTCTTTCGTATTAGTATAACATTATAAACAGAAAATAAGAAAAGGCTGGTAACAACAGAAATTAACAAATTTTATAAATATCTCACTGCCCGCATTTCCTCCTAAACGACACACAATTTAACAAAGTAAATATGTTTTTATTTAAACCTAATTCTGTGTATTTCTTCACGTAAGTATTTCGCATAAATGCGTTACAATTTGTCCAAACTACGTAATTCCTACATTTTTCACAAGATTTGCCTGGCTTTGGAGATGGCGTTTTTATTAATCATACTACAATCTATATACGTATATAAAAAAATTGTGACACAGTGTTTGTAGTCGCACTCCTTCAAAACGGCTCAACTGATTTGTATGAGATCCTTTATGTATATTTGGTAAGTATGAGATTAGGTTGTAAAGTATATTTCATACCGTTAGGTGATTAGGGTGCCAATCGAACCTACATTTACGCGAGCGAAGCCGGGGGAAGAATATCGTAAATTTATACCACTAAGTGCGGCAAGGATGCTGCTAAGAACGTATCTGTTATTCACAGCTTTGGAAGGTACTGGTTACAAACCCTTGTGATTGTGTATTGGCATGGAGTTTTACATTGCCCACAGTTTCGTACGTGTAAATATACTACATTCATTACTATCTATATAATATAATAATAATAATATTCTACCACATATACACAACACCATCTAGCCCAAACTAAGCAGAGCTTGTACTATGGGTACTAGACAATGGATAAACATACATGTATACTTTTTTTGTACATTGAACCTAAAACAAAGCACGCGATACAAAATAAATAATCCACAGAAGTTACAAAATAACACTTTGTCACGAATACTTGTACTAGGGGCGCACACATATATAGCTTAATACATTTCTATTTTAGTACTCTCATTGACAATGAATGTGACCAACATTTTACGACTACCCACAACTTGTAGACAATTAACTGAGCCGGATATTAAACAGGCCTGACCGTACTTGACTTCTAACCTTTATTAAAATAGATCACGAATCTGTATAAGACAAACATACCAACGTATGAAACTTTAATTCATTAAATCCTTTGAAATAGTCAGTGTTTTCGGATATTTTTAGTACGCTATTGGTTTTTTGTCGGTGCCGCATAAAATATTATTGTGTTCTTACTATTGCCTGGCACTTGTTTTTACATGTAAAAATTTTAATAAAATATTATTCTAGAAACCCTAACAGAGGCTAAATCATTCATCATAACTGATATTATAATATTAGTTTGTTTTATTTCTCTAGTTTTTATTATTGTTTTCTTTTTGTTATTACTTCATGTTTTGTGTGTGCCCTCTTGTGTGCCAAAATAAATTAATTTTCTTTCTTTATCTTTCTTTATTTAATTATATAAATGCGTATATTAATTCGTTTGTTTGTTACGCTCTCACGCCTTAACTGCTCAACCGATCATCATGCAATTTTGCATACACGTTGTCCTCAGACGGATGTGTAGTTTAGTTAATATATCATTAATTATATAATAATGAAACATAAAACAGCATCAACAATATACTATATACTACGGATCTATTATAAGCTACGTCGTTGTTGCTATGAATACGACCACATGATTTGAAAAAAGAGATGAGGCACTGACTCTCGTCGAAATATTTTGTAGAGTTTCGTTGTGCATAAATGTCATTGTATAAAAACTTTAATAGCCTTCTTACAGAGGGGCTCTTTGTTGTAATCTCGGCGGATTGTCGTCCATAAGTTACCACCATTATTTAAGGCAAAAACTTAAATTGGAGCGCATTTGCAAAGATTATGTCGGTTTGCTCGCATCGCTCTGGTTGGTCCACCCATTATCAGTATTGCTTATTTGTGCCCCACCAATTTGTCTGTCCTGAGCAATTCCACATATATAAGAATGTTAACAGCATGCTTGTTTATTAGCCGAATTTAGAGGGAAAGAGGTTCTTAATTCTACGGTATTTCATATAATATGCGGGCATGTAAATACAATAATAGTATCAGCTCTATTTATAAATTGTCCGAATACTGGGCACAGACCTTTTCTTAGTGTGAGAAGGATAAGACCATAATCCAACACGCTGAGTCAGTTCAGTATGGCAGACTTCACACATATATGAGAATATTGTGTAGAACTTTCAGGTTTTTAAACGATGTTGTTAAAAAATTCAGAGGTGCGTGTCTTAAGATCGAACTCGAGACCTCTGCGTTTTAGTCCATCTGGACTATTGCTGCTATTCGGGCATACTTTAACAAATTTACAATTACAATTAAATTACAAGACATATTCTTTTTGAAATAATACGTTGGAGCTTGGGCTTGGAAAACTCAAGCAATCTCGTACATCAAACAGTGTATTTCCGAGCAAGAATAAAAAAAAAATATTTTATACATGATATGCGCTCCCGATTAGCGTACAATTATATCGTTGCTAGACCAAACTCTAACAATTGGCAAACCCAAAATATTTTGGTGATTTTACTTTTGGTGTTCACCGTTTACTACTTATATAGGAACAGAAGCATTTAATAAACATCCAGATAAGGATTATTAAACTATTTTACGTCTACATTCGATTGAACAATTATTCAAATATATTTATTCAGCATTTTGTTGAACCAGAGACACACAATGGATGACACTAATTTACTTACAAAACTTATTTTTCTTAAAGAATTATTTGTTATAAAAGTACATAGATTGTGCGAACTCTTTGACCTAATTTTAGAATTCAGTATAAAGGTTTCGAATGTTTATCTTTGAGTTGAGCTGGCTAAATAGTTTTAAATTAGCATCCACTACTAATAAATAGGATTTAAATTGCAAATCATGAATGTGAAAACTGTAAATGTAGAAACTAAGAAAACTATGTAGCGATGTAATTGCAACTAAAATTTATTAATGCCTGCACTACTCTAGCTTTTCGAAGTTATATGTGTAATGTGTATTAAGCTGTTCGTTGTTGGAATACTACACATTAAAAGTATAACGTGTCTGTTCGCCTATATGCCCCTGCGATTGGATGAATAGTTAATTTTATTTAAAGATAAAGAAAAGAGTTCACCTTTTTATACCATGAGATATGTAAAATCTATCAACTTGCACTGAGCCTTCGTTGTGTACTATGGACTTACCTATCTCATACTGTAAAGAGGCTCGTACCAAGTAGTGGAACAATTCATCAACAGAGCTGATATTTTTCTTATAGAGTAATACAAGTAAACCTTAACAAATAGTCAGCTTAAATAATAATTAATCAATGACGACCTACGTAAATCTTTTTATTGTTTTCATTAATGATAATAATAAAGAAAAAAGAAGAATATTATGGTAATTGATCTGATGGTAATATAATAATTAATATTTAACACACTACTTATTTTATGTGACACTGGTACACGTATATCGGAGTAAATAAATTTAAAGATTTTATGTTGACAAGTAGTAATGAGCTTGCTGAGGCTTGAGTAACATAACCTAAATTGAAATATGGAGTTAACAACGTGGCTTTTACTGCAATTATAACTACCGTGGAAATGCGATTGATTTTAAGCCATAACATGGTGGATGTATGGTAATTTATAATTATATTATTATTGAGTGTTTGAATTTAATTTACTTAAACAGTACCGATTACAACTGCAGGGACTACAACAACTAGTACATAAATTATATGTATAATACCGAAATTTCAATCTTGATGGTGATATAAAAGAGTGGCTTTGGTTTTCTTAAAGATATCTTCTCATAGGCTCAACCTTCTATCTGAACCTTGCAAGTACCATAAATGTAAATTCAGTAAAATGTTATTTAACTCACTAACCAAAATTGACGTTCATAACGTGTGTTACTTTGTGACATAAACGAATAAATGATTTCTGACTCTGACTTTGTATTATTTCGATCCCTGACATAGGATGAAAAGCTCAGGCAATAAAGCGAAAACACGGTTTGTTGAGGTGCATGTTTATATTATAACTTACTGCTACATGGATTTTCTTTGCTCATTTATAATTTAAATTTTACCTTGCATTGAAAATACTTAAAAATAGATCTTAAGATCCATTTTAAGCATTTCCATTACGATTTCAGTAAATATGTGGCAGATTTGGGTAATTTACAACAATATATTGTAGTATTTCACATACATACATTCAAACAGCAGACATAAACAACATCCAGACTCGGAACAACCATTTATGAATTGCAAAATTTTTTGTTCCGTTCGCGGATCGAACCTATAACACTGGGCGCAGTGGCAGTGTCAGTCAATTACACTATTTTTTAAAGACAAATCAAACAAAGAGATTTTAGAGAAACAAATTGTTCTTATACTGGGTGTAAGGGACGGCGTACCGAAAACTTTACTAACACGTCATTCTATAGGTACTTATCTCGACGAAAATTTCTGTTAATAAAAAAGGCAAGGTGAAAGATTTTATATTGATTAATATAATTACGCGGTACGCAATGGATTGCTACTGATACACCGCAACGCTCGCGCTTTAAATCACGCCAATTTAATTACATTGCTGTATTTTAGTAAAATGTGGTATTAATTGATTTTATTTAATATAATGTTATGATATACAGTCAGAAAAATTTAAAATTGCAGATAAGAACTCGGCTTTTTCTGATGCAAACTCCAACGATTGTAACTCAGAACAATGGTCTGAATCTACTATTTCAGTTTTCGGAACACCGTCCCTTACACCCAGTATAATATATTACCATTAAGTAGATACATTCCTAGTTTGCCACAGTTGTTGGAAAACAAACATCTCAGTGACCACTGAAACTTTATACCAGCAATATATAAGTCAATGGCTGCGAGCGTCTAGATAACGAATCGTCGCATTTCTCTTCAGTTGACTCTACGAAAATTGGAAGAAGAATTGTGTAAATACATTGTTAAAACAACGAATTAGGTCATACATAAGGATTAAATGTTTGCTGCGGTCGTCTGTAGCTACAACCATTGCAATTACACAAGGTATTTAATAATTGCATCGCCAGCAGACTCCTTGATATTTTGGGCAGAAGTTTCGACTCGGTATTCGTTTCTTGCTCGAAACGTGCTATAAAATGAGCGCGCTGGCATTGCAATTCGTGGCAAATATTCCTGCAAGTATGGATACTTGTGAAACATATTTAATTTCTTGTGCAATGTTTAACTGACATTTACATCAAGTTCTATCGAGAATCTATATACAAAATATGTATAAATAGGCAAAACAATACAGTTTAATACCATTTTTTTCTCTATTTATCAACTCTTTTCTTGATTTTTGTGTTAAGTAGTTATTGACAAGCTTTAGGGCTATCAATAAAACATATTGGCAACATTTTATATTTTTATGTAGATAGGTAAAGACCTAGTTGTTGTTTTTATGTAGAAAGGTAGGTGTACACTTGTTTACGAATACTTAATTGCGGTTCTTTTTAGTTACACAAAATCACTGAAACGCTAACCTGTATTTGCTATGCCGCAAAATACTTGCAATAGTTACTTTCTGTAACATATTTTGATTTTAAGTATTCGTGTGATATTTTATTAAAAACTGATTTATAAGTACCTACGTTATTAATAAATCAACTGATATGAAGAGTTGACACGGTGCTTTTATACTATACTGTAACTGTTTTTACGTACTAAAATATGTTATCCCTAAGTTGTATGAGCATCTCAAACTCTGACAGACTTAAAAGATTACAAAAATACTTCACCAGAAGTTTTGCTGTTCTCGCATAATTATGTTAAAGTAATATATTTTGCTTCAGACAATAATTTCTCATGACAACATACTAGAATAAGTTTCCCAGAACATATATTTTACTGATTTATTAATAACTAGTTTTTACCGTAGCTCCGCTTACGTGAGTATTGCAATAACGTATATCGAGATTACCTTTGCACTGACAACGCGGTGATCCCTATTTTTACAGATTAATGAAGATAACAAATCTGGTAGTAGGGGTGAATGTCAAATGACAGAAAATATCTTATAGTAACCACTATTTAACTACTGCAGGGAGATAGAGCACTACCACGGAGATAGCGAGATAAATACACTTTTATCATATCCAAATTTAAAATATTAATAACATTCTTATTTTACAACCAATTTTGATACTAACTTCACAAAAAGATTTATTTTGATTACTTTTTGCAATTACGTGTATAGATATTTTTTTTCACATACAACTCGCACTTGAAATGTTATGAAAAATAGCCTTTATTTCACTGGCCATTAAAAACCAAAAAAGCATATAAATAAATTACATATACATAATATTATCAGCAACCTGGTTTTTCATAGTCAGGTTGTCTGCCGGCATAGGCCTCCTCTAGTACCTTTCATACACTTCGGTCTTGAGCTAGTCTTCTCCAATTTGGTGGTAAATCGTCCTCTCACCTTTTGTGTTGTCTTCCTCGTTGTCTTTGTCCGTTTCGGGGGTACCATTCTGTTACGGTATTTGTCCATTTATCTATTGTTGTTCTCATCACATGCCCAGTCCACCTCCATTTGAGTTAACTAATTTTTACTATGACTTCTTCTACTTTAGTTATTTTTCTTATTCTAGTAGCCCTTCATTTATCTTTTAAGTGTGAGTGACCAATAACACTTCCAAGTATTGTAGGTTCTTCTCACTATATCCTTTTGAAACATGTCTTTTATAGATATTAATTGTCCTAAATAAATGTATTTATCTACATAATCTATATCATCTTTGTTAACGGATATCTTGATTTTGTATTTGTTAGTCATTACTTTAGTTTTACTCCTAGTAGTGCTTTCCACTACTAGTTGCCGCAGCATAAGTTCAAGAGTTTCAGCATCATTAGCGAATAGTACTAGATTATCTGCGAATCTTAGATGGGTCAAATTTATTCTATTTATGTTTATCCCATACATATTCCAATTTAAGTTTTAAAATATATTTTGCAATACTGCTGTAAATATTTTTGGTGAAAGAGGGTCACCTTGCTTAACTCCTCTCAGAATTACAAATTCTTCACCTGCTCTTTCAAGCTGAACGTTTGCAGTACTGTTTCTGTAGACTTCTCGGACTAGTTTTATGTATCTACTTTCTATGCTTTGATTGTTCAATGTTTTCCATATGTAGTCGCGGTTAAAAAAATCAAAAGCCTTTGTAATCAACAAAGGATAAGTAGTAAGACTGTTCGTATTCATTACATTTACCACATGTATATGAACTATCGTTAAAAAAAAATTGCGGAAACCAGCTTGATCTTTGGATTGATTTTCGTCTAAGCGTCTAGTTAATCTGCCTAATATCACCATATATTGAATTTTGCAAATAATATCTGGCCTTAAAAATTTATGATCAATACTAAAGTTAAGTTTGTTTATTACGTCTATGTTAATAAATATTTTATGCATGCTTGTGAGTATAAAATCAATTTCGTTTGTACTTCTTCTATTTGGAGAAATTCTCGTCCATTTCTTTGAGAGAAAGAAAAAGGGTTCTTCTAAAGAGAGAGATTCTTTCACGGTAGGCAGCGACTTTGCTGTGTCCTGATATTGCTGAAGTCCATGAGCAGTGGTTACCACTTTCCATCAGGTGGGCCACTGGCTCGTCTGCAATCAAGGTTAGTAAAAAAACAGCTTCTTAAAGCTGGTCCATGTCATTCCATAAAATGATACTTGCGACAGCCAAACCGAAGCCTGTCCTTTAAGCGCACGACTCAAAGCCATCATGAGAGAAGCACTTTCCAAGACCGGATTCGTAATGCACATGTCCGCGATCGTAACCCATGCGTGAGCGTCCACGTTTTCGTTGTCCGGATTAAACTTAGGTAGCCGAATATCTTTGCTTGTAGACGGCGTTTTCATTGCCTCGATCAATGCCACAAAATTTCGACTTTGTTGCTCCATTAGTAAGCGCCATTTTGAATCGTCATTGCCACCTCGTTTCACATTGTTTTTCGTCTCGGTTGCATCCCACTTTTGATAACGAAGGTGTGTGTGGGCGGTTATTGTTTATCAGCTCTTCATCCATCGTAGTTGTCGGAAATAATACAAGGTTTACAGTCAATAGGTTTAATCACAATGTTTTAATGCTAAATTACACTAAAATAGGAACACGTGGCCTGGATGCAAACGGTTTACTTTTCGGAATGCGGCGAAGTCGGACAGAGGTTGGCTCTACGTGCGTTCGGCGCGATGTTTCTCCAACAGGTGACCGCTCCACGTGTTTGAAAGCATGTTTTATTGACATTTGACAAGTTTGGTAGTAGGCGTGACGTTCCGTGCTTCACTCTCCGACATACATATATAATGACTGCATGCTAACAATATTTGACATATGTTTATCATTTCGTTAATTAAGCCTGGTTCTTAGAAAACAAACGCCTGCACCGACAGTATACCAAAATTAAAATCAAAATTATCTTAATTCACTTATAAACTTAAAAATTACACTAACTTTGCAATTAATTTAAATTATTGACATTTTGTCTTGTGTGAGCATAGCAAGGTCGTATAACGAATGAGAAAAACGTATAAGAAAGTCACGGTATCTCTTGCCTAGTTAAACATCATCGTAACTTTATTTTAATCTAATATAATCGTATTATGCTAAACTTAATAAAATCTAAAATACTACGCGACCTAATAAATGTTATTTTCCATATGAAATTGATCCAAATCCAAAATTTAATATGCCGAAAACTAACGTTAAATGTGCAAATCTCAGCAGATGACATATTAAGTCGTTCAATTGATCTGTAATATATAAAGAGAATCGCCAATAAATTTTATCGCGCGTAATTAATATGATCGCTGGCTAGCAAATATTATACATATGTATATAAGTTTTGTTTGAATATTAAATTTTATTAATGTAATTTATTACAGATATATGCTAGCCTATCTTGCAAGCTATAATGATAATTGATTAT